>OY757911.1:51931357-52008857 GCA_963585895.1 Sepioteuthis lessoniana | reverse complement strand
GAAGCATGCTTTTTCTCCATGTTGAAAAAATGAAATTTAGGAATAAGCATAAAAATGTTACTTAATGATTTGTAGCAAATTATTATTATTTGGAAAAGGATGAAACAAAAAAAAAGCCATTGCCAGGCGCGGTCAGAAGGAACTTTTAGTTTTCCACGGTCACTTAAATTGGTATATTTTCCATACTTTTCATAATAAAATGGGTTTCACATTCACTGGGTTGATTATCATTTTTGTAATATATTTAACTATGTAGACAAGAGCCATTTTTACTTTATTAGAAACAGATGGTTCTAAATTTTCAAGATTATCAAATATTTCTGAACTTTCCTCACAAAGTTTATAATCACAAGATGTGCATTGGTGACCTGGATTAACATCAAATTCAACAATATTCATAATTTTATTTAAAAGTAAAAATATCTGCTTAATATGCAGCTTTTCAATACACTGTTGATCATTAATAAAATAGGTGCCACCTGATCCTCGGTGAAGTTTACCAAATTCTTTTTCTAAAGGATCAGTTGAAAATTGCCCAAGTGGTACATATTTATGACTTGTAGCTAAAAGGTGTCGACATAGACGAACAATTCCATTGCAAGTATAATGTATGACAGTAGCAGTGTTTGGGGATAATTGTTTTTACGATTATCTTGACTGCCAGCCATATCAAGAGCCCTTTTACTAAATTCAATGATAAAATCAAATCGGGTGTCACTTGGAGATCTGATTTCAGCTTGTCGAGGATCATTACGTAATTTATCAATTTGAAAAGACTTATCATTTAAAATTTTCCACAATGTCAAAACCTTGTTTATGAAGAGGGCAGTATCATTTCTATCTACACTTATTCCAGACACACATAGTTTTGTCTTGCTGGCTTCGGCAATGTATTTTGCAAGCAAAACACAACACTTTCGGAGCATGGCTAGGAATTAAGTAATATCTGAAATAGTTGATTAAATCTCTTTAACAAATATTTCTCTTCCTACTTCAATTTAGAGGTAAATTTTTAAGCTAAATTAATTATACTCTTAATTACAGCTTTTATCCACAAGCCCCACACAATTATACACAATAATAAATTCAAACAAAAAATTTTTACTGAGTTTCCTTCAGCTTGAGAATCCAATTTTTAATTTAAGGAAATTGTTGGGTATGGTTTTGTTTGGATAATACTGCCAGGTTCGCAGTTTTGCACAATATCATTAATTGTTTAATTATCAATTATTAAATTGTTTTTAATCAGACAAAACATATCAGAAAAATATCAAAATAAATGTGATAAATAAAATGGTATTATCATTATTCTTTTAAGATAAATTTTGCTGAAGAAAAAAATTAATTAAGATATTGACATTAACTCCATATAATAAAATTTATTGATGTAATGTTTTTCTTTAATTCTACTAAGTAAAATCATTGTAGTTCACCAGTTAGTAACTAATGTAGTAAAATTAATCCTTTATTCTTTAACTTTGGAAACAAAAATGCGAGGAAATTCGATTTTTTAAAACTTTTAATGGAAATGTTGAATATATTTGTAATAGAGAAATATTAATATACCTTTCTCTTTTAAAATTCTTTTCAAATTTATTATTCAAACTTAAACATTTAATAGAAAAATCTTAACTTAAGCTAATTTTTATCATGGTTAAAAACTTGAGAAAATTAAACTTTAATTTCGTTGTTGTTACGTTTTCACCCATACTAACAATGTTTTTTAACCATATCAAAAATAAATATCAAATTAAGTAATGACATTAAATTTATGAAGAAAAACATCTTTAATTCATTTTATAATAAAAATACTTTACGCTTTCGAAGAAACTGAATTCTGTTCAAATTTGTTTAATGTTTTATTGTTTTGCTTCTTACAATAACACAAACTGCTCAAAAAGAATTTCATTTTATGAATAAATAATTCTTTAAACTTTAATTAAAAAATATTGAACAAACTTTAAGAAGGAAAATGCCAAAAACGAATTAAACTTTAATTTAAAGACATTAAAGTTTTAAACTTAAGTAAACCATTTTGTGCAATGAATTTAAGCCCCAAATTTTCCTTTTAACATTTTAAATAAAATGATGTATCTACTGAAAATAAAATAATCAAATATACTTACTTCAACTAAGTTAAATGATATTCCAACCAAAGGTAAAATTAAAAGATTCCTTTGGATTTCTTTAGCTGACAACACAAGGGTATATACACAGTACAGAGCATTTAGCTCAAACTGAAATAAAGCGACCTAATACTCTCTCTGCAATAAAACTGGCCTCCTGTCTAATGACGTGTGCGCTATGAAGTGGCCTCTAGTATAGAACACCATGAATTGATATCACCGTCTCTTTCATGTTTCACGATTTTTTTTAATTCCCTGGCAATGTTATTATACTCATTATTACATTACCGATGATATTAATATTAATTCTGATATCATTAATTTTAACCTTCATTCGTAATCACTACCAATTTTTCTGTTATAAACCGTTTTCATGTAAGTTTTATGGCGACATTTAAATATAAGTTCATTATGTTTATTTGATTGTTCCTTTATAAATTTGTATCTAATAATTCTTTTTCCCCTCCAGACAAAGGTTATATTTACTTTTGAAGCTTCTAAGGGTGGAAGATTTCATAATAAATCTCCACTTAATTTGTCCAGTTATGCCCTTATCTCTCAAACTCCAAAATCACATCGATAGGGCTGTTTGGTTTCTGAGCAAAGGTTTAGAAAAAGAGAGTTTATGACAGTAGAACCTCAATTTCCGATTTCCATCAGATTCCAAAATTAACCCTTTCCTTCTTGCAATTTTCCACTGAGAAAATATTTCCCTGCGAGAACACTTTCTTGAAATTACATATTCCTCCCATGGGACAAACTTCTTTATTTCTACAATTTCAAAGTAATTTATTTGTTTGCTGACTACCAATTGATGATTTGTCAATCAAATTCTTGTCATAATTATGAATTAATTTAGATATATTAGTCGTACAAGAGTAATTAATTTTTAGTGTATTCCAATAAAAAATTTTATAAAATTTGTTGTCCAGGTTGAAATGTCTATCAATCAACTTAAGAATGTACTTGCATTTATCAATATTGGAAAGTTTAAAGAAAATGGGGTTAAACCAGATGACCTTTCTTTTCCTACGCTAAGTTTTTTTTTTATTAGAATTACTTTTTTTGTCACTATCATCCAATCTATAATTACAATTATCATTACCACTGTTGTTGTGTTACTACTGTCGCTGCAATTTTTTATGTTATAGTGTTCAGTAACTCAATTGTTAATGAAGTGTTCCTAGTATTCTAGCCTCTGTTGGAATCCACTTTTTTTTTTTGAGGGCTTCATTATTGATCCTATTATTTTCTTCGAAAACTTTTTGTTGGGATATACTCTATCAATCCTTATGTTAATCACATTTGTATATGCTTGATAATCAATATGAGGTGGTTGGAGTTGACATTAATGTAAATAGCTGTTTGATTATCTTTGCTAAATAGTTTAAAAGTATTATTCGATAAATTAAAGGTAATAAAGTCAAGGAAATTAAATATTTTAAGGTATGATATTACAATTTTAATGCTTGTAACTTTAAATTTTCTTTATTATTTTATGTTTTTTTTTTAGTTTTTGAACATGTCAACCGCTCTAGGAGAAAGAAAACGCAGAAATTCCTGCACTATATATATATATATATATATATATATATATATATATATATATACTAATGGCAACCCCAAAGCAACAATTATCTCCTGCTACAGCCCTACCAATGTTAGCGAAGAAAACGAAATAGCCACCTTCTACGAAGATCTATCCTCCCTAGTACGTAGCATTCCGAAACACAACCTGCTAGTCATTGGCGGAGATATGAATGCACAAATCGGGAAAAACAGACACAACAAATACAGCCTACACTACGCGTCTAACAGGAATGGACAGCATTTAATAGATTTCATGATAGAAAATAGATTAACCTGCCTCAATACAAACTTTCAAAAAAGGGAGGGGAAATTATGGACCTACACATACGCGAATAAGAGTAAAGCACAGATAGACTACGTCCTTATAAACAGGAAATGGAAAAACAGTGCGATGAATTGCGAGGCATACTCCTCCTTCGAGGGTGTGTCCTCCGATCATCAAATAGTTACGGCCAAAGTACGACTAAGCCTAAGAAAAAACGCCACACGTAAAGCGACGACCAAGCACTATGACTGGGCCCTACTCAACAACAGAGATATTAGAGATAAATATGCATTAGAATTAAGAAACAGATTCGAAGCACTACAAGAGAAGGTAGAAATAGGCACCCCAAATGACGAATATGAAAATTTTGTAGAAGCACACCTGGAGGCGGCAGAAAAGTGTATTCCAACAAAACCTAGAACTAAATATAGAGTCCCTTGGGAAACGCTAGCGGCTAGAGAAAAACGTGCACTTGTGAAGACTGCCTCCAAAAACTATCAACAGAACCCAACAAATACAAATGCACGAGAACTAGAAAAGGCGCAACATCAATTAACAGGAATATACCTAAAAGAACAGGCAGAATACGTACAAAATCAGATAGATAAGATTAGAGACTCGGTGGAAGATAGGCAATCCAGGATAGCCTGGCAAACAATAAACGAAGTAAGTGGAAGGAAGAGCACAGCCAAAGCAAAATTGAAAGCTGCAAGCCAACAAGAAAGAATAAAACTGTGGGAACAGCATTTCAAAAATCTACTAGGAAACCCACCGGAAATAACGGATGAACCGATCACCAGAATTATTAGTAAGCAATTAGACGTAAAACTAGGTCCTTTCACCAAAGAAGAACTCGACACGGTTCTCAGAAGAATTAAAAATAGGAAAGCGGCGGGGCTAGACGAGATCCCCCCAGAAGTGTGGAAGACGAGACAATTCGACGATATACTGCTCCGGCAATGCAACGCAGTCTATAGTCAAAATAGGATAGAACGATGGACGAAGGGATGCATCCTTCCATTCCCTAAAAAAGGCGACCTCGGACTAGCCAAGAACTACCGAGGGATAACACTTACATCCATAGCAGCCAAAATCTACAATGCCCTACTACGAAACCGCATAGAACCCAAAATGGAAAACATCCTTAGGAAAAACCAAAATGGCTTCCGGAGAAATAGATCCACAACCTCACAAATACTGACCATCCGTAGAATCCTGGAAGGCGTTCAGGCAAAAAACTTACAGGCGACATTACTATTTGTCGACTTTACCAAGGCCTTCGATTCCATACACAGAGGGAAGATGGAGCAAATCCTACTAGCTTACGGCCTACCAAAAGAAACCGTAGCAGCGATAATGATTCTCTACAGAAACACCAAAGTAAAAGTACGTTCACCAGATGGAGACACGGAATACTTCGACATTGTTGCAGGAGTACTACAAGGAGACACACTAGCCCCGTACCTCTTTATCATCTGTCTAGACTATGTGCTTAGGACTTCGATCGACAAAATCAGAGAAAATGGCTTTGAGCTGACTAAGAGAAAAAGCAAAAGGTACCCCGCAAAAACAATCACGGACGCCGACTACGCTGATGACTTGGCGTTACTAGCGAATACGCCTAATCAAGCAGAGACACTACTACATAGTCTGGAACGAGCTGCAGCTGGCATTGGCCTACATGTCAATGCAAACAAAACCGAATATATGTGTTACAACCAAACAGGCAACATTGCCACACTAGACGGAGCCTCTCTGAAACTAGTCGACAAATTCACCTACCTAGGAAGCAGCGTCTCATCAACCGAGAAGGACATCGACACACGACTGACGAAGGCATGGACAGCTATCGATAGGCTCTCGATCATATGGAAGTCGGACCTAACAGATAAAATGAAACGCAGTTTCTTCCAGGCAGCGGTTGTGTCGATACTGCTATATGGATGCACCACATGGACGCTTACGAAGCGGCTGGAGAGGAGGCTGGACGGAAATTACACAAGAATGTTGAGAGCAGTATTAAACAAGTCCTGGCGACAACACCCCACGAGACTCCAACTATACGGACACTTGCCCCCCATCACAAAAACTATACAAGTTCGACGAACCAGACACGCAGGACACTGCTGGAGAAGCAAGGACGAGCTCATAAGCGATGTACTCCTGTGGACCCCCACTCATGGATGTGCAAGTGTGGGGCGACCAGCACGAACTTACATACAGCAGCTATGTGAGGACACGGGTTGTAATCCTGAAGACCTGCCGGAGGCGATGAATGATAGGGAGAAATGGCGAGAGACGGTCAGGGATATCCGCGCAGGCGGCGCGACATGATGATGATGATGATATATATATATATATATATATATATATATATATATATATATATATATATATATATATATATATATACTGAACTTGGGTTCAGTACCTAGAAGAGACTGTTTGGATTTCACTGAGCGTTAGTACTCTTGAGAAAATATTCTTCCTCTAGTTATGGGTAAATATTTAAGAAGACTGGGCTCTTTAACCTTGTCATGGTGACCGGTCCAGCAAAAAGAAATAGCTGTGAATTAAAACCTGTTGAGGGGGTGTCTTCGTGGTGTAATGGTTAAAGCGATGGACTACGGAATCATAGTAAGCGAGTTCGTACTCTAGTCGCGCTATTACGTTCACCTTCGGGCAAATACCCTTGGGAAAGGTATGAACCCCCTTATCCTCCCAGCTATGGGTTAAATAGTACCACTACTGTTCTTCTAGGCGAATGGCTTTGGCATTAAATGACCTACAAAGGTTGATATGCCATTAAGCAAAGAAACCAAACCAAACCAAACCAAACCAAAACCTGTTGAAGTCGGCTAAAAATGGATCTTGTACCACATCCTTCACGCATGAAGACGTTGGTAAATACGTACCCTCATAAGTCGACATCGACGAGGGAGTCTGTCGTATGAAAATATTTGTCTAAATTATATTAATAAAGAAAACCAATGTGTTAGCGTAGTAGCGATTACAGAAGAAACGAATATTGCTTGATTCTTTATATAAGCAATGTGTCCAGATAAAAGCATTCAAGGACAAATCTGTAACTTTTCTCTTTCAGGGAAAATCTTCATGGCTTAAAGACAAAAGTGCCAGAATGCTGGCTCAATGTGAGTGAATTCGAACCCCGCTTGCATTATTGTGTTCTTTTTTCGAATTTATATTTTCAGGAAAGGCATGAACTCCCCTCTCCACTTTTTTATGGGTTAAATAGTATCATTGCCGTTCTTCATGGTAATAAAAAAACACATGAAGGTTGATATGCCTTTGAACAAGGAAACTGAACCGAAATTTTCAGTTCCAATGAACGGCAACTTCAGTTTCATTTTCTATCTATGCTAGACTGATTGAAATTACCAAAATAATGTTGTATATTCGCATCAATATCATATAATGATAGAATTTACAAAAAGTAAATTGGACAAAAAGTATTATCTGAAAATATTTGTGTATCTGTGTGTATTAAAGCAGGAGGGAGAGTAGGAGTTGAAAAATAATTGGATGACGACAGAAAAAGAGACAAGTAAAAACAAACAGTAAATGTTCAGCAAAAGAAACAGCTGGAGAAGAATGTTGTTTACTGTTGAACATAGAAGCAGATGGTTTAAATGGATACAAATATGATAAATGTGATTCAAGATTTTTGGAAAACCTGCAAAAGAATCATACAAAATGAGTCACTAATGACACCGGCTAAAAGTTAATTTTTCTTTCTTCTTATGCAAGCAATGGATATTATATCTATATCTATATCTATGTGTGTGTGGGGGGTAAGAGATTTTTACGCGAGAACAGGTCTAAGCAATCTTGCTTCAATAAATCATGTATTCTTGTAGATTTCAAAATATTCATTCAAAACATTCTTCTTCCTAAAGTCGTGTCTGAATTGCAACATCCGTGAATAGAACTTCTATAAACAGCTAATATTTAATTTATGCACGACAATGTCGATTTTCTTGATATCCTTAAATTGTTGAATGTTATCCTCAAAACGCTGTTACGCTCTGTCGACAGGGCTAAAAGTAAGCTGACAATCTCCAGCAGAGGGGTAAGAATCTTCCCCCAAAGAGGATTCCAGGGTGTATACATCCGCACAAGCAGGATTCATCACAAGGTAAATCTTTAAGCGGAGTTTAACCGGTTTGAATTCAGTTTTCTTTGCCCAAGACCAGTTGCCATATCAAGGTTCAAGAGCCAGTCTGCCCTACTATTTATCCATAGTTAGAGGGAGAATAATCGGATTCATACCTCTCCCTAAGTTATTAGCGCTATGTGAAATGAAAACATTTTGAGTTCGTGTCGCCGTGTCTTTCTCCAAAACAGTATCCATTATGCCACTAATGTCTTCTGTTGTATTCTGGGTATGACTCTAATCTGCATATGATTGTGATTAAGTTCTGTCTATTCATATATATTAAATATGATTTGATTTGGTTTGGTTTGGTTTGGTTTTTAATTAGTTATTTTATAATACCTAATCATCTTTATACATATGTATTAAATGTATGATTCGTATACACATTTTGTTGATAACTTTTTTAAACTAGCCTACGGGTAAATGGTTCCAAGTATTGTTATGTATCACTAACAATTCATTTAAACATCAGTCACCTGTTTACACACAGTTAAATTATCAAACAGTTTTATTTCTACTTATTCAATTTAGCATAAATCACTTGTTCACTCTCAATTTAAATATCAAAACAGTTTTATTTAGCCCAAAGTAGGGACCCATTCAGGTGCTACCATTCAGGGCCTGAGTGGACCTGGGAGCGATGGCAAAGAAGGATTGCTCTGTTTTTCCCAAAGCTTCAGCATTACTGACGCCCCACCATCAGATTGTTTAATGCCATATCCATGACAATCGTTGTAGGGTATTACTCTTTGCATAGATGCAGTCGGTATATTCTACACCCCCGCTGCCTAGTCGGCGGAAGCTGTAGAATACACCGACTATATTTCTGCTGAGGGATCAGACTCCCCAACGAGTGTGCTGATATTTGACGCTAAACAATCTGATGGTGAGGTTCCAGTAATACTGAAACTTTGAGGAATGCGGAGTACCCATTCATTGCCATCACTCCCAGGTATACTCTGGCCCGCAGTAGTAGCACTGTTAGGATCCCATCAATGAGTAAAACAGATCCATTTAACCCATAAATGGAACTTTAACATGTACTACTACTCTTAGTCAGAGTGAAACTGAAAGCAATGGCAATGAAGATGTACTCCACACTCCACACAGCTTCACAACTGGAGTTTTAAAATTTGATGAGGTTTAGTGCTACACCCAGGACAGTTTCGAAATAAACTTGAAAGACTATTAAAAAATTCGCAATAATATTCTAGTTTGCTTACTTTTAAGCCGTTTGCTGTGTGTAATATTTTCTTTACTTTTGGGAACCAGGTTAAAAGTACCAGCTGCTACACTAATCATGAATCATCAAATCCATTGATTGGTTCAATCTTTTCAACTCATTCTTTATTATATTCTCTAAAGCTAGGTGTCATATTAATTATTTCTACGTTAGTATTAATGCAATTACTGCTGTTGGCAGGGCTTAGAATGCACCTTCTATATCCTCTGCATCAAGGTGTGCTCTGGGCCGGATATCTTACTGTATCTGAGGGTGAGGCTCTTTTTCTGAAGCTCTTGAGGAGTGTGGAGCCCTCTTAACTTACTATGAGTGATAGTGTAGGGAACGAATAAATAATTTTTTTAAAAATTTAATTGAATTTAAAAAAAAAAAGAAAAAAAGGAAAACTTGAATTTGCAGAAACTCCCAGAGGTCCCTGACAGGAAAAGGGATGACTCATCCGTAAAGAAAAAAGGCATTCTCTTGACAAAGGGGAACTGGCTATCTTTCTCTTTCAAACAGTGACCAGCGATTTGACAACATCATTGCTGACGTGTCTGGGCACCACGCATACGTCTTTGGACGTAGCGTTGGTTAGTCCCTTTCACCCATAAGCAGCTCTCTCTCGGTCAGCATTATGCTGAAATATACAAGACCCACAAATGAACTATAAACTAACCCTTACCGGACTTTGACATGCTTCCGAAAGAAAACTAACCCTAATGGAAGCCCGAAATACCAAATGAGGACAAATACATGCATGAAACGATTAACGTATTTTTGAAACCTTAACTGGGGGATTCAACCATTTCAATGTATTCAGGAAAAACTCCCTCACCCATGGAATGGTTGTTGAACCCAGTAAATAAAGGAAAGTTTAAAAGAAACGTATTCGTCTTTTATCTGTTGCTGTCTTTTCTTTTGTATAATTCTTTAGGGACTTTCTTGGGCAAGGTATTACACTGACCAGCCAACATGGGGGTAAAATAAAATAACCAAAATATGGAGTCAGATATTCAAACGGCAACACAGCCTTGCCCTTTGCCCGTGACCTTCAACCTCAAACGCCACCATAGTAGGTGTAATGCTTCCATCTATTGGTTAAATTTATTTTAAAATTATTATTATAAGATAAAAATACTTCATACCATATCGTAGTGAGCGAATTATTTCTATTAAAAATGGAAACATGAAGCTATAATTGTGTATCAACAATTGTTATTCCTAGTCACTTGAAACCATATGAATGCTTTCAAATTATTGGTGTAAGATAGGAATACTTACAACTATATTACTGTGAGCATATGAATAAATATTATTAAGAAGGAACATCTATTTTAGACCACATTACATCTGAATAAATAATCAATATTCGATAGGAAAACTTTATATCATATAACTTTGTGAATATATAACAAATAGTTATTGACAAATAAACAAATAGCGCTTTTTTTTCGATGATGCAACGGAATATTTTGAATATATTTATGATTACTATGAAACATTTATATACGAAAAAAATTTCGTCATTAAATAAAAGTGTTGATATGTCGTTAAACAAAAACCCTTACCGAATAATTAATGCTATCTTTTGTTTATTTTTTTAGATGAATCCCACACAACCATTAATTTTTACTAGTATTTTTTCGTCTTCATTTTAAGTTGATTCTTTTATAGCAACCCACTCGGATAATAAAACTGCATGAATTGGAAATAAGAAATGATTTAAAAAAAAAAAGAATCTATTTATTTTTTGTTTTAAAATTCTGTTCATCAATACAGTTTTATAAAATATAGTTAAATTTCCAATAAACGAATGTTCACTTAAGGATTTAAAAAAAGCGATTTGATTTTTATAAATTGATTCATTTTTTCCAATCGAATGATTTAATATTCTGCTTAAAATATAATTTTTAATAGATCAGAAGGCCTTTAAGAATTTCTTTCATTACTACCAGATTGTTTGACGGATGAAAAGAAACGAGAATTCAAATTGTCCACATGAAATAAAATTCAATTGAACTGTATGTAATTTAATTGTTTTCATGGCGACGATTAATATATCCCCGAAAACAAAGGTCCACTCGAGCCTTGACTCTTACAAACGAAACCCCGCAGCTTCAAATCCATATTTGACTAGAAAAAAAATTCAACAAAAATAATTACCTAAAATCATTAATTATTTTTCAGTTAGTAAGATAACACAGGGTGATACAAATAGTAAGTTTATGGAAGTAGACGTGAAGCGTTTTCATATATGTTGAACCCTTCTAGGTCGGTTTGTTGGATTTTATGGCTTATCAACCCTTGCAGGTAATTTAATGCCGAAACCTTCAAGAGTTACACAGCCTTGTCAGCTAGGGCTGTTGAAAACAGCACCTGTACCTAAGCTGAGGGGTAAGACCCCCACCACCAACGAGTGTCCTTTTTATGACACTAAACCATCTAATGATGAGGCTTTAGCACTGTGGCTATAAGAATGTAGAGTACCCCTTCATATGACACTAAACCATCTAATGATGAGGCTTTAGCACTGTGGCTATAGGAATGTAGAGTACCCCTTCATATGACACTAAACCATCTAATCATAAGGCTTTAGCACTGTGGCTATAGGAATGTAGAGTACCCCTTCATATGACACTAAACCATCTAATGATGAGGCTTTAGCACTGTGGCTATAGGAATGTAGCGTACCCCTTCATATGACACTAAACCATCTAATGATGAGGCTTTAGCACTGTGGCTATAGGAATGTAGCGTACCCCTTCATATGACACTAAACCATCTAATGATGAGGCTTTAGCACTGTGGCTATAGGAATGTAGCTTACCCCTTCATATGACACTAAACCATCTAATGATGAGGCTTTAGCACTGTGGCTATAGGAATGTAGCGTACCCCTTCATATGACACTAAACCATCTAATGATGAGGCTTTAGCACTGTGGCTATAGGAATGTAGCGTACCCCTTCATATGACACTAAACCATCTAATGATGAGGCTTTAGCACTGTGGCTATAGGAATGTAGCGTACCCCTTCATATGACACTAAACCATCTAATGATGAGGCTTTAGCACTGTGGCTATAGGAATGTAGCGTACCCCTTCATATGACACTAAACCATCTAATGATGAGGCTTCAGCACTGTGGCTATAGGAATGTAGAATATCCCTTCATATGACACTAAACCATCTAATGATGAGGCTTTAGCACTGTGGATATAGGAATGTAGAGTACCCCTTCATTATCCATTTTTTCCTATTTCAGTTTGATCCAGTGTGGTAGTACTTGTTAGGCTCCTATGAATGCGTCGAATAGAAATATCTTATTATCTAAACATGTAAAAAAATGACTAATTTTTAATTAAATTGTGAGTGCTGCATAACAATACTTTGGACAATTTAACTGTGTGCCAACGAATTAATTTAGAATAGTACTATTAGTGTTGATACTTAAATTATTCAACTGAGTGCCTAAATTCAATTGTTAGTGTTACATATCGATGCTTGAAACTATGACGGTGTGCAAATAAAACAAGATGGCAGTATTTGAAACCCTTTTAGTTGGTGTAAACAAAAAATTAATACTAAAAAAACTATTCGTGTCAGATTATTTGAAACCATTTAAATGTTTGCGAACAATAATTAAGTTTGAGAACAAACAATTTAGGTCCGTCGTATTTAAGAATAAGATTACCAACAAACTATTGACTTACAAATCATATGTATAACCATTTAACTTCATGCACACAAATGAGCTCTGGCTCGTTTAAGACCGTTATCTACAAACAATGAATTTACTAATCAAGTATGTATAAAGAAGATTTAGCATTAAATAACCGGTAATAGTTGATATGCTCTAAAACCCAAGCAAACCGAACCAAACCAAACCTACAGATGATATTTATCCGTACCCACCACCAGGTAGGATTTGACACAAGGTCTTTTTTTATAGTGAGGATTAAGGGAGGGAGTTAAGCTGATCATAGATTTACTTAGCCCGAAGGCCAGGTGCAATGTGAACGTTTTTTTGTCATTGTTTGGCTACCAGGCGCGAATGACAGGCGGCCGGTTCAACCAATTCCCAGTTTAGGGGTGTCCTCGTGGTGTAATGGGGGGTGTCCTCGTGGTGTAATGGTTAAAGCGATGATCTGCGGAATCGTAGTACGCGAGTTCGTACTCCAGTCGCGCTATTACGTTCACTTTCGGGCAAATACCCTTGGGAAAGGTATGAACCCCCTTATTCTCCCTCCAGCTATGGGTAAATAGTAGGACGGACTAGGTTCTTCAGCCTTGGTGAGGCAACTAGTCTAGGAGAAGGAAAACTCTGAATTCAAACCTGTTAAACTCCGCTTAAAAATTGACCTTGTGTCATATCCTGCCCGAGCGGAGGGGTTGGTAAATAGTACCAATTCCCAGTTAGGAGACCGGAAACCAGAGTATAGGAAACCACAACTAATTGTAAAACTTATTATATAATGAGACATATACGTTATCTAGTAGAGTCCATTTCTACAATAGAATTGGCTAAAAATATCCAGTAAGCTGCAGTGTATAATATTTAGATATTCAAAAATACGATTGCTGTGGCGTAGGACCACTCTTATAGAGCGGTTGAAGGATGAGGGAAGATCCACAACACTTTTTTATAAAAATATATGTCTTTTTATTCTTTCGAAACGGTTCAAATCTCTATAGTGTGTGAGAGAAACAGACGGAGGGAGATAAGGACAAACAGCTCTATTGACCCATAACTTCTCTTGACCATAGCACGCTGTCTTATTTTCAAGACCCCATGAAGCACTTCTTCTGCTTCTCAACCGGAGACCGCTATGGGCCGCCACCTCCGGCAGGGGGATCTCAGTGCTTGCAACCGGCACTGACACTGGCCCTCACTGACTCTAACTGACCAACTTCCCACGCGAGCTCTGCATATATCATTTCATAACGCCAACGACTTCCGATAAACAACGTGACTGCTTCCGCTTATTTACACTACGTCTGTCAAGGGTCAGTATGCAGCACCACCACAAAGGGCGTGTGCTAAGGGGAAATTGAACTGCGTCTGATATTAAGGCTCTAGCTTTGAAGCTCTTGGAAATGTGGAGTATTCCTTCATGGCCATTACTCCTATGTCTAGATTGGTAGCATCTGTTATGGCTTCATCTACAGATAGATGTGTTTGGAAACTATCAGTACCAGATAAGAATACTTGGTACTATATAACTGTAATTTACTTGTATTAAAAAGAGAGTTGCTGGAAGCTATTATTGTTTACAAGGGATTATTATCATTAGTAACTTGAAACTATACAAATATGTGCGAGTTATTTGTGTTAAATAGGAATACTTGATACCATATAACCCCGAACAACTTAATTGTAATAGATTGCTGTTTAAAGTTATAATCATTTAGTAAGCATTATTATTACTCCTTGCGAGTCTTTCTCTGGAGTCTAAGTGACAGTTAGTCTCCTCGACTCTTCAGGACTCTTCTCAGTATTCTGGCCATTCTCTGTAATACTATAGTATTTCCAGCTCTTATTATTATTACTGTTTACATGAAACCATTTAACAGTGAGCAGACCAATGATTATCATTAACTACAAATAATAACTAGAAAACGTATCATTGTTTATGAATTGATTGAGATATAAACACTTGAGACTTTAGAACTGAGTTCAACTTATCTTTATTAAACCGGAATACCTGATAACACAGTTGGCAAAACACCGACACAAAATCATGTGGTTGGTTGGGGTTTATGGCATATCAACCTTTGTACGTTATTTAACGCAAAACCCATTTTTATGAAAATTGTTCTATTTCAAACAATTCAGTTTAGGATAAGCACGCAGTTTAAGTGTAATTACAGTTTAATAGAGAAAAACGTTTCTATTTCAAGCTATTCAGTTTAGTCAAATAATTCAGTTTGGCATAAATATGCCGTTAGTTCTATTTAACCCATAGATAGGGCCCAATCTACCACGCCGGGGCAGAATGGACGTGGGAGCGATGGTAATGAAGGGGTATTCCGCATTCCCCAAAGTTCCAGCCGACTGGGCAACAAAAACATGTGAATATAAACCAACGAAAAACGCGATTCCATAACTTTAAAGCATAAAATAACCCTAGACAGGTTGACATGCCGTCAAAATCAGTCAGTTAATCAAAAAAAATATTGCTAAAATCAGTACAAAAGATTTATTTTATGAACAGCTACATGTTGATATATATTGTTGCAGATTTACAATGCTGTAGAAATTGGTGACAAGTGATATCTAATAATATCCATTTTGACAGTGAAATTTTTCCATTTGAAATAATAACACTGAAATAATAATGTATCTTTGATTAACATACGTTATGAACCTATATATCAATTTAGATGTATAATCAAATGTGACGAGGAGTCCATGTGGCTAAAATACTTGATTGGAAGGGAATTCGAACTCTAGTCATGCTAATACGTTCACTTTAGGACTAATACTCCGCGATGGGTGGTGGGGAGTATAAACGCCCTTATCTCTTAATTTATGATTTAAATAGTACCACTGCTGATCCTTTGCAAGGATGGCTTTGGTATAAATAACCCATTAAACAAAAAAAGCATCAATTATGTTTCGATGGTGCCTTATTTTGACATGTACATGTGTCGATAAATCAATATGAAAGTTTGGGTGTCTGATTATGATTGAATTAGTAGTTATTTCAGACAGGAATGTCTAGTTAAGCTGTTACCAAATTTCTTGTAGCGATTCACTGTGCGCAACATTTGACATTCTTATCGAGCACGAATCCGTCCAAAGCCGTGATAAAAAACCAGTTTTGATAGCTTCATACAAAACATTGAACAAACAGGTGTTTTTGTTTTTTGTGGGGGGAGGGTATCAAGGATTTTAGATTGCTCCAATTTACATGATAAACTTTTACTTATGATTGATTTTCTTTGTCCTCGGCCATTTTTACTCACTCACATGTTACCTGTATATATCAGATCTTTTTTTTTTTTTTTTAATTTGCGCATTTTCCTTCATAACACCAATATAATCATTTGACGATGTTCGGCCAGAAGAAGTGAAAACAAAAGTTCAGACATGAACCATTTTTCTTCTGTAATCACCATCACTTTTAATTATATTTTCCGTATGTTTTTCATTCACTTTTTCATATCATCATCATCATCATCATCATGAAGATGAAAATACGGAATCCCCTTTCTGCCTTTCTCTCTCTCTCTCTCTATCCCCGTTAAACTGTCACTCTCTCTTCCTCAACCCGTCCCTATCAGACATCTCATGAGGCAAGTCATCTCGCAGGCATCTCGTGTCCGCATAGAGTTGATGAATGTAAGTTTTTGTTCATCTGTAAATTCTTGTGTGTCCATATGTAGGAGTCCAATGGAAAATGTCGCTCATTAGCTTGACCTTACCGCACCAAAAGTGTCCAACATGTCTTGACATTGATTAACCCACGAAGTCTGATGTGCTATTAAACAAAGAAATGGAACATTCAATGGTTTGTGAGATGGAAGGTAAGTGGCCGTACAACAGCTCTTTTGTGGGTTTCTGCTTCTTAGATTTGTTCAAATTAGCTCACAGTATACTTTTGTTGTTCCCGTCAAGCTTCTTCTTCCGGCTTTTCTTTAAAGTCCAAGTGGTTTAACCCTACAGTAGTACTGACACGGCCACAGCTTAGAAGAATTCCCGTTTGTTTTGTTTTTTTATCACAGATCAATTTTCCAGAAGATCGTTATCTTGTCAATAGCATTCTATGCCTTACCTATGTGTAAATTGACATCGCTCTCAGTTGATAATAAAAAAATAGACCTACCATTTGAAGAATATCTTTGACAAAGATATCCTTTTTGGGTTCCTAAAGGGAACGAAATTAAACAATAAGATATAATCGAAAAAAATTCCTCTGAAATATTTATAGCAAATAAATTCGTACAAATTCTTAATTGGAGGGATAATACCCACTCATATTTTAACTGCTCAAAAACAGTCAATATCTATATATATTCGTCTTCTATTTTTTATTTAAATTCTATTACCCATGTAATATATATATATATATATATATATATATATATATATATATATATAAAATGTGATATATATATATATATATATATATATATATATATATATATATATATCACATTTATCTAAAATTTTGTACCCATTACACCACATCAATTGTATTACTTTTTCGCATTAAATAACCCACAAGGGGTCGATATGCCAGAAAACAAAATCAATGAATCAATCAGTTGATTAGGTATTGCTATCAGGGTATATGAGTAGGTCTATAGTCTTTCCTAAAAAAAATATAAACCACTTTCACAGAATTTGTATAAATTTGATCGGTTTAAAGGCATGTCAACCTGTCAGGGTTAATTATACCAAAGAAGTTATGGGGTTTGCGTTCATTTTACATTTATATTTACATTTTGAGTGTACTTGTTTCTGAAGAGATATTTTTGTTTGCTCACTGTTATCTGATATTAAGTATTTCGATCTAATACAAATAATTTGCACATAGTTATGTAATTTCAGTTTCCATTTCTTTATTTAATGAATGGCATATAAAACTTCGTGGGTTATTTAATGCCAAAAACATCCTTGTAGAATAACAGTAGTGGTACTATTTAACCCATAATCGGGAGATAAAAGGATCCCATACGTTTTCCAAGTGTATTGGTCCGAAAGTAAAACGTAATAGCACGACTGGAGTTCGAAGATGTCGCAGAAAAACGAATTAGTCTCCACACCACAAGGACACTGATGTATAGTCTCAAGTAACTAATAACTATCATTTGTAAACAATTATTGATTCAAACAATCATTCTTCATGCAAGTAATTTTTTCCTAGTCGCCTGGGTCTGTAGAAAACACCGACTGCTTCTATGAAGAGGGGTAAGACTCCCCAAAGCAAGGCCCAGTCGGCGGAGGCTGTAGAATACACCGACTGCATCTCTGCACAAGTGTAAAACCCCTACCCCAGGAGTATCCTGATATGACACTAAGCAATCTGATGGTAAGGTTCCATTAATACTGGAGCTTTGGGAAATGCGAAGTACTCCTTCATTACCATCTCTCCCAGGTCCACTCTGGCCCGGAACGGTAGTATCTGATAGGGTCCTATCTATAAGCCAAATAGAACTAAACTGTGTACTTATATTAAATCGATTTGTTTGAAATAGAACTGTTTTTGACTTTGAAATTATACTTATGGTAAATTGAATTTTCTTAAAAAAAAACTGTTTCTGACATTGAAACTGTGTACTAATGCTAAACTGAATTGTGAGAAATAGAACTGTTTTGACATTTAACTGCGTGTGATCAGATGCTCACCAATTGCCGAATCCATTAATTCTACCAACAGGGACAAGCTACCTATCTTTAACCATAGTAATTTAATTTATAAATTTACTTGTCGATGCAATTCGACATATATAGGTATAACTTGTCAACGTCCCGAAGAGAGGGTTAGGCAGCATATACCCAGATCTCTTTTGTCAGGCCAATTAACATCCGGGCATTGCCAAGCAATCGATTCGGCCATTGGTGAGCATCTGCTCACTATAAATAACGGTAGAACTCGTTATGAAGATGATTGTTTTTCTGTCCTGCACAGGGCAAGAAATAAATTCCATCTCAAATTTCTAGAGGCAATTTATATTTCCATGAATCGCCCCTCTGTGCAGGCAGTTAAACAGTCACACTCTTGATATATTTGGGTAACTTCTGGGTACAGGGGTTACTTCATTTTCCACCCCACTATCTGCCCATTCTACTTATATATTATAGATATATACCCCCGTTTTTATTTAAATTTTCCGGTGTCCTCAAATTGAAAAGTACCGGACGAAAATTGTCCTTCGTTGTTTTATAGTTTTACTTAGTTCCCCGACTATAATCACCAATGCTCTACTCATAAATTAAGTATATATATATATATATATATTGTCATTCACGTACAGGCTGTTTCGTTGTTACACAACTCTTCAGTATGTTTAGACACATAGGATGCTTGAAGTTGGGATTAAAACCCGCCTAACTTTACGTTAGACTTAGTATCATACCAATCCCTAAGCACAAGTCTATATTTACAGCATAATTTTACAGATTTGTATTCAGATTTCTCCTTCTCCTAGACTGGCTACCATACCAAGGTGAAAGAGCCCGGAGGGAGAATAATTGCATGTCTATTTTTCCCCCAAATGCTAGCGCTATGTAAAATGCAACAGCCCTGTTCAGGTTTTGAACAAGAGTCGCCGTGTTTATTTCATATATATATATATATATATTATGGAGTTGCCCGACTGGGTGTAATGTTTATTGTTGTTGGAAATAAACTTGGTGATCGGAGGTTAAATCCCCGAGGAGGCTAGTTGCATTTTATGTAACTCTAATTCCCTTGGTAAATGTATTTATCTTACTATTCTCCCTTCAGCTACTTGTAAATACTCATCATCACGTCACGCGATCAGTGCGGATATCCCTGACCCTCCCTCGCCACCCTTCCTTATCGTCCATTGCTTCCGGTAGGTCTTCCGGACTACATCCCGTATCGGCACAGAGCTGCTGTATTTAGGTTCAAGCTGGTCGTCCTGCCTTTGCTCGTCGATATGAAGAGGTCAAGAGGAGTACATCACTTATTAGCTCGTCCCTACTTCTCCAGCATTATCCCGCATGACTGGTTCGTCTAATTTTGATAGTTTTCGTGATGGGTGGTTGGTGGCCGTACAGCTACTGCTTTGTGGGGTGCTGCCTTTAGGACTTGTTCAATATTGCTCACGGCATTCTTATGTAATTGCCATCAAGCTTTTTCTTCATACGTTAAGTTAGCGTCCATGTAGTGCATCCATATAGCAGTATCGGCACGTCCGCTGCTTGAGAGAAACTCTGTTTCGATAGACCAAAATATTCCACCCTGGTATGGTAACTGGTCTTGGAGAAAAAATCTTCCGAATTCAAACCTGCTTAATCCCGCTTAAATTTTACCTTGTGTCATATACTGCTTGTGCAGAAAAGTTGGTAAACACACACACACACACACACACAATACCCCTATACACACAAACTCACTCATATACATACATACATACTTACACACACAAAAACACACCCACGTACACACACAAACACCCCCACACACACATACATACATACATACATATACACACGTATACATATATACATACATATTTTCCGTAAATTATCTTTTTAAAAACCCTCCTGTAGAATTTGCAGACGTATTCTATATTTAACAATAAGTATATAGGGCATACAGCTACGCATTTATATAGAAACAAAATCTTTGCTCCAAAAATGAATAAGTATATATTAGCAATCATAACTTTTTATAGTGAAATCACTTGCCATGTATTTTTGTTGTAAAAATTAGTTGCGATGCATTTTATTGTAAACTAATTTTAAATTAATTTTATAGGAAAAGTTTTTTTTCCAATATATGTTTTAGTGTATAAATCATATCCAACCCATATTTATAGTGAAATAACTTGAAATGATTTTTACAGGAAAAATTTTTCCGCTATATTTTCATTAAAAAAAAGCATTTACAATGGCTTTTTATAGTAAAATAATTTCAAATGAATTTTATAGTTCAATAATTTCAAATACATTTTTACAGTAAAACACATTTACGAGTCATTTTTATGGTAAAATAATTTCGAATAAATGTTATTGCCAAAATCCTTTCCAGTACATCTTTATAGCAAAATGTAGAGCATTTTTATGATAAAATAATTTAAAATGAATTTTATGGCAAAAACCTTTTCCAAAAAGTTAAAAGTGTTCGCAATGCATTTTTATTGTAAAATAATTTCAAATGAATTTTATAGTAAAAATCATTTCCAATATATTTTAACCGTATAAATCATTTGTAATGTATCTTATAGTAAAATAATTCAAAGGAATTTCATAGTAAAAATCATATATATATATATATATATATATATATATATATATATATGAATATATAATGTAAAATTGGCGACCATAGTCGTGGGTGACCCGAAGGCTCCCTTTACAATAGCTACAACAACGAGGTGTAGGGGAAGGCGTTACTCCTTTCTCTGGATTGCTCCACTTATACTAATGAGTGTTAAGCAAGGCGGCATCAAGTAAGCTTTTTTGAGTCTTTGAAATGACACGACCTGTGATGGAACCCTGAAGATAAAGTATGAATTTAACAGCATAAAAAAAACATTCAAAAAATAAGAAAATTTTCCATGAAATCGAACAGTTTTTTTTTTATTTTGTGAAAAGATTGTGTAGCGCTATGGTCACATCAAGATTGGCTGAGTAACCTGCCAACTGCAATTTTGGCATTGAAAACTGCTTGAACACTGACTGTATGAGATGAAACCAAGTATGTAACAGTATACGCCAAACGGTTTTTGGGATTGTTTCCAGATTTGCAGTTACAAGATGATTGGCACTCTCATATTCCTGGGTTTTTAAGACCAAGAAGAGTGTCTTTCATCAGTAGTGATTGATGCAGTCGGAAGAATTGAAAGAAGATGAAACAGAATGAGAAATTGAGTGAGAAAAATACGATTGGAAGAAGAAGAAGAAGAAGAAGAAGAAGAAAGAGGGGTAGAGGAGAGGAAAAAGGGGAAGGAGAAGGAGGAGGAGGAGAAGGTGAGATATAAAAAAAAGAATGAAGACTAGACTTGAGATAAGAAAAGAATGACAGGTAGAAGAATATGAAAATAAAAGGAAAAAAAGAGAAGAAACAAATCAGTTAAGCATGACTACACAGTTTAATCGTCAAAAACATTTCCATTTCAAACTATTCAAGCAGTTATTTATAACAATTCTGTTTAGTGTAAGTACAGTTTCAATGTCAAAAACAGTTCAATTTCAAACAATTCAGTTTAGCATAAGAACGCAATTTAAATGTAATTACATTTCAATTGTGAAAAATATTTCTACCTATTCAGTTTAACCAAGCAGTTCTAATTCAGCTAATTCAGTTTAGTATAAGTACAGATTTTGTTTACACACGGTTAATATTCAAATGAGTTCTACGTTAAACAATTCAGTTTAGTGTAAATACAGTTTCAATGTCAAAATCAGTTCTATTTCAGATAATTCAGTTTAGCATCAGTTTAATCAAACAATTCAGTTTAGCTTAAGTATGCCGTTAGTTCTATTCAACCCATAGATAGGGCCCTATCAGGTGCTACCCTGCTGAGCCAGAGTGGACCTAGGGACAATGGCAATGAAGGGGGGCTCCATATTCCCCAAGGTCCCAGCATTACTGGAACCTCTCCATCAGATTGTTTAGTGTCCTATCCAGGACACTCGCTAGGGGCGGGGTATTGTACAGCCCCAGCTGACTGGACAAGAGAATGTTTGGTTTGGTTTTATGGCATTCAATCATTGTTAGTTATTTAATGCTAATTTCAGTATACATATATATATATATATATATATATATATATATATATATATATATATAATTTGTAAACACATTTTTATAACATTTTTAAACAAGTCCTAGTCTATTTTTGCCCACATTTAAATGGTTCCAAGTAATGTATCACTAACAATTCAGTTAAGATCAGTCATTTGTTTACACACAATTAAATGATCAAACAGTTCTATTTCTAACAATTTAATTTAGCGAAAGTCATTTGTTTACACACTGTTATATGACACACAGTTCTATTTGACCCACAGATAGGGCCCTATCAGGTGCTACCTCTTCGGTTCAGAGTGGAACCTGAACCAATGGCAATTAAAGAGGACTCCACATTACCAAATCTCCAAGACTGAAGCTTCACCATCATATTGCTCAATGTCATTCCAGGACCCTTGTTAGTGGAAAGGAGTCTAACATCAATGAAGAGATACAGTCAGTGTATTCAACAGCCCCAGTGGACTGGACTGAACTGGGAAGGAATCAAAGAAGAGAATAAAACAGTTTTGTGTGGAGAAAAAGAAAGAAAAGTGACGCTAGTAGAGGAGAATGAAGAAAATGAGACGAAAATTTTTAATTTAAAAATGATGGAAGGAGAGAAAGAAATAACAGTGAATAAAAAAAATGGAAGGAAGGAAAAAAATGGTGGAAAGAAAAAAAGGAAAGAAATGAATGGCGGGAAAGAAAAATACGTCCTAACGGAAGAGCAATGAGATAGATGATAAAAGAAAGAAAATCGAAAATGTATCTTTGAAAAACTATTAAAAACGAAAGTGAACAGGAAAAAGTAAAGCGATCTGAGAAGAGATAAAACGAGAAGTGGAAGATGACGCGAGAGAAGATGAGAACTTAGCGATAAGTTTTGAAAAGGGAAAGTAGGGGAAGATAGAATGTTTCAAGAGGAAAAAGTGTTGACCACAAAGAGGAAAAATTCGAAAGGAGAACTAAGAGAAATAATGACTACTTGATTTAATGTAGTCGGGGAATGTGTTGTGGGGATTATGAGATTGAAGCAAGTCGAAATCAAGAAGCGACAATTGCTGTTATTAGTCAGGTCGTATTGATCAAGTCTGGCTTTGATGTTTCGCTGCGTCGAACTTGCCTTGTCAAAATACATGCCAAGTTTGCGCGAGAAAAAGTCGGGCAGCAGGCAGTCAGATGGATGGACGGACAGAAAATACAAACAAGGGAGGTTAGAATTTTGGCATTAGAGTAGACAGGCCGACTGTCAGGCGAGCAAATCGGATGGGCGGTCGACGTGGGCCAACTTGTGTACTCGTTTTTGTAAATGTAATAATAACAATAATAATGATTATTTTAAAAGACGATTATGACGAAGAAAATTCTTCTAACAACTTGCATATTTGTGTTAGTTTATCTTATTGTTGTCTAGTGTTTTATTACAAACAACCTTAAGCCTAACATCAGAAGTACTCAGAATCCTAACCCCATCACTTAACCTTTTAGACTTATACCCTAAATATAATCTTACGTAAGGACGCAACAGAAGAGACGTGTCACGTAGAGTACGATGAATTACATATTACAATACATATTCAAGACGGGACCATTCGGTGGACTTCTTTTGTAGATACCCTGTTCGACGGGCTTAGAATACGCAGAGAGGTAATATACTTCTAAAAAAAGCACTACCATGAGGTTTAAAAGAGTCAAAAGTGAATCGCCAGTGGAGTAATTTACTCTCCCATAGCTGCATTAACGGCACAAAGAGTAACAGCAAAAATACTATGATATAACAAGCGGTGTGTTATCGGCGAGAAGGCTCAACCTCTACTGCCATACGATTAACATTCGCTACTAATATCGTTTTAAAACAGCAATGCATTATTTTCGGTGCGTAAGATAATGTATGCAGATTTATTCATTGCAAGCAAAATTGCATAACCAATTATGGTGAATATCTGAAAAGAAAGTGTTTAGAGGCAGAAATCTTGCCCTATTGGGTTAATGGTATTCATCTTAGTTTCCAGGAAGTAAGTAGGGATATTAATTTTACTCCTCCTGTGTGCTCGTGGTGTAATGGTTAAAGCACTTGACTGCTGAATTGTACAAAGCGAGTTTGAACTCCACTCGCGCTATTACGTTCACTTTCGAATAAATACCGTTAGCAAAAGGTATGGACACCCTTATTTTCCCAAAGGAGTTAAAGAGTACCTCTACTGTTATTCTAGAAGGATGGATTTGGCATTAATAACCCAAGAAGGTTGATATGCCATTAAACAACCAAACTAGAAACCATGATTATGCAGCCTTGTTGCCAAAGTTTCGAATACGTTGACTGAATGCTATTCAGAAGGTTATAAAAAAAAGCGTTTTGTATATGACACTGGACTGCATCTGATGACGATTTTCAATTTCTAAAAATCAAGGTAGTGTGGAGTAGCTCTTTTTTTGCTATTTCTCCTAGGTTAACTGTTATCTGGAGTGGTGCTTTTTATGGTGCGATGCATGGATCAAATTGAACAGTCTGAAAATTATTTGATTGGTTGTTTTGTTTTACAGCATATCAACTCTTTTCGGGTCATTTAAGGCCGAATCAAGTCATTTTGATAAAAACTATTTTAGTTTCGTTTAGTTTTATGGCGTATCAATCATTGTATGTAATTTAATTACAAATCCATTTTATACGTCTAAACAGCTCTATTCCAAACAATTCAGTTTAGCATAAGTACACAGTTTAAAGGTAAAAAACAGTTCTATTTCAAACTATTCAGTTTCGTCAACAAAGTTAAATGGTTCCAAGTATTGTTATATATCACCAACAGTTCAATTAAACATCAGTCATTCATTTATACAGTTAAATACAAAAATAGTTCAGTTGAGCATAAGTACGGAGTTTAAATGTGAAAACAGTTCTATTTCAAACAATTCAGTTTGACATAAATTCACAGTTTCGTTCTATTTGACTCATAGATTAGACTTTGTCCGGTGCTACAACTTTGGGCTAATGTGGGCCTGGAAGAGATAGCAATAAAGGTGTGCTCTGCATTACCCAAAGCTCCAGCAATACTTGAGCTTCACCATTACAGGACACTCGTTACGCCATCTGCAGAGATGGAATCGGAGTATTCTGCAGCCCCAGCCCACTGGGCCCCCTCATGGGGGGTTACCCCTCTGCAGAGAGGCAGTTAGTGTATTCTACAACACCCACCGGCCAACTGGACAAGAAAATTATAAGGATTAGATAGAAATTCTTGTTATCATATAAATGCATATATGATTAATTTGTATCAAGTAGACGAACCAGACACGCAGGACACTGCTGGAGAACCAAGGACGAACTCATCAGTGATGTACTCCTATGGACCCCCGCATATGGCCAAGCAAAAGCAGGACGACCAGCTCGAACATACTTACAGCAGCTATGTGAGAATACGGGATGTAGCCCTGAAGACCTACCAGCGATGACTGATAGGGAGAAGTGGCGAGAGAGGGTCAGGGATATCCGAACTAGCGGCATGACATGATGATGATTATGATAATTACCCGAAGTTATAACAATTGACTAAAGATAATTATTATTTGTTACTGGAAAACATTTAAAAGTGAACTAGCAAATGATTATCCTATTTACCAACCCCTCCGCTCGGGCAGCATATGACACAAGGTCAATTTTTAAGCGGAGTTTAACAGGTTTGAAATCAGAGTTTTTCCTTCTCCTAGACTAGTTGCCTCACCAAGGCTGAAGAACCTAGTCTGACCTACTATTTACCCATAGCTGGAGGGAGAATAATTGGATTGATACCTTTCCCAAGGGTATTAGTGCTATGTGAAATGAAATCAGTCTCGTCCAGGATTTGAACTCGAGTCACCGTGTCCATTTCCTACGACGATAACCATTACACCAGAGTACTAGCAAATGGTTATAATGGATAAAATTTATATGAACATGATAACGAACATTCTAGTAATATTAGGGTGTATCAAAAATATTTTCATTTTTTGAAGATCTTTACTCCAACGGTTATTTCGTGTACCCATCTAAATACGATCTCTGGCGCCACTTGATTATCTAAAATATTAATAGAATAAGACATGAACGTATGCGTTTGAATGTTTTACCCTGTCATTACCTCCGATAAATAATGGACCTTTCCGTTTTGATTGTAAGGAAAGAAAGGGAAGAAAAATAACACGCTCCGCTTCAGATACAAAAGAAATTAAACATTTAAAAAAAAAATGTAGGGAAAAGATGGGCAAAGAAAGAAATGGAAGTCAAGAAAGGGAAGAGAAAGAAAGCTTACCGTCTGTTTTAATGTGAAGGAAAGCAGAAAGAAAGAAAGAAAGAAAGAAAGAAAGAAAAAGAGAAAAAGAAAGGAATAGAAGATAGCGTGAGAAAGAAACACAAAGGATTGATGAACGAAGAGAGAGAGAGAGAGAGAGAGTGAGAGAGAGAGAGAGAGCAATCAATAAATAAAAACGCTTGTGAAAACTTTAGAAATTTATTTTAACCCAAATTGAAGAGAGATTTCATGAATAATAATAAGATCCAAAGAAAATAAACAAATAATTAAATATTAATTAAAATTTCGGTACTTAAATATCAACAGAGGTAAAGAAAAAAAGTGAACATTAAATCTGAATTGGCCTAATTAGATTTATTTATTTATTTATTTATTTGTTTATTTATTTATTCATTTATACAGTTACTTAATTGATTAGTTAGTTAGTTAGTTAGTTATTCGTTCGTTTATTTATATTGAAAAAGAAAGCGTGTAATGAGTAATTATGAATAAAAAATGAAAATCAATCAATAATTAACACAAAAATTATAGTTGAGTGGTTGATGGATAGGCTGGTTGTGATTTACAGCATATCAAACCTCGTTGGTTATTCAAGGCCAAACCTTGTTTATACACATATATTAGATAAAAACAATTTGTAAATGAATAATTTGTTAGTAACCATATTAAAGGAGCCAGAACTCATTTGTTTGCACATAGTTAAATGGTTTCAAGTTTTCCTATCAAACACAAATAATTCTATTTACTATCATTTGTTTACACACAGTTAAATGGTTTCAGGTTTTGCTATCAAGCGCTAATACTTTTATTCGGGTATTGCAATCAAGCGTTAATAGTTTTATTCGCACACAGTTAAATGGTTTTCAGGTATTAGTATCAAATGCTGATAGTTTTATTTGTACACAGTTAAATGGTTATCAAGTATTGTGACGCCCAAGTTTTCTCGTGTGAGATTTAAAATATCCATACGATTGATTTTCTTCCCATTTTTGTTTTCAGGTTATTTTCTTTCTGCTAATCTTTGTGTTGTCAGTATTGTTTCTGGTTGCTCTAATCAGTCTTCCTTTCCGTTCTTCTTTATAATCTTCTAGTCGTTGTATCGATGCATCAACGCTTACCTTCAATGCTACTAAGTCCTCTGCCTCCTTCTTTTTTTTGACGCAAATGATGTGTCTACGTCATCTCGGGGATCTAGGGCCTTATTCATGGTTGTAAGTTTTCTCGTTCTCTGATTCATTTGCTTTAGTTCTTCTCGAGTCCACTTCAAGAATGATCCCGAGTATCTTACGAGGGTGACAACCCAGGTATTTATTCCTTTGATTACGGTCCTGCTAAACATTTTTGCTTCGAGTAGCTTTCTCGTTATACTTAGATACTCTTTTTAATTTTTTTCTTTCACCTCCACTTGTTTGATGGTGTCTGCTTCCAATATTCCCCAGTATTGTACGTTTCCTTTTCCCCGAACGTTCTCATTTGTTCTTCATTTGATAGTTCTATTCTTGCTGCCACGTGTTGTTTTCAGCTTCTCATAATTAGTATGGCACAATTTTCAAAGCTAAATTCCATCCCTATGTCTTGACTGTATATTCTCACTGCCTGAATTAGAGTTTTCAATTATTTTTCATTTTTGGCAAACAGTTTGATGTCATCCATGTACATCAGTTGATTTATATTTTCCTACAATTTACTCAGTTTGTATCCGCCAGTACATTTCCTGAGTATGTGGTTGAGCGGCATTATCGCTATTACAAATAGTAATGGTGAGTGTCTCTCCCTAGAATATACCACTCTGGATCTTTGCCTCAGCTAACCTTCTTCCTCCAGCTCTTATTTCAACTCACCAGGTATCAATAGTTTTCTCGATAAAATTTATGACTTCGTCTGATATCGTGTACATTTTGAGACAGTTCATTGTCCAGCTTTGCGGGGCCATATCAGATGCCATAACTAGATTTTTTTTGTCTCGTCTTCCTTTCGTTGGGGATGTGTTGATGAATGTACTGTTGCTCTTGATTGCTTCTGGTCCAATCATGGTATCCTTTATGTTCCTCAGAAAACAATCCGTGGCTTCTTAACGAGTAGTAAATTCCCTTCCTTTTTGTGCTGTTTATATTTTCCACATCATAGTAAGGCACGTTTTGGGTCGGTAGTTGCTTTGGAGCGGTTTCTTTGAGGTGGTCTTTTTAGATCATTGTGGTCTTTCTTTTGGTCATCCCTTCGGTTATGTCTGTTTCTTGTATGTAACTATTCCTTTTGATATCAAATCTATCACGGATGGAAGTGAATTTTATTTTAACCAGAATCTATGTATGCCATCATGGCTTGGAGTTTTCGAATTTTGTATATTTTGGGTTGCTCAGAAGGAATCTATGTGTGGTTTTGTTGTCTTGATTACCTGTCAATTTTCTTAAGTGTTTCTAGTATTTCAAGGTTTGAAAACAAACATTTCTTTATTATTGTCCTAACTTGGTTAGCGAGTATTTGGTTTGTTGTCTGAAACCTTGTGCATTCTTGCCAGATTTGTATCCCCCTTTTCCTATACCCTTTTTGTGTAGGATTGCTCCTAAAATAACGGTAAAGTGGAAATTTGTTGTCTTTCCTTGTTCATATTTTGTGTTGGCGTCGTTCGTATACCTGAAAAAACAACAGCCAAATTCGTAGGATGACCACCAGAACCCTCACGCTGGCTATCAGGGAAGTATCTGCCGATCGTGACACACAGACCTGTTGTCTGGGTCCCAAGTTGTGTTATGTTTCGACTTGACATTTTTATCATGGGTAGTATATTGTGGCTATACCAGTTATTTAGAATTGGCTCATCTCTTACAAATGGGACCAAGTACTTTTTAAGTAAGAGAACTCATAAGCGTTTCAGAAAAAAATAATAACAATAATAAAATTGCATAACTTGGCCGTTTTTTTTTTCATCTGTGGAAACTACTCTCATTGATGGGTAGAAGTAGTTTCCTTGCGGAACTATTTGATCCTGGAAGTTGAACTGTGAAGTTATTCCGTCCAGCATGTGGTGAGGCTCGTCTTTACTCAACTTTGGATTCATTCACCAAACTTCACATTCACTATGCTGCATTCCAAGGATTCTAGCGGTATATATTCAATGAGTTTATTATTATTATTATTATTATTATTATTATTATTATTATTATTATACTCCTTGCAAGTTCCACCCACAAGCGTTGGTTGATGGTCTTTCCTTGATTTCTGAGTGACAACAGCTCTCCTCGGGTTTCCAGGACACTTCGTATTCTGGCTGATCTTAATTCTGCTGTAGTTTGGATGGTCTCGATTTGACTGCCAATTTTCAACTTTTCTGGCGTCCTTTTCAAGCACTCAATTTACAATTGTTATGCCCATAATTCTCAATTTCCTCAGGTCCTAGTACTTGTCTCTCTTTTCGCTTTCTTTGATTTTTGTCCGCTGGGATTTTAGAATCCACAAGATAACAAAATCTTTTTTATTTGTTAATAAAACCGTGATCTGGTCATCTAGCTTTGTTTAGGATATCTGTTTGAATCTCAAAATCACTGAGAATCTTATGAGCCTTATTTTAGAACAGATTCTGTTTTGCATATATCCCATTTGGAATGGGGTCAAATTTTAATCCATTGCACAATGGCCACTGGATGAACTTTTCCTTCCAAGTCGTGTAGTCTTGACCTTATTTTGTGCTGGTTCGCAACATTCACTTATTATCTGATTAACCGCTACATTTCTGTCCTTCCACAACTTAAACTTACTAGTTTTTATGGAGGTGCCCGGGGTGTAATGGTTATTGTCGTAGGAAATGGACACGACGACACGAGTTCAAATCTTGGACGAGACTGCTTGCACATAGCACTAATACCCTTAGGAAAGGTATGAATCCAATTATTCTCCCTCCCGCTATGGGTAAATAGTAGGACAGATTGGGTTCTTCAGCCTTGGTTAGGCAACTTGTCTAGGAGAATGAATACTCTGAATTCAAACCCGTTAAACTCCACTTAAAAATTGACCTTTTGTCATATCTTGCCCGAGCGGAGGGGCTGGAAAATATGATAACTTAAACTTACAATTCTATTGCGTATTCAAAATTTTCGTTTTTATATAATTGATCCAAATGGCAATATTCTGTACTGGTATTAACAGCGTCTCTGTCTTTGGTCTTTTTGAGTACCATTTCAACATTTTGTCGCTTGAAATATCCATACAGTTGTTTTTATTTCCATTTCTGCTTTCTAGTTTTTGTAGCTTTTCTGTTTGACCCCGTATTTCTATGACTATTATAGTCTACGTAATAGCGCGACGAGTGATCGAACTAGCTTACTATAATGTCACAGTCCAACACGTTTACCTCTACGCCACGAGGTGTATTTTCCGTGTCCTCGAATTGATGCATCTACGTAATCTTCAATGCTGGCGTGTCCTCTACCTCTTTTTTTCTTGACACATATTCTGTCTTTGTTTTATCACAAGTATAAAGCCTTGTCTATAGTATTAAATTTCCTTGCTCCTTGGTCTATTTCTCTAAGTTCCTATCATATCCACTTTAAGAAAAGCCCAGAGTATCTTACAAGAAGGATTCTAATAAATTTCCTTTTTCTTTGGTCCATTTCTCTAAATTCCTACCATGTCAATTTTAAGAAGGGTCCATATTATCTTACCAGAGGGATCCTAATTAATTCCCTTGTTCTTTTGGTCTATTTCTCTAAATTCATACCCTGTGTATTTTAAAAAAGGTCCAGTGTATCTTACCAGAGGGATCCAAATAAATTCTCTTGTTCTTTTGGTCTATTTCTCTAAGTTCCGACCTCGTCCATTTTAAGAAGGATCCAGAGAATCTTACAAGAGGGACTTACCTGTGTTTATATTCCTTGTGAGTTTTTCACACTGGTGGTTTTCATTCAAGTCAGGTCTCAAGGACTCTTTTATGTTTCTAAATCTAAACTGATTTTGACATTGCTGTAGTCTGGATAGTCTCGATTCTTCGCGTGATTTCTACTTCAGACAGTTTCTTTTCCAGGCCTTTAGGTACCAGTCCAAAGACACTCACTACAATTGGCATCGATGTCACCTTCCTGTTCTTCAGTTTTTCAGGTAAAAGATCCAGGTATTTTTCCATCTTTTGCTTTCATTTATTTTCATTCTATGGTCTGCTGGAACGGCAAGATTAAATTCTAGAGAAGTTCTTTTCTTCTTGTTAATTAACACTAGGTCTGTTTATTTCATTTGTCATTATCAATACTATTCAGCTGTACTTTTTGCTAGCCTTGTCGGCTGGGGGTGTAGAATACACCGACAGTATCTCTGCAGAGGGTTAAGACTCTCCCAACGACTTTCCAAGATCTAGCATTAAACCATCTGATGGTGAGACTCCAGTTTTGAAGTTTTGAGAAACGTGGAGTACCTCTTCATTACCATTGCTTCCAGGTCTACGCTGGCCCGGGGTGAAAGCACCTGGTAGAGTCACACCTATGGGTCAAATAAAACTGTGTGCAAAGGAATAATTGTTACTCTTACAAAACAATACTTTAAACGATTTAACTATGTGAGACAAAAAAAATGCGTTCGGCTCGTTTTAAAATGTTATCAACAAAATATGTTTACAAATCATATATTTCATATGTATAAATAGGATTTGGCAATGAATAACCTACAATGGTTGATATGTCATAAAACGCAATCAAACCAAACCATTTATTTTTTGCTTCAGATATTATAAGAGCAAATACACCATTGCAGAAAAACTGAAAAATCTAAAACATTATTATATACTAGGCTTCGAAGTCATTGAAGCTACTCCCCAAATTTACAAAGTGAAAGAAAATTAAACAACAGTTGAATCTACAGCCCAAAACTAACCCAAGCGCTTTAAGTGTGACGTCTGTGAGTTTTTTTCTTGCGAATGTGACAAGGAGAAAACTGTAAACTTACTGTAAAAATTACTTGCTTATTAAGTTTTACAAGATAATAAAGGTGGATGTCCTCGTGGTGTAATGTTTAAAGTGATGGACTATTGAATCGTAATAAGTGAGTTCGTACACCAGTCACGCTATTACGTTCACTCTCGGGCAAATACCCTTGGAAAGTTATGAGCCCCTTATCTTCCCAGCTATGAGTTAAACAGTACCACAACTGTTCTTCAAGGAGAATATCTTTGGCATTAAATAACCTACAAAGGTTGATATGCCATTAAACAAAGAAACCAAAACGAACCAAGATAATAAAATCCAAATTTGAAGTATTTTTCACTAGTATCGCCACCAATTTTTGTTATTGACCATATTGTATTGTTCTCTAAACAGCTGTTACCACATTATCTATTGTCTTGTCTAAATGTTTAGAACGTTTGCGCAGTTTATTTGAGGCTCACATACAAAAGATTCTTGAAAGTTTTATAGGAAAATCAGATAGTGCTTGTGCGGTTTCTTTTTTCCCAATACAATTCCATACTGCAAATATGAAAAAGTTCATAAACTACATTGAAAATATACAAGTACATAACACCAGAATGTTATGATTAAAAAAAACTATCTTACCCATAAAAGCCCTTATTTTTTCAGTTGAAACTTCTTCCTTAACAAGGAACCTAATTTTGTGGTAAATATAAGTAGAATTGATTGAATATCATACAAAGATTTTTTACATATCAGCAACTAATTACGTATAAAGTTACAAAATTTTTGATTATAGGATTTATTGATTTTAATGGTGTATCAAACTATCCTGGGTTATTTTAAGAATAGCGGTTTGCATTCATTACATAACTATTTTTACATTGTTGTGAAGTTTCTTAACATTTTTTGCCACAATATTATTTATTAAGCATTCCTATCTTATACAAATTATCTAATACAAATTATCATACCGTTGCAAGTAATTATTTCTATTTAATAATTGTAATTTGATAGTACAATTTTATATATAGTTTCTAGTAAATAATAATAATGCTTGGTAAATAATTAGTAACTCTTCGTATTATTAATCCTAAGTAAATAATAAGTTACTCTTCTTATTAGAAATAATTTATAGTTATTTGGCATTAATTTTTCCTATTGAATTCGACTGATTGTAAATCAGTTCCATTTAAGTCCTTCCACTCTGGGAATAGTGGCTCTGGAAGTAATGACAAAAGACTGATTCGCACTCAAAGCTCTACAGACCTGAAACTTTACCATCAGGTGTAGATTTATGTCATACCCAGAAAATCCCTTATGGAGGAGTGTTTTATTTTTCTGCAGGGGATCCAGTCAGCGTCATCGACAAAGTGCGAGCTAATTGATCCATCGTCAAATCTACTAAGGTAACTAAGTCACCATGTGATTTTATATCGGTCAAGGGACTCGGTATACCAACAAATGGATGTAATGATTAGTCAGATATACGAGCAAACTACAGGGTGCGGCTGGTATTTGAGGACATATTTTAGATTAATACTGTTTTCTATTAACTTTTTCAGCTTTTAGTTTTCAGAAATTAATAATGATAGACCCTCTTCTAACAAATGAAATGAAAAGATATGATGTGAATGTGGCATTAAATGCTGATCATGGGGATTTAGACATTGCACGTTTTCTCAGAGTTGCAAGATCGTTTTTCCACAAGATATTGTCACGTGATAGCTCACGAAGACGAAGAGGTAAGAATGATACTCTCCCCCCGTTGAACTAACATTATCTAGCAGTCAAAAAGTGACCGTTAGGAGAGAATGTGGGTCACGCAGATGTTCGCACCTAAGTGACCTTGGGTCGCCGGACATCGGAAGGGGAAAGAAAAAAGAAGCCAAATGATTGGCGGGGACCCCAAACGGAAGTGGGGTTCCCTTCCCCTCAGGGGTAGTAAGAAAGTTTTTGAGCAACGCTCGTGGCAGACGGACGATAGCCATTTTACTCCGGGCTAAAGACAAAAGACTAACTGAGACACGAAGGACTCCAAAATCCTTCAAGCCAGTATTAAAAACAGTACAAAGTCTATCAGCCCGTGAAAGAAGAAAAATTCTCCAGTGGAACCCCGTCAAAAAAATAAGATAAGTAACTTTGGGACATTTTTCCTTTACACCCAAATTTTGTTTACCACTCTCTCTCTCTCAATTTGAAAAAGGACAAAAGCCAAGAAAAGACATTTATATTCATGGACTATCCTATTATATGTTTTTGACACTTTGAACGTATATATATATATAACCGTAGTAAAGAACCTATGTATTTTCATTTTACCATGTGGTCTATGTTATTATTCCATGCTTTACTTTCAGCTTCTATTCGCCTTACATTATCTTGCTTAGAACTGTCCTATTAATTCCTAAAGTATCACACGGGAAACCGGAGTTGCCGACTACTACAACAACATTAATATTATTACAACTAAGACCTATAGGCCCGTATTCTTCTATTATCTAAGGGAAAGAAGTTTAGCGGCCTGGTGGGTGTGTGATAGTGTGAAATTTTGGACCCCTTTGCCAGCGGTGGCCAGTCTGGCCCTAAATTATTCCCTCACGTAATATGCCAGTTCTTATCTGCCTGAGAAAAGAACTCTGAACAGGACTTATTTCTGTAGGGGATCAAGTGCCAACCTGCCCCGTCTTCACACGTGCGAAAATAAAGTCCCGTTTTGGGATTTATAGTCAATTTGCCGTCACAATATGTAAAGAGTTAGAAAAGGAAAGTGATGTCTGTATCAAAACGTAAAAAAAAAAATTCCACACGTTCTGATTCAATGAGAACACCCGAATTTATTCATAAGGTTAAGCAGACAATTGATGAAAACCGAAGTCAATCAATAAGGTCTATTGCAAAAAAAGTTTTCTGTGTCTGAAAAGACAATCAGAAGGAGTGTTCCTAAAGACATTCGATACAAATCCTACGTAATGAATTTATTACGGACAATTTATTTCTGAAAAATCAAAAGAAACCCGCTTATACAGATCAAAAAGAGTTTTAAACAAACTCAAAAATCCTACAGAAGCAAAAATGGATGGCTGATAATCTTTACGACCACATAATTCTGCAGATCTCAAATCACTGGACTATTATGCGTGGAGCATTGTTGCGAAGGAGGTTAATGAACATCCATATTTCACCAAAGACCCTTTATAAGCTGCCATAGACATGATAAGGAGCAATTAATCAGAGATTGCAACCGATTTTGACCACGTTCAGAGACAGTTATTGATGCTAGTGGTGGTTTTATTGAATAAAATTATTTAATCGTTTGCTAACTTCTATGATTGTTATTTGTAGTCAAATACAATTATCTTCTTTTGTTCTATAAGTGTTTTCCAAAGCCATAAAATCTGTCCACAAAGAGAAATTTCACCAGGTATTCTTAGTAAGTTCGAATCACACTGCGTGTCCATGCGTGAGGCTTTATGTTATAATTAACTAAGTAAATAACTAGAGAATTATGAGGCAAACTGCTATTATGGTAACACAATGCATTTTTTTGATAGTGAAGTGAACAGAATTTCTCAATACAAATAAGTCAGAGCAATTTCTAAAGACATTGCAAAAAGCTTCGTTTTCAGTTCAATAATTAACAACAGTCCGACCAAAAATAATTATAAAAAATGTTAACTAATTAGATAAATACATTTTTTTCTTTCAATTATGTTTTTTCTTTTGTTTACCCCGCAACAACAATTACCGACGCCGACTACGCCGATGACATAGCGATACTGGCAAATACACCTGACCAAGCCGAAACACTTCTGCATAGTTTGGAACGAACAGCAGCAAGCATAGGCCTCCATGTTAATGCACATAAAACGGAATATATGTGCTATAACCAAACGGGGGACATCTCCACTCTAGAAGGAACCCCTCTTAAACTAGTAGACAAATTCACGTACCTAGGAAGCAGCGTCGAATCAACCGAAAAGGACATCGAAACGAGGTTAACGAAAGCATGGACAGCTATCAATAGGCTATCGACTATATGGAAATCAGACCTAACCGATAAAATGAAACGCAGTTTCTTCCAGGCAGCGGTCACATCGATACTGCTATATGGATGCACTACATGGACGCTAACAAAACGGCTGGAGAAGAAACTAGATGGCAATTACACAAGAATGCTGCGTGCAATCCTCAACAAGTCCTGGCGGCAACACCCAACAAGACACCAACTGTACGGCCACCTGCCCCCTATCACGAAAACTATTCAAGTTAGGCGAACCAGACATGCAGGACATTGCTGGAGAAGCAGAGATGAACTCATAAGAGATGTACTCTTATGGATCCCCACACACGGCCGCGCAAAAGCAGGACGACCAGCACGAACGTACATTCAGCAGCTATGTGAGGATACAGGTTGTTGTCCTGAAGACCTACCTAGGGCGATGAACGATAGGGAGGAGTGGCGAAAGAGGGTCAGGGATATCCGTGCTGCCAGCACGATATGATGATGATGATGAAGGTTGTTGAAATAAATTTTCTAAATATCTTTTCCTTTCAAGTCGACATTTTTTCTTAAAACTTCTAGAATAATCTAATAAAAATGTAAATCGATCTTTAAATATAAAGAAACATTATATTCGTATAACTAAGTTAAATTAGCGTAGCCAAATATGTCTTTTTCTTGCCACTTCCATCCCTTCTATAAGAAAAATGAAATCTATTTAGTCACATGATTTTATAGTTTAACGCTGCCAAAGATGAGCGCCCTATAATAACCAGATTTTATATTTGTATTCAACGTAAAAGAAAAAGTAATCACTCGCAATTATATTGCTCAAAAAATCATTGGAACAAAATGTATCGTCCTACGGAATTGTGTCTATTGAAAAAGAAAAATACGATATACAGTATGAACATATCCAAAGGGAGAAGATATATATATATATATATAGAGAGAGAGAGAGAGGGGGGGAGGGGGGAGAGAAAGAGAAGAAACTTTAGATATTCTTTGGTATTTTCCTAGTTATAACATCAAGCATGATTCTAAATTTTACTTCGATGAATAAAAAACATATAATTCATATCGAGACGGTAATGTAGAATCTTCATAGAAATAAATGTTTAAAATCATCATTACTCAATTATATATATATCATCATCATCATCATGTCGCGCCGCCTGCGCGGATATCCCTGACCGTCTCTCGCCATTTCTCCCTATCATTCATCGCCTCCGGCAGGTCTTCAGGATTACAACCCGTGTCCTCACATAGCTGCTGTATGTAAGTTCGTGCTGGTCGTCCCACTCTTGCACATCCATGAGTGGGGGTCCACAGGAGTACATCGCTTATGAGCTCGTCCTTGCTTCTCCAGCAGTGTCCTGCGTGTCTGGTTCGTCGAACTTGTATAGTTTTTGTGATGGGGGGCAAGTGTCCGTATAGTTGGAGTCTCGTGGGGTGCTGTCGCCAGGACTTGTTTAATACTGCTCTCAACATTCTTGTGTAATTTCCGTCCAGCCTCCTCTCCAGCCGCTTCGTAAGCGTCCATGTGGTGCATCCATATAGCAGTATCGACACAACCGCTGCCTGGAAGAAACTGCGTTTCATTTTATCTGTTAGGTCCGACTTCCATATGATCGAGAGCCTATCGATAGCTGTCCATGCCTTCGTCAGTCGTGTGTCGATGTCCTTCTCGGTTGATGAGACGCTGCTTCCTAGGTAGGTGAATTTGTCGACTAGTTTCAGAGAGGCTCCGTCTAGTGTGGCAATGTTGCCTGTTTGGTTGTAACACATATATTCGGTTTTGTTTGCATTGACATGTAGGCCAATGCCAGCTGCAGCTCGTTCCAGACTATGTAGTAGTGTCTCTGCTTGATTAGGCGTATTCGCTAGTAACGCCAAGTCATCAGCGTAGTCGGCGTCCGTGATTGTTTTTGCGGGGTACCTTTTGCTTCTTCTCTTAGTCAGCTCAAAGCCATTTTCTCTGATTTTGTCGATCGAAGTCCTAAGCACATAGTCTAGACAGATGATAAAGAGGTACGGGGCTAGTGTGTCTCCTTGTAGTACTCCTGCAACAATGTCGAAGTATTCCGTGTCTCCATCTGGTGAACGTACTTTTACTTTGGTGTTTCTGTAGAGAATCATTATCGCTGCTACGGTTTCTTTTGGTAGGCCGTAAGCTAGTAGGATTTGCTCCATCTTCCCTCTGTGTATGGAATCGAAGGCCTTGGTAAAGTCTACAAATAGTAATGTCGCCTGTAAGTTTTTTGCCCGAACGCCTTCCAGGATTCTACGGATGGTCAGTATTTGTGAGGTTGTGGATCTATTTCTCCGGAAGCCATTTTGGTTTTTCCTAAGGATGTTTTCCATTTTGGGTTCTATGCGGTTTCGTAGTAGGGCATTGTAGATTTTGGCTGCTATGGATGTAAGTGTTATCCCTCGGTAGTTCTTGGCTAGTCCGAGGTCGCCTTTTTTAGGGAATGGAAGGATGCATCCCTTCGTCCATCGTTCTATCCTATTTTGACTATAGACTGCGTTGCATTGCCGGAGCAGTATATCGTCGAATTGTCTCGTCTTCCACACTTCTGGGGGGATCTCGTCTAGCCCCGCCGCTTTCCTATTTTTAATTCTTCTGAGAACCGTGTCAAGTTCTTCTTTGGTGAAAGGACCTAGTTTTACGTCTAATTGCTTACTAATAATTCTGGTGATCGGTTCATCCGTTATTTCCGGTGGGTTTCCTAGTAGATTTTTGAAATGCTGTTCCCACAGTTTTATTCTTTCTTGTTGGCTTGCAGCTTTCAATTTTGCTTTGGCTGTGCTCTTCCTTCCACTTACTTCGTTTATTGTTTGCCAGGCTATCCTGGATTGCCTATCTTCCACCGAGTCTCTAATCTTATCTATCTGATTTTGTACGTATTCTGCCTGTTCTTTTAGGTATATTCCTGTTAATTGATGTTGCGCCTTTTCTAGTTCTCGTGCATTTGTTGGGTTCTGTTGATAGTTTTTGGAGGCAGTCTTCATAAGTGCACGTTTTTCTCTAGCCGCTAGCGTTTCCCAAGGGACTCTATATTTAGTTCTAGGTTTTGTTGGAATACACTTTTCTGCCGCCTCCAGGTGTGCTTCTACAAAATTTTCATATTCGTCATTTGGGGTGCCTATTTCTACCTTCTCTTGTAGTGCTTCGAATCTGTTTCTTAATTCTAATGCATATTTATCTTTAATATCTCTGTTGTTGAGTAGGGCCCAGTCATAGTGCTTGGTCGTCGCTTTACGTGTGGCGTTTTTTCTTAGGCTTAGTCGTACTTTGGCCGTAACTATTTGATGATCGGAGGACACACCCTCGAAGGAGGAGTATGCCTCGCAATTCATCGCACTGTTTTTCCATTTCCTGTTTATAAGGACGTAGTCTATCTGTGCTTTACTCTTATTCGCGTATGTGTAGGTCCATAATTTCCCCTCCCTTTTTTGAAAGTTTGTATTGAGGCAGGTTAATCTATTTTCTATCATGAAATCTATTAAATGCTGTCCATTCCTGTTAGACGCGTAGTGTAGGCTGTATTTGTTGTGTCTGTTTTTCCCGATTTGTGCATTCATATCTCCGCCAATGACTAGCAGGTTGTGTTTCGGAATGCTACGTACTAGGGAGGATAGATCTTCGTAGAAGGTGGCTATTTCGTTTTCTTCGCTAACATTGGTAGGGCTGTAGCAGGAGATAATTGTTGCTTTGGGGTTGCCATTAAACGTTGCGGCCATCATCCTAGGTTGTATTCTCTCAATGCTGTTCAGTGTTTTTAACGCTCTCGGTCCTAGAAGTATTCCCACCCCTCCTACCGATGCATTTACAGAGTTTTTCCATGCCGATACAGTCACCAGCATCCATCCATTTCCAGTTTCGTGATACTTGATATCTTCGGTGTGCGTGTATCGGTGCTCTTGTATGCAAATTATATCTATCTTATGTTCTACGGCTGATGCAGTTAGCTCTGATAGTTGACCTATTCTATTTAGGGTTCTCACGTTAAATGTCGCTATCTGTATTGTTTGTTTGCATTTTAGTAGTTTTTGTTTGTATTTGAGCTCTGTAGCTGATTTTTCGAACACCGAGGCCAGGGCTCCAACCTCAGCAGGACGCGCCCCTTTTTTACCCGCGCGAAGAGCGATGCGGTTTATGGATCTGGTTTGAGTACTAGTCATGGTTATCTTTCGATGGCTGTTTTTGTTCTCATCTATAGAAGCCACTCTTATAGATGAGCAGCAGTAGTTCCCCGATCGAACTGGCAATCTTGAGCGTTAAGCCGCAAGACTCACACGTACAGCATGCTGCTTCCCAAGTGTACGCGGTAGTAAAAAAAAAAAAAAAAAAAAAAATCGCGAGTCGGAAATCTCCTATTAAAGTTTCACCTTAACGGATCATCAGGAACTTTAACGCCGACTAATGCTAAAGGAGAAAACGCCGTTTTTATATTCACCAAAAACCCACCTAGATTAAAATTTACATAACAAAAGAAACAAACAAATGAACAAAAAACCTCCCGTTTGTTTAAAAAAAACCCTCGTTATAAATACACCGAAATCTATCCCGAATTATAGAGCAACCACGCCCTTTCGTGTCTACAACTATTTAACACCTATATATATATATATAATTCACCTACAATTAAAGAAGCGTCAAATCTACGAAAAATGTCATAAATACACGACTTATGAAAGCATAGACAGCTAATGACAGATTATCGGTCGTATGGAAGTTAGGAGGTACCCGTGGTGTAATGGTTATCGACATAGGAAATGGACATGGCGACAATAATTCATGACCTGGGCGAGACTGATTGCATTTTTTACATAGCACTAAGGTGTGAATCCAATTATTTTCCCTCCAGCTATGGGTAAATAGTAGGGCAGACTAGGTTCTTCATCCTTGGTCAGGTAACTAGTCTAGTAGGAAAACTCTGAATTCAAACCTGTTAAACTCCGCTTAAAAATTGACCTTGTGTCATATCCTGCCCGAGCGGAGGGGTTGGTAGATATGTATGGAAGTCAGACCGATCCGATAACATAAAACATAATTTTTTCCAATTTTTCGTATCCATACTAATATATGGATGCACCACATGGACGCTGACTGAGCGTACAGAGAAAAAGCTAGACGGCATTTGCGCAAAATTCTACGAGCTATATTGAAGAAGTCCTGGAAGTAACATCCGACAAAACATCAGCAGTACGGCCACCTACCTCCCATCTCTAGAACCATTCAAATCAGACGGACAAAACACGTAGAATATTACTGGAGAAGAAATGACGAACTCATTAGCGACGTTCTCCAGTGGACCCCTTCACACAAACGCGCAAGTGTAGAACGACCAGTTAGAACATATCTACAACAACTCCATACGGACACAGAATGTAGTCTGGAACACCTCTCGGAAGCAATGGTCGACAGAGACGAATAAAGAGAGAGAGGGAGAGAAAGAGAGAGAAAGATAGAGAGAGTCAGGGAAATTTGTGCAAGCAGCAGGGCATGATGACGATGATATATATATATGTAATATTTTCAGCGATAGAAGAGAATAAAAGCAGGATAATGCTCATAACTTAGGAAGTGCCCGTGGTGTAATGGTTATCGTTGTAGGAAATGGACACGGCGACACGAGTTCAAATCCCGAACGAGACTGATTGCATTTAACATTTGGGAAAGGTATGAATCCAATTATTCTCCCTCCAGCAATGGGTAAATAGTAGGGCAGACTGATTTCTTCAGCCTTGGCGAGGCAGCTAGTCTCGGAGAAGGAAAACTCTGAATTCAAACCTGTTAAACTCCGCTTAAAAATTGACCATGTGTCATATCCTGCCCCAGTGCAGGGGTTGGTAAATATAATAAAACACATGACTTAGTGTTTCACATTGTTGATTTTCAGGTGAGTCAGTATCAATTTGTTTCACCAGAAGATCGTCACGTTGAAATTCAGAGCCGTTTATTGTTCTCTTATGTTATTCTATATATTTTTGTTCTATTCAATTCTATTTCTATTTTATATTTAAAACTATTTCAATATTACTCTGCATTTTGGCGCAGAGAACATTATAATAATCTTAGGGATTTAAATTAGAATTAAATCATATTAGAATTAAATTTTAATGATAGATAGATAGATAGATAGATCTCAGTATCGTAGTAAAAATTCCCCCACAAACTAAAACACCCATCATATCCTAAACAACAGTATATGAAACGTAGTTCTGAATGATACATTTCTGAGAATATTTTATATTAAACTTATATTTTTCAAATAAATGAATTTCGTTCTATCTGTATACAATCTTCTTCAGAATCAGTGAAGGAGATTGAAAAGTTGGATTTACATTGCAATTTGAAAGTTGCCAACTTAATTCTGTTCCCTTTGGTTAAAAAATCTTAAATGGCCTTAGCAACCATTGGCAATCGAAAAAAAACCTTTGCCAGACGAAATACTTATGATCTGTATTTTCAATCGGTAAATACTCAAAAAGGCTCTCGAAAGTACTGCTAGTAAATGTGAGAACAAAAGTTTTATGAGGGTTTTCAAATCAGTTATGTCTTACACTTGAAATCAAATGACAGCAAGTTTCGTCTATATTAAAAGGAAAGTGGAAGAAAACTTTATCCGTCTATAATTGCGTTATTTATTTATTTATTTATTTATTTATTTTGTTATATGTTTTTTGGGGTTTTTTGCGTACAATCTTAAACATTTCCATTCAACACTTATAATTTCGTTTCCTTGACTAGTTCTGCTGCTTACTGCTGATAACATAAAATCTTTTCATAAAATTATGAAACTTTTCAAGCGTAGCGGGCGTCTTGGAAAAAGTTGGCGGAGACAAAGACATGAAGACCTGATGAAGTTATTCATGTAAGGAAAAGAAATTACAAATTGACACAAATCATTTGCCGATGTTACAACTTCCTTCTGGACCGGTCTCAAAAATGAAAAGATGCAAAGTAGTATTTTCAAGTTGATCAAAGTAAGATCCATTCTTGAACATATCGTAGCCCCACTCCGAATTATTGTGGGACGGTTTTGCTATCCTCGAAATTTAGACCGTTAACCGTCGCTCTCCGGGAAACAAACTAACTTAACCCATTTTCAAAAATTCCCCGCCTCTCATAAATGATTGCTTCTCGCGCCTTCCACGAGAGTTCTATTTTATTTTCAGTCTCATAGTTGGGCTTCAGGGTCCCTAATGTTAAAAGGCGGCCATTTCTTTACACTTTACATGATAAGTAAAACATCCTAGTTTTGCATTTTTTAATATGGAGCTCACATGATTTGACTCCTGAAGACGTGTTCTATGACAGAAATACATCAAAGCAAAACGTAGATTAGATTTGAAACCATTTTCAAAACTTCGTTTGAAGGTAGTTTGTCTCAAATTTATTACAAAGCTCTGTTGGAGAGGGTTAGAATTGGCAATTGTAACCACTGCAGAAAAATAACACACACACACACACACACACACACACACACACCACAAAAATGGGTGTCATGGGTATGACACTCTACAACATCCGACTATAAAACTCTGGTTCTGGAGCACTAGTGAGTGTTGAGTACCTCTTCATTGACATCTCTCCCAGGTCCACTCTGACCTGTATGGTAGAACTTGTTATGGTCCCATGTCCGAATTAAATAGATCGGTCTGAAAATTATTAGTATTGAATAGGAATAATAGAAACTCTAAGTGCAAAAAATGCATTTGAAATAATTTGATAAAAAATGTTAATTACAAATGTACAACAGACGTAATTCACTACATTTAGGGATAAAATTACATTTGACAGTTTGACATGCCATTAAAATCAACCAATCAATTAAATATATTACTATATGGTAGGTAGAGATAGCTTTACATTTGACATCTTTCACTTTCATAGAATCATTGATTATAATGGTATATCAATCTGTCTGGGGTTATTTCATGTCAAGATATTAGGGAATCTAATTAAGCAAATTTATTTTTTGAAGATGGTCTCATCGAATACAAAGGATTTTTTAAAAGGTCTATGACATCCAAAAAATTACTATCACACTGTGTAATAATGGTAATGAAGGAATTTTTCACACTTCCTCGATCTTCAGTACTGGAGTCACATTATCAGAAGTAGTTTTGTGTCATAGGCAGGGTCTTACCTAGAGCCAGAATGGGAATATCACTTAGACTACCATCTTTGGTTTAAATAGATCTGTTTAAAAATAATTCGTATCCATATGTAAAAAAATATATATATACATAACAACTACAAAAACAAAATCTAAACAAGAACGTGCAATGAACACGATTCCTTAACGTCTTGGTATAAAATAATCCTAGACGGTTGATATGCTGTTTAGAATCGATCAATAAATCAATCCATTTTATGATTTAGCGCGTTTTTTTTTTTCATTGCGAAAATGCCTTCGTAATCTTAAATTTCATCTCTGGGTAAATAGTAGGGCAGGCTGGGCTCTTCAGCCTTGGTGAGGCAACAAGTCTAGGAGAAGGAAAACTCTTAATTCAAACCTGTTAAACTCTGCTTAAAAAAATTAACCTCGTGTCATATCCTGCTCGAGCGCAGGGGTTGGTAAATTTGGTAATCTTAAATTTCATCTGTTTTCATTTTAAAATATGAATGTAAGATGTTTCTCAATATGCGTTTTTGTTTGTTTGTTTGTTTGTTTGTTTGTTTTGTTTTTTTGTTTTTGTTTGTTTGTTTTTTTTGTTTTTTTTGTTTTTGTTTTTTTATACACAGTTTTATTGCTTTTGGGGGCGGGATTGTCAAAAGCTCTCAACAAAATAAAAATGTAGCACTGATTATTCCTCTATGTTGTCTTGGCTCGAACATATTCTTCAAGGTTACAAAGCGATGGCCACTACTTGTGGGAAAGGTCATCTTTCATATTTCTTAAGTAAGTTCTACGGTAGCCGAGGATTGATGCGGGCAACGAACCAAAAAGGATATGGCAGTAAGAGTAGTTATGAAAAAATAAATAAAGGAAAAGATCACGTTTTTCTTTGAATCGATATTTTCGCAGCAGTCAAATTATGTTGCTTCTGGACTGCAGTAGGTTGGAAGCTCGACACAGACAATCGGGAATTATTTCAAAAATAAAAGACAAAAGCAAGACAAACAACTAACCATGGTAAAGTTAACAGATGATAAAAACTTAAACAGAAAATGGTATGCAGATGTATGTATATGAAATATTTGATTATGATAGTTCAAGAATAAATCCGTATACACACACGTATACACACACATAGAAAACAAAAATACACTCAAAGCAAATGTACACACACACACACACACATATGTGTGTGTTAATTCATATATATATATATATATATATATATATATAATGTAAATGATATGATTGGTTTGGTTTCTTTGTTTAATGACTTATTAACCTTTTTAGGCTATCTAAAGCCAAAGCCATTCCCCCAGAAGAACAGTAGTGGTACAATTTAACCCATAGCTAGGAGGATAAGGGGGTTCATAACTTTCCCAAGGGTATTTGCCAGAAAGTGAACGTAATAGCGCGACTGAAGTACGAACTCGCTTATTACGATTCAGCAGTCCATCGCTTTAACCATTACACCATGAGGACACCTCCTAAATTATATGAATTAACTCACAAAGACGTGTGTGTGTGTGTGTGTGTGCATTTGAGTTTTGTGTATTTTTGTTTTGCATGTGTGAGTGTGTGTGTGTGCGCGTGTATATATATATATATATAAAATGTAAATGATATCAATTACCACACAAACTCATGTTTGTGTGTATGTATGTGTGCTAATTCATATCATTTACATTATACATATGTAATGTAGATGCTATGAATTAACACACACACACACACACACACACACACACACACACATGTATTTGTGTGTTAATTCATATCATATCACTCATATCATTATATAAGAAGAGAAAAAGAGAAAAACAGACAAAAATATGAGAGGCATTCAAAGTGCGAACGCATACACACACACATACATACATACATACACATACACACATAAAATTCAAAGTGAGAGAGAAAGAGAGTGATAAAGAGAGAGAGAGAGAGAGAGAAATACTCAACCCCATCACCAAAAAGTGAGTTGTGTTCCAAAAAACACAGAGACACCACACACTCACACATACACACACACTCACACATACATATATATATGTAAAGTAAGAGAGAGAGAGAGGGGGAGGGAGAGAGAGAGCGAGAGAGAATTACTCAACCTCATCAGCGCGTGTAGGATATGATACAATATCATTTCTTTCTTCAGTAGACTACTGCTGGTGTGAATTCTGGGTCTTCTTTTTCCTTGAGTGGGTGTCGTAACAAAGTGGAAGGACCTAAATTTCCCTGCTATTTATCCATAGGTAAAGAGAGAACAGATGGATTCATGCCTTTTGCGATGGCAGGAGCGCGAAGTGAAACCCAACTTGCTTCACACGGGATTTGAACTCTGATCATCGAATCCGTTTTCTCAAGCGATAAACATTACTCTACGTCTCTCTCTCTCTCTCTCTCTCTCTCTCTGTATATAATATCTATATATATATATATGTGTGTGTGTGTGTGTGTGTGTGTGTGTGCATTTCAATACACATATTTACGCAAATATGTATCTCGTACATATATATTTCATACATATTTTCACGAACGCAAACGTACGCACACACACACGCACACACACACACACACACACACATACATGTATATATACATATAGATGTATTAGAAAAAATGTTCACGATTAAGACCAATCAATATTCGGTATATGTCTTTATAGGAGTACATGTGTGAGGTTATAATGAACGATATGCAGATGCCTTGTTTATTTGCCGATATAAATTTCGAGTGGTAATCAATATATAAACCCACATAAACACTCACATACATACACATACATACATACGTGTGCATGCTCTTATATATATATATATATATATATAAACAATTAATTGGGTAGTCACCGTCAATAATATGTTGCAACGAAATGTTTTTAAGGAATATTGGACTCGTTCCAATTCTACGTACAATTTTCATCACAACACTCAAAAACGGTGACTGATTTACCCCCGCCCGACCCCCTTCATTGTCCACTATTCACACTTGTATATTCTTAATACATATATATCTATATATATATATAACCTTACACATTACCCATCCGAATTTCTATCACATGATTACTCCCCCTATATATATATATATATATATATACATTCATACATACTTATGTTCGCCTGTGTGATCATTGGATTAATTGCTTGGTCAGATTATCGCAGTCACCAAGTGCCATTGATTCTGAGTCTGTGCTATCCAAATTTAGATATGTGTGCTCTATCACTGATATCGAACACTCTTCATTTATGATTATAGAAAACTACCAAATAAATATGACAAACTATATATATATATATGTGTGTGTGTGTGTGTGTATGTGTGTGTGTGTATATATGTATATATGTGTGTGTGTGTGTGTGTGTGTGTGTATGTATATGTGTGTGTGTATTACTGTTATTCCATAACTAACTCCTTCTTATACTCGCTACCATCAGGATTTTACATGAACATCTGTAGCTGTCAGTTTTCCAATCTTCTATTTTTTCATGATTTTATATATTTTGTGTCATTATATCATAACATTATAATATTATATATATTAGATACACTGGATGGCCCTGTCGGCTGGGGCCACAGAATGCACCAATTGCATCTCTGAAGAAGGGCAAGACTTCCCTCCCCCCAACGAGTGTCCTAGATGGGACATTAAATAATCTGCTGGCGAGGCTTCAGTAATGCTGGATCTTTGGGAATGTCGAGTACCCTTTATTGCCATCGCTCCCAGATCCACTTAGGCCTAGAGTGGTAGCATCTGATAGGGTCCTATCTATGGGTCAAATAAAACTAAACTGTGTACGTATGCTAAACTAAATCATTTGAAATAGAACTGTTTCGACATTTAACACTCCACAAGGACAGCTCTGGCATTTAAGCACAGTTTTTGTTTAAACTGTGCTAGCCAACTTGTTTAGGATACCCAGCAATTACGGCTCTGATTATTCTTGTAATAGTCGATGCATCTTTGTATATCTTAGATACGCCAAGACACCTAATATAATTTTTGCAAGTAAAGTTTCCTGCACCATTTTTTACACAATATTGAATGTGTCGTTGAAATTCACTCATCTTTTCATTGCTTTTGCATACATCTCCAACATTATCATTTAAAGGCATATAAACTTCTTATTTAATGCCAAAATTCATTTTCTTCTTTTTTCTTTTTTTTGTAAATGTTTGATTGTAATCATAACTACTTATATTTTCAACATTCCTTTTTTCTGAAATAATTTTCATTTGTTTACGTATTTATATAGTTTCAAGTATTTCAATCAAATATAAATAATTTACACACATATTGTTCCAAGCGTTTCGTTCTAATCATCATCATCATCATATCACGCTGGTAGCACGGATATCCCTGACCCTCTCTCGCCACTCCTCCCTATCGTTAGGTAGGTCTTCAGGACAACATCCTGTATCCTCACATAGCTGCTGAATGTATGTTCGTGCTGGTCGTCCTGCTTTTGCGCGGCCATGTGTGGGGATCCATAAGAGTACATCTCTTATGAGTTCGTCCCTACTTCTCCAGAAGTGTCCTGCATGTCTGGTTCTTCTAACTTGAATAGTTTTCGTGATAGGGGGCAGGGGGCCGTACAGTTGGTGTCTTGTGGGGTGTTGCTGCCAGGACTTGTTCAGGATTGCACGCAGCATTCTTGTGTAATTGCCATCTAGCTTCTTCTCCAGCCGTTTTGCTAGCGTCCATGTAGTGCAGCCATATAGCAGTATCGATGTGACCGCTGCCAACTTTTCTTAATTAATAACAATATCCATTTGTTTATAGACAGTTATGCAGTATAAAAAATCCTATCCAATTATCAAATAACTTTCAAGCAAATCTATTTAGCATGACGCTAACAGGTACAACCACTCAAGGTAACAGTAGACCTGGGATTAATGGCAATGAAGGAGAACTGAAGCCTCGCCTTCAGACGCAATCGGCGCATTGTAATCTTCACCGAAAGGGTAGACTTAACCAGCGAAAAAGTATCAAAGGAGGAAAAGATTCACTGCAGCGTATAGTCATTGCTTTACCAAGTTACCAAAAGAAAAAAAAAAGAAAAAAAAGAGACGAACAAGAATAGATTCCTATGTTTGGTGTAATCTGACATGAATTCTTTAAATGAATGAGTTGAACGACAACATATTGTTACAACGATGAGGTTTAGAATACTCTGACTGTGTCTCCTGTGGCGGGGTAAGACTCCCTACATAAAAAAGTGTGTTCTTATGGTGATTCCCCAGTTCTCCAAATTTGAGAAGTATGGAGTAATCCTTCATTGCCATAACTCTCACGTTCACTGTCACTCTGTGCCACTGTTGTACTATATGGGTGGTCCGCCAAAGCAGACGATTCCTTTGTCTGTTTTGGCGCAAAACCAGACAAAGGATTTTTTGGACCTGAAATCTCGCCGGATCCGGAAGTGGTAAGGGGACACGAAAGAAGATGGGCTGGGAAAAGGAGCTAAGAGGCAGTTGGCGACTGGACAGCAGAGAGAGTTGGCGTGGAACCACGGACAGGGGCAGTCAACACCGGACTCCGGAGACAGTAGCAGAGAAGAGAGGGTCCAGCCACGGCGAAGAAGATCGACTCAAGATGTCTGCATTCGAGTTGTTTGTGGAATTTTCACTAGTAACCCCCCCGAGCGTTAGTCCATATATGCTAACGGAAATGAAGTGTTGCATACCTCCTTCTGCTCTTGGTTAACCCTAAGCTTTGTTCGTGCTTGTTCGTCTGTTTTATTTTCTCCTGTCCCCACGATCGTATTCTTGTGTAGCGGTAAAGAAATGTGCTTTACCCCCTCAGCCACTAGTTGATCACCGGCCGGCTGTAAGAAGTGAAATGGTTAGAAGACTGATCTAAAATGTTGTGGGGGGGAGGGCGTATCGTTACACTATCTATTGGTCAAATACTTAAGTAATTGGCTTATTTGGAAGACGCACTTGGCAATGAATTTAGCCTCTGATTTGATTGAAAGATTTTCTTCTTCACACAGCATGTTCTTCAAATCTGTCACCTTCAGTTAAACTCCATGCAAATTGTTAGTCTGATCGGCCTTTTAATAATTTCAAATTATCCATTATACCAAAAAATTAATTTCAGTTTATTTTGATTTCATAATTTTTAAAAAGAAGAAGCTCTTTCAATTGATATTAGATTTTATTTTGACAAGGATTATCCTTCATCTTTATCATTCAAGTTCCTCATCTTTGTGCCACTTCGTCGGAGGAGCATAGACAACGCCGACTACAACCCCTGCAGAAAGGTAAGATCCCCTCCCGCAAAAAAAGGGAGTTCTGAGTGTGACACTAATCTGAATACGGTTGTGAGGCCCAAGATATGGAGTTTGGGTAGTGTGGAATCACTTCTTTGTTCCGACTACTCTTTGGTCTACTCTGACCTGGAGTAGTCGTACCTTTCAGGGTTCCATCTCTGAATTGAATAGATCTGATTGAAATAATAAAATGTTTGCCTGTTTACAAACATGTGAGATGAATTTGATTTGAAATTACTCCAGTCCACTCTTTTTTGGAAGTCGATATAAGTGAGTCTATTCGATTATTTCGTGTGTGCGAGAATTTACTTAATCAAAAGTGGGATATTTTTTCGACTCCCAAAGTTAGTAGTAGCACGAATAAAACTAACTTTGATTTTTAAATCTAATTGCTCATTGGCGTCTTCTTCTTCTTCTTATTATTATTATTATTATTATTATTATTATTATTCCTTTTTGAGTTTTTCACACCAGCGTTAGCAGATGATTTCTCCCTGAAGTTTGAGTAACAGCAAGCCTCTTCAAGTCTCCAGGACTCTTCTCAGTATTCGAGTCAATTTCAATAATGCACATGTTTTGATGTTCTCTACTCGTCCTGTTATTTCCAAGTCCGCCAGTCTTTGTATTAATCCTCTGGTGACTATACCAAGAGCACCAATTACACTTGGTATAACCTTTACTTTCCACTTTCTTTCAGTTTTACTCCATGGTCAGCCGAAACAGCAAAGTCCATAATTCGGCAGGTTCTCCCCACCCTTTTTTTGGGGGGGTTGTTATCCAAGGTCAGGTCGTCTGTCCGAGATGAGGTGATCCGTTTGAATTTCAAAATGCCAGGGGAATTTGTGCGTTCCATTCTCCAGGACATATTCTGGGTTGTGCATATACCATTCCTTTGTATGATCAAATTTCAGTTTTTTGCACAATTCCCCGTGGATATCTTTGCCCACCCAGTCGTTTCTATACTAGTCTTATATTCTTTCTGTGCTAATTTGCAGCATTTTTATGCATTTTATGTGATTGATCGTTTTGTTTCTATCACCACATAACCTACATTTGCTGTTGTGTTGTGTTGTGTGGTTGTGTTGTATTATTATCTATTAATTATTTTAGGCGAAGAGATCTATTATCATACTCCATAAAATCATTAAAAGATAGAAATTTTAAAAACTCAAAAAATAGTTATCGTCGTAAAAAGTGAAGCCACGCATACAATTTTCTGAAAGATTATATCACTTAAAAGAAAATGTATATTTCACACACACACACACACACACGGATACAGACAAACAGACACATACACACACATAAGCACACTACGCACTCACACACAAACACATGCATATATATATATATATATATATATATATACACACATTCATTTCTTAAAAGATTGTTCAGAAGGTCAATTTAAAAGGTTCATGATAATGTCGATCATCAAAATATTAAAAGTAATGATCTGTCACAATGATTTTGTCGGAAATAAATAGGGCGTTTAATTTAACAACTGCCATGCTTTTAGGTAAACATTCAATGATAGAGGATTATTTCCATGGTTTTTTGTTAACTAGTTTTTAATGAAGAATTGTTTGTTGGCTGATTGCTTGATTTTATGGGTTGTTATGTAATGCCAAAGTCAGTTTTTTTTTTCAAAGTGAATGCTTCAAATTGGCAAAGAATGAATACAAAACTAGGCATGACTAGGCACAGGTTAACTGTACAAGAGATTATAATTTGATAAATGGTTTATGCACAAACAAGAAACTGTTCGAGCAAATGAAATGCATAAGATTCACTGGGACTTTAAAATACAAATGTATCACTCAATCCCAGTTAAAATATCCGATCTAAATATGATTAACAACTAGAAAAAAATGTCCAGTGGATTCGGCCTTTTCCAGTGGATGATTGAGCGAAAATAAAAGAAGGCAAAAAACTGGAAAATACATAGACTTTGCCTGAGAGGATAAAAATTGTGGAACATAAACGTAACATTGATATAAATTGTAGTTTTTGCCCCGAAGGCCTGGGAAAAAAAATTGGCAGAACTGGAGTTCAGAGGAAGAATCAAGACCATCTAGACCACAGCACGGCCAAAATCAGCGAGAATATTACGAAACCTGATTCTTTCTTGTTGGTTTCTTTTTGCTTTAATGGCATATCAACCTTTGTGGGTTATTTAAACCAGAGTCATCTTTGTGAAAAATCGGCAATGATATTATTTAATACATATATAAGAAGATCAGAGGGTGGGAGTCATACTTTTCCCAAGGGTATTACTCCGAAAAAGAACGTTATAGTTCAGCAGGAGTTCGAACTCGTTTACTTTGAAGCCACAGTGTAGCACTTTAACCATTACGCCACATGGACTACCTCGCCCCTTGGTGAGCTGAGGACACTTGCAGTCATTCAGACTTCAGTTAGAACTATTGTGAAAAACTCGCAAGTACTAAAATAATCATACAGTTTCAAGCATTCCTATCAAATACAAATAATTTGTACCCAGTTATATGGTTTCAAGTATTTCTATCTAATCCAGATATTAATCAAAAGAGTCTATCTGACCCATAGATCGGACCCCAACAGGTACTATCATTCCATATAAGAGTTGACCAGAGAGTAAAGTCAATGAAGAGGTATGTGTTCACAAATTATAGCATCACCACTGATGCAGTTTAACGCCGGGGAGTGATGATAATGAACTGGTGATTCTTCACTCCCCAGAGATCCAGAAGTGAAACTTTATGGGATGGTACACGGTAGATTTCGTTAGTTATTTGTTTCGCTTGGTTGGTGGTATTCGGTTTCGAGTTTAGATATCTGACTCTATTTGTTTTCTTCTCTACCCCATTTAATTCGTGCGTTTCTTCTGGGTCTGTAGAAGGCTGCAAAAGAAATTACTGTCGGAAGGAAGAAAAGAATCTAAGATACCTTCAAAATTTCGACTTTATTTTTGGGTTCCATACAGCTCCTCTGTAATGAGGAGATGTGTCTTCCAAATAAAGCGTTGAAATGTACTAATCGCTTTCGTGGTTGATAATATTAAATTCGGTGTCCTGTGTATGTCTTTTTTTTTATAATGCTTGTTTCGGTGGTGTCAACATGGCTAGGTAACAGGCTTCGAAACCTAATCAGTACATGTCTTCGTATCTAGCGGCCACGCGAAAGAGAGTCCTTTAACTGCTATGGTGAAGGCTGAAGTGAGTTTGAAAGTCTATTGGTGGGAGAGTGCGCCAGTGTGCCGTTAATAGGACAGGTGGTTTTCCCCACCAACAGCAGGTGAGAAATAGGTCTTTTCCATCCAAGTGGCCACAGCTGAATGAGAAAGAGTTTCTTTCTCGTTTTCAGACTTGCGCGGGTTTTGCTTCCTGTCAGAGACATCTGGGAACTGGTACACTTTGGATTTATTTTATTTTATTTCATTTTATTTTCTAATCACTACAAATTCTCTGTATTTAGTCTCCAACCATACATAAGAAAATATTGTGAGGGGTGCTTACCCCTTCTACAAAAGATACAGTGAACGTATTCTTAGCCCAGATGACAAAGTGAGCTATATCTGTGAAGATTATAGCGTGAGACAATAATTCACTGAAGAGTATCGTGAACGGCTCGTCAAATTTTTAATCGACTGACTGAAGTGGCCAAGGAGTGATGGCAACGAAAGGGTGTTTCTCCACTTCTTAAAGCTCCAGAAGACCACTAACCGGATGGAGTTTAGTGTTGTACCCGGGATACATTTGTCGGAGGGGTCTTACCTCTCCACAGAGAATACAGACGGTCTATTTTAGGCCTCACTGACAAGGTGTAGTTATATAATGATAGGGTGAAGTTTAATTGTACATATATATATAGTCATATAATGTAGGGTGTAGTCATATAATGATTGGGTGAGGCTTAGCAGGATATATATATATATATATATCATTAATTGACTACACCCTATCATTATATAACTATATATATATAATAGTATATATATATATATATAGTCATATAATGATAGGGTGTAGTCATATAATGATAGGCTGAGGTTTAGCTATATATATATATATATATATATATATATATATATATATATATATATGTACATATATGTATATATTTGAGTATGCGATTGTGAGAGATTTCCGCAGACCAATAGCCATTCTTGCTCAGAAAGTCAAGCAGCTGTTGACTTTCAGCTGGCTTTCCCTAAACAAAAAGAATGTTAGTGTTAATCTCACAGAAAACTTACCTTTTATTATTGTTTTTGATCGGAATGCTTCATCACTGTTGGACAATGATGACCCAAGTGAATAGCCATTTAAAAACAAAAAAAAACTTTTCTAAAAAAATAACTAAACACGATAAAAAAAAATACAACTAAACACGATAAAAAAAATACAACTCAAAATTAATAATGATTCAAATAATCAACAATACATTATCAAAAACAAATAAAATTCGATGATAACAGTATCGCAGATTATAAAAATCATGTTTTGGGGTTTTGCCATGTTCCAATTGCCAAACGTTTTGGTAACATGTCATTTTTCTTGCTTAAAATTGTTTAATGAGCAATGTTTCTGGATTTAAAAATGTTATTATATATATATATATATATATATATATAGGTTGAAATTAGAAACCTGTCAAGATGTTGTAGCTTTGGTCATTAGTAATGAGTTCAATATAGTGTTGGACCAAACTTAGCAAAGCAAGTAATGGGAGGTATGTTTTAAAGTGATGGTTGATGAACAAAACGTACCCAGATGTAATCTGTTCCATCCTTGTTTGGCGCTCTGCTTAGCAAGATTAATATAAGCTGAAAACGTATCTATTTATCTGAAATGTACTATGTCATCTCTCTGTTTATAAATACTAATAAGAGAAAGTTTCTCTGTGTGTCTTCTGCGAGAAAACTATTTTATGTAGATCTATAAAATATAGAGTGCATACTTATTTGAAACAAGCACTCGTGAAGGAAAGTTTATTTTCATCGGAAGTTGACTCGGCTATTCAAGTTCAAATCCTGGACGAGAATATTTCTTTCTTCACAGAGAGCTAATATCCTAACGAAATATATGCATCCAACTATTCTCCCTTCAGCTATGAGTAAACAGTAGGGTAGACTAGGTTTTTTAACCTTTCTATAGCCACCGGTCGAGAAGGAAAACTCTGTGATCAAATCCGTAAACTCCGCAAAAAAAATTGACCTTGAGTCACATCTTGCTCATGGGGGAGTGGTTGGTTAATGGATACTCATTGAAAATAACATAAAGGTTTTGGCGTAAACATTGTCCCTCAAGAAGAAATTAACTCTTACCGAAAGGGGGTCCTTAACACTATTCAATAATCGGAAAGTCAACTTGACTTAAAGTAAAGAATTAAAATTTTCCTATTTAAAAAGTAAATAAATAAAAACTAAAAAAGATGTGGGTGGGATCAGAGAACACATCAGAACCCTTGAGGGAGTCGAATGGCTTCAACCAGTCAAAAGAATATCAAAGAATTAAAATGATCACATCGATGATGACCGAAACATGAAACCAAGCAAAAGTTTATGCCTTCATATCATCAACATTGTTCGAATTCCACCTTTTGTGAATAATTACTATAAAATTGGTTCTAAAAGTAACGAAACAGTGTCTTTACGTTAATGAAACGAATATTGGGTTATTGATTAACTTTTCAACTCCATACAATCCCGCTACGAGTGCGGTGTTTTTTGTTTTTTTTTTAGTGGGGGGGCTTTTCTTTTTTGTTTTGTTTGTTTGTTTGTTTTGTTTGTTTGTTTGTTTGTTTGGTTTGGCTTCTAATGAGAACAGCATAAACTTGATATTCTTTTTATTTCTGTTTATTTGTCTCTCGTACAACAAACCCTAAAGTGATCCACAAAAATGTCACTCTGACGATGATAAAGTTCTCTATTTTTCGCATGTAATTAGTCAGCACTCTCGTTGTAGTTGATGATCAAAATGAAAACCTCTTATTCAAAATTCATTATCAAGCTTATCTTAAAGTCTCTTCTTATTCTGTAAGTGTACAAAGAGACACACATGGACATACATTTGCTACGCACGAACACACACACACACACACACACACACACACACACACATACACATAGATAGATAGATAGATAGATAGATAGATAGATAGATAGATAGATAATCTGAATTAGCTTTTACGGTTAGCAGTTGCAGATTCCATAGGAAGGCTATCAAAATGGATATAATATTACAAAAATCTTTTATCAATTTATTACTCTAGGGTCATTTTAACAGTTATAACAAAGAGCTACGAGTGCTCAAAGGGGAAATAATCTCGTTATTGAGTAATGCACTAAATTCACACATTCTAGTTAAAAGATATTTTTTAACTCTTAAAGTATGAGGCGAGAAATGATTAGTGAAGTCATCCATACTAAAGGAATAAATATCTAAACGTCTGTTGCAGTTTCACATTTTCTAATTTAGGTAATAATTTCGGCGTCTCTACCTGTTTTTTCATTCTCAAAAATGATTTTAATTCATCTGGGAAATATTTTATTGATATTCAAGTGGTAAGATTTCATTAGCGAGAAATATTTATATCAAAGTAAGATATTTCATTTATTTATTTAATTATTTTTTGCACGAAGATATTTTTAAAGAAGAGGACTTCCAAGGGGCCTTTTTGTGTGAGTGTGTCAATGGCCTTCGTCACAGCCTCTTTCATCTCCACAATTGTCTCATAACGACAGCCTCTGAGCTTAGGGAATAACCAAAAGTCACTGGGAGCAAGGTCTGGACTATAGGAAGGATGAGCGACTGTCTTGATGCCTTGATGGAGTTGTGGACTGATGCATTGTCCTGCTGGAAATGCTACTGACCCGATTTGAAGAGTGCTGGCCTCTTCCGACGGAATCTCTTCCTAAACTCCCTTAAAACCTCAACATAGTATTCCTTGTTGACTGTCTATCCAGTGGGAACCCAATGCATGTAGATAATTCTAGTGCTGTCAAAAAAAGGGATCATCAAGTGTTTGTGGGTGGATTTGCTCTGTCTGTCTTTTTGGGTCTGGGAGAGCCAGCATGCTTCAACGGGGAACTCTATCTCTTGGTCTCTGGGTCATAGCAGTAGATCCAGCTTTCATCGCATGGCATTTTTTCCAAGTTTTAAACAGAATTTTATTGCATATCGTTCTTCTAAAGTTCAGATTGCATTTTTGAAATTCACCAACTGTGACAATCATGCTTTAGCAGGGTGTATGCTAATTGCTGCTGTAGCTTTTCATTTGAACCTGAAATCATAAAGATTGGTCAGTCATTTCATAAGATGTATAGTTATAAGCTACTGAATTTTCAAGAGTCTACGCCAATTTTAAATGCCTGTACAAAAAAGTCAGGAAACTTATTGAATGCATCACGTATTTATATATATATATATATATATATATATATATATATATATAATAAGCCAGCATATCATATAACATATCATATGCGATTATGTGTGTGTGTGTGTGTGTGTGTGTGTGGTTAGTTGTTAACTTGATTTGTCAAAGAGTGCTCATTTGTTTGCATGCAGTTAAATTGTTTCAATTATTGCTATTGAACATGAGTAATTCTATTGATCAAGTATTCTTATTTAATATAAATCATTTCTTTTCACACAGTCAATAATATTAATCCTTTGTTCGCAGACAGTTAAATAGCTTCAAGTATAAGTAGTTTATACTAATAATTCTATTCAACATTTATCATTTGTTCGCTGATAAGTCATTTGTTATAGATATTGATATTTAATATTAGCAATTTAGATCATTAAGTATTCCTATCTAATACGAACAACTTGCTCTTAGCTCTATGGTTTGAAATAATTATCCCTAATAAAAGATTGAACTGGTTCATTCGACCTATAGATGGGACCCTAACAGGTACTACCATTCCTGGTAAAAATAGACTTGAGATTAATGGTAATGAAGGGGTACTTCATATCACCCAAACTCCAAGACTCGAACCTTATCTTCAGATACAATTTAGTGTCATATACAGGATACTAAATGGTTTCAAGTTTAGCTAACATAATTAATTCTATTTTATATTAATTATTTGTTTGCACATAGTCTAATAGTTTCAAGTATCGCTTTCTAATGCCAATCATTCTATTAAATATTAATCATTTGTTTGCATAGATGCATGTTTTCAAATATAGTAAATGATTGAATTGTTCTATTCAACACATATATGGGTCCCTAAGAGGTACAACTATTTCGGGTTAAAGTGGACCTGAGAGTAATGGCAGCGGAGAAGTACTCAACATTCAACAAAGCCTCAGGACTGGATCCTCACAATCAGATGCAGTTTATTGTCATACTCATGGGAGAGTCTTACCGTCTGAAGAGGTGCAATCGGCGTATTCTGCAGCCCAAATTAATAAAGATGTAAAAGGGATTTAGCATTAAATAACCCCCAAAGGTTGACATTATATTAAGCCAAATTTTCAAATCCAGCCAAAATGGCAAATATTGCTTCTTTCTAATAGTAAAATTAAATTTTGAATAGAATCAATGCTATCGTTTCATTTACGTTCCAAATCTGGGATATTATTCTACTGAACAACATATAATCTACAGCACCGTGTCCTACAAGAAAAATACGGTTGAGGAAGATCATCAGATACTACACTTTAATCCAAGGGGGTCTCAAACAGGTGGCTCACGAACTGCTTTTCTATGGCACGCAACAGAACAATCTTCGTGACAAATATTTTCCTATAACTTTTTCATAAACCCCAGAATATGTTTCTCTGCAAAAGAAGGATAGAATATACTTAAATATTTTAGGTGCTTTCACTTGGAGATCAAAAGCTGAAAAGTAGAAATAATTCAACTTCATATACATTTTTTATGAAATCCTTCTTAATAAGAACCTTATTGAAATCTGCATCGACTAGTTTTAAAGACTTATTCTGGTGGAAGTGTAAGGGTGCCTCGGGTGGTATAATGGTTAGCAAGGTTGACTAGCTAACCTTTACGAGTGAGTTCGAGTTTCATTGGGAGCTCCATTAATACGGCCTTGTGCCACATCTATACAAACGTTTAGTAAATTACTATTGTGGTGGAAGTGTGACTGAGATTATGGGAAATTAATTCACAACGTACCACGAGGAAATTTGATTTGTTTCATAACGTAAAAAATAGATTTGAACACTCATACTGGCCTGTAGGTGTATCTGCGATGATAAACAACAGACACAAACAGAAAATTGAAGAAAATATTTTGAGAGTAGCTTGTTAAGTAAGCAAAAAATTATATCTGCTATTACTTTAAAGGTGATTAGACATAAAATTTGTCTTTAATCATCATCATCATGTCGTGCCGCTAGCACAGATATCTCTGACCCTCCCTCGCCACTTCTCCCTATCGTTCATCGCCTCTGGTTGGTCTTCAGGTATACATCCCATATCCTCAAATAGCTGCTGAATGTATGTTCGAGCTGGTCGTCCTGCTTTTGCCCGGCCATCTGTGGGGGTCCATAGGAGTACATCACTTGTCTTTAATAGAAAACAGAAAAGTTTTGGATATAAACCTTTGAGCCAACAATCAGAGATATCTGGAACAGAATGTTCAATCAGTGTAAAGAAAGTGATTACCGGTAAAAATCACACCTGGGTTGACTGCCGGGAACGTGTCATGTGGGTTTACTACCGGAACACAGATACCCACGGTCAGTCACAGAGTCACGGCCAGGGAGTACTCTGAGGGGGCGGGGCCAAGTGCGCCCTCTGGCATACCCCAGCCGTGAAGTGAAAATAGTTGGGCCCTGAATATGGAAGCAAAACTTGAGTTAATGAATGGTCAATATAGCAGTTTTCCGCCAGTCTATGTCTGCTTCCTTCGTCTCGCTGTCTCTCACACAAACTTACAAAAGTTTCGACCCTTTCAAGAAGTAACAAAGAGAGGTATAAAGACGTTATATATATATATATATATTAGGGTCCATCATTCTTCACTCATCACGGCTATATAACAAAACGACAATGACCTAAAGCAAAAACAGAATTAAGGAAAATTTGAAACGGAAAATTTCTCTCAGTCGATTTTGTACCAATTCACATATTCCCCCTACAACAACAGGAGGCAGTCCCAGTGGCATAGGACTGTGAAATAGCAGTATGCGAGTTTAGACATCAGTCAAGCTATAACGTTTACTTTTGGAGTTGTACCCTGAGGAAAGGCATGAGATTCCTTCTATCCCCATCTATGGATTAAATAGAACCACTGATGTTCTCTTACAAGGATTTCTTTGACATTAAATGACCTACGAATCCTGATATGCCATTAAAACAGAGAAATTAACTTGTTATCATATGTGAATTGATTTTGATGAAACAAATAGCAGCTTATCATCTGTATTACGGATTAGAATTTGAATTATCATAAATCACGCCAAGCCGCTTATCTGACTTGCTGTTCCTCTCTCACAGGAACTAAGGACCCTTTTGAGTCTTTGAGTCTGAGACTCCTGCTTTGATCATTATAGGTTGACACTTAAGTACTTGAGCAATTTTGACCAATGACCAGTTTAACATAGCTGCGCAGGAACATACGGGTGGACAAAGGCTAAAATGTCATGGTCCTTTGGGTCATGAGAGCATCTGATGATTTCGTTATTATTCCCCTTGGTGTAAATGAGGCTGCAGCTGCGTGTGCTCCAACGGCTGGATAGACTAGCCTTGAGTGTTTTTTGGGGGCAGGTGGGGGGTGAGGTGATGTCCTATCCGAAAACAAAATCCACTTAAGACGAATGATCAGGTAACATACCTTAATCACAACCAAGAGGCTAGTGAAAATGATTTGTCCGCACAGGTGAGTCAAGTTTTCTAAATTTATGAGTCTATGGATGCTTATTAAGCTCTTAATAGTCAAGCCCACAGGCTTCATATCACAGTACCAAAAGGTGTGCTTATAGCGTAACGGTTATTGTTATTTGAAGTGGACTCGGTGATCCGACTTCAAATCCAGAACGAGGCTAAATGCATTGTTCATGGCCCTAATTCTCTTTAGAAATTTATGAATCCAACTATTCACTACCCAGCTATAGCTAAATAGTAAGGAAGATTTGGCTCTTTAGTTTTTGTGTTGCACTCGGTCAAGGAAAAATCCAAATTCCAAAAAAGTTCTACTCTATTAAAGAAAATTAATCTTGTTTCGAATCTTGCTTGGAGGGGTTGGAAAAATACATGCAGTATCTGCTGTTCAGAAGTGATTATGTCTCTCAGAACTGCATAAGCAATTAACTGTTTCATTGGTGAAAACCAGAGTTTTTTTTTGTGTGTGTGTGTGTGTGTGTGTGTGTTTTGACCGGAAGTTATGCATTGGGGGAGATTTCGCTTGCCCTGAATTTTTAGTTGTTCCTTATTCTCTACTAGTTACTTAGTAGCTACTCTCATGTGACCGTTTCTCGCACCTACCGCGAAAGTTCTCGCAGTTGCTCTTTAATTGCCAATCACACCGCCGATGATCAGGTTCACTAATGGTGGAAAGCACCAACTTCATTGGATGTGCTGTAAAGTTTGTATGTTGGATGTTTTGTTAAACGGCATATCAACCCTTTTCAGGTTATTTAATGCTGAATTAAATTACAAAAATTCAGTTTAGTATAGGTATAGTTTTTGTTTAAAAATAGTTAAATCTCAACAGTTCAGTTAAATGTGAAAAAGTTCTATTTCAGACAATTCAGTTTAGCATAAGTACACCGTTTCAATGTCAAAAACAGTTCTATATCAAACAATTCGGTTTAGCATAAGTACACTGTTTGAGCCATAGATAGGAGCTAATCAAGTGCAGCCATTCCGGGCAGGGTGGACCTGGAAGCGAGGTTAACGAAGAGGAACTCTGCATTCCCTAAAGCTCCAGCATTATTGGGACCTCACCATCAGATTGCATAGTGTCATATCCAGAACACTCGTTCTAACCCATCTGCAGAGAAGCAGTCGGTGTATTCTACAGCCCTAGCCTAATGGGCAACAGTAAAGTTTGTGTTCTCGAATATAAACATATTGATATGTGTGCCTTTCCATCTATTTGACTTCTCCAGTTTAAAATCAAGACATTTTGTTTTTCAATCTATCGATCTGTATATTACTGGCGCCTGTTTTCGTTAATACACTGAAAATACATGATTCATAACTTAAATCGCAAAGTTTGTTTGTTTTTTTCTTTTAACAAACAAGAAATAAATCCAAGATTCCAAATGTATTTTTCAGCTGATATGATAATGCTTACTTCTTTGTAAGTATGAGCCCGTGTGTGTGCACGTGTTAGTGTTAGTGTTTGTGTGTGTGCTTGTTCGTCTATGAGTGTGTATGTGTTGGTGTACATGTGCTCATGTCTATGTGTGTTTATGTCCGTTTCTGTGCATGTGACTGAGTATGTGTGTGCGCGAGTGTGTGTATTTTTAAGTGTTGGCATGTATGTGAGTGTGTGCGTGCATGTGCACTTGTGTATGTGATTGTTTCCGTTTTTATGTGTATGTGCGTGCATGTGCACGCGTATGTCAATATGTGTGCGCGTTAATCTATGTGTGTGAGTGTGAGTGCATGTGTATGTATGCGTGTTGGTGTCCGCTTATGAGTCTATGCATGTGTTTGTGTATATGTGTGTATGTGTAGTACAATTTGTTATCATATCAACGTTATACATAGAAATTCCATGATATATATGCAAAATAATTGCACGAACTTAAACTATGAATTATATCAACCCTTTATTGACATTACTCCCAGATCTACTCTGATTCGGAGTGGTAGCAGCTGTTAGGGTCCCATTGATGGATAAAATAGACCAGATCTTTGAGAAAATTATTCGTATTCGATGAGATCATGTAAAAAAAACCTCTTAAGTTTGGAGTTTATTCTATTAAATATTAATCAATGATTAATATATAATAGTAATATTAATCATTGTCAAAGACTTTGGAACACAAAAAAATGTAAATATTAATGAACTATGAACAGTTAGACATAAAATAACCCAAGATGGGTTGAGATGCCCTTAATATAAATTAACCCTTCAATCAACAGATCAATTATAGAAATAATACACTGAGATTATAAACGTTGAGTTCTATCTCTGTTTGAAAATTTGTGCTGGGAAGCATTGTCTTTTGACTTGCTGCTCTGCCCTACTGGACTAGGATACACTTAGGCCGGCCGTATTTTCGGGTGCACGGATCAGGTCTGGTGTGTCTTGTTTCCGGTGGTAGTCGGTTAAGGCTGCCTGACATGGATTCCGGGAAGCTGGCATTCATGTCACGCGTGCTAATACCGGCGTTCCTCGAGCCTCAGGGTGCCGTGCTCCCAGGATCTAACTCCTCGGAGGCTCTAGGTTTATCGCCTGGTGCCTGAGACCCCCATTTTTAGAGGAATGCCGACAGGGTCTGAGGCATTTTTGGGAATGCCGGGCGTTTCTGATCAACGGTCCTGTGCCCAAACCCACTTTAATAAAGGCCTTGTGCTATACTCACTCGTCCGGTGGGGCGAGCGACAAATACCTATTTGAAATTTTGGTAAATCAATACCGACATTAAAACCTTATAAAAATGAATGAAAAAATAAACTTAAATAACGACAGCAAATAAAAAAAAAATTGAAAATCTTGAATGAGAAACGTGTGTACGTGTTTGTTGGTTTTGTTGATGTTAATGGTATATCTGCCTTTGAAGATTATTTAATGCCAAATTCTCTTTATTCATATATATTAAATATATGATTTGTAAACACATTTTGTTGATTACATCTTTTAAAAAGCTAGAGCTCTTTTTTACACACAGCAAATGGTATAAAGGTTTCTATATCACACAAATAATTCTATTTACTATAAGTTTATTGCGCATAATTTAAGTGTTAAACAGTTCTATTTGATCCACAGATATGACCTCATTAGTTGCTAACCCTCCGGGCCAAAGAAGTCATGGGAGCAATGGCAATGAAGGAGTACCCTACACTCCCCAAAACTCCAGGGCAGGAGCCTCGCCATCAGATTGTTTTGTGTCATATCAAGGATACTCGTTTGGAGATTCTGTTGGTGTATTCAGTCGACTCGTCCGATGTGTATGGGTATTATTCATCTATCAAGAAATCTTTTGTTTTCTCTTTAAAATCTTTCCATATGAACCTTCGTTTTAACATGATACGACCTTCTGTACACTGCTTCTTTCGTCTCGTCACTATCTGAAAATCAATGAAAACTTATTTCTTTTTCTAAAAGAACAATTCAACATTGAAATAACGAAAATGTCATAGGTTTCTCTAAGTTTATTTCTTTTTGTTAATTCGCTAATTTTGCTAGTTTGTATGTATAAACCTGCGTGTCTAAAAGTATCCTGATATAAACATGATGAATTGATGTCTATACGTACACAATCTAATTGCAAATGTCACATCGTATCCGAGATAATTTATGCGGATAAAAATACTTACATTATGCAAATAAGGTGAACACGTTGCTATTAAAGTCAGGTTTTTACTTCAGTTTCATTAACCTTTCCTGTCTTCTACAGATGACAAAATAAGCTTCTTATATATATATATATATATATATATATATATATATATATATATATATAATCTACATCAAGTCATACTGATTGCACGGAGTCCTCTAGACTGCATGCAGTGACTCTACAGTATGTAAGTGTTTGCTAATCGGCTGACTCTGGTAGGTCCATGTGTAGGAGTCCATCAGAAAAAGTCGCTTATGAGTTCATTCTTACTTTACCAGCAATGCCTGGCAAATGTAGTTCGTCTTACTCAAATGGTTTGTGAGATTAGAGGTAAGTGTCTATGCAACAGATGTTTTGTGCGGTGCTACTTCCTTGATTGGTTCAAAATAGCTCGTACTATACTTGTGTAGTTCTTATCTAGATTTTCTTGATACAACCATACAGGAGTACTGATCGGGCCACAGCTTGGAAGAAATCCCGTTTTATTTTATCTGAGAGATCAGATTTCCATAAGATTGACAATCTCACAATTATCGAAGGATTATGTGCAAAAAATCTCGAGGCAACATTATTATTCATTGATTTCTTCAAGGCTTTTGATTCCATTCACAGAAGAAAAGAGGGAGAAAAAATTACTACTATATGGCCCACACCCAAAGAAACTGTTACCGCTATGAGCAATGATTCGCTCATCCAACTTCTTTGAAATAGTCGCTGCAGTTTTGCAAGGAGATATACAGTGAATCACAAAAGTGAGTACACCCCTCACATTTCTGCAGATATTTAAGTATATCTCTTCATGGGAAAACACTGACAAAATGACACTTTGACACAAGGAAAAGAGGGCTGTGTACAGCTTATATAACAGAGTTTATTTATTTTCCCCTCAAAATAACTCAAAATATAACCATTAAAAGCTAAACACTGCCAACAAAAGTGAGAAAACCCCTAAGAAACTATACCACTAAATGTCCAAACTGAGTACTGCTTGTCATTTTCCCTCCAAAATGTCCTGTGACTCATTAGTGTTTCTAAGCTGATGTGTGCATAGGGAGCAGGTGTGTTCAAATTTGTAGTGCTGCTCTCACACTCTCTCATACTGGTCACTGAACGTTTCAACATGGTACCACATGCCAAAGAACTCTCTGAGGATCTTAAAAGACGTACTATTGCGTTACATGAAGAGGGCCAAGACTACAAGAAGATTGACAGCACCCTGAAACTGAGCTGCAGCACAGTGGCTAAGATCATCCAGCGTTTTAAAAGAGCGGGGCCAATCAGAACAGGCCTCGGGTAGGTCGTCCAAAGAAGCTGAGCGTCACATCCAAATACTTTGAAAGATCGGCGTAGGAGTTCTGTCAGCATTGCTGTAGAGATTGAAGAGGTGGGGGGTCAGCCTGTTAGTACTCAGACCATACGCCGCACTCTACATCAAATTGGTGTGCATGGCTGTCACCTCAAGAGGAAGCGAAGCCTCTTCTGAAGACGATGCACAAGAAAGCCTCCAAACAATTTGCTGAAGCCATGTCAACAAAGCACATGGATAACTGAAACCATGTCCTATGGTCTGATGAGATGAAGATTAATTTGTTTGGTTCTGATGGCTTCAAGCATGTGTGGTGGTGACCAGGTGAGGAGTACAAAGATAAGTGTGTCATGCCTACAGTCAAGCATGGTGGTGGGAATGTCATGGTCTAAGGCTGCATGAGTGCTGCAGGTGTTGGAGAGTTATATTTCATTGAGGGAAACATGAACTCCAACATGAACTGTGAAATACTGCAAGGGAGCATTATTCCCTCCCTCCAGAAACTGGGTAGCAGGGCAGTGTTCCAGCATGACAATGACTCCAAACACACCTCCAAGATAACCATTGCTTTACTGAAGAGGCTGAGGGTAAAAGTGATGGACCGGCCAAGCATGTCTCCTGACTTGAACCCAATAGAACATCATTGGGGGATCCTCAAGCGGAAGGTGGAGGTGTGCAAAGTCTCAAATATCTGCCAGCTCCGCGACGTCGTCATGGAGGAGTGGAAGAGCATTCCAGTGGCTACCTGTGAAGCTCTGGTAAACTCTATGGCCAGGAGAGTAAAGGCAGTTCTGGATAATGATGGTGGCCACACCAAATATTGACAGTTGACATGGTGTATGTTGATATTGACAACTTTCCCTAAGGGGTGTACTCACTTTTGTTAGCAGGGGTTTAGCTTTTAATGGTTATATTTTGAGTTATTTTGTGGGGGAAATAAATAAACTCCGTTATATAAGCTGCACACAGACTGCTTTTCGTTGTGTCAAAGTGTCATTTTGTTTGTGTTTTTCCATGGAGAGATATACTTATATATCTAGAGAAATGTGAGGGGTGTACTCGCTTTTGTGATACATTATATATATATATATATATATATATATATATATACGCTGACTGCCACTCTGCAGAGGAGTAGCCGCTGCCAATGAGGCCACCTGTTGGCTGTGTGCAGTGACTCGAAATGCTTGGAGACGGGATCCAAGCGGCTGAGCGGTCCGTGACATGGGCACTATGAGTTCACATGACCTGCAACGTTCCACTTCAGCCCTTACTTATGCTAGACGGGCGGTCGTAGAGGCTTGATGAGATAAACTATCTGATTATGTCAAGTCCAGCGTTTATATTATTAGGATCCGACTGTTTGATTTTTGCGCGCTCTAATAATTCATTTAATAACTAAAGTATTTACCTTCAAATAATCATAAATAAAAAAAAAACATGAAGTTGATTCTCCATTAAAAAAAATTAACTCTCTCTCTCTCTCTCTCTCTATATATATATATATATATATATATGTATGTATGTGCGTGTCTGGTGGGTGTCTGTGTGCTTTGGTACACATGAAGCAATTTACTCTGTCGGTTTCGACTAGAATACACCGATTGTATCTCCCGCAGAAAAGTAAGACCCCCTTCAAAGATACTATATTGCGTCTGTTTGAATTCATTTCTTTTTAAGTCAGTCTTTTCTTGATTAACCCAAAATCCTTTCATCATACACTCTTATATATATATATATATATATATATATATATATATATATATATATATATATATATATATATCATGCAAAACTCTTCAGCCACCTTAAACTCTTATAAATTTCTAGTAATGCCCAACTTATAAGTGGATGTTTCGCACAGCGTTTTTTACAGATAAAAACTGGCTCTGTAAGAGTTATTTCTAGCCCAGATGGCAGGTGCAGTAGAATACATTGACTGCTCCTCTGCAGAGGGGTAAAAACCCTCAAAGGGGCCCAGTTGGCTGGAACTGTAGAATACACCGACTGCATCTTTGCAGAGGGGTACGATTCCTCCAACGAGATTCTTGATATGACATTAAGTAATCCGATGGTGAAGCTAGAGTAATGCTAGAGCTTTTGGGAATGTGGAGTAACTCTTTCATTATCATCGCTCCCAGGTTGACTCTCGCCCAGAATGGTAGCACTTGATAGGGTCCTATCGATGGGTCAAATAGAACTAAACTGAGTACTTATGCTGAACTGAATTGTTTGAAAAACAACTGTTTTGACATTGAAACTGTACTTATGCTAAACTGAATTGTTTAAAAGAGAACTGTTCTTGACATTGAAACTGTACTAACGCTAAATGAATTGTTTGAAATAGAACTGTTTTTTTTCATTTAACTGTGTGTAAATAAAAAAACAATATTCATACTAAACTGAATTGTTTGAATTAGAACTGTTGGACTAAACTGAATAGCTTGAAGTAGAAATGTTTTTCACAATTAAACTGTGTACTTATGCTAAACTGAATTGTTTGAAATAGAACTGTCCGTTTTTTTATGGATTTGGCATTACATAACATACAGGGGTTTAAATGCCATAAAACCCAAACAAATATTCAAACAAACAGAGTAATTTCCATACGTAATTGTAATATTATGTATCAGGGATTCTGGATGAGAGAGGATGCGAGACTCTCCTCTAGAAATGGCCTTGCAAAAGTTTCCCGCTATCTCACATAAACCAATCAAGATACAGTATTTTAAAAGAGAAATATTCTTGCTCATATTCAATATCTTCATCCTCATTTCTTGGGAAATTTTCGCCATAATTTTCAGCTGTGAAAATTTTCAAAATATCATAAAGAATGGTACAGTAGTGGAAAAATTTTTGTATATTTGCATTGGAATATTTTTAGTTTTAAACACTGAAACCATTTTGGATGTGGTCTTGCATCGTTCCATCTCATTAAGAAGCCGTACAATATATAATGTTTGTGTAAGAAAATGACTCCAATAGGGCCAATGTTTCTTCAATAAAAAACGCAATCCGAAACATCTACTTATAAGTTGGCAATTAGTAGAAAATTACATTAGTATAAAGCGGCCAAAGAATGATGTACGGCATTATATATATATATATATATATATATATATATATATAGACAAAGAGAGAGAGAGAGAGAAAGTGAGAGAGAGAGAGAGAGAGAGAGAGAGAGAAACAGAGAGATAGACAGAAAGACAAAGACTGATAAAATCTACATCATCAAATTTCTGTGGGCATTCAACGTTGCTGTAACTGAATAAAATAACTTGCAGAAAAGTTTCTTCTCTATTTATTTTACGGTTTATATGAATTCGATAATATGAACGAATATGTAGAAAGATGTGTTGCTTTTGTTTTTGCTTTCGTTTTTTTGGGTTTTTTTTTTTTTGTTATTTTTGTTTTTGTGGGGTTGGGGATTGTTTTTTTTTTTGGGGGGGGGTTTTGGTTTTTTTTTTTAACTCACTGCCAAACTTGTAAATATCACCAATTTATATAAGTATTAATTATACCCAGTAATTTAGAAAAGTAATATTATTATCATCATTATTATTATTATTGCATACGCCTATGCTCATATTCGAACATATACATAAAATGCCGATAAATATGAAGCTAGTCACAATAAATGAATAGTTCGATACTTTTGCCGCCAGCTTTTGTGAAGGTTTTATCTTAGTTGGCGTTGCTTGGGTCATTCTGTTAGTCTGAGTCGCAGACGAATTCCGAGAACAGCAGAGAACGGAAGAACTATTATATTGGAAATGGTCCAAGAATTAGCGAGTCGTCAGTCCAAAATATCGTCAGGCGTTCTTCCACGGTGCGAATAAATATTGTTCGATTTGCATCTGATTAACGAGAGAGCAGTGTATCACAGCAGGAAAGTAAGAGAAATACGGATTTGCAACATCAGGTGGTGAGGTTTAAATCATTTAAAGAATGAATATATATATATATATATATATATATATATATATATATATATATATATATATATATATATATATATAAAACCTTCTGTGTTTCCTTTTATATACGCTTATATATCATTTTAATGTTTTATTTATGTAGCGTTATTTCACTACCATTCTTAACTTTCTCCCTCTCTCCCTGTTCATCTATCTTTCTATCTGTGTGTGTGTGTGTGGTGCCACTCAAATATTAGAATATTTTACTTCTTTTTCTCTCTCTGTTTTTGTATATTTTCATTGGATTACAGTTTAGCCAATGGTCCATGAGATTGGGGTTCAATCTCAGGTCGGGTCGTACCAAAGACTCAAAAAATGGTACTTGATACCGCCTTGCTTAACACTCAACATTGTAAGGTACATATCACGAGTAAAGTGGGGGAATCCAGAAGAAGGTGTAGGGCCCTCCCCAATAGCTCGGTGTAGTAGCTGTTGAAAAGGGAGCCTTCGAATCGCCCTCAACTAAGGTCACCAAATTTACTACTTACTTATATATATATATATATATATATATACATACACATATGTGTGTGTATGTGTGTGTGTGTGGTTAGGCAGCAGTCGTTCATTTATGCATATTTCATTAAATAGTAAAGACACATTTTGTCTGTATAATTCAATTAAGATCCTTTCGAGTTTCCTGATCAGTGTCTTGGTTTCAGGTTGGAATTCATCCACCAATTCCAACCTGAAACCAAGACACTTATCAGGAAAATCGAAACGATTTTAATTAAATTATACAGACAAAATTTGTCTTTACTATTTAATGAAACATGCTTATATATATATATATATATATATATATATATATATATATATATATATATATATCACCGGTACTGGGCACTCCTTATTTATGAATATAGTAAACTACATTATATATATATATATATATATATATATATATATATATATATATATATATATATGTGTGTGTGTATTCACTCGTGTGGAATACTCGCTTACTTATGGATCACCAACGAGGAACTTTGAGTCATGAGTTTTCTTTCCGTTTTATTATTATACGTATTATACAATGAGTGTCCTGGATATGACACTAAACAATCTGATGGAGAGGTTCCAGTGATGTTGGAGTTTTGGGGAATGCGGAACACCCTGTTATTGCCATTGCTCTCGGCTCCACTCTGGCCCGTAATGGTAGCACCTGATAAGACCATATCTATGGGTAAAATAGAACTATATGTTTGCTAAACTGAATGGTTTGAATTAGAACTGTTTGGCTAAACTGAATAGCTTGAAATAGAAATGTTTTTTGAAAAATAAACTGAACTTACATTTAAACTGAGTACTTATGCTAAACTAAATTTTGTTTGAAATGTAACTGTTTCTGACATTGAAACTGTTCTTACGCTAAACTGAATTCTTTAATATAGAAGTGTTTTGACATTTAACTGCGTGTAAACAAAATCTGTAGTTATACTAAACTGAATTAGCTGAATTAGAATTGTTTGAATAAATTGAATAGCTTGAAATAGAAATGCTTTTCAAAAGTAAACTGTGTACTCATGTTAATCTGAATTGTTTGAAATAGAACTATTCACAAAAAAATAGATTTGGCGTTAAATAACCAGCAAAGGTTGATATGCCAAAAAAAATCCAACCAACTAACTAACCAACCAACCAAAAGCTGAATACGTTTTTAAGGTACTTAATATACATATGTGCCTGTGAGTTTTTGAGTCAATAGAAAAATCTCAGAGACATTGTGCAATGCTAGAGAGATCTTTGAAGTGTCTTTGAAGTATACTTACCACATTGGTGATCGTTAGGATTTACTTAATTTTAGTTGAAGGAAGAAGTATCGCATGCTCTTCTCTCAACCAGGATAGCTTAACTGAATGACTGAATGTATTCTCGAGTTTGTTTGCCCATCTTGGCTGGGGCTGTAGAATACACCGACTGCTTCACTGCAGAGGGGTAAGACTTCCCTAACGAGTGTCTTGGATATTACATTAAACAATCTGATGGTGAGGCTCCGGTAATGCTGGAGCTTTGGGGAATACAGTGTACCCCTTCAATGCCATTGATCGCAGGTCCACGCTGGCCCGGATTAGTAGCACTCGAAAGAGTCCTATTTATGGCTCAAATAGAGCTGTATGACATTTAAACTGAGGGCAAATAAAGGACTTATGCTAAATTGAATTGAGCTGTTGTTCATTTGACTGGGTGTAAACAAATTACTGATGTTTAATTGAATTGTTAGGGATACATAGCAATATTTGGAACAATTTAACTTTGGTGACAAATTTTTACCAATCATATATATCTAAGATATATGTATAAACCAGATTTGGCATTAAACGACCAACAATGGTTGATATGCTATAAAACCAAAACAAACCAAGCCTATGTTTGCAAACAAATGACTGATCTTAAATTCTGACTTTTATATGGGAATAATTGAAACCATTTAGCCGTGTGCAAAACTGCGCAGGCTCCTTTAAGACTGTTATCCTCAAAATGTCTTTACAAATCTTATATATATAATTATTATATTCATACATATAAACATGATTTGGCATTAAATAACCAACAATGTTGATATACCATGAAACTAAACCAAACCAATCAGTTCTTATTTGTTTATTTTACTTTTTTTTTTCTTTTTTTTTTTTTTGTAGAGCTGACACGTGGGTTATACAGTTTTAACCAAACCCGGCAGCCTAGAGATCTATTTTTTTATTTAAAAAAAAAGGCAAAGAAAAAAAAGAAATGACACAATGTGGGTCAGACATCGGTTAGCTGCCGAAACAGAACGGGTTACGGATCGATACTACCGCATAAGTAAGTAAAAGCTTTTTAAATTAAACTGAAAGGCCTAACAAAATGTTGAATTAAAGAGACACTACAACGCACCTTCTAGATTGGGAGTGTAACCGTGACGTAATGACCTACGCTGTTGACATTGTAAAGTAAAAAAGTAAAATTGGCGACCGTAGTAGAGGGTGACCAGAAGGTTCCCTTTTCGATAGCTACTAGACCAAGGTGTGGAAGAGGGCTCAACTCCTTTCCCTGGATTGCTCCACTTTACCGTTGATGCATACCTTATAATGCTGAGTGTTAAGCAAGGAGGCATCAAGTACCATTTTTGAGTCTTTGGTATGACTCGACCTGGGATTGAACCCAGCTCTCCCGGGCCTTTGGCGAACACTCAAACCGTGTCAGAACCCCAGTCGGGTAATTATATTCCATTTCAAACTAATACTTTTGGGGAAGGTATAAACTCCCAATTTCCCACACTGATGGGTTAAATAATTCTATTCTTGCTATTCTAAACTGATGGTTTTGGCATTACATAATCCACGAAAGTTGATATGCCATAAAAAAAAGAAACCAAACCACTATTTTTAAACGAGTCAAAGCTCATTTGTTTGCACACGATTAAAGGAATTTAGGTATTGCTGTCAAACACTAATCATTCTATTCAATATTATTCATTCATTTGCTCACAGTTAAATGGTTTTAAGTACAGAAAACGATTAAATATTTCTGTCCGATCCGTACATGGTTCTCGTACAGGTACTACCTCTCAGAGTGGAACGGGAAGAAATGACATTGAAGATACACTCCTCATTCTCCAAAGCTGCAGATCTGGAGACTCACCATCAAATATTTTAGTGTCATTCGGATGGTCATCTGTGTGGGGGTCTTATCGATCAGCAGAGATCCAGTTGGTGTGTTCCACAACCCTAGCCGACCGAGCTGAAAAGAACTGGCCGGTGCGTACTTATTCATAGATGATACTCTGTTACTGTAGCACAGTAAAAACGACTCATCATAGCGAGATTTATGTCAACGCAGTTGCGTTAAAATTCTTGAGTTTAGAGAACTGAGCAATTTACAATACAATTTGCTACAATTAGTCATAATAACATAGGTGGTATATATTTGTTTTAACTGATTATTATTCCTTAATAAAGATAACAATTAAATTCTTAATATAGAGTACTATATATTATCTATCCGTTCATGACTATAATAGAATTCCCACAGGGACACGCTTAGCGTATGGGTTATTGTTGCAGGAGACGGAATGAGAGACTCGAGTTCAAATCCGGGATAAGACTGTCTGCGTTTTCTTCCACGATTATGCCTTTGAGAAAAGTATGTATTCATTCCTTCTCCCCTCCATCAATGGATAAAAAGTTGGGTTGATTTGGTTTTTTTAGCCTTGGTTAGGCAACCATTCTAAGAGAAGAAAAGCTTTGAATTCAAACCAGCTTTATGCTTTTCTCCTAGACTGGGTACCTAACCAAGACTAAAGAACTCAGTCTTCCATGCAATTTAGCTGGGGAGAATAATTTATAAGTAAGAAAAGTTGGCGACCGTAGTCGAGGGGAACTAGAAGGCTCCCCTTTCAATAGCTACTACACCGAGGTGTAGGGAAGGGCGCTACTCCTTTCTCTAGAATGCTCCACTTTACCCTTGATACGTACCTTATACTGCTGACTGTTAAGCATGGAGGTATCAAGTACAATTTTAAAAGTCTTTGGTATGACCCCGACCTGGGATTGAACCCAGGTCTCCCGGACCATTACCTTTCCCAAAAGTATTAACACTTTGTGAAATGCAAACAGGATTTGAACGCCTATCACCGTGTCCACTTCCTATGAGCATCCACATGTAGTTGCTAATGTGTTTGGTTGCGGCATCATAGTTATCGAGTTCGAACTCTAGTCGCGCTATTACGTTCACTTTTGGACTAATACCCTTCGGAGATGTATGAAACTCCTCATTCTTCACAACTACAGGTTAAATAGTATCACTGCAGTTCTTCCACAAGGATGGCTTTGGCATTAAACAACGCACAAAGGTTGATATGCTATAAAACAAGTAAATCAAACTAAATAGAAAAATAAAACTTTTACAGGACAGAAGTTTTGGGTAAATAAATAATACTTTTATATATTTTATGAGACTCAATATTTACGTTAATAGATGGCTGCCGTGATTTTATTGGTTTGGCTTCTTAGTTTAATGGCAAATCAACTTTCTTGGTTTATCTAATGCCAAAGTCATGCTTGTAGAAGAACAGTAATGGTTAGCAAAAACACTAAGAATAATTTTACCTACTAACTATTTATTTACATATATATATATATATATATATATATATATATATAGGTAGGTAGCCGATATATGTAGAATGATATACGTAAAAATTTTCTTCACTTACGCAAACAATGAATATGACTCTGAGGTAAGTTCTCCATCTGACGTGAAGTCAGCCAGGTTTCGATCCCAGTTGAAAGGATCTCACAGATCTCACCACAAGGAAGTTTTGACACAACGAATGTGGATGGCACTATATATATATTATTTGGTATATAGTAATTTACAAGGGTTGATATGACATAAAACTCAACCACGCAATCAATTTTCTTTCATAAAAAGTTTTACAAAACCAAAGGTACCAGGATTTTTCATTTCAGTAGAAACTTTATATCTTCAAAATGGATATCATTAAATATTTATAACAAAACACAACAGCTTCCATATTCTGTAACAAAAAAAAATCAAGTTCAGTTTGTTCAAAAGTAAATTCATGATTTAGAACAATAGGCTCCCCGTGAACTTTCATAAAACAAACATCGTTTGGTTCTTAGTCGACACAGAAATATGTCAGTTTAAGACAAGATATTAATTGGCAATTGAAAACGGTCTCGTTGGAGAGCAAAGTATATTCCATTTCTATGGTAATTTAAAATATTCTGAAATAAAAGAACTACTTCAATAGATTTATTCATGGTATTCACATTTTTCGCTTTAAAAAATTTAATTTGATAGAAATTCAGTAGTATGGAGGTCTTGAAGTGCTGTATTTTCTGTCTCTTGTACTGTCTGAAGTTCACTAACTTTTATGATGTATTTGGGCATTGGGAGCAAAAATGTTATTTATAGGTAACAAAAAACATAGGAAGAATTAAGCATTTTACAAGAATTTTCATAGTGACCTCAATCCGTTGACATAGAAGATCGTCCACATTTGGAATAATGTTTTTCGTTCATTATTAGAAATATGAAACTCTGGTCACCATTCGTTAAACAAGCCTCTTCGTTAAAAAAACATTAAAATAGGCACCTTTTTGCTCCTTTGTTTGTTTTTTGTTTGTTTGGGTTTTTTTTGTTTGATGGTTGGTTGTTTATTTTGTTTTGCTTGCTTGTTTTTTTTTTGTTTGTTTGGGTTTTTAGGAAATTTTTGTTCGTTTGTTTGTTTAGGGGAGGGGGTTCATTACATGAAACAGAATTTCACCCAAATATCCTTTATTGCTCAATATGAAAAAGAACAAAGATTGCTTGTCAGATTCAATCTAGTAGA
>OY757911.1:51741357-51926357 GCA_963585895.1 Sepioteuthis lessoniana | reverse complement strand
TATATATATATATATATATATATATATATATATATATATCTACCTTTGGTTTTCAAGAATATAAATAAGGTTTTCTTCAGACAAGAGATTAATACTATAAAGCCTTTTTTTAGATCCAGCATATATCTTTGTTCTTTTGCATTATTTACACAACTCAAACGCTATACTTTTCTCCTTTTCGTGCATTAGCAACTTATTTACATTGATCATCTGTTTTAGATTTTATACTCTTTCGCTTTAAATGGCATTTTAAAGGCATGCACAGACTACGGAGACACATTAGATAATAAAAAAACGACTTTTTTCTTTTTCTTGCAAATTCGGCCGGGTTATTTCTTTTTTATTCCTATCATTGCTTAACTTGCTTTATAGATGTCTCTCTCTACACACACACACACACACACACACAAACACACACACTCATTCTCTCTCTCTGCCTCTCTCTCTCTCTGCCTCTCTCTCTCTCTCTCTCTCTCTCTCCAAATCTCTCACTCTCTGCCTTTCTCTCTCTCTTACTCGCTTTCTCTCTTGCTCTCTCTTTTCCTCTCATTCCCTCTCTCTACCTCTATTTTCTCTCCTACCGCTCTTTTTTCCCTTCTAACTCTCTTTCTGTTTCTCCTTGCTTCTCTTTTCCCTTTCTCTCATTTTATGTATCTTTCTCTCCCTCTCTCTACAATTCACTCCCTTCCTCTCTCTCTCTCTCTCTCTCTATATATATATATATATATATATATATATATAAACATATATATATATATATATATATATGCATGTGGGGGTGTCTCTTACCCGCTCCCTCTCTCTCTCTCTATATATATATATATATGTCTCTCACCCTCTCTTTCTTTCTATCTCTAGTCAATGTAGGCTTATAGCAGCCTATTGCATACAATATATATTTTATGACACATATCCCTTTCATGCACAATGGCATGCCGACATCATAGGCCATATTTTTATAGAGAATTTCTGCTTGCACGCACTCAAAAATAACCTTGCCAGCTGTCTTTCATTCTCTCTTTCTTGCTTTCGTTTTTTTTTTTTTTTTCTCTTTTTTGTAAACTTTCCTTACTTTTTACCTTAAGCCTACACAGAAATAAACATAACATGTTACACATCAGGAGAAGAAAAAAAATGACGGATGCTTTTAAGGAAATTCACTTTAAGCACGTTGAATTGTGGACTTTTTCAATTGTTCCATCTCTTGACGATCTCTGTTATTATAGTCTATTGTGCGAAAACTCACATGACTCCGAGAAAAGACGAAATCAACAGCATTTTTTTTTTGCACAGATATTTATTGAACTGGGACAATTTTATTAAAGCATTATATTTCTTTAGAATTTCTATGTCGATCGAACTCACTCAGAACAGCTTGCGAAAACAGCAAGCTAATCACTGCACCATATATATATATGCCTGCCGTTCCCGTGTTCATACGGGTGTTTCTGTTTAAGTCTCAGAGAAGATAATGTTCTTGCTCTTAACATTGCCAAAATGCTAGTGGCCCAGTCGGCTGGGTCTCCAGAATACACCGACTGCATCTCTGCAGAGGTATAATACTCCACTAAAAGTGTCCTGGATAAGACGCTAAACAATCTGATGGTGAGGCTCCAGAAATAGTGAGGAGTGGAAGCATCTGATAGGGTCCTATCTGTTGGTCAAATAGAACTAAAATGCGTTCTTAAGCTAAAGTGAATTGCTTCAAATAGAACTGTTTTGACATTGAAACTGCGTACTTATGCTAAATTGAATTACTTGAAGTAGAACTGTTTTGACATTTAAAGTAACGACTTATGCAAAACTGCATTGTTTGAAATAGAACTGTTTTTACATGAAAACTGTACTTTCGCTAAATTGAATTGTTTTAAATGGAACAGTTTTGACATTTAACTGTGTGAGAACAACAACTATACTTATACAAAACTGAATTGTTTGAATAAGAACTGTTTGACTAAATTTAATAACTTGATATTGGAATGTTTTTGACAATCAAACTGTGTACTCATGCGAAACTGAATTGTTTGGAAGAGAACTTGTTTGTATAAAAATGGATTTGGCTTTAAATAACATACAAAGGTTAAAATGCCATAAACCCAAGCAAACAAACAAACAAATCTATATTTCTCCTCTATTTCTCCTTGCACAGTCGGCTGGGGCTGTAGTATATACCGACATCTTCTCTGCAGAGGGGTAAGATTCCCCCAACGAGTGTCCTAGATATGACACTAGTCGATCTGATAGGGAAGTTCCAGTGATACTGGAGCTTTGGGGAATGCGGAATACCCCTTATTGCCATTGCTCACCGGTCTACTCTGGCCCAGAATGGTAGCACCTGATAGGGCCATATCTATGGGTTAAATAGAACTAACTGCATGCTTATGCTGCACTGAATTCTTTGAATTAGAAGTGTTTGACTAAACTGAATAGCTTAAAATAGAAATGTTTTTGATAAATAAACAATATTTAAATTTAAACTGTGTCCTTATGCTAAACTAAATTGTTTGAAATGGAACGGTTTTTGACATTGAAACTCTACCTACACTAAATTGAATTGTTTAATATAGAACTGTTTTGACATTTAGTCGTATGTAAAGAAAATCTGTGCTTACACCATACTGAATTAGCTAAATTAGAACTGTTTTGACAATTAAACTGTGTGCTCATGCTAAACAGAATTGTTTGAAATAGAGCTGACTATTTGCATAAAAATGGGTTTGGCGTTAAATAACCTACAACCAACCAACCAACCAAACAACCATCCGACCAACCAACCAACCAACCAACCAACCATCCGACCAACCAACCAACCAAACACCCATCCGACCAACCAACCAACCAACCAAACACCCATCCGACCAACCAACCAACCAACCAACCAAACTTCCACCAACCAACCAACCAAACACCAACCAACCAACCAACCCATTTCGCCTTGTTTTTAATTCATTTGCTTTTATCCCTTTTTCATTTTCTTTTTTTTTTTTTTTCGTTCTCCTTATAGATTTCCATCCAGTTTCAGACAATTACTATCTTTCATTTCTAATCAGTTTACAAACAACTAACTAGCCATATATATATATATATATATATATATATATATAGATGGATGCACATATGCAAATGCACAGGCACTCATACATCCATACACCTGTCCCCCTCACACATATATATATATATATACGAAACCAGACAAGCATACTTGTCACAAAAGATCATCAAAGTTAACCAGAAATGAATCTGTTCAATATCTAAATGGGTAAAAACTTAATCAACTGCAGGTACTGTATGCAATCTGAGGATTTTGTGCTATAACCTAAGCCTGTGTTTCTGTCGGTGTATAAAAACACCTCACGTAGTGTCATGGTTAGTGAGATAGATGAGTAGACCATGGTTAGTGAGTACGATTCTCACAGGGCATCTCACTGGGTCGATATATCTGGCCTTGTGCTAAATTCAGTTGTGCTAATCTATCTGGTATCCAACGATTTTTTTTCAAGTAATTGAGTGGAAATATTTCATTTATTTCTCGCTTAGACAAATCTTCACCGCCAATGTGTTGCCAAAGGTTGATGGTGTAAACAAAAACAAAAAATCGACCTTGTGTCACATCCAACTTGTGGTGGAGGGGTTGGGTAAATGCTAATACTTCAGGCAAATCTGGGGGGTTTAAAAATCTTTTGGTAAAACACCATCAATAACAGCTATCAAATCGGGATTTTTTTTATAGGTATTTGACTTAAAGAATTAAAGCGGTGTTTAATAAAAGATTGTTTGGTTTGGTTTGGTTTCATGGCATATGAAACATTGTAGGTTATTTAATGCCAAATACTGTTTATACACATTTATCAATTTAAGTCTCATTGTTTTCCTGTTCTATTCTAGTTAGCAGAATGATTTGTATTATTGGACTGGCTATCAAGCTGTTAATATCCAAGCTTCCCAGTCATCTCAGCCCAACATTTTCTTGGACTCTCTCATTTTATTAATTCAAGCGACCCATTTCTTTCCGTATCCTACTCTGCGTATTTTAGTTACTTAGCTCCACTTCCCTTTTTAGGGATCAACTGGAATGTTTTTTGTCTCTGGAACACCGGAAAACAGTCGACGTTCAAATCCTAGATGGAGAGAGGGATAACCAACTAAACAGGCTTTTACCTTGGTTTCCCCCCCCACTTTTTTTTGGGGGGGTCCCCTCCTCCTTGCTATATCATGCTTTTATGCCTTTTCATTTTCTACTTTGAATATAAAACTCATTGTATACAAATTGTAGGGTTTTGAGTAGGGTTTCATAGAGAGTGTGAGGTATTTTGGTGGTTCCGGTATGTCTAATGAGTATAACTGAATTTATTGTATTGTATGGATGGGTAAGCGATTGTGGCTAGTAAGGGTTCCTCAGAATAATAAGGGAAATGATGATCGTTCTCCTTTTCCTCCCTCCCACATTCTGCATGAGACCTTGTGCTTCAAAAACATTGTATCTGTACAGTGTTTTAAATAAATAGTCGTTCAGAGTCACGATACACTTCGACTGGCCGCTGTACGTCTGCGCAGATCTGGTCACGTGTGATGTGTCCCTGGCGACGAGAGTCTGTCGAGGCTGACTGACTCGAGTGCCTGAGGAGCCAAGCATTTCCGTAACGCAGCCAAGACTGGTATACTCCCTGGTCCTCAGGGGGCCGTACCCCAGTCTTTAGCCCACCTGCGTGAGGTTAGCTTTATCACCTAGGCGAATGTCGACGAAGCCCGAGGTATTTTGGCCAACGGGCCTGCGCTCGGACCCACCTTAAAATGGCCATGTGCCACACTCGTCCGCTAGTGGACGTACAACAAACACCAGTCGTCCAGATTCCAGTTTTTAAGTGGACAACACGCCGTACGTCCCTCCAACACTCCGGTCTAACCACAACCAAGACTGCCGACCTCAGCCAATCCACTATATTGCACTTCAGATTGAAAATGATCAGCTATTTTAATGCATTACTGGAGAGTTAAAAGATAATCTCACAGAAAATATCTATAAACAAAATTTTCAGTATTATGAAAAGAAAAAAAAACTTTCTAATCAACGAAAATGAGCCAAGTTAATTAAGATCTCTCTCGATTTTTATGGTCTACTTTGTGTTTACGTGGGAAAGAAAATATTTGACTTGAATGAAAATTTTAAATCCATAATCACTTCAAATTTTAAGTCGCCGTGGAGAATCTTGAGAGAGCTATTTAATTTAAAACCATAACTATTGAAATTATGAAAATGCAATCTCTCTCAACTTCATTCTGTATAATTAACTAAGAAAAGGATGAAGAAGTAAGTGATTCTTTTAAAAAATCATTAAAAGATAAAGATAAAATCGCACCTCTAAGTAGAAATAATCTGTTTTTCTGCCCATAATCACTCTGAAACCCGTAATGTTGTGTACATTTATTCTAACAGAAAGAAAGAAAGAAAGAAAGAAAGAAAGAAAAGTACACGATGTAATTATTATATTGTTTTTGTACGCACTTTGTGTACAAAGACAAAATAATTTCTATGGACCCTATAGCTATGGCAATTCATTCTCTTTTATGGTATCACACAGGAAAAGGAACGCCCAGCTGGTGGGGGCTTAAAATATGCTGAAGAGGAATACGACTCTCCCAACAAAAGAGGTATGACGCATCTAATGTTAAAGTCCATTTCAAAAGCTTTCAGAAGTGTGGAGTAACCCTTCTTTGCAATTGTTCTCAGGTTCAATATGACCTGGAATACTGGCACCCGTCAGGGCCTCATATATGGGTCAAATTGGTCTGTTGGTATTCGATTGCACTGCTTGATGCCATAAAACTCAGTTTAAATGCCAAACAGTTGCGTTTAACCCATACATACGACCCTATCAGGTGCTACCACTCCGGGTCAGAGTGGTCCTGGGATCGATGGCAATAAAGCGGTACTCTGCATTCCCCAAAGCTCCAGCATTACTGGAACTTCACCATCAGATTGTTTAGTGTCATATCCAGGACACTCGTTGGTGGAGTCTTACTTCTCTGCAGAGAATCAATCAGTGTATTCTACAGCCCCAGCCGACTGGGCAAGTTTAAGAATGTTATCTACAAATGGTCTTTACAAAACATATATATATATATATTAAATATATAGTTATAAACATGATTTGGCATTACATAACTTACAATGGTTGATATGCCATAAAACCCTACCAAGCCATAAGGATTTAAACGAATTAACTTGACAAAACCAAATCCTAGACATGTTGGAGGAAAACTGAACGTTTCAAAGCGTTAAAGAATGACAAAGCATATCTGCTAAAATAAACAAAACAAAGACTTTCATCTATTGTGCAGTAAATGTCACAGAAACAACGAATGTGACTTTCTCAATGGTAAAAATAAAATGCCATAATAGGTTGGACACTGATGCTCAATATACGACTTGTTGAGCTACCATTTATGCTTCAAAGTAAATATTTGCTAGATTCCAAGATATGCTAATTTCATTATCATTACTTTCTAAGAGCGGTTCGATGATATAAGGAAAATTACGAAATCGCATTAACCTACTTTATGATGATAAAAAAGACATTTTTATCAAGCGTCATTAGCTTAAAAGCAACAATATTTGCTAAATACAAAGTAAATATTAATAAAGTAAAAGTCAGAAAACGTTTTTCTATAAGCGAACTTGAAAATTATATGTTTAGTAGCACATTTTTCTTCATATTCTTGGCTGCTTTAAGAAAGTGTCGCTGCGCACGCAACTTCACTTTACAGCATTCAAATACTGCCATTTAATCTTGTAGTCATTGTCTCCTCACTATATATAAGAGGTATGCTCAATATTATCGTTAGCTTTAAAAAAATAGAGTTTTTTTTCTAGATTTTCTTTATTCAATTCATATAAAATAATGGTTTAATAAATAGCAGATCTTTAAATAACATTCCTAACAGTTTTAGATGCTTCTCTAAACTTGGTTATTTTAAGAACTTTATATTGACAACTGTCTTGACTTACCAAGGTTTGACATATCACGGCTTGTTTGTTTGGTTTAATCAATTATACACATTTTACCTTTAAGCACTTAGATCTTGCATATTACATTCTGGCATATACATATAACTATTGCATTATTACATTATATATATATGATAAAAAAAGTGGAAAAATAGAGAACGAAATATTGAATCCGTTGTCAGTCTTTGGTTTATCCACTTTTCCATTCATCTTTATCATCTTGACAGATTTACCAAAATCTACCATGTCTCCATATATATATATATAAATTTCATTATCATTGATTCTCATCATGTATTGTGTAATGAAAGTAAAAAGTAAAGTTGGCGACCGTACTCCTTTCCCTGGATTGTTCCACTTTACCCTTGATACATACTGTATATGGCTGAGTGTTAAGCAAGGAGATATCAAGTACCATTTTAAAGTCTTCGGTATGACGTGACCTGGGATTGAACCTAAGAGTCCCGGACCATTGGCGAACACTCTACCCATTAGACCAATGAGCAGTACCAATTATAACATTTACCTATAATGGTTTACTTTTTACCAAGTACCTTTTTTATATTATCTGGTACCTTTTACCTAATATCAAATACCTTTTACACATAACCCTTTTCCTTTGACTTTTTAAATATTTTTTATTTATCCCTTCACAGGACCATAAAAAGAAAAGTGTTACAAAATTTCAACTGAGAGAATTAGCCGCTTTATAAATAGATATAGTTGGGCATTTCTTCTGATTTTTGGATTTGGTAGTACTAGTTGAGTGGAGGATGAAGGAGTATTAATCGAGTGGAGGACGAGGGAATATTAGTCGAGTAGAGGACGAAAGAGTATTAGTCGAGTGGAGGACGAGGGAATATAAGTCAAGTGGAGGATAAGGGAGTATCGACAAAAGAAAGAAAAAAAGAAAGAAAGAAAGAAAATGCATATAGACAACGAAAGAAAACACAGGAAGAAAGTAAAATCAAAAATTGATTGGAATGAATAAGAACGTGAAGAAAAGAGAAAGAACGCAAATGATAGGAAAGGAGGGTAGCGGAAATGTTTTACCGAATTATGTGTGACGAGTTTTGTTCCGTTTCAGTGTCTTTGCTTAATGCCATATCAACCTTCGAGGGTTACTTAATGCCAAAACCATCATTGTAGAAGTGTAACAGCAGTGATACTATTTAACCCATAGCTGAGGGGATAAGAGTATTCATACCTTTCCCAGTGGTATTAGTCCGAACGTAAACTTAATAACGCGACAGGAGTTCGAACTCGCCTACTACGTGGCTGCAATCCACATCAGATATTACACTTCGGTAACTGCATCGCGTAACGGCATTTTAACGAAATGAAGCGTAATATTGTTCCAGGTAAGTTTTCAGGGTTCTGTGATGAAAATGTTAATGCTGAAATGAATAATGAATAAAACCTGAAAACCATCAAATAGCCCAGTCGGCTGGGGCTGTAAAATACACCGTCTGCATCTCTGAAGAGGGGTAAGACCCTCACCCCAACGAGTATCCTGGATATGACACTAAAAAATCTGATGGAGAGGCTCCAGTAATGCTGGGGCTTTTGAGAATGCATAGTATCTCTTCACAAATGCAATCTGGATGCGAGGACACTTCAGATGAACAATATACAATAAGATTCTGTTTTAAACTTGGAAAAAATGCCACAGAAACATATGGAATGCTTCAGACTGCTTTTCGACCATCTTGCATGAATCGAGCATCAGTTCCTGAGTGGTATAAAAGATTCAAGGAAGGCAGGGAGTCTGTGAGGGATGATGAGAGGTGTAGGAGGAGTAAGAAAGTCAGAACACCAGAGTTAATTGGCCAAAGGGTTAGGTTTAGGGTTACTATATTGAGGTTTTAGGGGAGTTCAGGAAGAGATTCCGTCAAATCGGATCAGTGGCATTTCCAGCGGGACAACGCACCGGTCCACAACTCTATCCTTGTCACAGACTATTTGACCAAGATGGGCATCAAGACAGTTCCTCATCCTCTCTATAGTCCAGACCTTCCTCCCAGTGACTTTTGGTTATTCCCTAAGCTCATAGGCAGTAGTTATGAGACAATTAAGGAGATGAAAGAGGCAGTGACGAAGGTCATTGATACACTCACGCAAGAGGACTTCCATGGGGCCTTCCAGAAGTAGTTGTAACGGTACAACAAGTGCATTGCAGCCGGAGGAGATTACTTCGAAGGGGACTAGAGTTTTATGTGTGTACTATCAATAAAAGTGCCCAAACGAAAAAAGTCTGGAAACTTATTTAATGATCCTCGTATATATATATATATATATATGGAAAATGATAGATTTTGGTGAATCTGACAAAATGATTAGAATAAGTGAAAAAGTGGAAAAATCAAACACTTATAACGTGTTTAGTAGTAATATTTCGTTCTTTATTCACAAAACTTCTTCAAACTAAACAATTTTTGTAGTTTTTCTACATTTTAGCAATAGAGGAAATAGATTAAATAAAGGAGAAAATAAAGATATTAAAGAAAGGAAAGGGTCTAAAGACAAGGGGCAGATAAAGGAAGAATAGGGAAGGAAATAGATATGGGTTTAAATAATGGTATGTAAGTAAAGTTGGCGACCATAGTCGAGGGTAACCCGAAGGCTCCCTTTTCGATAGCTACTACACTAATGTGTAGGGGAGGGCGCTACTCCTTTCCTGGATTGCTCTACTTTACCCTTGATCCGTACCTTATAATGCTGAGTGCTAAGCAAGGAAGCATCAAGTACCATTTTTTGAGTCTTTGGTATGACTCGACCTGGGATTGAACCCAGGTCTCCCGGGCCATTGGCGAACACTCTAACCCCTAGGCCAATAGGGGCTAATGGTTTTGATTGTCACTGTCTGGATACATGGTGGGACCTAGGTGGCATCAAATGTATCAGGTTTAATAGGAGATTTGATCAGATTGATGGATTTATCTTTGTGAGAAAAAGAAAGAGGGGAAAAAAGAAGAGGCACAGTGGAGACAAGAGTTCAGACACATCCTGTTTCATCAAAGACATTGACTATAATGGAGTGTCTAAGTGGAAAGGAAGAAAGAAAAAGAAAAGGGAAGAATCGTCCATAGTGTGATCGTATTGAGTGAAAAATGCCTTAGATTTTACAACATATATATATATATATATATATCCATGATGGTTTTTAGACGATGTTGTTTGTGCTTCACTTAGCGTAAATAATCTCTGGAAAGGGATGAATCCATCTCTTCTCCGTCCACCTCAGCGATAGGGTTTTTAGCCTTGGCAAGACAACCAATCAAGGAAAAGGAGAACTTTGATCTTAAAAATAATTTTCGTCATGTCATCATCATGTCACGCCGTCAGCACGGATCTCCCTGACCCTCTCTGGCCACCCGTCTCTATCCATCGCCTTCGGCAGGTTTTCAATACTACATCCTGTATCGACACAGAGCTGTTGTATATAGGGTATAGTTAGTCGTCCGACCTTTGCTCGTCAATATGAAGGGGTCCTCAGGAGTATGTTGCTCATGAGTTCGTCTTTACTTCTCCAGCAATGTCCCGCTTGTCTGTTTCATCTAACTTTGATAGTTTTCGTGATGGGTTGTAGGTGGCCGTATAGCTGCTGTTTTGTGGGGTGTTGATACCAGGACTTGTTCAGTATGGCTCCTAGCATTATTGTGTAATTCTCGTCAAGTTTTTTCTTCATACGTTTAGTAAGCGTCAATGTATTGGATCCATATAACAGTAACGACACGATCGCTGCTTGAAAAAAAAACTGCGTTTTATTTCATCGGTCAGGTCTGACTTCCATATGACCGATAGTCATATGGAAGTCCATACCTTTGCTAGTCGCGTGTTAATGTCTTTCTTGGTTGATGAGACACTGCTTCCTAGGTAGGTGAACTAGTCTACTAGTTTCAGAGAACTACCATTTAGTGTGGAGATGTCACCTCTTTGATTAAAGAAAAATTGTCATTGTTTATTACCCTGCCCGAGGTGAATGATTCATTTAAATACATTCAAGATGAATGTTGCATATGTAACAAGCAAAAGCTAACCTTGTGCACTCAGATATAGCTTTTCAGACATGCTGTAAATCCACAGATATTATGACAGAAATGATACGAGTTATCGATTGATTGCTGATGGTTTGGTTTGGTTTCTTTGTTTAATGGCATATCAACCTTTGTAGGTAATTTAATGCCAAAGCTATTCTCCAAGAAGAACAGTAGTGGTACTATTTAACCCTTAGTTTGGAGGATAAGGATTTCCTACCTTTCCCAAGGGTATTTGCCCGAAAGTGAACGTAATAGCGGGACTGGAATACGAACTCGCTTACTATGATTCCGCAGTCCATCGCTTTAACCATTACACCACGAGGACACCCCCATAGATTGCTGAGTAAGGATCAGGGAAAATTTATTTATCTCACAAAAGGTTTAGGATCACTTAGTTTCAAATTTCAATCTTAAATATATTTGTAACATATGTGAGACTCTAACAGTTATCACTGCTCCCAGTCAGAGCAGAACTGGTAGTAATGTCATCGAAAATGCGTATCCACATTTCTCAAATATTCTGAACTGGAGCCTCACCACTGGAAATAATTTAATTGCCATACCCAGGAGATTTTTTGTAGGGTCTTACTCCTCAACAAAATTGTGGTCTGCGTATTTTAAGCCCGGCCAATAATGCAGCAGATATTATTATGCACATTCGTATATATGTAGCCGAGTCAGTTCCAGATGTAGAATACACTGACAGCATTTCTGCAGAGGATTAGACCTCCATCAAAAAAGTGTACTGTATATGACATTAAACCATCTGATAGCGAGGCTTCAGCCTAAGAGCTATGGAAAAATGTGGAGTACCCCTTCATTGCAATTAGTTCCAGGCCCACATCCTTCCCCGAAGTGGTAACACCCGATTGGGTAGTATATATGGGTCAAATAGAACTGGTTGAATATTTAAACTGTGCAAACAAGTGACGTATGCTAAATTGAATTGTCAGAAATAGAACTGTTTCATTATTCAACTGTGTGTTAGCAAATGACTGCTGTTTAATTGAATTGTTGGTGATAGAGAGCAGGACTTGGAAACTACGTGAAAATTAATGTGGAATAGAATAGTGTCCAGTGGTAATACTTGTAACCACTTCACAGTGTGCAAACAAATATTGCATTGTTACTGTTACATAGTAATACTTTAAACCATTTAAGATGGTGAAAACAAATGATTAATAGTTGATTAAAAAAATTTTGTGTTCGATAGAAATACTTGATACTATTTAACTGCGTACAAAAAAATGAACTCAGGCTGGTTTAAAAGAGTATCTATAAAATAAGTTGACAAATCATATATATTCAATATATGCGTAAAAACAGGATTTGGCGTTAAATAGCTAATGATGGTTGATATGCTATATACCAAACCAAACCCAGAACGTATATATGTACGAGTGTCGTTTAAAAAGTTCTCAGCCAAACTCTAAAAGAAGAGTCATAGGTAAATATGGCAAAACACTATCACTTCTTACAGAACTAAAAAAATCATATTTTTCCAGTTTTAGAAGTGATTTTATGTCAACACACAAATATTTTCAGCTATAGCTTTCCTTTCGGGGTGAGGCTTATTACATTTTCAACCAACCTCTAAGGTGAATTCATGGACACAAATATATATATATATATATATATATATATATATATATATGTGTGTGTGTGTGTGTGTGTGTTTACGACGAGAAATAAAGGCAACAAAGATTTAGGCAAAAGAAAGGTTCACAGAATCCCTCTGATCCTGAAGCACCCAGGGGTACGTTCTCGAAAGCTTAAGAAACTTAGATCGACGATTATGCAATCTGACATGCCACGTCCTCGGCACAGATAAGACGAAGCTTGCTTATGCGTTTCTGTCATGACAAGGTGAAGCAAAAGATTCACAACAGAAACGTTTTCATACATTGCGAACAATATGCATCGGCATCAGGTGCTCTTGATACAGGTGGTTGATTGAGAATGCAAAGCAATGAAAAGAAAGAAAAGAAAGTGAGTGAGAGAGAAGATGGTCGTTTATTTGTTTTGGGTTTATGACATATCAACCTTTGTAGGTTATTTAACACCAAATCCATTTTTATTCAAATAATCAGTTCTATTTCAAACAATTCAGTTCAGCATGAGTACACAGTTTAATTCTCAACAACATTTCTATTTCAAGCTATTCAGTTTAGTCAAACAGGTCTAATTTTAAAAATTCAGTTTAGAGTAATTACAGTTTCAGTGTCAAAAACAGTTCAATTTCAAAAAATTCAGTTTTGCGTAAGTATGCAATTTAGTTATGATGGCAATGAAGCGGTAATCCGCATTCCCCAAAATTTCACCATTACTGTAACCATCAGATTGTTTTGTGTCATACGGAGGACACACTTTGGCAGGGGGTGTCTTACCCCTCTGCAGAGATGCAGTCAGTGTATTCTACAGTCCCATCTGACTGGGCAAGAGAGAGAAGACAGGAAAGAGACAGTAAAAGAAAAAAGAGAGAGAAAAAGAAAAAAATTCTTGAAGAAGAAAAGTAAAGATAACAAAAATCGAAGAAAAGGCAGCATTAAAGCTTTGAACAAAACGATGGTTTATTGGTTGGTTGACCAAATGGCATATCAAACTTCGTGGGTTATTTAATGCCAAAGCTCTCCTAGTGGAACTGTAGGGGTATCATTTAACCAATAACCAGAGAGACCAGGTCTATACATTACTTTTCTTTCTTATTACCTTTCTTTCTTTCTTTCTTTGTTTAATGGCATATCAACCTTTGTGAGATATTTAATGCCAAAGTCCTCCTAGCAGGATAGTAGTAGTATTATTAAACCAAAAGCCGATAAAATAAGGAGGGTCATACTTTTTCTTTGTTTCTTTTTACTTTCTTTTATTCTCTCTTTCATTCTTTCTTTGTTTAATGGCATATCAACCTTCATGGGCGATTTAATGCTAAAGCCCATTTGATTAATCCGTAGAATACACCGACTGCATCCAAATGGGCCAATGTCGTAACTGAGCTTCAATTAGGTTGAATAAAATACTGTTGTCTTCATTGATTTTTTTGGAGCTTTTGATAATTCACTAGATGCCGATGTCTATAACTACGTCATCATCAGCATAATCAAATCGTGCCGACAGCTCGTATTTCTCTGACTCTCTATCTCTCTCACCATCCGTTCCTCTCATCCACTACTCCCAGCGAGTCTTCTAAACTGCCTCCAGCGTCCGCGCAGAGCTGTTGTAGGTAAGTTCTTATTGGTCGGTCAATACTAGCGCTTTCATGTGAAGGGGTTCATTGAAGAATGACTCTTAAGGGTTCGTCCTTCAGCAGTGTATCACATGTCTTGGACGTAGCTTACTCAATGCACTGACTGCATCTATGAATAAGACTCCTCCAATGAGCGTCCTGAATATGTCAATAAATGACACCAAACAATCTGATGGCGAGGATCAAGGAATACTGGAGCTTTGGGGAATGCGGAGTACGTCTTTATTGCCATCGCTCTCAGGTCCATTCTGGCCCGCAGAGGTAGCACCAGATATGGTCCTATCTGGGGGTCAAACAGAATTAAACTGTGTAGTTATGCTAACACTGTTTTTACATTTAACTGTGAGTAAAGAAAAAACTGTACTTCGCTAAACTGAATTCTTAGAAATAGAACTGTTTATATATATTATAAAATGAATTTGGCATTAAATAACCTACAATGGTTGATATGCCATAAAACCAAACCAAACCAAAACAACCATTCTTAGAGATAAGTGGCTGTACAGCTGTAGTTTCGTTGAGTGTTGCTTCCAGGATTTGTTTAATATAACTCATATAAAATATAACGGAATTTTTCCTAGCAGTGGTTGTATCAATACTATATGGATGCACCACATGGACGCTGACTAAACGCATTGAGAAAAGGGTTGACAGGAACTGTACAATAATGCTACGAGTTGTAACTACTTAATAAACAATACTACGTTGGCATAATTATTCTCACAGATATGAAACCTTAATCACATTGCACAATATACTTTTATTTCGCGGAATACATATAATGATATTTTTTTTCCATTTTTTATGGGAATTTAACTCTCCTAAATCCACAATAGAAAATACTTACACTCTGGTTTGCTCGTTATATATTTTAAGTTGATTACCTGGTTGCTTGGTCACCTGTTCCCAAGGGGTCTTCCCTGTAGGCAGTACTTGCTTAGCAGGACTAAGTGTATAGCTTAGTAACTAAGGCACTACAAAAAGGGAATACCGCGGGGATCCACCATTTTTTTGACGGTCACGTATGTGTCTCGATTCGTGCATTCCCCCGCTACATTAGGATGGATTCATATCAAATCTGACTCGGTGGTAAGTTGAATAAATTACGGAAGACGTTTTATTATAAAAAAGAGCAATATAGGGAACTGGTGCCAGGCTTAAAAACGCTAAGCGGGTTATTATTCTGCTATCTTTCAGTACTTATATTTAATTTTATTTGTTTTGTTTTTTATATACTAGGCAAGTAAATATATTTACATATTGCAGATGACAACAAAGTAGGTAAACGGAGGTCATTACGCACAAGTAGTTGTATGGGAAGTGATGACCTGTAGCGGTTCCGACGTTCTCGGGTGCAGAGTGTTCTGTTCAGTAGGAAATTTGAGGTTTGATCATAAATTGTTGAGCCTGAATTTTATTTCGTAAGACAGAATTAAGCTTTGAATGAAATGTTATTTTTCTTCAGCAATGAAGGAAATATTAATTTTTTCCACCAATGAAGGAAATGTTAATTTTCCTAAACAATAAAGACACTGTTTATTTTCTTCAATGATGAAAGAAATGTTAATTTTCTTTGACTATGAAGGTAATTTTAATTTTCTTCAACAATGACTAAAATGTTCATTTTTCTTTAGCAATGAATAAAATGTTCATTTTCTTTGACTATGAAGGTAATTTTAATTTTCTTCAACAATGACGGAAATGTTAATTTTCATCAATAATGAATGAAATGTTCATTTTTCTTTAGCAATGAATAAAATGTTAATTTTTCTTTAATAATGAATAGAATGTTAATTTTCTTCTATAATTCATGAAATGTTAATTTTCTTTAAGTTTGGAACCTACACATTCAGAATTCATAGTGCAAAGCTCCTTTAAAGTATATATTTCGATATGGTGTGATACTGGGCTGTTATACTTAGTTTAATAGCCTCCACGTTCTCAAATACTAGTCTTAGAATGAACCTTCAGTCTACGAAACAAGAAGAAGTCTCCAGTAATTATAAACGGCGCTTCACTTGTCTAATCAAGTGTTTTGGCAAAATATGTACTTCAAAAATATCTTGGATAGTTTCATTTTTTAAAGTTTGTCATTGCCCCGTTATGGCGAATTATTGATGTCTAGACAGCATTCTAGGCGTGTAAACATTATTATGTAGTAAAGGTTTTCATTCAAATTTTGAAGTTTAAAATTCAAACGATAAAGCTTCAATTTCGATTCTTTTTTTCTTCCACCTCATATTCAACTATCTTTCTCACCAGACCGAATCTATATTGTTTAGCTGACTCAGGAAAACATGTCATTAGAAATGTTTTCAACGGTTTTTTTTTTATGCCATTGCAAATCAGTTTAACTTACGATTAGATTGAGAAGAATTTTCTGCAAATTCTAACCTTAACCCCAACCCAAACTGTTTTATATTCAATGGTCAGTGATGTATGAATTTACCAATCCGTTCTGCACAGACAGGATGTGATACAGGGGCAATTTTTAAGCGGAGTTAAATAGGTTTGAATTCAGAGTTTTCTTTCTCCCAGACTGGCTGCCTCACCCAGGCTAAAGAACCCGATCATCTGCCTTACTATTTATCCTTAGCTGGAGGGAGAATAAAAGGATTCATTGGAAGTCAAGAGTGCAAGTGCTTTGTCCAGGGCTTGAACTCGTGACGCCGTGTCCATTTCCCTACGACGATAATTATAATACCACGGGCACCTCCTGGTCAGTGATGTATACAATGAAGCTAATCGTTTATTCTAATTTCAACAGCATAATACCATCAATTAGACAAGTTATGGACGTCTCGAGATTAATATCTTTTAAGTCTTTTTACCCTCCACATAATTGGCGTATCTTTTCCCGTTCAGAAAACTGTGTAAATAACTAAAATGATGTTATTCTTATGACGCAAGCTCGGAAGAAAGGGTGGATGAGGTAAAACATTGGGATCAAAATCTCTTTCTGTACGCTCATGGAAACATATGATCTTGTGTAGTAATATCAGAATAATAATTATTTCCGATTGATCAGTAATGCTTGTTTTTTCAACTGTGATGGTTGAATTGTTTCCAATAAACGATGATATCTTTCGGCATTGACGGTTTAATTAAAATTAAAGACTGATATAGACGAAATCCATAATAGTCACCCAAACAAAGGGAAGTATTGTCTGAGAATGTAAACCTCGTTTTGATTTCGTTACAGGTTTTTCCTCTGGTCACTACCCTTGTTTGCACTGTTGAACAAGACGATAAAAAAAAAATTTATTCATTATTATGGTCCAGGCGGCTGGGGCTGCGGAATAAACCGATAGCATCTCTGCATAGGGTTAAGATTTTCCCAACGAATGTCCTGAGTGTGACACTAAGCAGTCTGGTGGTGAGGATCAAGTAATGCTGATAGGGTCCTATCTATGGGTCAAATAGAACTAAACTGTGTACTTATGCTAAAATGAATTGTTTGAAGTAGAACTGTTTTGAAATTTAAACTACATACTTTTGCTAAACTGAATTGTTTGAAATAGATCTGTTTATAATTTTTTTTATGGATTTGGCATTTAATAACCAAGAATGTTTGATGTGCCATTAAACCCAACCAAACCAAACCATCTATTCATTACTTGTGATTTTCTTTTTGGTTTGGCAGTATATCTTGTTCTTAATTACGAATTGTGTTGATTGATTTTAACGACATGTCAACCCGTCTAGGTTTACTTTAAGACTAGAGGTTAAGGAATCCCGTTCATTGTAATTTATATTTACATTTTTTTGTACACAGTTCTATCAAGTATGAATCATTTCAAACAGATCTTTTGACACATATATGAGACCCTGAAGGGTGCTACTTTTCCGAGTCAGAGTGAACCTGGGAATGATTCTATACTCTTCAGGTCTCCAGAACTGCAGCCTTAGCATCAGACGTGTCTTACCCTAGAAACAGCAGATGGTAAGTTGAATCAAACATCGCACCAAAATCAAGGTTGTATTTAATTGAATAGTGTAACTAGTGAACGTTAAAAATTAGCCTAGTGAGGTTTCTTTGTTCAATGGAATATCAACCAACTTTTGAGGGATGTTTAATAGGAATTCATCCTTGTAAAAGAACAGCAGTGGAAAAATTTAACCCATAACTAGAAAGTGGATAAAGATTTAAAAGGTTTTTATTTATACCCTATTTTATGGTCCGACCAATTCAAAAATATTCAACAAAATAATTAATATTATTGTAATACAAAAATTAACTTGCCCAGTCGGCTGGGGCTATAGAATACACCAACTGTTTCTCTGCAGAGGGTTAAGTCCCCCTCCCCTATGAGTGTCCTGGATATGACACTAAACAATCTGATGGCGAGGTTCCAGTAATGCTGGAGCTTTGGGGAATGCGGAGTACTCCTTTAGTGTAATCGCTCCCAGGTCAACTGTGGTCCTGAGAGGTAGAACCTGATAAGGGACCTATCTGTGGGTTAAATAGAACTAACGGCATACTTATGCTAAACTGAATTGTTTGACTAAATAGAATTGTTTGAAATAGAAAGGTTTTTGACAGTTAGTTTAGAAGAAAAAGAAAAAGCCTAAAACACCTAATGCTACCACAGGCCCCCCCCACCCACCCAAGAGAAAGGGAAAAAAAATGAATGTTCCCCCACCCCAGTAGACTGCCTCCAAAACTACGTAAAATTCAGTAGTAAATAAAGTCAAAACGAAGAAGGAGCATTTGAACGAAGGAGCCAACTGGAAGAAATATATCAATATTGGTCAGTATGTCTTTAAGTCCTATCAATTTAAAATGCTGAATTTTACAAAAAGTTATGCTGTATTTTGTTTGTGAAATAATGCTTAAACTATGCGTTTTAAATGTAAAGACACGCTTACTCTACTATAAAGCCAAATTGATGTTAGTCTTTCCAAATGTCAGCGAACAAGGCAGAATGTTTTTGAATCTCTTCTATAAAATAATTTAAAAATTCGTAAAGAAAGCCCTAACAGTAGTTTAGAAGAAAAAGAAAAAGCCTAAAACACCTAATGCTACCACAGCCCCCCCCCCGCCCCAAGAGAAAGGGGAAAAAAAATTTTTTTAAGCTCTATAATTCCTGAAGCCTGCTAGGTTCCCAACTGTAGTATAAAAAAAAATAAAAAGCCTAGGAAAAGTCCCAATACAGCAAAAAAAAAAAAGCAAAAGTCAGTACCAGTGAAAGTCATACGAAAGTACCTTAATCTTGGACTTTAAGTAAGTTAAAACTTAAGAAAACTTAAACCAAAATTACCCACCCACTTTTTTTTTTTTTTTTTTTTTCGTACACATGGGAAGCAGCATGATGTACGTAAAGGTATTTGAATAAACCCATGGACGACCAAACTCAATACCTAAACGGGTCCTGGACGTGAGTTTGACGACTTTACGCTCAGGATCGTTAGTTCGATCGGGGAACTACTGCTGCTCCTCTATAAGAGTGGCTTCTATAGAAGAGAATAAAACAGCCATCGAAAGATAACCATGACCCACACTCAAACCACATACACAAACCGCATCGCTCTTCGCGCGGGTAAAAAAGGGGCGCGTCCTGCTGAGGTTGGAGCCCTGGCCTCAGAGTTCGAAAAATCAGCTACAGAGCTCAAACAATCAAAACTACTAAAATGCAAGCAAACACTACAAATAGCCACATTTAACGTAAGAACCTTAAATAGAATAGGACAACTCCCAGAGCTAATCGCATCGGCCGAAGAACATAAGATAGACATAATATGCATACAAGAACACAGATACACGCACACCGAAGATATCAAATATCACGAAACTGGCAATGGCTGGTCGCTCGCCACTGTATCCGCATGGAAAAACTCTGTCAACGCCGCAGTAGGAGGGGTAGGATTACTTATAGGACCTAGAGCATTAAAAACGCTTAATAGCGTTGAGAAAATACAACCTAGAATGATGGCAGCTACATTTAACGGCAACCCCAGAGCAACAATCATCTCATGCTACAGCCCCACCAATGTTAGTGAAGAAACTGAACTAGTCACCTTCTACGATGAGCTATCCTCATTAGTGCGTAGCACCCCGAAACACAACATGTTAGTCATTGGCGGAGACATGAATGCCCAAATCGGGAAAAACGGAAACAACAAATACAGCCTCCACAACACGTCAAACAGGAATGGGCAACATCTAACAGATTTCATGATAGAAAATAGATTAGCATGCCTGAATACAAACTACCAAAAAAGAGAGGGAAAACTATGGACATACACGTACGCAAACAATACTAAAGCTCAGATAGACTACGTCCTTATAAACAAGAAATGGAAAAATAGTGCATTGAATTGCGAGGCATACTCCTCTTTTGAAGGTGTGTCCACCGATCACCGAATAGTCACGGCGAAAATACTGTTAAGCCTACGAAAAAAACGCCAAACGAACAGCGACCACCATACACTATGACTGGGCCCTATTGAACAACAAAGATCTAAGAGATAAATACGTATTAGAATTAAGAAACAGATTCGAAACACTACAAGAAAAGACGAAAAAAAGTACACCAAACGACGAATATGAAAATTTCGTCAATGCACACCTCGAGGCAGCAGCAAAATACATTCCAACAAAAATTAAAACTAAATATAGAGTCCCATGGGAAACTTTAGCGGTGAGAGAAAAACGTGCACTAGTGAAAACAGCCTCCAAAAACTATCGAAAAAACCCAACAAACCCAAATGCCTTAAAACTAAAAACGGCACAATCTCAATTAGCAGGCATATATATAAAGGGACAGACAGAATACATTCAAAATCAGATAGATAAGATTAGAGACTCGGTGGAAGATAGACAATCTAGAATAGCCTGGCAAACAATAAACGAAGTGAGCAGAAGAAAGAACACAGCCAAAGCAAAACTTAAAGCAGCAAACCAACAAGAAAGAATAAAACTGTGGAAACAGCACTTCGAAAACTTACTTGGAAACCCACCAAAAATAACACATGAATCAATCACCAGAAAAATTAGCAAACAATGAGACATTAAACTAGGACCGTTCACACAAGAAGAACTCGACTCGGTTCTCAGAAAAATTAAAAATAGGAAAGCTGCAGGGCTGGACGAAATTCCCCCGGAAGTATGGAAGACCAGACAATTCGACGACATACTGCTCCGACACTGCAACGCAGTATACAATCAAAATCCGATAGGTAGATGGATGAAGGGATGCATACTCCCCTTCCCTCAAAAGGGGGACCTCGGATTAGCCAAAAACTACCGAGGCATAACACTTACATCCATAGCTGCCAAAATCTACAATGCCCTACTACGAAACGGAATAGAACCCAAAATCGACAACATACTTAGAAAAAACCAAAATGGCTTCCGAAGAAATAGATCCACGACCTCACAAATATTAACCATCCGCAGAATCCTTGAAGGTGTACGGGCAAAGAACCTACAAGCGACATTAATATTTGTCGACTTTACCAAGGCTTTCGATTCCATTCACAGAGGAAAGTTGGAACAAATCCTACTAGCGTACGGCATACCGAAGGAAACCGTAGCGGCAATAACGATTCTCTATAGAAACACTAAAGTAAAAGTACGATCACCGGATGGAGACACAGAATACTTTGACATTGTAGCAGGAGTACTACAAGAAGACACGCTGGCTCCGTACCTCTTTATCATTTGTCTAGACTACGTACTTAGAACATCGATTGACAAAATCAAAGAGAATGGCTTCGAACTGACGAAGAAAAGAAGCAGAAGGTACCCCGCAACAACAATTACCGACACCGACTACGCCGATGACATAGCGATACTGGCAAATACACCTGACCATGCTGAAACACTTCTGCATAGTTTGGAACAAGCAGCAGCAAGCATAGGCCTCTATGTTAATGCACACAAAACTGAATATATGTGCTATAACCAAACGGGGGACATCTCCACTCTAGAAGGAACCCCTCTTAAACTAGTAGACAAATTCACGTACCTAAGAAGCAGCGTCGAATCAACCGAAAAGGACATCGAAACGAGGTTAACGAAAGCATGGACAGCTATCAATAGGCTATCGATTATATGGAAATCAGACCTAACCGATAAAATGAAACGCAGTTTCTTCCAGGCAGCGGTCACATCGATACTGCTATATGGATGCACTACATGGACGCTAACAAAACGGCTGGAGAAGAAGCTAGACGGCAATTACACAAGAATGCTGCGTGCAATCCTGAACAAGTCCTGGCAGCAACACCCCACCAGACACCAACTGTACGGCCACCTGCCCCCTATCACGAAAACTATTCAAGTTAGACGAACCAGACATTCAGGACACTGCTGGAGAAGCAGGGACGAACTCATAAGAGATGTACTCCTATGGACCCCCACACATGACCGTGCAAAAGCAAGACGACCAGCACGAACATACATTCAGCAGCTATGTGAGGATACGGGATGTCCTGAAGACCTACCTAGGGCGATGAACGATAGGGAGAAGTGGCGAGAGAGGGTCAGGGATATCCGTGCTACCAGCGCGATATGATTATATGATGACATTTAAACTGCGTACTTATCCTAAACTGAATTGTTTGAAATAAAATTTATTTGAATAAAAATGGATTTGGTGTTAAATAACATACAAAGTTTGATATGCCATAAACCCAACCAACCAACCAACTAACCAAAAATTAACGATCAGAACATTAACATTGAGAGCTTACAGTATTGTATAGCAATAATAATAATAATAATAATAATAATAATAATACAAGCGGATACTGTCGTTTCGTATACGAACGGGTTTATTTCTTTTTGCCTTCTGCCCTTGGCGACACGAGGAGAAGGACACAAATCATAAAAGCCTATGCTGACCATACTATGCTGCCCCCCACACCGCATACACGATGCATCTTGTGGTGTCTCAGATCTCAACTCATCTTCACTCTGATCAGATCCGAAAAACTTAACCGCTCGCTTCAATGGTCGAACCTCAACTCAAGTCTTTTTTTAAATCTTCAAATTCTCAGGATAATTCCTTTTCGGATATGACATCAACCACCCACTCAATTCACTCAAATGGCCGTCCGGTCCTGTTTTCTTTCTTGGAGTTTATCATGACCGATGATGATTGATATATCATTTCCACGCTGTCGTGTGAGTGCCCTTTCTGACTACGGCACCTGAACCTAGAGACATCGAGTAGTTCAAAGCCTTACCCAACTAAATATTAAAATATAATTAGCGAACAATGATTAATATAATTAAACATTATTTTAATTATATAAAAAGAGTCTAAATTTACACTATATTGTTTGGGCATGATATATGCAACAATGAACCAGTGCCAAGGTGGAGGGTAAATAAACCTTCTACCGGTTTAGTTAACCTCTCTGAATAACTATTAGTCATCGGATTAAATACTAGCTTTAAATTTAGCTTTAGATTTTCTTTACAACTTAAGTTGTCGTTATATTCTTTTCAATTTCTAAACTGAAGTATCATTATCATTGGTTTGTCTATTTTATTTACTATTCATTTTTATGGGTTTCTTCAAAATTAGCTTTGAAAATATTTTCATTGAGATGTCGTTAAATTGAACAGAAGCATTTAGATGAAGAGTTTTGCAACTAATAAATTGTAATATTCATCGTGTCTTTGCATATTAGTTTTTAATTAATTCCTGTCCAATCAAGTCGTTTGAATTCTATGGATGGAAATATGCGCCTAGAATTTAATCTAATTCGTATATTTGTGGTTAATACGGCTCGTAAAATTAAAGAATGTTTTATACTCTAAAATATTCCATGATTTAATAAGGAATCGCGTGTGATGGTCACTGTGAGTTGTTGTTGCGACGTCAGCCATGTTGTGCTATTTTATTATTTCTATATTTGATTTTCATTTTTGTGGTTTTCGGGCCAGCATTATTGTAGTTGTATGGCGGATTTAAAGAGAAAAAATATGGAGAATTCTATAAATGGAGACAAACAGAAGACTGCACAATTCTCTCATTGAATACGAGTCATTGTTAAGAGACGCAGTCTTCGTCCAGTTCTACTTCTGCATAACCGACCAATACTTCCCTTTTTTTTCATCATTTACAGTTTTCAGAAAAGCGATTGTGGTTTTTGATGCAATATATATATATATATATATATATATATATATATAAAGTGAGAGAGATGGAGAGAGAGAAAGAGAGAGGAAGACATTTCAACATATTTTCTGAATATACATACTATTTACATGTTCATACAATCTGTCGTAAATATATATAAGCATCCTTCTATATATGTATGAGACGAGAATGCCTGTATATAAGTGTGGGAATATGTATGACTATACACGAATACACGTACACACATACATACATACATACATACATATATATATATATATATATGTGTGTGTGTGTGTGTGTGTTTGTATGTGTGTGTGAGTACGTGTAAATTGAACTGTGAGCGTTTGTATGCTATTTTTACTAATACATAATAATATAGAAAATTCATGTGGTGTTATGGTTAACAAGCCCGATTAGCAGGCTGATTCGACCGTGATTCAAATATATACACTAAGAGTTTTTAATGGAATGTAAAACTGCCTAGGGTTGTTTTATTCCTAGAGGTTAAGGAATCACGTTTATTGAACGTTCATATTTATTGTGTCACCGTTTCCTAAGAGATTGTTTTTAGCACTCGACCCGATCAAATGCAAATAATTTTTTAAAGATATCTATTATTCCCATGAATAGGACAGTAAGAGTTCCAACCACTCCGAATCCAAGTGGACTTGGGAGTAATGGCAGTCTCCCTAGATCTCCAGAAATGGAGCCTTACAATCAGATCCAGTTTATTGTCATACTCAGTACACCCTGTTTTTGTCATGGTCCCACCCATCTGCTTGGGTCACAATCTACATACTATAAGCTCTGTTGACTGGGTGTATTCTCACTGCGTGCACCATAATTCTGACCTTGTGCCATAACTGAACTAAGCTTAGTAAATAAGTGATCCTCGGTTGGTGTAATTGTCAACAAGCAAGGTTAGCAAACCACTGCTTGTGAGTTCGAGTTTTACTGAGTGCATCATACATTTGGCCTTGTGCCACAACTAGGCAAAATTTAGTAAATAACAATGAGCGCCTCCCAGGGTGTAATTAATGGTTAGCAAACTAGACTGACAGACCATGAACCATGAGTTCATGTCTTATTGTATAACTCATACTTCGGGTCCATACAGCGGTCCGCTGGAACGGCAAAATCCACCAAATGACAAGTTATTCACCTCTTGTCAATCATTACTGAGTCTGGTCTTTTGACTGAGAGTGGCTGATCCGTTTCTATCATAAACTATCAAAGATTTTTTCGTGTCTTATTCTCTAAAGACGGATTTGGTTTTATCATCATCGTCAACTTTTAATCGCCTGCACAATTCCTCGTGAATCATTTTTCCCACGCTGTTATGCATAAAAAGAAGACAAAATTGAAAGTTTTGTCTTTCTATTATGCAAGTTAGTTGCATCAGCTTATGGGATTAATCGTTTCATCTGTCATCACGTGAATCACAATTGCTAATCCTCGTATAAGCAGTTTTTAATTTGACAGAATTTTTTTTGTTTTGTTTTTGTTTTGTTTTGTTTTTTTTTGTTTTTTTGCTGATTTGAATAAAGATTCAGTTCCTCTCTTGGGGTGTCCCCTTCATAGCCATGTACAGGTCATTCCTTGGGTAATTTCCTTAATTTGTCGCTTAAAACATCCATACAATTGTTTTTCTTTCCGTTTTTGTTTTCAAGATTTTTTTACAGTTGTTTTTATGTTTGTTTCTTTGTAGGTTTTTTCTTAAGAGCTTCATTTCTAGATGTTTTCTGGTCTTTTCTGAGTCCCTCCTTACTTTTTCTTTCATCTCCGTTTATTTGTAGGTGTTCGCTTCCAACATTAACAGGTTCTTGTAATTTTATTTTCCCTCAAGAGTTCTAATGCTTTCTTGATTTGGTATTCCAATTCATTCAGTTGTTTCTCTCTTTCCATTTTTCCTTATAAGCATGGTATAATTTTCAGTACCAAATTCTATTCCTAAATCCTGACTATATATTCTTACAGTTGGTATCACTATTTCTAGCTCTTCTTCATTTTTCTCAAGTATCTTGATATCACTCATATACATAAGAAGGACAAACCTTTTCAGTGGTTTTGTAAATGTATTGCTCCCAGTGCAGTTCCTAAGCATAGTAATTGGTGACATCGCTGCTATCACAAATATCAAAGACGGAAGTGAGTCTCCATGGAAGATGCCTCCTTGGATTTTCACCTCAGCTACAGTTCTGTCTTTCCGCTGCCACATCAATTCATTTTTCTATGGCTTAATGAAGTTTAAAGTCGGATTTTACCTTTACATTTTCAGACATTTCATTATCAGAGTTTGTCGACCATATCATTGACCTTTTTTTGTTGACAATCAATGCCATGGCTACACATTCGACGAGTCAACCTCCTTGAGAATGTGTTGATATATATATATGTATATTCATATATATAATAGGTTATCTATTTCTCTTGTTCTCCTGTAGCATCCTTTTCGTCTTCCACAAAAAGTGCATGGCATTCAAGCGAATGACATATTTCTTCTCTTATCTGTGAGGTTAGGATTTTCTGCATCATAAGTAAACACGTTATAGGTCTATAATTACCAGTGATGGTTTATTCTTGTGGGTCTTTCAATGTCAGAATAGTTTTCACTTCGTCATCTATTTGGGTATTCTTGTGTCTTGTAGGCATTTGTTCCGTAACTGAGACGATAGTGTGTTCCAGTTTTGTATTTCTTGAGTGTTGTTCTTACTCCAGGTGTACGTTTTTCTCAGGTCCTTCTTTAAGTCCTTGAGGATGTGTTTACCCATTCGGCTTTTCTTTCATATTCTTTCTGTTCCCATGTCTTGCTTCAGATTTTCTTTGTTTCTTTTGAATCCGGTTGTTCATTTATTTTTATGCTTTCTCCATCGACCTATTATATTTTCTTTCGTTATTTTGAATAATCCCGAAGAGTTTTTTTTATTCATTTTCTCAGTTTCTACCTTGATTTTTTCTGATCCTGATTCCTAAGTAAAGATAATATCCTCTTCTTTTTGGTCACGATTTTTTTAAATCAATTCTTTATTGTTTCTTTTTTATGTTAATATTCATACTGTGGTGCTGGGTTGCTTTTAGTTTTGGTTTTCCGTATAATATGATTCATCTCTAGTGGAGGTGCCCGTGGTGTCATGGTTATCGTCGTAGGAAATGGACACGGCGACTCGAGTTCAAATCCTGGACGAGACTGATTGCATTTCACATAGCACTAATACCCTTGGGAAAGGTAGGGATCCAATTATTCTCCCTCCAGCTATGGGTAGATAGTAGGACACTGGTTTCTTCAGCCTTGGTGAGGCAACTAGTCTAGGAAAAGGAAAGCTATGAATTCAAACCTCCGCTAAAAAAAATTGACCTTGTGTCATATCCTGCCCGAGTGGAGAGGTTGGGTAAATATGATAATATGATTCATCTCTTTCGGGTAGTTCTTGTTGGTCATACTTCTCATGGTTTATTGGTCCTCATATCTCCATTTTCTCAAAATCAGAATTGCCCAGTCGGCTGGAGCTGTAGAATACACCGACTGCAGGAGTAAGACCCCCACCCTCACCAACGAGTTTCCTGGATATGACACTAAATAATCTGATGGTGATGTTCCAGTAATGCTGAAGCTTTCGGGAATATGGCGTACTCCTTCATTGCCATCGCTCCCAGCATCTGATAAGATTCTATCTGTGGATCAAATAGAACTAAACTTTGTTGGTTGAGATGAGACTGTTTAGACATCAAAACTACGAACTTATACTAAACTGAATAGCTTGAAATAGAATTGTGTTGACATTTAAACTGCGTACTTATGCTAAACTGAAATCTTTAAAATGGAATTTCTTTTGTAAGATAAACTGAATTGTTTGAAATGTAACTGTTTTTGACAATGAAACTGCACTTTTGCTAATTCACTGAATCATTCGAAATAGAACTGTTTTTACATTTAACTGTGTGTCAACGAAAAACTGTACTTAAGCTAAACTGAAATAGAACTGCTTATATGTATAAAAATTGATTCGGCATAAAATAACCTACAATGATTGATATGTCATCAAATCAAACTAAACCAAACAAACCAAGTTGAAAAAGCCATTTTTTTTAAGAATTAGCCGTTTCAATCATCTAGTCTTTGACTACTGATTTTAAATATAGCAACTTTTTTTCAAAATTTCTATTGTACTTTTTTCATTAAAGTTAGATTACTATTAAAATAGCATTGAATTAGGTTTTTATTCTCTTCACTACTAAATTTTTCTCTCTCTGATCTATCGTAGCTTTGTACATTGTGTCGCTGAAATAAGAACATCCAACATTCACTGGATACCGTTCGGATACTTCGTGTTAGCTCTCAAGGAAACACCTTTAAATTATGACCTTAAAATCTATCATTTATGGGCGAAGTTTTGTTTTGTTGTGTGTGTGTGTGTGTGTGTGTGTGTGTGTGTGTGGTATTTTTCATGGGTAGTATATTGTGACTATTCCAGACGCAGGAGGTGATTAATATCCGTGCTTCTGACACAAATGTGACCTGGTCTTCTCCTATCGAGAAATACTGTCATCGGTTCACCTTCAAATATAAAAGGTCCAAAAATTTGTCTCTCTTTTCGCTTCCTTTGATTTTTACTTTGTGGTCTGCTGGAAGAACAAAATCCATTATGCGGCAACATCACTATTTTTCTTATATTGTTTTCTTCTTTTTTTAAATTCATTATCCCGAGGTTTGGTCTTCTGGCCGGGATTAGACTTTCCGTTTGTATTTCAAAATTCCAGAGAATCTTATGTGTTTCATTTATTAAGATGGTTCTGATTTGTGTGTACACCATTTGACAGTATGGAGAAATTTCAATTTCTTGCACAATTCCCTGTGAATCACCTTTCTCACCCAGTCATGTTTAGTCTTATACTCTTTTGCGCTATTTGCTGCATTCGCTTATTATGAGATTTATCGTTTCGTCTTTGTCATAATATAAACTACACTTGATATTCTGTGGCGTATCATCGATTTTCACTTTAATATAATTGGTCCTTATGGTGTTGTTTTCAGCTGTTATTAGAAGAGACCAAGTTTCTCTGTCTTGACTGTGTCTTGGTCTTCTTGCGGGAGAATTCACCAGTTTGTCATTTAAAATATATATACAGTTTTTTTTCTTCCCATTTCTGTTTCTAAGTTTTTTTGTTGCTCACCTGTTTCTTCTCACTTTGTCAGTGCTTTTACTATCCGCCGTAATTAGTATTTCTTTGATTATTATCTACTCATTTGAGAGTTTTTCACAGCAGCTTTAGCTGAATTTTTTTTCTCAGGACTTTGAGTGACAGCAAGTTTCCTCGAGTCTCTAGGACTCTTCTCAGTGTTCTGGCTGATCTTAAAAATACTACAGTGTTGATGGTCTCCACTTGTCTGCATATTTCCAAGTCCTCTACTTTCTTTACCAATTATTTGAGGATTGTCTCAAGTGTATCAACCCCAACTGGTATCACCGTCACCTTCATCCTTTATATTTTTTAGTTCTCTAGCAAGGACTTGTTACTTATCTCGCTTTTCGCTTTTTTTTTAATCTGTGGTCTGCCGGTATGGCAAAGTCAACTATTCAGCAGGTTTTCTTTTTTGTAGTTGTTGACTACCCCAAGGTCTGGTCATCTAGCCGAGATTACTATTATTATAATTATTTCTTGCAAGTGTTTCACACCAGCCTTAGCTGATAGTCTTTCACTTGAGTTTAAAGGACAACAAAACTCCTCCAGTCTCCAAAACTCTTCTCAGTATTCAGACTGATCTTAATAATGCAGTTGTTTGGGTTTCTAACAGTTGATCATTTCATTGTGGTGTAATGGTTAGACAATTATTCTAACGGATTAAAACTGAATCGTAATATCAATCACAACTCGGTATTTAGAACTTCCTGGCTATGTACTAAAATTAACCTAAACTTAGTAAATAACTAAGGTGCTTCACATGGTATTACGGTATTCAGTTACTTCTTTTTATTTCACTTACTTGTTTGATTGTTTGTTTTGTTTCTCTGGTGCCCGTGGTGTAATGGTTGTCGTCATAGGAAATGGACACGGCGACTCGAGTTCAAATCCTGGATGAGACTGATTGCATTTCACTTAGCACTAATACCATTGGGAAAGGTATGAATCCAATTATTCTCCCTCCAGCTATGGTTAAATAGTAGGACGGACTAGGTTCTTCAGCTTTGATGAGGCAACTAGTCTAGGAGAAGGAAAACTCTGAATTCAAACCTGTTAAACTCTGCTTAAAAATTGACCTTGTGTCATATCCTGCCCGAGCGGAGGGGTTGGTAAATAGGGTTTTGTTTCACTGGTAAACAAGTTTAAATTACCTACCGTTACTAAACACACACCACGTGTTATAAACTGTTAGCAATCAGGGCTCGTACACCATTGTTAGTCGTTTCTATTCTGATAATTCTTGCTATGTGCTAAACTAAACGAAATTTAGTAAATGACTAAAGTATCTACTGATTCTTTGTAATCACATGAGGCGAAATGATCATCGTCTGATGAAACTAAATCGACGACCCATGTTCAAATCTTGAATGAGGCTATTTGTGCTTCACTTTGTGCTAATGCCTTTTGAAAAATTATCAATCGATCTCTTCCCCACACACATATACACACATGCAATGAGTAAATAGTTAACTTAACTGTGTTCGTTAGACTCTATAAGGCAACCAATAAGGAAAAAGAAAACTCTGAATTCAAACCAGCTTTACTCCGCTTTAAAAAACTCACCTTGTGTCACATCCTATCTTTGTTGTAGGGGTTAGGTAAATGGTCACTGCATGATGTGATGGTAACCGAACTTGTCTCGGAGTATTTTATGAATGAGTCCTATTCTCATTGGGTGCCATGTATTCTTCGCATTGTACCAATAATCTTTCTGATAAAATAAAACTGGATTTCTTCCAAGCTTTAGCCGTGTCAGTACTATTGTATGATTGAACCTCCTAGACACTTTCGAAAAGCTAAGAGGAAAATATTGATGGGAACTACGTAATGCTTCGTGCTATTTTTAACATATGCTCGAAGCAGTACCGAACAAAACAGCAGCTGTACAACCACTCGACTCTCTCCATACAAACCATTCAAGTAAGACGAACATGACATGCTAGGCACATCTGGAGAAATAAGGATGGACTCATAAGAGACCTTCTCTTTTGGACCACTTAAGGACACACTGGCCGACCAGCAAAGAATAAAATGCTGTGCTGACACCGGATGCAGCTTAGACGACCTAACAGGAGCGATAAACAGTAGAGACGGATGGAGAAAAAGAGACAAGAGACTCCGTGTGAACAGGACGACTTCATGATGATGATGATGAAATTTAGCTTTGTAAATGACTACTGTAGAGCATCGCGTGTTACGAACGGTTAGATAGCTGAGTGACTTGACAGTTGTTAGCGAATTCAATTCTTTACAGGGTGCACAATACTTTTGACAGGGTGAAGCTAGAATCAGCTTAGTAGATGACATCTACAGGGAACTGAACTCTCTGGTTATGTTTGCCAAGGTTAATCTAACTAAATGAAAAGTAGTGACAAGCAAATTAAACGCAGAAGTGAGGGAAGCTAGAATTATTATAGATGAAAGAAAAGAAAGAAACTGGAGAACATGAAGTAAAAAAAAATTTTGAGGGCAAAGTGGTGATCGTTTGAGATAGAGAGAAATAGAGAAGAAAAAAAGGGGTCGAAAAAGGACGAAATGGAATGTGAAGTGAGGGTTGAGTAAGGACTGGGAGTCAAAGCATTTTCATTCAGACAAAAAAGTATTGTCATTTTTTGGACATTTTTAAAATGTTTTTGGTATTACTTCACTTTTTCTTCATCTTTTCTCCCACTGTTTTGGATTTTTTTTATGTAAGACTTTGCAGTTTGCTTTTGTTTTAGTTTTATTTTTATACTTAATTAATGTAGGAAAGCTTGAATTAATAATTTGTATTTTTGCACTTTCTTTTTAATCTGTGGACATTTTTTCACAGTTTATTCTTTTATATTTATCCCTAAAGCCCACTGTGCAGATTAATACATTAAATATTGTTTGCGTTATTGGTCTAGTGAGTAGAGTGTTCGCCAATGGCCGGGGAGACCGGGATTCAATCCCAAGTCGAGTCATACCAAAAACTAAAAAAAATGGTACTTGATGCCGCCTTGCTTAACACAACGTTATAAGGTACGGATCAAGGGTAAAGTAGAGCAATCCCAGGGAAAGGAGTAGCACCCGCTTATAGTAGCTAATGAAAACGGAGTCTTCAGATGGAACTCGACTACAGTCACATTGTATCATTATAAACTATTTTTAGCGTATGTGTTAGATTTTCTTTGTACTCTCTTTCAGATTCTGTACTATGTATCTTTGAATACATAAGTGTAAAATTAAAATATCTTCAAAAATGTTTGAATACGTACATGAGTGGGCGGAGATTAGAATGTAAAATTCTCGAGTATCGCATGACTAACTTTATGAAAAAAAAAAAGAACTACAATCTCAGATAATTCTCCCCCACACCTTGAAAAGGCGTACTCAGTTACGACTGGCCGTCTAGAAATAGAAAAAAAAAAATTTGTTGAATACTATCAGCGTTTAAAAAAAAACGTGGAATCAGTTGGTAAAATCTATATCTTTTAACTGAACTACTTTTAAACGCATGAGTAAGATTTTATTTTGTCTTCGAAAGTAAAATATTTGCTGAATATTATCTGTGATTTAAATGAAAAGATGAATCTGTTTATTTTAAATCCACTGTCTTTCAGATGACCTATCTCTAATGCATGTGCAATAATCTTGTATTCTCTTTCAAATTCTTTACAGCGCATCTTTGAATAAATAAGTTAGTGTAAAATTAAAATATCTTCAAGAGGGTTTGAATTCGTAATTAAGAGGAAAAAAAGTAACGAGATCTCAAATGGAAAAATCATGACATAGGAATACCAGCAAATAGCACAGGATTTACTAATATATGTTAAAGTTTTAAAATACCTTAACTGTGGACTTCAACTAAGTTAAAACTTAACCAATTTGATTTATTTTATTTTATTCTATTTTCATTATTTTTCGTAACACACTGAAAGGTCTTGGTCACATATGGAGCGCAGATAATAAATAACCTCTGGATCTGATATAGTCACAATATACTACCCATGTAAAAATGACAAACAACAGATTTGGGTGATATGATCGGCAGGTGCTCTCTTGATAGCCAACATGGGGGACCAGTTGGCATCCTGCAAATGCTGGCTGCTCTTTTTTCAGGTACACAAATGAGGAACAAAGCAGTCACTCAAATCAGAATCTATAGTGCAGAAAAAAGAATAGGGAAGATTTTTTAAAAAACTTACACTTTACTGTTATTTTAGAAAAAACTCTACACAAAGACGGTGTGGAAAAGAATGATAGAAATCTGGGTAGCATTCGCGAGATTTAAGACAACTAACTCGCTGTCTAGCTTAGGAAAATAATAAAAATGGCTGGTTTTCCGACCCAAAAATATTGAAAATACTCCAACAAATATATAAGGAAGCATATCTACATGTCACAGATGTAGTAACAGAGACCCTAAATACAGAAAAGCCACAAACCTCTAAACAAAATCAAACACAAAGGAATAGAAACCGAGACACCACACATGCAAACACAACTGAACAAACACTGACGCAAGAAGAAAAGATGAATGTTGAGAGTATGAAAAGAATTATGTTTGAAAAAAAAACCGCATAGCTTTCTATGAGAAACTAAGACAGGAAAACAGTCAAGGCAGAAACTAAAAAAATAAACGACTTATTCACATATATCTCAACTAGTAACATCACGGAATTAAACGATTTAATCTATGCAGGTGCCAAAGTAGTCTGTGAAAAAGTCCGGTTTTTCCTTGAAGAACACTAGCAGAAAGTCAAAACTGGGATGGAAAATTGGACTGGAAACACCGATAAGAAAACTACGACAACAAGTAAAGATGATGAGACAGAAGGAAAATATGAGATGATGGGACAAAGAGTAAAAAGCAACTCAATTAAAATAAAAGATACAACTCGAAGAGATAAAGCAGAAGGTCTTGGTGAAAGAAGTAAGACTAAAAAGATACTGGAACAGGACCAAACAGAGCATGCCAAAATAAAGAAAGAAAATTCTACTAGCAACTAAGGAGAGAATATGTAAAGATATACCAGCAACCAGATTCGAAGGCAGCGAAACAATTTTTGAGCAAAGAATAGGATCGGAAAGATCATAACAAAAAGTCAAATGGATAAGCAACATGGAAAAAGACTTGCAAATAATAAAAGAAGGACCTAAGTTGAAGATAGAACTTGATTCACTCAAAACAACACTAAAGAAAATACCAAACAGGAAAATTCCAGGTCTTGATGGCATACATGTCTTCTGGTTTTAAAAATTCGCTTCCATCCATGACAGACTGACTATCGAAATGAATAGATGCTTTCAAGAAAGAGATATAGCCGAATTTATGACCAAAGGAAAGACGACCCGGATCCAGAAAGTACCCACAAAAGAAACCGCCTAAAACAATTATAGACTAATAATGTGTCTACCGATGATGTGGAAAATACTGACGGCACAAATTACGGAGGAGATCTACTACTCATTAATAAGCCGCGAAATTTTCCCTGCGGAACAGAAAGGATGCCGCAAGGGACCCAGAGGGACAGGAGAGCAACAATATATTGATCAACGCATCCTCAACGAGAACAAAACAGGGTGCAAAAATCTAGTTATAGCATGGACGGACTACAAAAAGGCTTACGATATGGTCCCTCAAAGCAGAATAAAACAATGTCTCAGAATGTACAAGATATCCGACGAAGTTTTAAGGTTTATTGATAAAACAAGGGAAAATTAGAGAGTGGAATTGACAGCAGGAAGAAGAAGCTTACATGAGGCAAAGATCCAAAGGGGTATATTCTAGGTAGACACATTATCACCATTACTATTTGTAATAGCTATGATGCCACTAAACCACAGGCGGATACAAACTTTGTAAATTGCAAGAAAAGATCAATCACCTAATGTGCATAGACGACATCAAACAGTTTACCCAAAAAACAATTGGAAACCATTATACAGGCAGGGAGAATATACAGTCAGAACATAGGAATTGAATTTGTCATTGAAAGATGTGCCATGCCAATAATGAGAAGCGGTAAATTACACCTGACGAAAGGAATAGAACTTCCAAATCAAGAAAAAATCAGGACGCTTGAAGAAAAGAAAACTTACAAATATTTGAGAATACTGGAAGCGGACATCATCAAACAAGTGGAGATGAAAGAAAAAATTACAAGAGAATCTTAGGAGAACGAGAAAACTAGTAAAGTTGGTAACCGTAGTCGAGGGTGATTCGAAGGCTCCATTTTCGATAGCTACTACACCCAGGTGTAGGATAGAGAGCTACTCATTTCCCTGGATTACTCCACTTTACCCTTGATCCGTACCTTAAAATGCTGAGTGTTAAGCAAGGTGACATCAAGTACCATTTTTGAGTCTTTGGTATGACTCCGACCGGGATTGAACCCAGATTTCCCGGGCCATTAGCGAACACTCTAACCATTATGCCAATGTACGTTGAAACCAAACTATTTCACAGGAATATCATCAATGGAATATATCCTGGGTTGTTCTCGTAAGATACTCAGAACCATTCTTGAAGTAGAGGAAAGATGAAAAGCATTGAATATTGTGTTGATGCATCGACATAACGACGCGAAGATTACACAAACAAAATGCAGAAATGGGAAGAAAAATAACTGTATGGATATTTCAAGCGACAAACAAGCGAAATTTCACACGAGAATTCTTGGACATAGCTGAGAAAGCGAATACTGCAAATTAGCTCAAAAAGAGCATAATACTAGACATAAGAGAGTAGACAAAGTAATCCACGGGGATTATGCAAGAAGTTTAAATTTGACTTTACGAACAAGTATTATATGCACAACCCAGAACTCATCCTGAAGAATGAGACGCACAAAGTTCTCTGGGATTTTGTGATATAAACAGGTCACCTAAGCTCGGCCAGACGACCAGACCAAGTGATAGTAAAAAAAACGTACCGAATAGTGGACTTTGTCGTCCCGCCAGACCACAGAGTTAATTTAAAAGAAAGCAGAAAGAGAGATAAGTACTAGGACCTTGCTAACGAGCTAAAAAAACTATGGAACATTAAAGGGACGGTGACACGAATTGTTATTGGTGCGCTCGGAACAATCCTCAAAAACGTGGTATAGAGGCCAGAAAGAGTTGGGACTCGGAGGTTGAATCGAGACCATCCAGAATACTGCATCTTTAAGATCGACTAGACCAATGAGAAGAGTCCAGGAGATTTGAGGCGACTTGTAGTCACTCAAACTCCAGTGAAAGGCCATCAGCAACTGTTGTGAGAAAAAATCTCAAAGGAGTAAAAATAATAAAGAAATTCTACAGTTAATAATACTTGTAATCATTATAATTGGAATATTCTCTGAAAGCCTTGGAAATAGTTTGAAAGTATCAAATTTGCAATTATTCAGATAATACCATTAATCTTATCAGCGAGTTTGGGTTTATAAGGACTTCCCGGCAACTCGAATTTAACACGGGGTCACGCGAATCGAGATGAACGAGTGGCTGTCACAAAAATGCTTGGTTCACTCTACATTCCCTTTAGAGATGCCTCAAGCATAAACTCAGCCCTTCTAAGCAGGTATTACTTGTTGGGGAGAGCCCTTTGAACCAGCTGATCAACTTAATATCACCCACCCAAAGCCAACGCCAGTAGACATTCGGATGTGCCAGGTAAGTTATCATATCACAAAGTAATCAAATCAGTAAGTCTACAACTTGCTGTAGCTTGATCACGAGTGAAAGCCACCAGCTTCTTCCGCTGTTAAAACTCATGAAGCGCACCAAGAAGTAGGAAAAATAAAATTTCTAAAAAATAGTAATAAACCATAGCAATGGTCTGGCTGTTCTAAAGAATGGTAAAGGCAAGCTGCTTTCACTGATTTAAAGAAAAATGACACCACTTCCTTCACACCTGAAAATCAGGTGTAATCATAATCAACCAAAGAAAAAATATCTGAGAACGTCGGAAGAAGATCTTATTATCAATGAATATCATTATAGTATCAGTCATGTAATCAAGACTTCAAGAGGAGCTTCCTGAAAATGACAAAAGAAACAAAAAACTACAAAATAATAAAACGAAAACAAAAAAAAAACAAGTTGTATTTATAAAGTAGATAGAAGATGTATATATGACATTTCTGCAACAGAACGTAAGGATATTAAGAAAGCTAAGTAAGAAAACTTCTCATAATATTTTCAACATTAGAAACTTTCAAAATACTTTGTTAAGGACAAAGGAAAAGTATCTCTATATTACCAAAATTCTAAGATTATACATGTGTGTTTGAATATGTGTGTACACGAGAGAGAGAGAGAGAGTGTGTGTGTGTGTGTGTGTTTGTGTGTGTTGAGTGTGAGTATATGTATACATATATATATATATATATGTATATATATATATATATGTGAGTATATGTATACATATATATATATATATATATATATTTAATGGACTTTGGTTTTGGTTTCGTTTCGTCTCGTTTAATGGCATATCTATCATTGTAGGTTATTTAATGACAAATCCATTTTTATAAACATAAACAGTTCTATTTCAAACATTCAGCATAGCAAAAGTACTTTTTTTTTGTTAGCACACGGCTATATGTAAAAACAGTTCTATTTCAAACAATTCATTTTGACCCATAGATAGGACCCTATCAGGTGATACCGCTCCGGGCCAAAGTGAACTTTGGGGCGATTACGGTAAAAGGGTACTTTGCATTCTCCAAAGCTCCAGCATAACTGGAGCCTCACCATCAGATTGTTTTGTGTCAGATCTCGGACACATGTTGGGGGAATATTCCCCCTCTGCAGAGATTCAGTCGGTGTATTCAACAGCCCCAACTGACTGGTCCAGCAGTGGACATTGGTATATATATATATCTATATATATAATTTTAAATATTGGTGAGTGAGTATATGCAGATCTACTTGCTTTATGGTTTCTTTGTTTTAGGGCATATCAGATTTCGTGGGTTATTAGATATCAAATTCTTTCTTGTAAATGAATAGCAGTGATATTATTTAACCCATACCGGAGAAGATAATGGGGTTTATCCCTTTCCCAAGGTTATTAGTCAAAGCATGAATTTAAAAGCATGACTTGAATTCGAATTCGCTTACTTCGAAGCAGCAGTCCAGAACTTTAGAGGTCTATGTCAGACTAATTAAAACACAGAGTTATAAGCCGCATTAACTCTGAATCTATGCAAAGATAAAATCGACACATGCTCTATTACTGATATTAAGAGCTCTTTATTTCTTGAATATAGCAAAGAGCATTATTAATCATTAGCATATCGCTTCAAAAAAACTAGTAAAGTACTACAGCTTTATTCGTTTAATCTACTGAGATGGTGCAAAACAACTTTAATTACTCGCTTGAGATCATCCCAACTCCATAACCTACTTAACAATACTAATAAAAGAATAGAGAATTCTCATAAAAAGAATAACCGTAAATTGTGGTGTACAAGTCGATCTGGTATATAAGTCGAACTTCCTCAAACTTGAAAATTAATTTTTATTTATTGCGGACTTTTTTGTCCTCATCTTGGTAGTTTTTTTGGTAGTGAAAGAAGAAACAACACACAAAAAAAAAACTACCAAGATGAGGACAAAAAAGTCCGCAATAAACAAAAATTAATTCTCAGATTAAGAAGCCTCATCTCAAAATGATCCAATTAAAGACAATTCCTCAATTCCTGCAATATAAGTTCCCGCCACCACCACATACAAAAGGGTACTGGTAGAATATATGAAGCAAATACATCTTTAGCATTATTCATTTGAATTCACAATCTATTACGATTTAACCCGTCGAATGGGACGGTAGAAAACACTGACTGTATCTCTGCAAAAGAGTATTACACCCCTAACGATTGTCCTGGATATGACATTTAACAATCTGATGGTGAGGCTCCAATTATGCTGGACCTTTGGATATTGCTGAGTAATTCTCTATTTTCATTACTCCCAGGTCAACTCTGGCCCATGGTGGTAGCACCTGACAGGGTCCTCTTTATAGTCGAATAGAACTAAATTGTGTAATTACAATTAACTGAATTGTTTTAAATAAACTGTTTTTACACTTAACTGAAAGAAGACCAAAAACTGTGGAATTATGCTAAAGAGAAGTGTTTGAAATAGAACTGTTTTGGCATTTGACTGTGTGTAAATAAATGATTAGCTGAATTGTTATGGATACATAGCAATACTTTTTGACATTTAAACCATGTATTTATGCTGAACTGAATTGTTTGAAATAGAACTATTTGTATGTATAAAAATAGATTTAGCATTAAATAACCTACAGTGGTTGACATGCTATAAAACCAAAACAAACCAAACGAAAACAATCTATAACGCTATCATGAAGTTAGGCAGAAAATAGCATACCGTAGTTGTCTGACAGACTGCCTTGGTGAAGTGACGTTTCGGTCAGTGTCTGCAATCAATGAATCAGCTCTTGGAAACAGCGTGTGATATAGCGTTGATATGATACTTGATTTGTATTAGAGTTTTATTAGTTTGAATTAATCTGTGTTGATTCGTAAAATATATTCACCACACAGATGTTTAAGTCGGAAATCATAGTCGGAGCCTACTGGGTTTGCAGTAAGCGGTGCATATAGATTGTCAGAAGTTCTAATGGTTGACAGCTGTGTGGTAAAGGTTTGGGTTTTAGTCCTACCGTATAAATTAACCCCTAGTTTTGTCAAATTTTTCGGACTTAAAAGACCAGGTTGTATGCTGAAATATACCGTAGATAGATAGCCCATTACTTCCTAAGCAATGATAATTACAGTGATAACCCTCAAATACACACATACACACACTCAATTTTTTAAAAATATAAAAACAAGAACTTGCCCACTACAATTAGACGAAAAACATAATTTCGCAAAAGACCTCACCAACTGATTACCCGGTCGACTGGCAGAAGAAAGAACCCGCTTCATTGAGCGTCCTGTTTATGACACTAAACAATCTGATGGGGAGGTTCCAGTAATGCTGGAGCTTTGGAGAATGCGATGTACTCCTGCATTACGATCGCTCACAGGTCCACTCTGGACCGTATAGGTAGCATCTGATGAATCCTATCTATGGGTCAAATAGAACTAAACTTAGTACATATGGTGAACTGAATTGCTTGAAATAGAACTGTTTTGACATTTAAACAAGGCACTTAGACTAAACTGAATTATTCAAAATGGAACTGCTTTTGTAAGCTAAACTGAATTATTTGAAATAGAACTGTTTTGACAAAACTGGCTTAGTGTGCTAAATTGAATTGCTTGAATCAGAACTGTTTGTCTAAACTGAATAGTTTGAAATGGAAATGTTTTGACGATAAAACAGTGTACTTATGCTAAACTGAATTGTTCGAAATAAAACTGTTTATTTGTATAAAAATGAATTTGGCATTAAATAACCAACAAAGGTTGATATGCCATAAAAAAGCAACCCAACAAATAAACAAACAAACGCACAACTTAGTAAAAAAAAATTTAATTTCAGTACGATCTAGACTCCTTCCAGCAAAAACTGAGTGGGGATATATATAAGATAAAATTGCACCAACTACGCACCGTTGACTTTGCGTCGGCGATATTCTATATATATATATATATATATATATATATATATATATATATATATGGGGGGGATAAAGAATATATATATATATATATATATATATATATATGGAAGAAGATTTATGATACGATTTCAAAGTCTACTTCCGTTGAGTTTCTCCATTAATGCATTCTTAGGAATGTTACACAGATGATGCAAAAAAGTTTCTACTTCAGTAGAAGAATCTTTATTAGAAAAACAGAACGAATATTATGGAAACCACCTGGAGAGAATTCAAAGAATATTTTGACAAAAATGATGAACAGGGAAGACTGACTGAAATCATAATGTCATAAAGATACTCCCATTGAAAGGTTATTATGCGTATGTTCGTTACAAACACAAATTTCTTTATAATATATTTACTGTTGGTTTTATCTTATTTTATTTTGTTTTTGTTTTTGTTTTGTTTTGATTTTGCCATACAACCTTTGGTAATTTTGCTTCAGATTTATATATAAGAAAAATTGTGAAAATTTTTCTTCTTGAGCATTTTTCTTCATTATCGAGATTATATTCCAAATGTCATATTTACTTGTGGTGTGTGTGTGTGTGTGTGTGTGTGTGTGTGTGTGTGTGTGTGTGTGTGTGTGTGTGATATCAAGATATATGAATATGATAATATAGATATTTTATATATAATATGTATCAAATATTATATGTTATATATAACAGGCACAAATAATATCTATAAAATATTTATTATTGGATTAAAGAAATTGTTCTGAAGATGTTTCTTAATAGATCAGAAGTGCTGGCTAACGGAGCAGGATAAAAGCTAAAAGGAATGAACATTTACCACTTCAATCTCATTACTACCAGTTTCATGTAATTAAAAAAATATACAATCAGCAAATGAGACTTCCCTCATCTGATGAATGTACTTAGTAAGTCGCATCTGCTGATTGCATTTTTTTTTATTATATGAAACTGGTAGTAATAAGACTGTCATAAAAAATTTGTAAACATTCATTCATTTTAGCCGATAGATAGATAGATAGATAGATATTTAAAAGCTGGGTGAAAAGTTGATTGGCTGACCAGGATACTCCTAACAGAGGCCCACTTCTATCGGTGTTGCTGTACTTGGATCCCATTAGAAAAAATCAACAGCATACATGACGTCATTATAGTGAATTTTACAGCCCACCTTCGTATGTTTTAACTTTTTAAGATTGGTTTGGCTTGGTTTGGTTTACGGCCCATCAATCATTGCAGGTTATTTATGCCAAATCCATTTTTATTTATATCAACAGTTCTCTTTCTAACAATTCAGTTTAGCGCAAGTACACAGTTTAGTTCTATTTGACCAATAGATAGAACTCTATCAGGTGCTACAACTCCGGGCTTGAGTGGATCAGGGAGCGATGACAATGAAGAGGTATACGCATTCCCCAAAGCTCCACTATTACTGGAATCTCACCATCAGATTGCTTAGTGTCATATCCAGCTCACTCGTTTGGGTGGGGGAAACTCTTATCCTCGGCAGAAAAGCAGTCGGTGTGTTCTATAGCCCTAGCCGACTGGGCAATTTTTTCAAGAATGTTTTTTTCTGTTTTTTCAGTAGCGTTTGTTAGGGTTTCTAGTTAGTTTTTAAAACCATTGACGGTTCCCGACACATCTATCAGAAACAGCATAAAACTCATCTTGGCTCCGAATAGAAGCATCTCAGTAATAAAAAGATCATGCTAACTAAACAAATGCCAAATTTAAATGAAGTTTTGAACCCATGAATATCAACAATAATTTTATAGGATTATTCCTTTGTTAGAACTAACAATCCGAACAAAAAACAAAAATGTTTAAATCACAAAATCTCTTAAATGATGCTCCATTAAATTGAAAATATATTTCCCATTTTTCCATATTTTCCCATATTTACCAACCCCTCCGCTCGGGCAGGATATGACACAAGGTCAATTTTTAAGCGGAGTTTAACAGGTTTGAATTCAGAGTTTTCCTTCTCCTAGACTAGTTGCCAAACCAAGGCTTAAGAAAAACAGTCTGCCCTACTATTTACCCATAGATGGAGGGAGAATAACTGGATTCATACCTTTCCCAAGAGTATTAGTGCTATGTGAAATGCAATCAGTCTCGTCCAGGATTTGAACTCGTATCACCGTGTCCATTTCCTGCGACGATAACCATTACACCATAGGCACCTCTGTTTTTCTTTATAGACTATATAACCTTATGCTATTGGCATCAATCAGTTTCACGAGACTCTCTTGATCTGAGCCCGGATCTCGATATAAGTCATGGACAAGTTTACCGGGAAAATGGACAATTACCTATGCTGCAGAACTTCAGCTTTGAAGACACCAATTTTGTCACAGAGAAAGCAAAGAGAAGAGCATGCAAGTGAACATGCTATTAGCTGGCAAGGATATGTGTCATTGCCCGGGAATAAAAATAAAGGTGAGACAAAATGTTTTCACGTACTAATTCTGATATACACTAAATGTGTCCAAAAGTTATCAAAACTGGTACTACATTTACCGAGACGAAAAAGAACAAAGGAAGGTTTATTTTCTGACAAGAAAAAATCCACCGCCTTTCAACGCAATTATTTCGGGTGTGTCCTCGTGGTCTAATGGTTAAAGCGATGGACTGCGGAATCGTAGTAAGCGAGTTCGTACTCCTGTCCATGGTGGAAGTGTTAGGTAAATGGTATTTATAACTACCTCTGTCCTGTAAAACTTTGGTTTGATTTTCTTGTTTAATGGCACATCAAATTCAGGGGGTTATTTTATGTCAAAGAGAATCACTGCTTTATTTTTACGATGATAATCGTAAAAAAAGCAGTGATTCTCTTTAACCCAAAGCATGAGGGTTGAGCTAATAATCGTTGTTACATTTATGTATAAAAATGTTACGTTAATGTCGCAAATTTCATTGAACAGACGTTGTCTTGTCCTTGGTATGACACTAAAATTCATCCGCTGGTAGAGTTCTAATTTTGTAGCTGTAGCGAGTTGGAATACCCCTTTTAATGCCTTTAGCCCCTTATAACCAGGTCCTCTTTGACCCTAAGCGCTTGGACCTATTAGGTTCCCGCCAATGGGTCAAATATGTTTTAAAATTATCAGATTAGACGGACATTCTATCTAACAGTGTAAAAATAAGAATAATGATGATAATAATTAGAAATTTATAAAAGAATCAAATTTTCCTTTTGAATAACCCATAACGAGTTGATCTGCTGTTAAAGGAATAAACCAATCCAAACCAAACAGATATAGTTGCTTCCCCTTGTCACTGATCATATCTCCGGCAAAAGAGTATGACACCTTTTAAAAAAATGGATGCTCTGGGTATGACACAAGAATGCTTGTAAAGGTAGAGTTCCAATTCTGGTATTCTTAGGAGTCTGGACTATCTCCCCATTGCCATTACTCCCAGCTCCACTCTCAAATGGAGTAGAAGTACATGTTAGAATTCCATCAATAGATCTGTATAAAGATTATTCGTATTCGATAGGAACGTGTGCCAAAAAAACTGTTACAAAAAACTATACAAAAATGCAATATAAATCCGTCAAGTTTGTTGTATATCCACGGTGTCAAATTATATTTCAGTTCTGGTTTTGAACACAAACTGTATAAAAATATTTTCGAAAAAAAAAAAATTCTGCCAGTTTACACTTACTAACTAATTCTATCAAAATGTTCTTGGAATATTCCACAGACGATGCAAAAAAAGTTTATACTTTTGTGGTAGTAACTTTATGAGAGAAACAGAAATAATATTGTGGAGAACACCGGAGAAAAAATTCCAAGAATGTGTTAACAAGAATAATGAACTGATACAGACTATTTGTAACTATAATGTATGTCAGGAAAAATACTACCACAGAAATGTTATCTTATATATATATATATATATATATATATATATATATATATATATATATATATGCCTGCAGGGTCAGAAAAAAATCTACCTAAATTTCACCAAAACGTATTATCAGAACATTTCCGACAAAGGATGGGTTGGACCAAACAACATTTTATTAATATATATATATATATATATATATATATATATATATATATATATATATCTGAAAACAAGATTATTTAAAGACACAAACTCACTTCTTTCTAGTATTTTTTACTGTTTGTTTTGTTTTTCATGCTTTATTTTTTAGTTTTCGGTGTACAACTTTTTGTAGTTTTGGTTTGGTTTCTTTCTTTGATAGCATATCAACTTTCGTGGATTATTTAATGCCAAACCCATCCTTGTAGAAAAGCAGTAGTGGTACTATTTAACCCAGGGCTGATGGATAAGAGGGTTTCATATCTTTTCTGTGATTATTAGCCCTAAAGTGAGCGTAATAGCGCGACTGGGGTTCGAACTCGCTTACTATGATGTCACAGTCTCTCACATTAGTCACTATGCTACAATTATTTTTTTCAATGCATTTTTGTCTTAATTTTACATTAAATTGTTCAAAATACTTTCTACTAGAACGATTTCCATCATTATCGAGAGTATATTACCACCCTGTAGAATTTTCACTATGATCGTAAACTGCGTCTGACGGTGAGGTTCTGCTTCTGAAGTTTACAGTACCCTTTCATTACCATTACTCCCAAGTTAACTCTAACCTGGAGTGGTAGTACCTGTGACGGTCCCCTCCTTTGATCGGTAGATCTTTTTAAAAATTATTTTTATTTGATATGACCATCTGCAAAAAAAAAAAAGTTCAAAAGAAATGACTACACAAAACAGGCAAATATGTACGGACAAGGAACGAAGTTCTCTAAGCCCTAGGCATGAAAATAACCGTTGGTGGGTTGAGATACCTTTGATTAAATACTCAGTTGACTCACTCGTTCACAAACATTATAGCCGAGTCGGTCGTGGCTGTAGAATACACCGACTGCATCTCTGCAGAGGGATAAGATTCCCCCAACGAGTATCCGGGATATGATACTAAATAATTCGATGGTAAAGCTCCAGTATTGCTGTTGAAATTGTTGACTAATATTAAAGTGAATTGATAGAAATAGAACTGTTTGGTCATTTAACTGTGTGTAAGCAAATGACTGATGTTTAATTGAATTGTTAGTTATACATAACAATACTCTGAACCATTTAATTGTGTGCAAACGAATGAGTCATCTTGAATACTTATCTTTGAGGACTTATGCTAAATTGAATTGTTAGAAATAGAATTGTTTGACCATTTAACAGTGTGCATCTACATGTAAAAACAAGATTGGGCATTAAATAAACTACAACAGTTGAAAGGCCATAAAACCCAACGAAACCAAGCCATAAACGTTATAAGAGGACGTAAGAATAAAATATATTTTCTTTTCATGGAAATTTATATATGGGATATTCATCTTCGTGTATTATTTAATGCCAAAGCCATTCCTGAAGAAGACTAACAGTGATACTATTTACCAACACCTCCGCTCGGGCAGGATATGACACAAGGTCAATTTTTAAGCGGAGTTTAACAGGTTTGAATTCAGAGTTTTCCTTCTCCTAGACTAGTTGCCTAACCAAGGCTGAAGAACCTAGTATGTCCTACTATTTACCCATAGCTGGAGGGAGAATAATTGGATTCATACCTTCCCCAAGGGTATTAGTGCTATGTGAAATGCAATCATTCTCGTCCAGGATTTGAACTCGTGTCGCTGTGTCCATTTCCTACGACGATAACGACTACACCACGGGCAAGAGTAACAGTGATATTATTTAACCTATAGGTGGTCTATACCTTTCCCAAAGCTATTAGAACGAAAGTGAACGTAACCACGTGACTGAAGGTCGTACTTTCTTACTTTGAGACCGCATGCCAGCACTTTACCCATTATACCACAGGAACCATTTGAATCTGTTCAATTCAAATATTCAGTTGACAACAAAAATTTTTCGAAAACAATGCGAGAAAGAGAAGGGATATTTTGACATTTTTCCGTCATGAGCAGTCACGTGTTCTGATGTTTGTAGTACTGGTGGGAAAAATGTATTCTATGATTTATTTATTGGGTTTAGTGACATGCCAATCTGTGTAATGTAATGTTACACCTGAAGTTTAGGTTGCCCAGTCTGCTTGTGCAGTAGAATACACCGAGTGCCTCTCTGCAGAGTGTTAAGACCCCCCTCCAATGAGTGTTCTAGATATGACACTAAACAATTTTATAGGTTATAGTAATACGAGGGCTTTGGGGAATGCGGAGTACCGCTTCATTGCCATCGCTCCCTGGCCCACTCTGGCCCGGAGTAGTTGCACCTGATAGGATTCTATCTATGGATCAAATAGAACTAAACTGCATACTTATGCGAAACTTATGCTTAATTGCTTGAAATTAAACAGTTTTGACATTAAACTATGTACATATACCGAATTGAAATGGAACTGTTTTTGACATAGAAATTGCACTTACGCTAAACTGAATTGTTTGAAATAGAATTGTTTTGACATTTAACTGTGTGTAAACAAAAACTGTACTGATGCTAAACTGAATTGTTTGAATCAGAACCGTTTGACTAAACTAAACAGCTTGAAACGGAAATGTTTTGACAATCAAACTGTGTACTTATGCTAAACTGAATTGTTTAAAAGAGAACTGTTTATTTGGATGAAAATAAATTTGGTCTTAGATAACCTTCAATATTGATATGCCATAAAACCCAAACAAATAAACAATAAAGTTTAGAGAATCCCATGTATTGTACGTTCATATTAACACTTTTCGTACGATTGCTTCTTAAGAGCTTTTTACACTTAATATGTATAGATTATTCCTATTTAAAACAAATAATTTATACAATGTTGTATACTTTCAAATATTCCTTTCTAGTACGAATAATTAAAATGTATCACGTTTTATTTCTCTTTAATGATAGACATTTGTTTACACACTGTCATATGGTTTTACGTAACTTATAATAATCTTTAGTAAACAATTATAACGTCAAATAGCTATTCCTAATGTTATATAAACATATGAAGAGATGAATGAATATACTTGGAAAGACCATAGCACTTTTTTATATAAAAACTCTCACACTTCATTTTTCAAAAGAGATCGTGGCAGGTTTAAGTATGTGCGCGCGCGAGAGGGAGAGAGAGAGAGAGAGAGAGAGAGAGAGAAAGAGAGAGAGAGAGAGAGAGAGAGCCTTCAACTCCTTCAAGACCTTCAAGACCTCCTCCGTCTGTCTTAGTGCGTCTTCGTCTTCCTAGGGAGACAGACGGAGGTGGTCTTGAAGGCTTGGACACTCCTATATTAACCCATAACTTTTCCTTGGCTGCTCTGTGGGACGCTGTCCCAGCAAGGCGCCCAACTCCTTGCTAGCTCCTTACGTGACTGTATTTCTTCTTGCTGCAAGACTGACACTAACCTGTATTCTGTGGGTACCTATGTATATATGATTTCGAAACGCCTACGTATTTCCAGCACACCTTTGAATCGCTGCCTTCCAGTTTATACAGGTGCTTCCTGCCATCACATTATTTACATATCTGGAACATCCGGCTCTCTCAAGGGTCATTATGCAACACTAATACAAATTATTTACAGTTGTATGGTATCAATTATTCCAATTAAATACGATTAATTTTCGAACAGATCTGTTTGACCAACAGATAAGACCCAGGCAGGTACTATCGCTCCGGATCAAACTGGATTTGGGAGTAATAGCAATGAAGGATGAGAAAGGACAAAAACTATTATTCTTAAGCGTTAGGACCTTCGTAGCTTTGTTCTCTCAGTTCAGTTTCTGAAGCCATAGAAGAAATTGATAACGTACACCTGGTATAGGCTTACTTCTTTGCTCTTCTTGGAACCGACTCTTCACGTATTTTTGATTCATTTCTTGGTCTCTGTTTGCCCAAACGTTCGTCTTCTCGTGCCCCAGTAGCAAAAAAGAGAGGCAGAATCACGAAATCTGTTGTCTTATATTAGTGTTCACAGAACACTCAACCCCACTTCTATCTTTGGTGGGTAACAGTGTCCAGCCAGCCACTGCCACCAATGAAATGGCCATCACAAGTGAACTCAGCAAAACCAGATTCGGTGTACGAGATTAAGCATATCTTGTCACTCCTAGCACACTAAACGAGATGTGAAAATTTGTTGATTCATCGTTCTTCCGACTGCTGGCGTTTTAGTTATACGTCTATTCATGCTCGATACCATTTGCTTACAAATTTTACTGTATTCAGCACTTCCTAGATTTCCAGAAGTGAAGCCTCACCATTAGATACTGTTTTGTGTTAAACCCATCTTCATCATCAAGTCATAAAGATGGCATTGAGTACCCTGATTCTCTTATGCCATATGTCCCAATTATCCATGGCTTTAGGTAGGTCTTCTAGATTGCAACCGGCGTTCGCAAAGATCTGATCCATGTACGTATTTGCTGGTCGGTTAATACTGATGCGTCAGTGTGTAGGAATCCATAAAAACATCACTTGTGAGTTCGTCCTTACTTCACCAGCAATGACCCCTTGTTCATCTTGGATGTTTTGTGAGATGGGAGAGAATTGGCCGTGTGACTGAGGTTTTGTGGGATATTGCCTCGAGGATTTATTCAAAATAGTGTGGGGGTGTCCTCGTGGTGTAATGGTTAAAGCGATGGACTGCGGAATCGTAGTAAGTGAGTTCATACTCCAGTCGCGCTATTACGTTCACTTTCGGGCAAATACCCAGGGGAAGGTATGAACCCCCTTATCCTCCTAGCTATGGGTTAAATAGTACCACTACTGTTCTTCTAGGAGAATAGCTTTGGCATTAAATAACCTACAAAAGTTGATATGCCATTAAACAAAGAAACCAAACCAAACCATCAAAATAGTGCATAACATTCTTGTGTACTATTCATCTATCTTCGTCTCCACGCGTTTTCTCAACGTCCAAGTGTTGCGTCCTTGGGACATCATTTTTTTGAGTGAGGCGTCTTACCCCTCTGAGGTGGATACAGTTGAGATATTCAATGCCCTGCCGACAGTGTCAAAAGCGAGCAATAATAAATCATGAATATTTTTCTTAATCATACAACTCAATCATTTAATCTTGGATATATATATATATATACCCATATTAAATAGAAGTACATATATACATAGAGACACAGACAAACACCCCCCCCCAACAAACACATAATGGCTTAAGGTGGAAGACAAATAAACTTTATGGCACTTCAGCTCTCAAAGATTATTTATAGGAAGAAAAATAATTAAAGAAAAACAAAAAAAAAGTACATGGACACGAAGACCCATGTACACACATAAAATACAAAGAATTCACAAGAAGAAGAAGAAGAAGAAGAAGAAGAAGAAGAAGAAGAAGAAGAATCTGCTGAGACGAAAATTTGTCAAGGGCAATTAACGCATTAATGCGAGTCGAAAATTCTCAGACCTAAATTCTGGAATTAACTTTATCAAATCAGTCGTTACTATATAAATCAAAGACAGCGCTCCCATCAAACATTACTATCATCCAAAGAAAGTGAAATACTCTAGAAACTCGTTTTGAAGAAAAATAAATAACTTAGAAAATAAATCTCCTTGTGAACCTCTTCATTTTAAAGTATTTACTTTCTCTTTCTCTCTCTCTCTCTCTCTCTCACTCTCTCTATATATATATATATGTAGAGATAGAGATAGATATAGAATGAAAGAGAGAGAATGATTATGAATAAAATCCCTTCTTGCAGTAGCCCTATGTTACGTATCTTGATCAAGGACAATACAAAAATGTTTATCGGAAAATCTATGTTCGCTAACGCCATCAGGGTGTCTACAAACAATGATTTCCTATAAAATTCATCGACTTTCAAGAACTATTTATATCAATCACTTTCAGATTATTTAGTTCTGACGGAAACAACATTTACCCGCTTAACAGTAGTTTTTTAATCGTTTTACAGTCAATATATCAACCTGTTTTGGCTTGGTTTGGTTTGATTTTATGACATATCAACCATTGTAGGCTATTTAATGCCAAATCCATTTATATATATATATATATATATATATATATATAAACATTTCTATTTCAAACAATTCAGTTTAACATAAGTACACAGTTTAAATGTCACAAAAATTTTTATTTCAAACAATGTAGTTTAGCATAGGTTTGGTTTGGTTTGGTTTGGTTTGGTTTCTTTGTTTAATGGCAAATCAACCTTTGTAGGTTATTTAATGCCAAAGCCATTCTCCGAGAAGAATAGTAGCGGTACTATTTAACCCTTAGTTAGGAGGATTAGGGGGTTCGTACCTTTCTCACGGGTATTTGCTCGGAAGTAAACGTAATAGCGTGACTGGAGTACGAACTCGCTAACCACGATTCTGCAGTCCAAGTTTAGCATAAGTACACATTTCTACAAGGTGGAACGATAAAACTATCGTCCTAAAGAAAACAACACTACAGCTTTATTTTAAAACTTTTATTGAAAAAATCAATTCAGGTAACTTGATTATGTAGTAGAGCTGACATCTATTCAATGTAGCCGCCTTCAGCCTCAATCACTGCCTCGATACGGATCCGGAACTAGGAGCATGCCTTTTCCACAAGCGCCGGCGGGAGATCAGCGAATAGTCGGCGGATGGTGGTGATCAGGCTGGCTTTGGTGTTGTGGGAGGTCATGTTGGTGATGATCTCGACGTATGACCAAACGAAGTAGTCCAGCAGGTTCAGGTCGGGGGAGGAGGGGAGTCAGTGAGAGAAGGGTACAAAGTCGCAGCACTCCTTCTGAAGCCAAGCCTGGGTCTCTGTGGACTTGTGGGCCGGCGCTGAATCCTGCTGCCACACCCAGGGTCTCCCACCGCCCACATGATTGCTCCAGGGAAGCACCACACTCTTCAGCACATCCAGGTACACTTTGGTGTTGACTTTCAAGCCGACTTCGAAGATGTGAGATGGCATGATGTGGTCTTCACTTGAAACCCCACCAAAGACCATAACCGTAGCCGGAAACTTTCTTTTCATCACCCTGGGCACGTTGAACCGTCCGGATTTGCATTTTGTGGGTGCTGGCAATGGTCCTGTTGTCATAACTTGGATCGGTAGAGGGCATGTGTTATACAGCGGCGCATCTCCGATCTCGCTCGTTGAACATTATGTCACTTTCAGACATGATAGAAGGCTTCTATCGCTTTTGGGATTTGTACACAACTGACCAACTAGTAGATGGTCTGCAACAAAAAAGGAAAACCTGTTTTCATTAAACGGAAATGGAATCATGTCGTCTTTTCTAGGGCAACAATTTTATCGTTCCACCCTGTAGATAGATAGATAGATAGATAGATAGATCGGTAATTTGAAAACCCAATGATTAAAAAGTAATTTACTTTAAAAATATATGCATTTACTCTAATGTTAAACGGCTGTACCTGTTGAAAGTCAACAATAAAAACAAATGAAAGATCTTTTTAATAAGAATCGTCATTTATCTTTACTAATGACCGTCTTACAACTTCTAAGTAATATAGGTAAGTACTGATAGTTTTATATGATATATTAGTGTGTTACGAATACATACAAAAAATTGGATATATATAAATATATTAAAAAAGGTTTATGATCATTTTCAAATCCTGTGAAATCCTCGCGTTGAAAAGCATGAGAATTTGATGAAGAGTATACATATGGCACTCAAAGAAGGCCATCCTCTATTGGATCTTAAGCCTTAAGAGGAAACACAACAGTTGACTCAGCAGCCAAATCAGCTATAAAAAAATTGTCCCCGATATATTCAAAATACCGAATTCACACTTGAAGACCAAAATCAACATGTTCTTTCATAAAAAAAAAAATGGCAAGAAAATTGGAGTAGCAACATACACAACACACTCTTCCAAATAAAAACTAACATAGAAGAATAAAAACAAAGCTTCAAAACGTCAAGAAAGGAACGAGTCACTATATTCCGACTCCATGTCTGACATTCAAGACTAAAACACTTAAATAAGAAAACCCATCAAAATGCAAAGCATATCAAGCATCCGATACCATTAAACACATTCGAATAGGATGTAGAGATTTTGCTGTTATCAGAAAACATTTCTGCAAAATAAATAATACGAGAGATTCATTTGAAAATATCAGTATCAATAAGATTTTATCTTTCCTAAATAGAATAAAATTATACCAAAAAATTACTGTAGAATTGAACGTTATCTTACAAACTTACGCATGAAAGCGACCTCAAATCCGCTTAGTGACTAACAATTACAGACAAACCCCTTTTGTTTATGCTTAATTTTTTGTTTGTTTAATGGCATATCAACCCTCGTGGATTATTAAGTGCCAAACTGATCCGTATAGAAGACCAGTAGTAATACTATTTTACCCATAGCCGGGGGATAAGAGGGTTCATGCTTTCCTCAAGCTCATTAGTCAGAAAATGGACGTAATTGTGCGGTTGGAGTTCAAACTCCGTTACTACGATGTCGCAGTCACGAGTTCAAATCCTGGACGAGGTTAATTGCATTTTACATAGCATTAATACCCGTTGTAATGGTATAAATCCAATGATTCTCCTTCCAGCTTTGGATAAAAGGTGGGGCAGACAGGGTTATTTAGCCTTGGTGAGGCAACCAGTTTAAAAAAAAGGAAAACTCAGAATTCAAACCTGTTAAAATCCGCTGGTATCACATCCTGCCCGTACAGACATGTTGGTAAATATTTACTACAACATTGCAGTCCTGCATTTTAATAATTACACAACGGGGACTCACCTCACCACGAAAGATCCATCGAAAACATAAAAATAGATCTGACTGTTCCAAACAATTTACCTTTTGGCATGAAATAGCCCTGTTTGGGTTGACATGACGTTATCTCAAATATATCATAGACTAGTTGACTAACTAAGGCTAAAACCCCGGAAAAGGCTTCTATATTCACAAAGCTCGTATCTATTACGAGTTTGTAGGTGTTATTATATATATATATATATATATATATATAGTATTTGTTCAACGATTTCTTTAGGTGTTTTATTTATTTAATGGCATATCGACTTTCTTGGGTAATTCAATTCTAAATCCTTCTCTGTTGAACAGTTGTTGTACTTTAAAACCCATACCTGTAGGGTGTATGTATAATTACAAAGTATATATATGTATATATATATGTGTGTTTGTGTGTGTGTGCAATATCAAAGAAAACTCAACGACTTGATACTATGCTATTATAAATTTATTTCGATATATATATATATATATATATATATATATTTTTTTTTTTTTTTTTTTCTAGGAGAACAGCTTTGGCATTAAATAACCTACAAAGGTTGATATGCCATTAAAAAAAAGAAACCAAACCAACCAAAGATGATGAATTCGGAATTAGTCTAATTGAGAATTTATAAAAGGATTCTTACTAATATCCGGGAAAGTTCAATATATATATATATATATATATATATATATATATATATATATATATATATATATATATATAATAACGTAGTATAGTCTCAGGTATTTGTTTTACACAAAATATATATTCTAAGCATAATGTTCTTCTTTGTCAAGCACTTCATTGTTGAACATTATCTGTACGCAGTGAACAATATACAGAGAAAATGAAATATCAAAATTTTGTTAATAAATTCGTGCTCAACTATAGACTTATTAATGCTTCGTCATATATATGGTGTGTATATACCTGTGTGGCTGAAAAGGGTCGCATAATATAAAACAGGATATTTCAGAATGAGTATACATGGGTGTATGTTTGTGTCTCAGACCCCACGTAAACGAAGATTTGTCCTTGTCTTTGTTGATCCTTAAAGGTAGTTTCTTTTTGTTTATTTCATAAAGTGGTTTTAATCGTTGGCATTGATAAAAAAAAAATGCCTTCCGGAATGCTAAACGGAGTGAGTCAGAGTGAGGGGGTGAAGAAGATAGGAATAAGGGAGATTCATAAGGCGGCACAAATCTAAATACAAAAGAGTATATTGAACTTGAGGAAATGGAAGTGAGTGAGTAAGTAAGAATATGAAAGAGACAGAGATAGAGCGCGCCAGAGAGAGAGAGAGAGAGAGAGAGAAGGGGGAGAGGGAGAGAGAGAAGGATGAACGAAATTGATTTATAATTAGGTGAGAAAATACAATGCACAGAATGAAGGACAAAAATCATAATTCATGAAGAAATTAAAAAATGGAAGGAAATAAAATGTACTCAATACAAAAGAAAGGATAAAAACAAACAAAAATATTACCAATTAAATAATCCTAAGATTTTCGATATATCTACAAAAGTTACTCATACAAATAACGAATTTAGTTTAAAATCCGTTTCCATGGTGTTAAATAAATCAACTGAAACAGTCCCGAAGGTATATGGTTGATACAATTGTAAGCCACATCCCTTTCTGGACGTGTAATAGTTAACAAGCTTGATTAGCAAATATACACGAGTGGGTTCGAGTCTCATTGGGTGCCCCTTTCATATGGCCTTGTGCCAGATCTAAGTAAATAGCAAAGTAAATTACCACATCACCTAACTTTTATATTTACTACACGAGGGTGTATTAGGGGACCTGTTTGTAGGCGCCACTAAAATTGGCGCGCAATACCTTTTTCCTTTAGTTTTTCTTCTTTTTTTTCGGCGGTAAAGGATTGTCTGGGCACGAGAATTTATATTATTTCGCAAATTACAACTTTTCTTATGACTTACTAACACTGTCAGTCAGTATTAACATATGGTGTCAAATTTTAGAAAAAAAAAAAAATTTTTAGACAGTTTACTCTTATTGACCAATTCTACGAAAATGTACTTGGAATATTCCACAGATGATGCAAAATAAGGTCCTACTTTTGTGGTAGCACCTTTATTAAAAAAAATAAAAGTGATATTGTGGAGAAAAACAGAAAAACTTCCAAAAATGTGTTGACAAGAATGATGAACAGGGGGAGACGCTTTGTAACTATAATGAATGTTAGGAAAAATACTACCAAAGAAATTTTATTTCATATATATATATATATATATATATATATATATATATATATATATATATATATATATATATATGCGAAGTCAGAAAAAGTCTACCTCGGTTTCACTTAAATGGATCATCGAGACATTTCCGTCTAAAGGAGGGTTGGACCAGACTACATTTATTGGTTTATAATATATATATATATATATATATATATATATATATATATATATATATATTGATATATGAAAACAAGATTAATCATAAGCGCAAATTTCTTGGTAAGATTTTGTATTGTACTATTTTTTTGTTGTTTTTATGCTTTATCTTTTGGTTTTTGGTGTACAACTTTTAGTAGTTTTGGTTTGATTTTTTTCATTTAATAGCATATCAACCTTCGTGGGTTATTTGATGTGTTGACAAGAATGATCAACAGGTGGATACTGTGTGTAACTATGATATATGTCAGGAAAAATACTCCCTCAGAAATATATATATATATATATATATATATATATATATATATATATATATATAACACGATTTCTTAAAATGCACAAACAAGCTTCTTTGTTATATTTTTTGCTAGTTCTTTCGTTTTGTTTTTGCTTGTATTTTGGGTTTTCTTGTTTATTTTATTTATTTATTTATTTATTTTTGGTTTTTATTCTTTTTTTTTTTTTGTCGATCAACTTTTTGTAGTTTTGGTTTGGTTTCTTTGTTTAATGGCATATCAGTCTTTGAGGGTTATTTATTGCCCAAGCTATCCTTGTAGAAGGGCAGCATCGGTGCCATTTAAGGATAACGGGAATCAAACCTGTTCTTAGGATGTTAGTCCGAAAGTGAACGGCTGGAGTTCGAACTCACTTACTATGATCTTACAGTCCAGCTAGTTAGCCACTATGCCTCCAGTACTCTCTTTGACCAGTAATTTTGACTCAATTCTATATTCGAAATTTCTTCTTGAACGCTTCCCATCAGTATTAAGGGCACCAGTCGGTGGTGCTTAGAATAACATAATTCTGTCCCCTTGCAGAGTAATAAGAAAAAAGTCGGTGCTCTTTGAAAAGGACACGAAATCGTTACCGATGGTGAGGTTCTGGATGTCTGGGGAAGTTGTAGAGAAATCCTTAATTACCATTACTCTTTGGCCCACTTTGATAAGTGTAAGAGTACCTGTTTGAGTCCCATTTATGTGTCCCATAGATCTGTTTCAAAATCATTGTAATTAGTCAGTCGTGTGACGAAAAATTCTTCAGAAACGACCACACAAAAATAAAAAGAATTAATGTATAATGGATGCGATTTCCTAACCTCTAGACAGAAGATATCCCTTGACGGGTTGAAATGCTCTTAAAACTGATCTAACAAACCAATCTGGGTGAAATAAGTTCTAAATGATTAATGACAACATTTCTCATATCACAAAAGTGCAAGTGAAATCAGCTCCGATCAAATTGTTTTCAGGAAGAATGCATTATCTAAGGGAGAAAATTCCTAATGGTCCTCATCTACAAAAACTTATCTGATTTGATTTTTTTGGCTTCGTAAATGGGAAGTGAAGAAGCGAATGTTTTGTTAACTTATTGCAACGACTTACATTTATTCTTAGCTCAAAAAGGCGAGTGGAATTGGTTTGAAAGAAAAACCATTTTCATGAACAAGGAACTAAAAAATCATGTCAATATGAAGAATAAAAATTCGTTTTCTTGCTTTTACGCAATATAAACCTTATTGTGTTATTCAATACAAAAATTAGGTTTCTTAAGCAAGCAATTAGAATCTGTTCAAGAAAATAAGACTCAGAAAAATATCTGGGATATTGAGATTCAAACGGATAACCGTAACCCTGATCAAAAGATTAGACCTAGTGGATTTTGCCTTTTCAGCTGACCATAGAGTGAAAATAAAAGTGAAAAGATGTACAAATACTTGGATCTTGCCAGAGAGCTGAAAAGGCTGTGTAACATGAAGTTGACGTTGAAACAGTCCCCAAAGACCTAGGGGAACTTGAGAATAGTGGAAGAATCGAGACTTTCCTGACGATAGTACTGTTAAAATCAACCTGAATATTTAAAAGAGAATGTTATGTATCTCTTTTTCTATGACTTTTTTCTGGTTTGTGCATATGTAATTTTTCAGCGTGGCTAATTTTTTTGTCACTTGCACTATTCCCAGAAGATTTCTCTTACCACCCATTCCGGTATACTCTTGTTTTCCTTTTGTACCAGATTGCTGTATATATTTATTATGTGAGTAACTGTTTCATATGTCACCATATAAAATACATATGCTATTAATCTGCATATTATCATTTTTTTTTCTAAGATATAATTAGTTCTTGTGGCAAATTTTTGTGCTGCTATTAATAGAGACACAGTTTCTTTCTTGAGTTTTTCCCATCTTAGCCATGTCCAGGTCATCTCATGAGCAATTTCCTTCGTTTGGTGCTTGAAATATCCATTCAATTGTTTTTCTTCCCAATTTGTTTCCCGGATTTTTTGCGGTTTCTTCTTGTTATCGTTACGTCACGTCTGTTGATAGAGCTGTCGAATGCTGTAATCAGTATTTCTTTGCCCTTTTTTTTATATATTCCTTAAAACTTTGAATTAATGTATTTTCTCACCTCAATGATAATCAATAATAAGGAGTCATTTTTTCTCCTTCTTTTCTTAACACATGGAGTATGTCGTCCCTGGAATGTCAGGCCTTAAGCATCGCCATCAATTTCCACGTTCTATGGATCATCTGTCTGAGTTCTTTCTGTGTTTAATTTTGGAAGGGTCCAGAGTATCTTACAAGGGCGACTGCGCAAGTGTTTATTCATTTGATGAGATTTCTGCTGTAGAGTTTAGTTTCGAATAGTTCTTCTGAAGTATTCCTTCCTTACATTTTCTTTGATCTTTTTTTTTTTTGCTTGATTATATCTACCCTTCTTCATCTTATTCTTCTTCATCTAATATTTTTATTATTACTATCGGGATTTTTTTACATCAGCATCACCTGATGGTCTTTCACTAGAGACTGAGAGACAGCAAGTCTCCTCAAGTCTCCAAGACTCTTCTCAGCATTCTGGCCGATCCCAACAATATGGTGATTGTCATATGTCCTCCGATTTCCCAATTTTCTAGCCTCATTATTATTATTATTATTATTATTATTATTATTATTATTATTATTATTTGTAGTAGTAGTAGTATGTATTTTTGTATGTATGTATGTATGTATGTATGTATGTATGTATGTAAACAACCCCTCTGCACAAGGAGGATGCAGCGCAAGGTCAATTTAAAATGGAGTTGAACAAGTTTTAATTCAGAGTTTTCCTTCTCCTAGTCTGGTTGACATACAGTCTGTCCTCCTAGTTACCAATAGCTGAGAAGGGAATAGTTGGATTCATACCTTTCCAGTCGTAGAATTTGTAGTTGTAGTAGTAGTAGAAGTAAAAACTATTCTTTATCTTCTGATTAATCATAAGAACACCTATTCTTTTTAGATATTTCATAAATATTTATTCTTATTTATAATCTCTTGTAACAGCATCAGCAGTAATAATAAGATTAGTAGTTGTAATAGGGATAATAATAATAATAATCATATACCTATTCTATTGGAGTCTTGAAAAATAAAGTAATTATGGTCTTAGTTTCCCATCGAGAAATGTGAAGGCTAAAACGATAATAATAAGCGATGGAAAAGGAGTCGTAATAGCTGTGATTGTATGAGTAACACACTACTTGTAACTGCAGAAGTTTCAATGTTAGAAACCTTAGGATTGTTCTACATTGTCACTCAGAAGAGACGAAATGTTTCTCTGCTGACATCTTGAAAACAAGAAAGGAAAAAAGGATTGCCTAAGGATTTTAACCAAAGAGTAATTGAATTATAAAAACGAGTGGATGTTTTGTTTTAATATCTTTTCTAGAGGCAGACATTTTTTTATCTCTTTTTTGAAAAGTGATTGAAACGGGACAACATGGAGAAGACGTAAGCGGTTGTTTCAGTCTAACTATCGATGTATTTTCTTGCTTTTTTTCTTCTTTTATTTTTGTTTTTATTTTTGCTTTGTTCCTTTTCTTTTTTTGGTGGGTGGGGAGTGACAGAGTTGGGACAGTAAAAAGAAGAAGAGAAAGAGAGAAGAATCTTTAGGAGCAGTTTTGTTTAATGTTTGTATTATGTATGCTTGTTCGCCTTGAATCATTGAATTAACCATTTTCTAACAATTTGGCTAAGACAAATATAGAAAATATATCTATACTTATAAAGGTAGTGTAAATAGACACATTTATATACACGCTTGCGTATACATACACAGATATGTATGTGTGCGTATGAGTAAACATATAAACTCATGAATATATATATATATATGTGTGTGTGTGTGTGTGTGTGTGTGTGTGTTTACATAAATATGTGTGTGCGTGTGTGTGTGTGAACATTTTAGATCTTATCTAATGTTTGAGATTTTATCTAGTGTTAAGTTTACCAATTTTGATATCATCATCATCATGACGTGCGGCTAGCATGGATATCCCTGACCCTCTCTCTCCACGTCTCCCTATCATTCATCGCCTTCGGCAGGTCTTCGGGGTTACATCCCGTATCATCACATAGCTGCTGTATGAATGTTCGAGCTGGTCGTCCTGCTTTTGATTGGCCATATGGGGGGGGTCCACAGGAGCACATCACTTACGATCTCGTCTTTGCTTCTCCAGCAGTGTCCGGCATGTCTGGTTCGTCTAGCTTGTATAGTTTTCGTGATAGGTGGTAGGTGGCCGTACAGTTGGCGCCGTGTGGGGTGTTGCTGCCAGGACCTGTTCAATATTGCTTGCAACATTCTTATATATATATATATATAGGATGCGGAGGCAAAATTGGAAATATTCTAGTAAAATAGTAAACAATTCTATCATAAAACAAGATTAATTTCAATTTCAAACAATAAACAACTTTAAAAAATGACACAAAACAGTAAATTTACTCATATGGCCGCCATCTTTTTCAATCATTGTATCGACACACCTTTGAAACTATTTGCATGCCTTCAAAATAAATTCTTCAGACATTTTATTCCTTTCCTCCTCAATATCAGTCTTAAGCGAACCAATATTTGGGTGAGAAGTTGTATTTGGTTTGTTTTATAAAAGCGCGTAATCAAGGGGTGTTAAGGTCTAGTCTTAATGGATCCCATAAAGAAAGTCTAATTATTTCTGAAATTTTTTAGCTTGTTTTTGACGTTAAGCAAATCATAGATTCTTTGTCGTTTCTTTTCTTGATCACTCATATTTGGCTGAATTTTTATAAAAGTACTTGGATAATCGAGCTAAATGTGAAAAATTTACATTTATTGCGTTTTTTTTTTTATAAATTAGACAAATTAGACTAAAAAAAACGTTTTAGAAATTATTCCATATTTTCCTTCCACACCCTGTGTATATATATATATATATATATATTTGATTGAACATAATAGATATTTTGTCTACATATTTTTTGTTAATCCTTTCGAATTGCCGCATTGATCTTATGATATTCGCCAGGAATTGGTCGGTAAATCTTCCATAATTAGCTATTTCACAAGTATGTTCTGCCCAACTTTAGGCCATCACCAGGGGAAGATGTATAACAAAAGTGATTTAACTTTTATATGTACATTACTACTTTGTAAGAAGAGCGTCTGTACTGTTGTATTGTGTAGTGTTTGATGATGGACCAAAATTGGTCAGAAAGTACTTGGGAAATAAGTTACTATGCAATTAAAATTTATCTTGGAATTTTTTGCTATTTTGTGGGCAGGATTTAGAATATGATGACTATATCCCCTAGTTAAGGATTAGAAGACCCCTCCAAATAAGAGCCTCTTGGGTATGACTCTGAACAGCATCTGATGATGAGGTTCTTGTTCTTGATACCTAGAGAGGATGAAATATCCTTTTCGTTGCCGTTAATCACTGGTTAACTCTGAACAAGACCAGTAATAATTGTTAGGGTCCCATCCATTGGTCAAATAGATCTGTATAAAAAGTATTTCTATGCAATAAGGTTTTATGCAACAAAAAAACAACAACTTCTTACGATAAATGTAAATATGAACAGACAATGAACGAGATTTCCTAAACTCTAACTATAAAAATTACCCTAGAGGAATTGATTTGCGGTTAAAATCAATGAGTCTGTCATTAAAACTGTTTGTCATGACTTGAAGTTTTATGCAATAATTGTTACTATCACGAGACTGTTTAGTTCCTCTGTTACCTTACTTTTATTGTAGGGTTATCCGGCAATCAAAACTTTCCATCAAACACATTTACAAAAAATTGATGCTGCCATGAGTTCAAAACTATATCCTGAATAACATCATTCTGACGAACCATGAAATGAGCTCGAAAACCACTCTGTGTTACAATTATACATTCTACAGCAAATGCACCGGTTCTAACCATTATCGTAATTAATATTAGCATGGTGAAGCTACCATTGGCATTTGCCTAAAGGTGATTTCACCACACATATATTAGTATAAATTTGGGATACATTTCTGTTTCATTGGGTATATATATATATATATATATATATATATTGTCTTGTCATTTACTTATACTATTTACATAGATTAATATATATATATATATAAGTATATAACTGATACAGAATAGATATATAATGCATAATAAATTGTTCATCACAGCAATATATATATATATATATATCATAATTCACAAAAATGGCCGTCGATTCTTACAGTCAACCTACTCTCTTGATAAGCATAATGAGAGGCTAATCTCTCTCTCTCTCTCTCTCTCTCTCTCTCTCTCTCTCTCTCTCTCTCTGGTCGTGAGGATATCTATCTATCTATCTATCCATGTAACCCTGTTCATAATTCATCTCTCTATTTTTCTTTCTTTTTTTTTTAATTGGCTTAATTGTACAGTTCAGTATTTAGAAAATAATAAAATAAAATATTCATTCAGAACATACATCAGTTCTTAAATTTTTCGAGAGCATTTTGAATTTTTGTATAAACCTGAAGCCATTTTCTGAAAGTCAAGCCCGATCTAAACAAAGAATCAACCCTTGGAAAGTCAACGAGAAAAAAAACAAAAAACAATTACAGTGTCCTCTAAATACGAATCATCTTTCATCTTCAATAGTGACCAACTTACAACCTCAAGGTAGAATTGGTAATTACTGCTAGTATAAAATATATTACTGCATTACAGTTATATACGTAAAAAATTTGATCTTTTTTTTGTATTGAAAAAAAGATTCTTTATTTGTTAAAATTTACTGAAAACCTCTTTTAAAAGCATTTGAATCAGACTAAAGATGTAGTCTAGATTTTTAAATATTTCTGGATAATATAGTCAAATATGAACAAAAGTAATATATATGCCTATTGAACATATAATATTTTATATTATCCTTTATATATTTATTTTGTTTTTGTGTATGTAATGGTTTGACTCTTTTTTGTTTGTTTGTTTGTTTGTTTGTTTAATGGCATATTCGAGGTTCATCTAATGTCAAATTTATCCTCGTAGAAGAACAGAAGTTGTACTACTTGAGCTATTACTGGGAGTGTATGTATATTTCAAAGTGTGAGGGATAGGAACCCAAACGTGGAGTCTTGTAACTGTAGGAATAAGGAAGAATGCCCCTTAGGCGGACGCTGCACCACGAAGAATGTCGTATACCAAGCATGCATTTCTCCTATGGAACAGCAAAAGGACGGGGAGAGATTCTATATAGGAATCTCCGCGGGAAATTGGAAACAAAGATGGTACAGTCACAGAAACTTAGATACCAGATTGTTTTATCAAAATACTTTTGGGGCCTTAATGATCAGGGGCTATCCCCACAAATTAAGTGGAAAATATTAAGGCACTCATCTGCCGCCAACAGCTTCAACGGTAGATGTAACCTATGCTTAGACGAAAAAATTAGCATAATTAATTTCAAAAATAGAAAACTTTTATTGAACGAGAGAAATGAGCTTGTCTTTAAGTGTAGACATAGAGGAAAATTTAAATTATCTTAATTGGGAGTCACTGTAAATGAATAATCGCAAGGCCTATGATAAAGAACTATTAGTAAATAATAGAGATCAACCCAACAGCAGATATCACCAAGACAGAGAAAGATAAAGATAGGTAAGGGCCGGATGAACACGGAATATTAATCCAAAAATAGGGCCTGCGATTCTGGAGTGGTTAATTCCCCTTGACCATTTTTAGGGTAATTTAAAAAAAAAACACTTGACGACTATAATAAATGTCCCCACCTTATCTGGTTTAAGTATTTCGATCCTAATTGAAACAAGAGGAATATCTAGGATGACAACAGCTGGGTTAATTAACAGACATATTAGAAATAAATGTAAATCATATATGAGATAGCCATTAGTTAAACGATCTTAGTCTGTTTAGAAAAGCACACCTGCCAAGTAGAAGAAACCACAAACAGGATACAAAATTAGAAGGGACTGACCAGTAGATTAATTCCACTCCTGTTTCTTGATCGTTCAAACATATAACATGTTAACACCCTCTGCTCACGCCTATGAACGAAAGAATTTGTATATTTGTAATTTGATTTCCACTTTATGCTTTTTATTTTTATTTTTATTTTTATCCTTATTTTCTAATTTTAATTAATTTTTTAATTTCTTTAATTTCCTTATTTTATCTTCTGAATACGAACAGTAACTCTTCATTCGCATCTCTGGGACAATACAGAGCATGTAAAAGAGTCATCTGACGAGACGGAGAATATACCAACAATATTCTCCGCCGAAATAAATTTATTATGATGGCTTAACCGAGTTTGAGTCTCCATTTAATTGTACTATATATATATATATATATTAGATCTGAAAGCATTTGTTTTAAGCAAGAATATGTGTATGTATTATTTAACACATTGCTTTGTGTATGTCTTAGAGCATGTGTGCGTGTGTGCGTGTGTGCGTGTTGGTATGTGTGTATATATATATAGTAACTTAGTAGGTTTTAAAGAATTTATTTTACTCATAGATATATATTCTAAGCATAATGTCTTTCTTTGTCAAGCACTTCATTGTTGAACATTATCTGTACTCAGTGAACAATATACAGAGAAAATGAAATATCAAAATTCTGTTAATAACTTCGTGCTCAGCAATCGACTTATTAATGTTTCGTCATATATACGCTGTACGTGTGACTGTGTGGCTGAAAAGGGTCGCATAATATAAAACAGGATATTTCAGAGTGTGTATACATGGGTGTATGTTTGTGTCTCAGACCCCACGTAAACGAAGATTTGTCCTTGTCTTTGTTGATCCTTAAAGGTAGTTTCTTTTTGTTTATTTCATAAAGTGGTTTTAATCGTTGGCATTGATAAAAAAATAAATGCCTTCTGGGTTACATAACGAAGCGAAAGGGGAGGAGAAAGAGATAGAAAGACAGATAGAGAGAGAGAGAGAGAAAGAGAGTTAGAGAGAGAGTGAGAGAGAGGGATTGGGAGAGAAAAAGAAAGAAAAAAAGAGACGAAAAATAAATCAAGAATTTTAATATTATAAACAAAGATGGCGTCGCATCAGAAAGTTCGAGAAAATCAAAGACTGAAAACTATAAAGCTAAATTTGAGCTTCTATAACCGGTCCTCTTTGTTACCTAATCAATTAATCAACCGCCCCTGACGGGCAAGGCTTCTGAGTAACAGGGATACATGTTCGAACATCGCTGGTGGCTTATTCCTTCTTTTCAATCCACGCTACAGCTTAGAATACAAAGGAATAAGACTCCCTCCAAAAAATGGGAGCCTTGTGTATAACACTAAACTCCATCTGTTGATAAGGCTACCTTTCTAGTCCTGCATGTCTAGTTCGTCTAACTTGGATAGTATTCGTGATGGGAGGTAGGTGGCCGAACAGTTGGTGCTTTGTGAGGTGTTGCCTCCAGGACTTGTTCAATATTGCTCACAGCATTCTCGTGTAGTTGCCGTCTAGCTTTTTCTCCATCCATTTAGTTAGCGTCCATGTAGTGCATCCATATAGCAGTATCGAGACGACCGCTGCTTGGAAGAAACTGCGTTTCATTTATTGGTCAGGTCTGAAATACCCACTTTTTGCAGGGAATACACACCGCATATTCTAAGTCACCATGACGGAGCAGTCAGTAGACAAGGGCATTATTTTCCAAAGTAATTTACTTCTGAAAGGTCCACGGGAGAGGTAGATCACTTTTTTGGAAACAATAACAACGGGGGTGAAACATCGGCTAGCCGGTGAGACTGAGCAGACTACGGCGAATCCGGCCACACTAGTATAGTAACTTAGTAACTTACACGAAAAAAAGTGAAAGAGAAAAGATTTTGTAAACTAATGTAGTCATTACCAATGAAAAAAAAATGAATATATTTATATTTCTAAAATTCTTTACGTTGGTATAAAAACAAGAATTACTTATTACGTGATACTGAGATCAGATTGGATGATTGATTGTTTTTAACAGCATGTCACACTTTCTACAGTTACTTGATTCCTAGAAATGAGGGAATCGCGGTCATTGTATGTTCATATTTGCATTTTTTGTGAATTTTGATTTTTAAAAGGTTTTTGCTTTGGGGGAGGGGCACACGGACTTATCGATTACGGATAATTTTTTTAAAAAGTCTATTTGACACATAGATGAGACCCTAAAAGATACTACTACCCCGTGTCAGAGTGGACCTGAGAGTAATAGCAATAATGGGGCACTCCACACTCTTCAGATCTCCAGAAGCGTCTCTCCATTTGTTTCAGTTTAGTATCATATCTATGACACCCCTTTTGGGGGAGATAATTCCTCCAACAAGGGATACTGCCAGCGTATTCTAAACCTGGCTGATAGGAGGTATACTGAGATCAAGTTGTATGACCCATAAAAAGACCTTCTATTTGATATAAAGGTATATAATTATATATCCCTGATGAAAAGAACATTATTCTTCCTTTGCAAGCAGTCCTAGATTTTTAAAAGATTCTTTGCAAAAGGTATTCTTCTTATCTTTTTTGTTTTCCCTCATTACTTTACGTAGCCCTCTGGGTGCATGTATTTAATCTTTAATGTAATAAAATATCATGTAGAAAAAAAGAACTACTTGGACGATAGCTCTTCTCATCAATCCCGGTTTTTCCCAGTCGGCTGGCGCTAAAGAATACACCGACTGCACTTCTGCAGAGAGGTAAGCCCACCCTCTACGAGAGTCCTGGATATGACACTAAATAATCTGATGGTAAGGTTCCAATGAAGCTGGAGCTTTGGGAATGCAGAGTACTCCTTTATTGCCATCGTTCCGAGGTCAACTCTGGCACAGAGTGGTAGCACCTGATAGGTCCTATCTATGGGTTAAATGGAACTAAACTGCGTACTAATGCTAAACAATTGTTTGAATCAGAACGGTTTGGTTAAACTGAATAGCTTGAAATAGAAATGATTTGGACAATGAAACTGTGAACACATGCTAAATTGAATCGTTTGAAATAGAACTGATTATTTGCATAAAAGTGGATTTAGCATTAAATAACCAAGAAGAGTTCATCATCATCATATCGTGCTGGCAGCACGGATATCCCTGACCCTCTTTCGCCACTCCTCCCTATCGTTCATCGCCCTAGGCAGGTCTTCAGGACAACAACCTGTATCCTCACATAGCTGCTGAATGTACGTTCGTGCTGGTCGTCCTGCTTTTGCGCGGCTGTGTGTGGGGATCCATAAGAGTACATCTCTTATGAGTTCATCTCTGCTTCTCCAGCAATGTCCTGCATGTCTGGTTCGCCTAACTTGAATAGTTTTCGTGATAGGGGGCAGGTGGCCGTACAGTTGGTGTCTTGTGGGGTGTTGCTGCCAGGACTTGTTGAGGATTGCACGCAGCATTCTTGTGTAATTGCCATCTAGTTTCTTCTCCAGCCGTTTTGTTAGCGTCCATGTAGTGCATCCATATAGCAGTATCGATGTGACCGCTGCCTGGAAGAAACTGCGTTTCATTTTATCGGTTAGGTCTGATTTCCATATAGTCGATAGCCTATTGATAGCTGTCCATGCTTTCGTTAACCTCGTTTCGATGTCCTTTTCGGTTGATTCGACGCTGCTTCCTAGGTACGTGAATTTGTCTACTAGTTTAAGAGGGGTTCCTTCTAGAGTGGAGATGTCCCCCGTTTGGTTATAGCACATATATTCCGTTTTATGTGCATTAACATGGAGGCCTATGCTTGCTGCTGCTCGTTCCAAACTATGCAGAAGTGTTTCGGCTTGGTCAGGTGTATTTGCCAGTATCGCTATGTCATCGGCGTAGTCGGCGTCGGTAATTGTTGTTGCGGGGTATCTTCTGCTTCTTTTCTTCGTCAGTTCGAAGCCATTCTCTTTGATTTTGTCAATCGATGTTCTAAGTACGTAGTCTAGACAAATGATAAAGAGATACGGAGCCAGCGTGTCTCCTTGTAGTACTCCTGCTACTATGTCGAAGTATTCTGTGTCTCCATCTGGTGATCGTACTTTTACTTTAGTGTTTCTATAGAGAATCGTTATTGCCGCTACGGTTTCTTTAGGTATGCCGTACGCTAGTAGGATTTGTTCCATCTTTCCTCTGTGAATGGAGTCGAAAGCCTTGGTAAAGTCGACAAATATTAATGTCGCTTGTAGGTTCTTTGCCCGTACACCTTCAAGGATTCTGCGGATGGTTAATATTTGTGAGGTCGTAGATCTATTTCTTCGGAAGCCATTTTGGTTTTTTCTAAGTATGTTGTCGATTTTGGGTTCTATTCTGTTTCGTAGTAGGGCATTGTAGATTTTGGCAGCTATGGATGTAAGTGTTATGCCTCGGTAGTTTTTGGCTAATCCGAGGTCCCCCTTTTTAGGGAAGGGGAGTATGCATCCCTTCGTCCATCTATCTATCGGATTTTGATTGTATACTGCGTTGCAGTGTCGGAGCAGTATGTCGTCGAATTGTCTGGTCTTCCATACTTCCGGGGGAATTTCGTCCAGTCCTGCAGCTTTCCTATTTTTAATTTTTCTGAGAACCGAGTCGAGTTCTTCTTGTGTGAACGGTCCAAGTTTAATGTCTAATTGTTTGCTAATTATTCTGGTGATTGGTTCAGGCGTTATTTTTGGTGGGTTTCCAAGTAAGTTTTCGAAGTGCTGTTTCCACAGTTTTATTCTTTCTTGTTGGTTTGCTGCTTTAAGTTTTGCTTTGGCTGTGTTCTTTCTTCTGCTCACTTCGTTTATTGTTTGCCAGGCAATTCTAGATTGTCTATCTTCCACCGAGTCTCTAATCTTATCTATCTGATTTTGAATGTATTCTGTCTGTTCCTTTATATATATGCCTGCTAATTGATATTGTGCCGTTTTTAGTTTTAGGGCATTTGTGTTTGTTGGGTTTTTTCGATAGTTTTTGGAGGCTGTTTTCACTAGTGCACGTTTTTCTCTCACCGCTAAAGTTTCCCATGGGACTCTATGTTTAGTTTTAATTTTTGTTGGAATGTATTTTGCTGCTGCCTCAAGGTGTGCATTGACGAAATTTTCGTATTCGTCGTTTGGTGTACTTTTTTCCGTCTTTTCTTATAGTGTTTCGAATCTGTTTCTTAATTCTAATACGTATTTATCTCTTACATCTTTGTTGTTTAATAGGGCCCAGTCATAGTGTTTGGTGGTCGCTGTTCGTTTGTCGTTTTTTCGTAGGCTTAACCGTATTTTCGCCGTGACTATTCGGTGATCGGTGGACACACCCTCAAAAGAGGAGTATGCCTCGCAATTCAATGCACTATTCTTCCATTTCTTGTTTATAAGGACGTAGTCTATCTGAGCTTTAGTATTGTTTGCGTACGTGTATGTCCATAGTTTGCCCTCTCTTTTTTGGTAGATTGTATTGAGGCATGCTAATCTATTTTCTATCATGAAATCTGTTAGATGTTGCCCATTTCTATTTGACGTGTTGTGGAGGCTGTATTTGTTGTTCCCGTTTTTCCCGATTTGTGCATTCATGTCTCCGCCAATGACTAACATGTTGTGTTTCGGGATGCTACGCACTAATGAGGATAACTCATCGTAGAAGGTGACTATTTCATTTTCTTCACTAACATTGGTGGGGCTGTAGCATGAGACGATTGTTGCTCTGGGGTTTCCGTTAAATGTAGCTACCATCATTCTAGGTTGTATTTTCTCTATGCTATTAAGCGTTTTTAGTGCTCTAGGTCCTATAAGCAAACCTACCCCTCCTACTGCGGCGTTGACAGAGTTTTTCCATGCGGATACAGTGGCGAGCGACCATCCATTGCCAGTTTCGTGATATTTGATATCTTCTGTGTGCGCGTATCTGTGTTCTTGTATGCATATTATGTCTATTTTATGTTCTTCGGCCGATGCGATTAGCTCTGGGAGTTGTCCTATTCTATTTAAGGTTCTTACGTTAAATGTGGCTATTTGTAGTGTTTGCTTGCATTTTAGTAGTTTTGATTGTTTGAGCTCTGTAGCTGATTTTTCGAACACCGAGGCCAGGGCTCCAACCTCAGCAGGACGCGCCCCTTTTTTACCCGCGCGAAGAGCGATGCGGTTTGTGTAAGTGGTTTGAGTGTGGGTCATGGTTATCTTTCGATGGCTGTTTTATTCTCTTCTATAGAAGCCACTCTTATAGAGGAGGAGCAGTAGTTCCCCGATCGAACTGTCGATCCTGAGCGAAAAGTCGTCAGACTCACGTCCAGGACCCATTTGGGTATTGAGTTTGGTCGTCCATTGGTTAATTCAAATACCTTTACGTACATCATGCTGCTTCCCATGTGTACATTAAAAAAAAATAAATAAATAAAATAAAATAAAAAAAAAAAAAAAAAGGGGGTGGGGGAATTTGTTTTAAGTTTTAACTTAGTTAAAGTCCAACATTAAGGTACTTTCGCATGACTTTCACTAGTACTGACTTATACTTTTTTGCTGTATAGGGACTTTTCCTGGGTTTTTCATTTTTTTTTTTTTTTTTCTTCCTACAGTTGGGGACCTAGCAGGCTTCAGGAATTATAGAGCTTTTTTTTTTTTTTTTTTTTCTCTTGGGGGGGGGGCTGTGGTAGCATTCTAGGCTTTTCTTCTAAACTACTGTTAGGGCTTTCTTTACGAATTTTTAAATTATTCGATAGAAGATATTCAAAAACATTCTGCCTTGTTCGCTGACATGTGGATAGGCTTAATATCAAATTGGCTTTATAGTAGAGTAAGCGTGCCTTTACATTTAAAACGCATAGTTTAAGCATTATTTCACAAACAAAATACAGCATAACATTTTGTAAAATTCAGCATTTTAAATTGGAATTAAAGACATACTGACCAATATTGACATATTTCTTCCACTTGGCTCCTGAGTTCAAATGCTCCTTCTTCGTTTGGACTTTTATTTACTACTGATATTTTAGGTAGCTTTGTGGGTGGCGGTCTACTGGGGTGGAGGGGAGAATTCGTTTTTGTTGGGTTTTTTTTTTTTTTTTTTTTTTTTTTTCCTTTTTCCCTTTCTGAGGGGGGGGCTGTGGTAGCATTCTAGGCTTTTCTTCTAAACTACTGTTAGGGCTTTCTTTACGAATTTTTAAATTATTCGATAGAAGATATTCAAAAACATTCTGCCTTGTTCGCTGACATGTGGATAGGCTTAATATCAAATTGGCTTTATAGTAGAGTAAGCGTGCCTTTACATTTAAAACGCATAGTTTAAGCATTATTTCACAAACAAAATACAGCATAACATTTTGTAAAATTCAGCATTTTAAATTGGAATTAAAGACATACTGACCAATATTGACATATTTCTTCCACTTGGCTCCTGAGTTCAAATGCTCCTTCTTCGTTTGGACTTTTATTTACTACTGATATTTTAGGTAGCTTTGCGGGTGGCGGTCTACTGGGGTGGAGGGGAGAATTCGTTTTTGTTGGGTTTTTTTTTTTTTTTTTTTTTTTTTTTCCTTTTTCCCTTTCTGAGGGGGGGGCTGTGGTACCTTAAAAACCCAACCAACCAATCAACCAACCAACCAACCACTCCTGGATTTCACTGCTAAATTTTCCTAATTTAACAATTCAAATGGGCATAAATCTTTGAAAATATCAGTATTTGGTAAAGTAAAAATAAATGAATGAATGAATAAAATGAATCGATAAGAAATAGCATTTATAAATAATTCAAATTAAGTATATAACAAAAAACTTATTAGAAACAGGGGGAATATAATCAAAGAAGAGAACAGCTTGGACGCTAACTCTTCCCATAACCCCCAGCTTTTATTGCTAAATTTTCCTAATTTAACTGTTTTGTCTCATATTTCTTAGAATAAAATCACACAATAAGAAATTAATCATAGAAGACAAATATTTATTAAAATGAAATTTTTAAGAACAAAATACAAATTAGACTCCCGTTAACACTTTAAACAGCTATTTGGTTATATATATATGTGTTATTCGTATGTGGATGCAGCCAACAGTATCGAAACTGTATTTTTTTTCTTAATAATTAAAATTAAGCAAACATAAAATCATAAAGATTATGACGAAAATAACTAAGGGAATTTGGACGCTGGTTTTGACGTAGTCTTTGTTCAAGATAAATACATAAAAGATGGGTGGTGCAACATACTCTTTACAGTTGTCTACTTTTAAATATAATTAATAACAAGGACATTCCAATATCATCCTTTTTTATCTATTGTATTTTTCATTATTTGTTTATTGATTGATTTTTATGTATCTTTTTTATCTTTTATTTTGTTCATTTTTTGTTTATTTATTTATTTCATTTATTTTATTCTATTTTATCTTTCATTTTATTTCATTTATTAATTGTTTAATTATCTATTTTATTTCATTTTATCTAAACTTATTTATCTATTTTATTTTTTCGTTTATTTTGTTTACATTATCTTATCGTATTTATTTATTTATTTATTTTATTTTATTTGTTTATCTATTTGTATATTTCACATTGTCATTATGGACACAGCTGGTTTTCTGTCCTGAAGCAAGACTCAAATAAACGCATGCACAAACAAGCGGAAGTAAAATTAAGCCGGTAATGATTTTTAGGTCTGGTTGGTTGGAGACAGTTCCATGTCAATTCCTTTACACGGGCTTGGGATAATTTGTGCGAGTTGAGAGCGTCTGACGAAGCGAGAGGGCTCCTAACCCTTGTCCATCCTTTATTCTGAGGTATGGTGTTATTTACATGATGCCAAAATGGATCTGATGGTGATATTTTCAAACTGCTTGGAGTTAACGACTTTTGTTGATTTGATTATAAATAGTGGTTTCAGATAATAAGCAGGTGGCACTTGAAAGTCTAAAAGAGATGAACAAGGGCGTAAAAGTTTGAAAGGGAGAAAAATATGAAAAAAAAGGAGAAAAGGGAATGAGGGGAAAGACATGAAATAGAAATGTGGGGGAAGAAGTGAGGAAAATAATTAGGAAAAAAAATAGAAAGAAAAAAGAAGAAAGAAAAACGGAAAGGAATATGAAGGTAAAGTTGAACGAAGAATATTGGGAGCTCAATAATGTTTGAATTGGTGTGATTTGGTTTCTTTGTATAATGGTAAATCAAACCTAGTGGGTTATTTAATGACAAAATTATCTTTGTAGAAGTTCAGTATGGCACTTTTGTCCGAGAGTGAACAAAATAGCAAGACTAGAGTTCAAACTAGCTATTGCAGTCCAGCACGTTAGCCATAATGGGAATGCAAGGAAGAACATAAAAGAAATGATACAAAAGAAAGGGGTAAAAGTTCAGGAGAAACAAAATAAAAAAGTGTATATATATATATATATATATATATATACAGAGGGTGAGAAAGAAAAATATGAAATAATTTTTAAGACGTTTTTTTTTTTTTAGTCTGATTAGTCCAATTTTTGAAAAATGCGCTATAAATCTAAATTTTCATGATTAGCTCTATTATTCAAGTACTTTTTCATTAAAATTAAGCCCAATATGAGTGAGCAAGAAAAGAAACGAAAAAGAATCAATGATTTGCTTAACGCCGATACCTAGCCAAAAGATTTCCAAAATAATAGGAGTTTTTTATTGCCTGGCTGATAGGACGTATACTGAGATCAAGTCGTATGACCAATAAAAACACCTTCTATTTAATATAAAGGTATATAATTATATACAAGCACAAATCTTAACTCCACTTAATTATGCTGTATGGGGCGTTATAGAAAACAAAGCAAATACAACTTTCCATCCGATTATTGGTTAGCTTAAGACTGCTATTGAGAAGGAATGAAATAAAATGTACGAAGAATTTATTTTGAAGGCTTGTATATCGTTTCGAAAGTGGGTTGGTTCAATGACTGAAAAAAATAGTAGCCATATTGGGTAAATTGACTCTTTTGTGTCGATTTTCTTATTTTGTTGTTTATTTTTAAAAAAATGATATTAATGTTTTATAATAGTGTCATTTATTATTATACTAGAATATTCCTAGTTTTGCTTCCGTACCCTGTATACATGTATATTTTACTTGCCAGAAGTAAAGAAAACAACGCGATCTTATGACAGTTTTCTTTTTGTTTTTCTTGTTTATTTTTTGTTTTTCATTTTTTGCTTTTATGTTTTCTTACCAGAGTTACTAAGTTGAGAAAAGTACACTGTGATATTTTACAACGTTTCCATCACCGACTCCCAAAGATTTAACTACTAGGTGAGATTATTTTTAGCAACTTTTAATATTAGTTTGGATACCTCATTGTGGTATGATAATTATCATGCTAGTCTCATAGTACTGCCTTGTAAACAAATGGTACCGGGGTGCATATAGATAAGTTATTAAAAAAACAGCTGGTGAAAGGAAAACGAGTTGACTGAGTACAACAACTTTTTTTAGTGTGCTGTATCAATATAAACTTTATCCAGTTCCCCGGACTGAAGTCACCAGATCCAAACGGTGACGGCGTGGGAATCAATCATGTCACCAACCCGGGTCAGAAGTAGCGCTGGGTCGTTGCCGTCGCTATAATACGGTATTAGAGCGACGGCCACGGCTGGGTTGCTCTGTGAACTATAATACACACACACATACACACACATATATATATATATATATATATATATATATATATATATATATGTATCAGAGGTGACTTTAGGCCATCAATATTTGTCCGACTCATTGCACTCATAAATAAGATATACTATTGGTGTAACTTAGATGCTAAAATGCTTCCTTTCCTCTAAGATATTTTTTTTAATCACTGTGCATGAGAGTAAAAAAAAAAGAAACACTTCTTGCCATTTATGTATTGACTGTAAAAAAAGTAAAGGTGGTGACTCGAAGGCTCCCTTTTTAATAGCTACTACACTGAGGTGTAGGGAAGGGCGCTACTTCATTCCCTGGATTGCATCACTTTACCCTTGATCCATATCTTACAATGCTGAGTGATTATCAAGGTGGCATCAAGTACCATTTTTTGAGTCTTTAGCATGACTCGACCTGGGATTGAACCCTGGTCTCCCAGACAATTGGCCAACACTCTACTCACAAGGCCAATGGCCCGGTAATATTGATAGTAATAAATCTATTAGAATTGAAATTTATTTTAAAATTTTTTCTGAGACATATAAGAAGAAGACTAAAGATAAAGTCTTTGACGTATTCATCTATTTATTGCTCCTTTTCCATTGTTTAATGTGTTTATTTATCTCCGAATTTGAACTTTCAGCTTAGTTTATTATCTATATTTATTTACCCCACCGCCCTAGCAGGCTGCAACACAAGTTTGAAGGAGAGTTTGATAGGTCTGTTGCCGGTTGGTTGTTTGGGTTTTATGAAATATCAACCCTTGTAGGTTATATAATACCAAATCCATTTTTATACAAATAATCACTTCTATTTCAAACAATTCAGTTTAGCATCAGCACACAGTTTGTCAAAAACATTTCTATTTCAAGCAATTCAGTTTAATCAAACAGTTCTAATTCAGCCAATTCAGTTCAGTATAAGAAGAGATTTTGTTTACACTCAGATGTCACAACAATTCTATATTGAATAATTCAGTTCAGCGTAAGTACAGTTCAACGTCAAAAACAGTTCCATTTCAAAGAATTCAGTGAAGCATAAGTACGTAATTTAAACGTAAGTACACAGTTTAATTGTCAAAAACATTTCTATTTCAAGCTATTCAGTTTAGTCGAACGGTTCTAATTAAAACAATTCAGTTTAGCATATGTATGCAATTTAGTTCTATTTAACCCATAGATAGGCCCTGTCAGGTGCAACTACTCCGGACCAGAGTGGACCTGGGAGCAATGGCAATGAAGGGGTACTCCACATTCCCCAAAGGTCCATTATTACTGGAACCTCACCATCAGATTGTTTAGTGTCATATCCAAGACACTCGTTTGGGGTGGGCTTACCCTTCTGCAGAGGTGTATTCTACAGCTCTCCTACCCAGCCGACTGGGCAAACAGGTCTTTATTCGGAGTTTTTCCTTACCATACACAAGGATGAAAGTGTCGAATCTGCCTTACTATTTGCTCATTGAGGGAGAATAATCAGATACATACCTTTCACAATGATATGAACTCTCTAAGTAATTCAAAATTTTCGTCCAAGATTCGAATTCGAGTCGTCATATTCATTTTGCATGACGGTAGCCATTACACTAAAAACGCTTTGTCTACTTTACTGTATGTTTATGATGTTTATCTTGATGTCATTTGGCCCAGTCGGTTGAGGCTGTAGAATACACTGATTGCTTCTCTGCATTGGGGTAAGAATCCCCCAATAAGTGTCCTGGATATGATACTAAACAATCAGGAGATTCATTGCGATCACTTCCGGGTCTATTCTGGCCTGGAGTGGTAGCAGCTGATACGGTACTTATCTAAAACTCAAATAGAACTAAACTGTGTATAATGCTAAACTAAATTGCTAGAAATAGAACTGTTTTCATAGTTAAACTGCGTACTTATGCTAAACTGAATTGTTTCAAATAGAACTGTTTGCATGTATAAAAATGGTTTTGGCGTTAAATATCCTATGAAAGTTGATATGCCATAAAACTAGACCAAACCAAACTTGATATCAATTCCTTAACACTGCCCAGTCACTTTTCTCATGACAACTCCTCCTACCAGTCGATAAGATAAGGTGTCCTCTTTCTCTGATTTTCGCTGACTTTATTCAGTCGGACGAGGAAGAGTTCTCACACAATTAAGGTAAAGTCGGGTTAAATTTAATCTGCACTTTTTTTTTTCAATTTATACATTCCGCTAAAAAACCTTGCTCTCTACGGAATAAATCATTTTAAATGGAAATTTGAAAATTGGAAGTTGAAATAGAAATATTTTCTTTAAAAAACAGGACTTATGAGTCATGAGAGATTCTTCATAAATTATTTACAAAATAGAAGAAATACATTGCTCGTTAAATATGTTTCCATTTGGCTGGAGTTGTAGAAAACAGCAAAGGCATCTCGGCAGGGTGGTAAGACGCTCCACACAGCGAGTGTCCTGATATGACACAAAACAATTGAAAGGTAAGGTTCTAGTCCTTGGGAATAGAATTACAGTTATTTCTTTATTTTAATGACGGACTTGAAAGCGCCAACTATACGGTCACCTACCAACTATCACGAAAACTATACAAGCTAGATGAACCAGACATGCCGGACACTGCTGGAGAAGCAAGGACGAGATCGTAAGTGATGTACTCCTGTGGACCCCGCATATGGCCAATCAAAAGCAGGACGGCCAGCTCGAACATACATACAGCAGCTATGTGATGATACGGGATGTAACCCTGAAGACCTGCCAGAGGCGATGAATGATAGGGAGACGTGGAGAGAGAGGGTCAGGGATATCCATGCTAGCTGCACGACATGAGGATGATGATGAATGACGGACTTATGACAGCTATCAATAGGCTATCGGTAATATGGAAGTCAGACTAGACTGATAAAATGAAACGCAGTTTTTATCCAAGCAGCGGTCGTGTTGATACTGCTGTATTGATGCACTACATGGACGTTAACTAAACGTATGGCGTAAAAGCTTGACGGCAATATTGAACAAGTCCTGGGGGCAGCACCCACAAAGCAGCTGCTGTATGGCCACCTACCACCCATCACAAAAACTATCCAAGTTAGATGAATCAGATATGTGGAACACTGCTGGAGAAGTAGGGACGGACTCATACGTGACGTACTCCTATGGATCCTTTCACATGGACGAGGAAAGGCTGGACGACCAGCTAGAACCTACATACAACTGCTTTGTGCCGATACATGATGTAGCCTTGAAGACTAACCGAGAGCAATGGACGATAGAGAAGGGTGGCGAGAGAGGGTCAGGGATATCCATGCTGATAGTGTGACATTATGATGATGATATTAGAAACAGAGAATGTGAAATATCCCTTCATTGTCATTACTCCCAGGTCCACTCTGATCCGGAGTCGTAGTACCTGTTAAGGTCACATCTGTAGATCAAATAGAACTAGTGTTCTGAGTATGACCCTTAACTGTATCTGATGGTAAGGCTCGAGACATGGAGCTTTGGGGAATGTTGAGTAGCTCATCATTGCTAACCCGAAAATGTAGTAACTGTTAGGGTCCCATTTGGGGGTAAAATAGAACTGTTTAATCATTTTCTATACATGAAACAGTATGCAAACAAATGAGCTCTGACTCATTTTAGAATATCATCAACAAACTATATTTTACAGACCATAGGATTTGGCATTAAACAACTTGCAAAGATTGATGTGCCATAAATCACAACCAACCAACAAACCATGATAGGGTTCAGATCAACCACATTAGTTTTATTCCATTCTTTTCTCTTTTCTTTTTTTTTTTTTTTATAATTTTTAGTTTTTTCTTCTTCCTTTCTGTTTTATGATGAACAATATCAACGTAATGTATTTCGGTCAATATTTTGAGGCACAGCGTTAAAATAATTCATTTCGGATCCAGCTGATGTCAAGAATGAAAACGACCCATTACGAAAGATTTTTGTTGCTTTGAAATCGATACACGTTAATGTCGATTCGCTCAGATCGATCTCGATAAACCCGGTCTCCTGGAGTATATATATATATATATATATATATATACAAGATACACACATGCACACATATATACACATTTATATATATATCTATATAAACACACACACACAAATATGTATATATATATATATATATATATATAAATATATATATATATATATATATATATATATATGAAAATTGACTTTAACAGCATGCTCAAGTTGAAATATTTTAAAAACGAGTAAAATATTAAAACAAATTCTTATTAGGACCTATAATTTCGTTCACGTCTCGTCAGAGAATTTTTCCGTGAAATTTAAGAAGGAATTTAAAATTTGTTGGTGGTGAACAGTGATGGTGTGGAAAAAATGAAGTTACAGCGCCACTGTGGATTGGCGTGGAGGATGGTGGTTTCTCTTGATTCTAACAGACTATGGAATAGAATGGGGGTATAAAAAGTTTTCTGTATACAAAGCTCCGGTTTGAATTTTATTATTAGCAGCGCCCCGAGAATAGCGAGCTGATGTTCATTATAATTAGATTCAAGTATGGTGAACATAGCTTGATTATATACACCTACGTAAATGGGATTGTTCAATAGGTGCCAGCTAATTGCAGACGATAGAGTTAGGTTGCCCGTTGCTATGGAATGATTCAAGTTGTTAGAGCTGATACAAAGAAGGATATGCTGGTTTATTTTGATGTTAATCTCTGTGTCGTACGGCCAAAATAACAAATATCACATTTGCAACGGAATTTATATATTAAGAAACTTTTGCGGAACATTGACACATTGTCTTTGAATTTTAAGGAAATAATACATCAGATTTAAGGGCAATACGTAAATTTGCCGCGTTAAAATAGCGATTGATAAACTTTTTCATTTGTTCTATCAGCTGTATGGAAACGCTGCCTATCAAGGGAAGCTTCAAATATACTAGTCATCTCTATGGTCCAATTTTTGGTTTAAAAGAGAACTGCCTACATTTATATTTGATTGTGTCGATAATAACATCCTCTGGATATCCGTTCTTTATTAATGTTGTCTTGATACAATCTTGTTCGCTGACGCGTTTAGATGTTGAGCAGATCATTAATACACGGTGAACAAAATTTTTTAATAGATATGAAATTAATCTTACGTCCATGATGGCAAAATGATCTCCAGCGTGTATATGATCCATTGGATGTTGGTTTCCGGTAAATGGAAGTCAATATGCCCAGATTAGTTCGCTCGACGACGAAAGGATATATGTTGATGACACGTTTGTAATTTTCTTGTCAAGATCAGAGAGCAGACAATTTTTTCCGCACAGTCAATCAACTCCACCCGGCTTTGACTATCACGGAAAACTTCCATTCTTTGATGTTAACAATTCGCTTAACTCAAGGCATAAAATAAATCAAGACGCGTTGACGTACCCTTAAAATCAAATAATCAATCAATAATACTGAAAGATCGAAACGAAAGTAAGCGTTGCGCATACATTTATGAAGTTACTGACACTAATACATTTATATGCATAGACAGATAAGCAAGCACAAACACACACGAATATATATATATATATATATAGAGAGAGAGAGAGAGAGAGTGTGTGTGTGTGTGTGTGTGTTAGGATAGCGTAGATATTGTGCCATCAGTGCTTGGTGACAGTTTTCCGTCAATGTGATCAATGGACCAAGTCAATAATGACCGTTAACTCTATATATACGTTATCTTAACTGATATTGAGGACACACCCACACACACAACATACATATATATATATATATATAGTCATCCACAGACAGATCTGTTTCGTTCTATCAGAACTCATCAGTGTGGCAAGACAGTAGCTTCCCGTAGCTGGGATCGAAACCAGGTTAACTCAAACGCCAAACTAAAACCTCTAACCATTCAGCCACGAGGAGCGATTAGCTGCGAAGTAAATTTTAAACGGTTATGAATCACAATTACAATTGTTTACATACATCCGTTCATCGGCTGCCGAGACCTCAATTCATATGCGAAGAGGCTTGCAATAGACGCTAATGGCAACACGATTACTTCTTCGCCAGAGAACCCAACCCTACGGGGGTAGGGGATTATATATATATATATAAGTGTGTGTATTGGGGGATTCTTTGATTCTCCATTTGGTACGTTCTTCAAATATTTCTGCTTTCTGTGTGTTCATATTGTCTGAGTAAGTATTGATATTAAATAATTTGAATTGATTTAATAATAGAGGAATATAGGAAAGAATTAAGTTCTATCCATTTATGTGTGTGCAAACTTACTTTCTTATACATAAATGTACCTCTGCGTTGGTGTACCAAAAACGGAAGGTGAACAAAATTGATGTTAAGTCGTCAGAATATAAATCTACAAAAGACAGCGATAAAGTTAAACTTCCGAGAATTTTTTCTAATCTAATTATTGAAAATTCGACTGAAGAGTTGCTCAGCTTTTACCTGCTAATTAAATTTGAAAAGGAAGTCACATAGTCGGGCAAGTAGTTAAACGGGACCTTTATGGGCAATGAAAAAATATATCGTTTTAATGGCAGTCATTGTTACGGCATTTCACGAAAAGTACTATCAGAGGAAACTCTATAGACTGTCGAAAATTAATTCGAACAAATGTTCTTTTCATTGACATTAAATATATTTCTATTGTCGCAATATGTCCGTCTGTTTTTCAGTCACTTCAACTTCACAGAAAATTTTCCAAATAGCTTGATTTGAATATTTTACATTTTTTTTCTTTTTAGCTTTTTGGTTAAACGAGTAAATCATAAAATATGTGTGTGATTATTATTACAATTACAACAAAGATTAATATATGAAATAAAAATTTCATCTACTTTGGGAAATTTCAAACTTAATTAAAAATAAAAATCATGATTGATTGCCAGCTTATGATATACAAAAGAGCACATTAGCGAAATAATAAAAAAAAAAAAAGATTCAGTGAAATTATAATTAATTCTTTATTAATCGATGATAAATACTTCCAAGTAAAAACTTTTACTTCAGCTATATATATATATATATATATATATATATATATATATATATATATATATGATAAAAATCAGAGGAAAAGATGGATAAATCAGACACTTACAAAGAAATTCTTGAATAGTGAATGAAATATTAATACTAAACCGTTTGTAAGTGTCCAATTTATCTATCTTTTTTACTTATTTCTATCATCTCAGATTCAGCCAAATCTACCATTTCACTCTCTCTCTCTCTCTCTCTCTATATATATATATATATATATATATATATGCGGTGGTAAAGATGGCTCTTGTTTAATAACCAAGCCATGGTGAAGGCAACCCTTCAGGAAATAAACTCCAAATTAAAAACTGGGAAAAAAACTCCAGCCTCAAACTCTGGTTGACTAATTGTTATCCTTTAACAGGAAAAGTCTTAGAGAAAGTCCTCTGAAGAAACACCTACAGTTTGCACAGTTAATACTTATCTTGCTATTCTTGTTACTGGGATGTAGTTATGTCTACACACTGAATGATATAAGAGTCTCTCAAGGGAATTTATGTATTTACCAATTCCTCTGCACTGGCAGGATGTGACACAAGGTCAGTTTTTAAGCTGAGTTTAGCAGATCTGAAATCAGTTTTCCTTCTCCTAGACCAGATTCCATACAAAGGTTAAAAAGCCCAGTTATGTCTACACACTGAATGATATAAGAGTCTCTCAAGGGAATTTATGTATTTACCAATTCCTCTGCACTGGCAGGATGTGACACAAGGTCAGTTTTTAAGCTGAGTTTAGCAGATCTGAAATCAGTTTTCCTTCTCCTAGACCAGATTCCATACAAAGGTTAAAAAGCCCAGTCTTCTCAACTATTTGCCCATAACTCGAGAGAGAATAGCTGTATTCATATCTTCCCCAACAGTATTAGTGCTATGTAAAATTTAGTGCCTCATCAAGAATTTGAACTCGCGTCGCCGTGTCTATTTCTAACGGTGATAACAATTTCACCAAGAGCACCCCCATGAAAGGGTATATAACTATAATCTAAGGACAAAAGTTTTTCTTACTACTTTATCATCTTACACATCTTCTATATTTTTATTAGTCGAATAATCAGATAATCAGAATGGTTCATATGTACTTTAGTTGGTAAAAACAGCTAACATCTGTTAAGACTAAAAAGTCATCAAAGTTATATATATATATATATATAAATTATGCTTCCTAGTTAATTTACATATATATATATATATATATATATATATATCAACTAGCAAACATAATTTCTACTTTTCAGTGACCTTTAGATTTTCCACAGCAAAATACAATTATGATATTTTTGATTGTCAAGTTTTATAGTATTTTTAGAATTTAATCCTTTTCGAAATTTTTATCAGTTGAAAAACGTAACGATGGAAATGTTATACGGAATAAATTCTCGAAAAATTGTTGGTTATCAAGTCATAATTTCTTATATATATATATATATATATATATATATAAAGTACAGTTAGAGACCTTAGTCGAGGGTGACACGAAGGCTCCCTTTTCAATAGCTACGACACCAAGGGGGCTAGTCCATTTCCTGGATTGCTCCACTTTACCCTTGATCTTTACCTTATAAAGCTGAGTTTTAAGCGAGGTGGCATCAAGTACCGTTTTTGAATCTTTGGTATCTCTACGACCAGGGATTGAACACTGGTCTCCAAAACCATTGACGAACAATCTACTCATTAGGCCAATGGCCTGGATGATATTTATTTATCTACTTATTTATCCTTACCTTCCCAACATTCTATAACTCCCAAGAAGTCTCTAGTGTCACTTTTTTTTCAATCTTTTAATCTTATTCAAAATTATATATATATGTATATATACTCCGTTTGAGTTTTCCCCACCAATCTGTTTTTTGATGGGGTGTCTTTTCTTGTTTTTCACAGAAGCCAAGTTACAGCAAGTCTCCTCAAATTTCCAAGACAATTCTAAGTATTCTAGCTAATCTTAAAAGAGTCATGGAAAGGATGTCTGACCTCTACTTACCCAGTCTCTTTTCAATCAAAAGTGGATGATCACTATTTAGCCATTTAGCCTTGTGATAAAGGACCAATATCTTTTCCCTAAAAATAGGGTGTTGGTTGTGCTTTGATTTAATCAAAGCCATTTAAAATGTAATTATTTGATTAACGAAATATCTGACTATCAATAATGACACATAGAACAACACAGTCCTGTGAGCTGAGGCTGTAGAATACACCAACTACATCTCTGCAGAGGAGTAATCTGATGATGAGGCCCCAGTAATTCTGGAGCTTTGGGGAATACAGAGTACCCCTTCATTACCATCGCTGCCAGATCCACTCTGGCCCGAAGTGGTAGCACCTAAAATGGTCCTATTTAGGGGTCAAATAGAACTGTTAGACATTTAAACTTATGGCAAACAAATGACTAATGCTCAATTGAATTGTTAGGCATACAACTGTTTGATTATTTAACTGTGTGTAAACAAATGACTGATGATTAAATGAATTGTTAGTGATACATGATAATATTTGGGATCATTTAACTTTGACCTATGCTAAATGAATTGCTTGAATGGCCATCTCTCACTACCCGTCTCTATCGTCCATCGCTCTCGGTAGGTCTTCAAGGTTACATCCTGTATCGGCACTGAGCTGTTGTATATAGGTTCTAGCTGGTCGTCATATCTGGTTCGTCTAACTTGGATAGTTTCGTGATAGGTGGAAGGTGACCGTACAGCTGCTGCTTTGTCGGGTGATGCCCCCTGGACTTGTTCAATATTGCTCGCAGCATTCTTGTGTAATTGCCGTCAAGCTTTTTCTCCATACGTTTACTTAGCGTCTATGTAGTGCATCAATACAGCAGTATCGACCCGACATCTACTTGAAAAAAAAAAACTGCGTTTTATTTTATTAGTCAGGTCTGATTTCCATATAACCGATAGCCTATGGAGAGCTGTCCATGCCTTTGCTAGTCGCGTGTTGATATTTGTCTCGGTTAATAGTTGGAACTATTTAACTTTGACGATTTATGTTTGAAAATCATATAAATCTAATATGTATGAATAAACCTGATTTTGCATTAAATAACCTACAATGGTTGATATGCCATAAAACTAAAGTAGTTGGGGTGGGGGGTAACCCGAAGGCTCTCTTTTCAATAGCTACTAGACCGAGGTGTAGGGGAGGGCGCTTCTCCTTTCTCTGGATTGTGCCGCTTTACCCTTGATACGTACCTTATATTGCTGACTGTTAAGCATGGAGGTATCAAGTACCATTTTTAAAGTTTTTGGTATGACTCGACCTGGGATTGAACCCAGGTCTCTCGGACCATTGCCTTTCCCAAAAGTATAAACACTCTGTGAAATACAAACAGGATTTGAACTCCTGTCCCCGTGTCCATTTCTAATGTGTTTGGTTGCGATATCGTAGTTATCGAGTTCGAACGCCAGTCGCGCTATTACGTTCACTTTCGGACTAATAACCTTAGGAGATGTATGAAACTCCTCATTCCTCTCAACTATAGGTTAAATAGTATCACTGCAGTTCTTCCTGGAGGATGGCTTTGGCATTAAACAACGCACAAAGGTTGATGTGCTATAAAACAAGTAAATCAAACTAAATAAAAAAATAAAACTTTTACAGGACAGAAGTTTTGGGTAAATAAATAGTACTTTTATAAATTTCATGAGACTCAATATTTACGTTAATAGATGGCTGCCGTGATTTTATTGGTTTGGTTTCTTAGTTTAATGGCATATCAACCTTCTTGTTTATACTTGTAGAAGAACAGTAATGGTTAGCAAAAACACTAAAAATAATTTTACCTACTAGCTATTTATTTACATGCATATATATATATATATATATATATATAGGTTGCCGATATATGTAGAAATATATACGTAAAAAATTTCTTCACTTACGCAAATAATAAGATGACTCTGGGGTGAGTTCTCCATCTGACGTAAAGTCAGCCAGGTTTCGATCCCAGTTGAAAGGATCTCAAAGATCTCACCACAAGGATGTTTTGATACAACGAATGTGGATGGCACTATATATATATTATTTGGTATATAGTAATTTACAAGGGTTGATATGACATAAAACTCAACCACGCAATCAATTTTCTTTCATAAAAAGTTTTACAAAACCAAAGGTACCAGGATTTTTCATTTCAGTAGAAACTTTATATCTTCAAAATGGATATCATTAAATATTTATAACAAAACACAACAGCTTCAATATTCTGTAACAAAAAAAAATCAAGTTCAGTTTGTTTAAAAGTAAATTCATGAATTAGAACAATAGGCTCCCCGTGAACTTTCATAGAACAAACATCGTTTGGTTCTTAGTCGACACAGAAATATGTCAGTTCAAGACAAGATATTAATTGGCAATTGAAAACGGTCTCGTTGGAGAGCAAAGATAAATTCCATTTCTATGGTAATTTAAAATATTCTGAAATAAAAGAACTACTTCAATAGATTTATTCATGGTATTCACATTTTTCGCTTTAAAAAATTTAATTTGATAGAAATTCAGTAGTATGCAGGTCTTGAAGTGCTGTATTTTCTGTCTCTTGTACTGTCTGAAGTTCACTAACTTTTATGATGTATTTGGGCATTGGGAGCAAAAATATGTTATTTATAGGTAACAAAAAACATAGGAAGTATTAAGCATTTTACAAGAATTTTCATAGTGACCTCAATCCGTTGACATAGAAGATCGTCCACATTCAGTAGTATGCAGGTCTTGAAGTGCTGTATTTTCATAGAACAAACATCGTTTGGTAGTTGCGTGTTGATATCTCTCTCGGTTAATAGTTGGAACTATTTAACTTTGACGATTTATGTTTGAAAATCATATAAATCTAATATATATATATGAATAAATGAATATATGAATAAATCTGATTTTGCATTAAATAACCTGCAATGGTTGATATGCCATAAAACTAAAGTAGTTGGGGTGGGAGTTTAACCCGAAGACTCTCTTTTCAATAGCTACAACACCGAGTTTTAGGAGAGGGTGCTACTCCTTTCCCTGGATTGCTCCACTTTACTCTTGATACGTACCTTATAATGCTGAGTGTTAAGCAAGGAGGTATCAAGTACTATTTTCAGGTCTTTGGTATGACACGACCTGGGACTGAACCCTGGTCTTCTGGATCATTAGAGAACACTCTACCCATTAGGCCAATAAACCAAACACATAAAGAAACTGTTTCAGTTTGACCCAGGCGTATAAGCCCCAACTATGGATTAAATAGTACCGCAACTGTTTTACAAGCTTGGCTTTGGCATTAAAAACCTATGAAAGCTTAGATGCGATTAAACAAAGTAACCAAACCCAACAAAGCAGAAGATATTCCGTTTAATTTCAACGAATATTGATATGCTTTTAACGAAAAATGTTTTAAACTATCGAAAGGGTTAAATTTTTAGTTTGGAGAGATCAACTTGCTGAAGCGATTACTCACCTAGCAACACGTCACCTCAAACACAGAACAAGGGCAAGAACATTACCTTCACCCACATCACCACCTGCATTAACAATGTACACGCGTTGGAGTGAACAGTTAAAGTTCATGATTGGTAAACGAGCATTCCTAAATTCTATTACTAATCCGGGATTATCTCTATTTGTTTGTCAGTGTGATGACGGGCGCTGTTTCCCCGTGGGTTTCGAACATGCCACATCTTGAAAAAGAGAAAAAAGGAAATAGAAAATAATATCCGATTTGGTTAGGGAGGCCGGAGATGAAGGGAAAATGGGAAGCTAAAAGACAATTCAAGGAGTAACGGTTGAGTGAAGGGAGTTTGGGGTCATCGATTGAATAAAATAGTTAATAGCAAGTTCTATCATGCACAGTTTATCAAATATGCATGGATAAGTGACAGTGTTATGCGTGTAAAAGTTTAACGCGTATCTTCTTTCAACTTGGTCATACACGAAAAACAATTTGTTGACATATATATATATATATATATATATATATATATATATATTAAGCTAGTCGGCTGCGGCAGTATAAAATACCGACTGCATCTCTCCAACGAGTGTCCTGGGTATGATATGAAACTACTTGATGGTGGAGCTCCAGTCCTGGACCGTGAGGGAAATGTGGAGTATATCAGTAAGACTTGAAACTGTTTAATATCCTAGTTATGATATTAAACAGCATTTGATGATGAGGCTTCTGTTTTGGAGTTTGGGGAATGTGGAGTACCCTTTCATTAAAATTACTCCCAAATCAGTTCTGACTCGGAGCCCGTAGTATCTGTTAAAGTTTCATGTATAGGTCAAATAAATCAGTTAAATTATTTTACTAATCTTGAAACCATTTAACTGTGTGCAAACAAAGGATTAATATCCAATTGAATTATTAGTATATGATAGCAAAAATCAAAATTATTTAGCTATGGTAAATAAAAATATTAGTGTTGGATAGCAATACTTGAAACCATTTAACTGTGTGCAAATAAATGAGCTTTAGCTCTTTTAAAAAAGTTTCCTTCAAAAGATTCGTTCTCAAACAATATATATTTAATGATTGATTATTAACGAGAGTTGTAATTAAATGACCTACGAGGGTTGAAATGCCGGAAAATAAAACCAACCAAATCTCTTTATATATATATATATATATATATATATATGTACAGAGAGAGAGTAAAAGAAAGAGAGAGTGAGAGAAAGGCAAAGAAAGAACAGATAAAAAGACACACACACACACACACACACATATATATATATATATATATATATAAAGAGAGATAGAGAGGATGAGAGAGAGAGTATTATTTTTATGTCTACACACATATATTTACATAAAAATATGAAATAATATTCAAAGGATGTATTTGTTTATGTATTATTATATGTCAACAATCACTGCTTTGGTTTTTGTTGAACCATCATCTAATCGATGTCAGAATGTGATGTTATAATGCTTCATTGAAAAATCTTTCCAATGAAAAAAAAATGAATTGTAGCATTTTTTTATTTGAAGATACTTTTTGATTGAAACATCATAAAACCGCATTCTAACATTATATATATGAGTCTTTTCGTCTGTTCTTCGCCATAAGAGTTCATCAATGTTTAACTACGATGTTTTAACTGAAATCGATGATTTCAGTGTAGCTTTAGTGTAGTCCAAAAATTAAATTTTAGTTGGATTTGTTGCAAAGCTGCAAGTTTGCAGTTCCTGATACAGTTCAATTTCATTACTTAATAGGAAATAGTCAACAAAATTAGCTTGTTAATCGTTATACTATGACTAATTTTTTTGTTTAGCTATTTACTTATCATAGTCTGTTCATAATCTGTCGGTGTGTATGTCTCTATATTTGTCTCTGCATCTGCATCTATCTATCTCTGTCTCTATCCGTCTCTCTTCATCTGTTCATATCTCTCTCTATCTCTATCTCTCTCTCTCTCTCTCTCTCTTCATCTGTTCATATCTCTCTCTCTCTCTCTCTCTCTCTCTATCTATCTATCTATCTATCTATCTATATCAGCCTGTTCATATCTATTTATTTAGTCCCTTCATATTAACAAAGATTTATCGATCCATCTGCCCCACACACACACACAAACTCTCTCTCTCTCTCTCTCTCTCTCTCTCTCTCAACACACACACACACACACACACACACACACACACACATACACACACACACACATATGTATATAGTGTATCACAAAAGTGAGTACACCCCTCATATTTCTGCAGATATTTAAGTATATCTCTTCATGGGACAACACTGACAAAATGACACTTTGACACAATGAAAAGTAATCTGTATGCTTCTGATATAACAGAGTTAATTGACTTTCCCCTCGAAATAACTCAAAATATAACCATTAAAAGCTAAACCCCTGCCAACAAAAGTGAGTATACCCCTTCGGGAAATTTGTCAATATCAACATACACCCTGTCAACTGTCAATATTTTGTGTGGCCACCATCATTATCCAGAACTGGTCTCCTGGCAGAGAAGTTTACCAGAGCTTTAGATAGCCACTGGAATGCTCTTCCACTCCTCCATGACGACGTCGCGGAGCTGGCAGATATTTGAGATTTTGTACACTTCCACCTTCCGCTTGAGGATCCTCCAAAGATGTTCTATTGGGTTCAAGTCAGGAGACATGCTTGGCCAGTCCATCACCTTTACCCCCAGCCTCTTCAGTAAAGCAATGGTCGTCTTGGACGTGTGCTTGGGATCATTGTCATGCTGGAACACTGCCCTGCTACCCAGTTTCTGGAGGTAGGGGATCATGCTCTGCTGCAGTATTTCACAGTACATGTCGGAGTTCATGTTTCCCTCAATGAAATATAACTCTCCAACACCTGCAGCACTCATGCAGCCTTAGACCATGACATTCCCACCACCATGCTTGACAGTAGGCATGACACACTTACCTTTTTACTCCTCTCCTGGTCGCCGCCACACATGCTTGAAGCCATCTGAACCAAACAAATTAATCTTTATCTCATCAGACCATAGGACATGGTTTCAGTAATCCATGTGCTTTGTTGACATGTCTTCAGCAAACTGTTTGGAGGCTTTCTTGTGTATCGTCTTCAAAAGAGGCTTCCTCTTGGGGTGACAGCCATACACACCAATTTGATGTAGAGTGCGGCGTATAGTCTGAGCACTAACAGGCTCCCACCTCTTCAATCTCTGCAGCAATCTCTGCAGCAATGCTGACAGTACTCCTACGCGGATCTTTCAAAGAAAGCATTTAGATGTAACGCTCAGCACGTGCGCTCAGCTTCTTTGGACGACCTACCCGAGGCCTGTTCTGAGTGGCCCCTCACTTTTAAAAAACACTGGATGATCTTAGCCACTGAGCTGCAGTTCAGTTTCAAGGTGTTGGCAATCTTCTTGTAGTCCTGACCATCTTCATGTCGCGCAACCATATGTCTTTTAAGATCCTCAGAGAGTTCTGTGCCATGTGGTGCCATGTTGGAACATTCAGTGACCAGTATGAAAGAGTGTGAGAGCTGCTCTACACATTTGAACACACCTGCTCCCTATGCACATGGGCCTAGTAACACTAATGAGTCACATGACATTTTGGAGGGAAAATGACAAGCAGTAGTCAGTTTGGACATTTAGGAGTGTAGTTTCTTAGGGGTGTACTCACTTTTGTTGGCAGGGATTTAGCTTTTAATGGTTATATTTTGAGTTATTCTGAGAGGAAAATAAATTAACTCTGTTATATAAGCTGCATACAGATTACTTTTCATTGTGTCAAAGCGTCACTTTGTCAGTGTTGTCCCATGAAGAGATATACTTAAATATCTGCAGAAATATGAGGGGTGTACTCACTTTTGTTATACACTATATATATATATATATATATATATCAGTTGTTTCATATCTATCTATCTCCCTATACCAGATAGTTCATATCTATCTATCTATCTAAGACCATCCATAGCTATTGAATTTGCTGGCGAACTAACAACCACCGCCTGTTCATATTACTATCCATCCATCATTGTCCGTCCAAATCTATTTATCAATCCAGCTATCTAACTATCTCAACCCATTCTTATCTAGCAAGCTAAATATCTCAGCTCGTTCATATTATCTATCTATCTATCTATCCAGCCCATCCATAGCAATCGAAACAACTGACTACAGAACAACCCCAGCCCGTTCATATTACCAACTATTGATCGTAGTCCATCTGTTATATTTTGACCTTCGACCCGGCCCAAAAATACTATTCCAAGGTAATACACCGGAAGGAAGTGACACATTCCAACGGCCAGTAATCGAAAGAGATCGCGTTGGTGGATTAAGGCTTATGATATGGAACAAGGTGAAGGTCCCATTGTGCCATTACAGTCATGCACCGGAAGAGAGTAACCTCTGAACTGCATGACAGTTATTTCCGCTTGATGACGATTAAACATTCGATTTCAAAGATCCAGTAGGCGATCGTGTGGGCGTTGAGTTATTATTTAACTCAGTTGAGTTTGGGTCCCAGAGGAGTTGCCAGCAGACTCCCAGACAGTAGAGACCAGATGTGGTAGGGAAAACCACACCCGACCGAGGGGGCACTCGGAAAACCCCCGATGCAGTTGCCAGCAGACTCCCAGACAGTAGAGACCAGATGTGGTAGGGAAAACCACACCCGACCGAGGGGGCACTCGGAAAACCCCCGATGCAGTTGCCAGCAGAATTCCAGACAGCTAGAGACCAGATGTGGTAGGGAAGACCACACCCGACCGAGGGGCCCCCCGGAAAAGCCCCGATGGAGTGGACCCCAAGACCTCTGGTTGAGCATCTAAGAGAACAAGAAAGACACAACGTGACGGTCATAACAGTGGGGTCAAAATATGAAGTTTATGTTCGGTCTCCAGCATCCTCTCACATGCAAACCCTTAAACAACCCTTTCGAACCCTTGCAATAAAGTGAGAGGTGAATATTTTTCTAAAGAAGTCTTCTCGTGTCTTCCTTCCTGCATCTTAATTCTTCTTGCGTCTTCCTTCCTTCATGCGTCTTAAATATGGTGTCGTTGTGATGCTGAATGAACGTGTAAATAACTATATAACACATCCATATCTATCTATCTATCTATCTATCTATCTATCAATGCCACTGTATCTCATTTGAATATTTTGAGTGAATTTCTAGTGTTTAATGTCTTGATTATTCTAAAATGACTTCGAATCTGCCCAACCATGAATATGAAATTTTGCAAACCACTTATGATACGTTCTATCTTTTACATCACCTTCTTTATAAGCTTCACAAATTTTTACTTTGTTTTTGTGTTCTAACCTTGCGTAAAATAAACACTGCAAACTCTCAAGGAATTGCTGGTTCCATCTTTCATTTTCATTGTTAGAATCAGTAAACAAAAATGCAGCAATTTGCCAATTAGAAATGCACACAGATAAAACAGCTGTCAAAATCCAAAGAAAAGTAATCTTCCCCAATGAAATTATGTAAAACGAAATGCTTTTAATGTTATCTGCTGCTGAAAAAAAAACTTGAAAAGTTTTGTTTTATTCAATTATACATAGTTTCTCTTTGCATCTGCATACATTTTGTATTTTTGTTAAAATTCTACAAAGACGTAGGAAATTAGCCACTAGACAAAGAAAAAAATTGAAATCTATAAGTTTTAACACAGTAAGGTATATATTCGATTTCAGCTCCCTGTTAGCATCTCGGGTTGTAAACTGCTCTGTCGATGGGGCTTAGAATATGCAGACTAAATCCCCTGCAAACGAGAAAGACTCCCCTTCTAAAATTGGCTTGTTTAAAAATAGTTACCAACAAACGATTCGTTTACAAAAGAAAAACTTGGGGTCTCCTGTGTATGGCACTAACCTGCATCATGAAATGAATCTCTAGTTCTGTATCTCTGGGAAAAGCTGATGAAATTTTTCATTGCCCTAACTTCCAGATCAAATGTTTCCAAATAATTGCTGTTAGATAGGAATACTTGAAACCATATAACAAGCTTGGTTTGGTTTAGATTGATGATATACCAACAACCATTGTTGATTATTCATGCCAAATCCATTTTATACGTATAAACAGTTCTATTTCAAACAATTCAGTTTAGTATAAGTAAAGTTTTATGTTAACACACGCTTAACTGTCAAAACAGTTCCATTTAAAACAATTCAGTTTAGCATAAGTACGCATTTTAGTTCTATTTGACCTATAGATAGGACCTTATCAGGTGCTACTAATCTGGGCCAGAGTGGACCCGGGAGCGATGGCAATGAAGGGGTACTCTGCATTCCCTAAAACTCCAGTATTAGTGAAACCTCTCCATCAGATTGTTTAGTGTCATCTCCAAGACAATCGTTAGGAGTTACTCTTCTCCATTGAAGTAGTCGGTGTACTCGACAGTTCTAGCCGACTGGGCAACCATAAAAAAATGTATAAACTATTTGTGTTAAGAATAGTTACTTGAGGTTATAATTGTTTACAAAGTAGTAATAGCAGTAGTTAGTGTTGTGATTGTTTAATTTTAAAGACATGTCAAACTGTCCAAAGTTATCTGATGCTAAGAGGTTATGGAAGAGCGTTTATTGTATGGTTATATTTACATTGTATTTTTTTAAAAGTTTTTTTGTGTGCTTGATACTATTGAATTCGAATAATTGTAAACAAATCTATTTGAGCTATTCATGGGAGCGTAACAGATACGGACACTCTGAATAAGTGTGGATCAGGGAGTAAAGTCAAAGAAGAGGTACTCCACACTTCCTAGATCTCTGGAACTGGAGCCTATCCATCAGATATAGTTTAGTGTCATACCCAGGACATTGTTGCTATTACCATTATTTTTAGTTGTAGCAGAAGTAGTAACTTGAAACCATGTAATTGCTTGATATATTTGAGGCAATATTTGAATTTACCAACACCTCCTATGGTTAGGATGTGACACAAGCTCATTGTTTAAGCGGAGTTTAAGTGGCTTGAATTATAATATAATATAATATATATAATATAATACAATATATATAATATAATATTCCTTCTCTTAGACTGGTAACGTAACCTAGGTTAAAGAACCCAGTCTGCTTTTCTATTTACCCATAGCTGAAGAGAGAATAATTGGAAACATAGATTTCCCAAAGGTATTAGTGCTATGTGAAATGCATTATCATCATCATGTCGCACTATCAGCGCGGATATTCCTGATCCTTTCTCGCCAAACCTCCCAATCATCCATTGCTTTCGGCATATCCTCAGGGCTAGATCCCGTATTGGCACAGAGCTGCTGTATGTAGGTTCGAGCTGGACGTCCTGCCTTTGCTCGTCCATGTGAAGGGGTCCCCAGTTCGTCCGCACTTCTCCAGGCGTGTCCCGCGTGTCTGGTTTGTCTAATTTTGATAGTTTTCGTGATGGGTGGTAGGTGGCCGTACAGTTGCTGCTTTGTGGGGTGCTGCCTCCAGGACTTGTTTAATATTGCTCACAGCATTCTTGTGTAATAGCTGTCATGCTTTTTCTCCATCCGTTTAGTCAGCGTCCATGTCGTGCATCCACATAGCAGTATCAACATGATCGCTGCTTTTATCGGTCAGGTCTGACTTCCATACGACCGATAGCCTACCGTAGCTGTCCATGAGTTTGCTTATCACGGGTTGATGTCCGTCTTGGTTGATGAGACACTGTTGAACTCAAGTCACCCTGTTCATTTCCAGTGACGATTACTATTACATCATTGGCACCTCCTTCTTGAAGTAATATAACTGTGTGCAAACAAATAATTATAATTCTTACGAATTATTTCCTGGCGCTGAACCGCTTTTCAAACCCACACCACTTACTAATTTTCAAATCCAAACTTTTACTGTAGCAGGGGTCGAAACTCTGAGCTATAAAATGGGTAGGCCAAATTAATAGGAGAAAATAACAAGATTGACCAGATAAATAAAGTTCAGTAACAGGTAGGGAAAAAATCACCTTATTTTTAGTCAATAAATGGGTAACTCCTGTCCGGCAGTCCAAAGGATGTTGGCAGCAATAAATATAAAGCTAACAGACTTACAAAGTAGAAACACAAGTTAAGTGACCAGAACAAAATGGTGTAAAAAAAGAGGGGTGCATGGAGAACAGAAACAAAACCTAAAAATGTTCAGCAATACACAAAACAGCGACACTTACCAGTGTTTTATATTCTCTCTTTTTATAGAGCCATCTCTTCAGTGTCTCTCTTCATCATACTCTAAAATGTGTCATTTTGTCAAACTATTCCTCCAACTTACTCCAGCTTATCAGTTCTCACGAATAAGAGAAAGGAAATTATCAATCTGCGTTTGTAACATTGTTATCAAATAGAAATTATTACTTGAAACCATATAACTGCAAGAAATTCTGAAAGGAACATGACTGTACAAAAAAAAATAGTATTATCAAACAGGAATAGTAAACTTAAAACCATATAATTGCTTGCAAAAGAAGCTAAACACAACAAGTATTTGAACGCTATAAAACCAATCAACAATTTAGGAATCTGAATTCTATGAGATTGGTTACGACTTGTAGCAATAAGGCTAATCATTCCCTATTGATAAAGACCATTTCTAAATGATAATACCTCTTCCCCATGGTTAAGAGACTTTGTTTTTTAGTTAAAAGTTTTTTGTCTATACTTTCCCACGGATCAAATAAATAGAAGTTCAAAAATCGTTTTTGAGCCAACCGTTTGTAGCAAACAAACAAAATATTTCCAAACATTGAAAAGGATTCTTATGATTGATTGATTGATTGATTGATTTTAAAGGCATGTGAATCCGTCATGAGTTAGTTTAGATCAAGATTTTACAGGATCGCGTTCATTGTTCATTTTTATTTACATTGAAGTGTTTTTTTTGGGGGGGGGTATTTATCTATTCATTTATTTATTTATTTATCTATTTATTTATTTATCTTTTTGTAGTTATTTGTCTTACGCACAGCTTTATTGAATAATAATAGCCTTGTGTCATACTTCGGATGTGTAAATAAATGACTTTTTGGGAGGAAGTGGGGTCTTCCCTTTTTAAGGGATGGAGCCACGGTATTCAAAGCCACACTTAATATATGTTAGAATTCGGGGAGTCATTTAGGTTCTCCGTTTAGAAACTTCAGTGTTCGGAATACAAAAGTTATGTCAAGTAGAAACTGTACTTCTGTATCTGAGGCAAATTACAACTGACCATAAATGCCTTTGGTCCTCGTCCTCTGATTGGTCAATTTCACTGCGATCTCTTGCTGCCTCTGCTACTGCTGACTGTTTAGTCGATAAATAGGATGGACCATATTATGGAGTTGGCAACCGCAGTCGAGGGCAACCCGAAGGCTCCGTTTTCGATAGCTATTACACCGATGTGTAGGCAAGGGCGTTACTCCTTTCACTGGATTGCTCCACTTTACTCTTGATACGTACCTTATAAGGTGGCTTCAAGTACCAGTTTTAAAGTCTTTGGTATGACTCGACCTGGGAATGAACCCAGCTCTCCCGAACTATTGGCGAACACTACTCATTAGGCCCATGGTGGGTAGAATGTTTGCCAGTGTTCCGAGAGACCTGGATTGAATCCCAGGTCACGTCATACCAAAGACTTTTAAAATGGTACTTGATACATCCTTGCTTAACACTCAGCAATATAAGGTACGTATCAAGGGTAAGGTGGAGCAACCCTAGAAAAGGAGTAATGCCCTCCCTTACACCTCGGTGTTGTAGCTATTGAAAAGGGCGCTTTCTGGTCGCCCTCGACTACGCTCGTTAACTTTACTTTAAAACTCTGTTATGGATGTCTGTAATGGTTAACAAGCTAGACTCACAAACCTTTACGAGTGAGTCCGAATCTCATTAGGTGCCCCATTCATACGGCCTTGTGTCACATCAAAGCCAAAAATGCTTAGTAAATTACAATACTCAAAAAAACAGTCCAACAGATACCTATACATATTTACTCAGATTAACCTAGTCTGGTACAAGATTGCTACATTGGTGTGCTTAGAGATTGAATTTATAAACAATGGCTTACACGATGACTTGGTTAAGTACTGCCCTCTGGCAAGCACATTCAAGTAGACGAGTGTTTGGTTCTATGCTTGAGACATGTCAATGAGAGATTCATTTGAGACTTTATCCGTTCGTTTGTGTTTATGCACATTGTATGTGTAAGTTTGCGCATGCGTGTATGTGTGTCTGTGTATGTGTGTGTGTGTGTGTGTGTCCAAGCTTTCATGTGTTTGTAACGGGAGGTGTTGACCTTTCGTCTTGACGATCTAAGCATGGTAATTGTAGCGTAGTTAAGGACAGACGATAAGTGGGTTTACAACCGAGTAAATCCCGACAAGTGCCGCCTCTTACCGCCCGACCAGCTAACTTGCCACACCACCCGCTGTGTTGGCCTACGTTTTATCCCATCGCTCAGATAGGCGGCCTTCCGATGGCTTTCACTAGAAAAAAAAAGAATTAAAAATATATGTAGCTAAAGAGGAATGAAAAAAAGAGAGCGTGTGTGTGTGTGTGTGTGTGTGTGTGTGTGTGCTTGTCTTGTCTGTAAGTCTGTCTGTATTTTCTGTGTCTGTGTATATGTGGGTTGGCAGGTGTGGGCGTAAGTGTTCGTGCGTCCGTGAGGGAGGGAGAAAGAAAATAAACTTCACTGAGGAATGAGTAAAGAAAGAAAGAGAAAAAAAAAGAGTGGAAAAAATGAACGCGCAAATAATCATGCTATCTAGCAATCTATTTATCAAAAGATAAGATAGATAGATAGATAGATAGATAGATAGATAGGAGGTAGAGAAAAATAGTTTAAAATAAGAATTGGGAGATTTTTTAAAAAAAGCTTGCATATCTCACACATACTTTAGTATGAGCGAGAGAAAGAGATAAAGAGATTTGTTTGTTTTTTTATCATAATCCACCTTGCGATACATGCACTTCTTCCCATCAATATTGCAGTGCTTTCATCTCATTGGTCAAAATAGTTATCAACGATTGATTAGGCGTTATCATATTAACGTTTCAACCTAACCTTATATATAAAGAGACAGACAGACAGAGACAGGGAGAATGTTCATCTTTCATCTGTTGATATTTCAAGTTAAAGTTTCTCGAATCTCGCTAGAAATTTCACGCATTTCTCGAAATGAAATCAACAAGAGTAAAAATAGAATTTTATTTTCTATCAATTTTTATGAAGAATAGTAGGATAGCAGTGCATATATATATATATATATATATATATATATATATATATATATATATATATATATATATACTCACACACACACACACACACACACACATATATATATATATATATATATATATATATATATATATATATATAAGCGTGGTTCATGAAGTTTGTATGTTTCTAAATTTTGATTTGAAATTGTTTACTTAAAATATTCGATCTAGGTGACTAATAGAGAAATGCTGAATAAAGTGCATTGACAGAGATGGCAATTGTTTTGAAAATTATACATTTTCCATCAGTTGTCTTCTGATAATACACGCATACACATCGACACGCGTTGGTAAACAAAAGACAGAATGAGAGAGGAAGAAAGAAATGTGGCGTAGGTTAGTGAGTGAGTGAGTGAGGGAATGAGTGAGTGAGTGAGTGAGATCGGTTCTATTTTTCCATAACTGGATTTGTTGTGCGTTGACTTCTTTCTTTTATCTCTATAATTTCATCTTATTCTATATGAACGTCTGTCTCACAGAGCGTTTTCGTTTATCTAATAACCGTATTTGTGTGCGTTGTGTGTGAATGAGCTATAGACGAGAAAGAGGTTCGGTTGTTGGAGTGAGTGAGGGAGAAATAAAGAGATAGTAAGAGAGGTAGAAAGAGAGAGAGAGAGAGAGAGCAAGAGAGAGAGAGAGAGAGAGAGAGGGAGAGTCAAGTCTAAATGACATGTCGATGGAAACAAACATATTCATCAGAATTTTCAACAGAGAAAACCGGTTGCAGAGTCAAAGAAAGGTTTCCTTAGACAAGCTAGAATAAAAAAAAATTTCTGAGAAAAAGATAAGGTTTGATAGAAAAGTAAGAAAAAAGATAAAATAGCAGCTATGAAACAAAAAATAATAGCTTATCGTGAACACCATAGTATCTGGATCCAGAGTAATAATTCAAAAAATAAAATAAAATAAAGTAAAATAAAGTTATAACGTACTGAGCCGAACTTAGTTTGGCACAAGGTTTATAATATGCCATTGCGATGCCCATATTAGGAGGATTACCAGTTATTGGTAATGGTTTATGCTAGGGAGTACATTCATTTATTTGTTTATTTGTTTGTTTGGATTTTATGGCATGTCAACCTTTGTAGGTTATTTAATGCCAAATCCATTTTTATACAAATGAACAGTTCCATTTCAAAAAATTCAGTTTAACATAAGTACACGATTTAATTGTCAAAAACATTTTTTCAAGTTATTCAGTTTAGTCATACAGTTCTATTTCAAACAATTTAGTTTAGCTTAAGTACAGTTTCAATGTCAAAACTTGTCCCATTTCAAACAATTCAGTTTTGCATAGATACGCAGGATAAATAACAAAACGGTTCTTTTTCAAGTAATTCAGTTTAGCATAAGTACGCATTTTATTTCTATTTGACCCATTGATAGGACTCTATCAGGTACTACTACTCCGAGCAAGAGTGGACCCAGGAACAATGGCAATGAAGAGGTACTCCGCATTCCCCAAAGCTCCAGCATTAATGGAACCTCACCATCAGATTTTTTAGTGTCATATACAGGACACTCGTAGTGGGGTCTTACCTCTCTGTAGAGATGCAGTCGGTATATTCTACAGTCCCAGCCACCAGGGCAATATACTAAGTTAAATGTAAAAACAGTTCTATTTCAGATAATTCAGTTTAGAATAAGTATACCATTATGGGATAATCTAAAAGATTATGAAATGATATAACCCGGAATGGAGTCAGATAGCAAACGCAACACTGCTTGCCCTAGGACACCATAGTGCAACCAATCCGGGCTGGACTAGACCTGGGAGCGATGGCAATGAAGGGGTACTCCGAATTCTCCAAAGCTCCAACATTACTGGAACCTCACCATCAGACTGTTAAGTGTTATAATCAGGACACTCATTGGTGGGGTTCCCCCATCTCAGTAGAAGTAGTCGTTGTATTCTACAGCTCCGGCTGACTAACAAGGAGGATATTTAGTCACATCTCCCCTCAGTAAAGATCAATATTAACATTAGTATTTCTAGTAAGGAAAGACAAGAACCTATACACATCTATTACATTTTACATACCCGTAGAAAGCTCATTTGGCTGAGGCCGTAGAATACACCGACTGCATCTCTGCAGAGGAGTAAGACTTCCCCCAACGTGTGTCTTGATTATGATACAAAACAATCTGATAAAGAGGCTCCAGTCTTGGAGGTTTTAGAAATGTGGAATACTCTTTTATTGCCATTGCTCCCAGGTCCACTCTGACCCGGAGTGGTAGCATCTGATAGGGTCCTCTTTATAGCTCAAATAGAAATATTTGACTATTTGTACTATGTGCAAACAAATGATTCATGTTAAATTGTTTGAAATTGAACTGTTTGATCATTTAACTGTGTGTAAATAAATGACTGGTATTTAATTGAAGTGTTCGTGATATATAGAAATACTTGAAACGATTTAACTGTGTGTGAACCAATAAGTAATGCTGAATTGAATAATTAGAGTTAAATAGGAATACTTGAAACCACTTCACTGTGCGCAAACAAATGATTAATAGTAAATAAAATTATCAATGTTAGATAGAAATACTTGAAACATTTGACTGAGAGATAAAAAGAGCTCAGGCTTACTTAAAAGAGTTATGAACTAAATGTGTTTACTAATCCTAAATTCAGCGTAAACGTATAAAGAGGTTTTGGCATTAAATAACCGAAAATGGTTCACATGCCATAGAAACCAACTCAACTAAATCATATATATTTAATATATACGTATAAAGAGGATTTGGTATTAAATAATCTACAATTGTTGATATGTAGACACCTGCAAATCTATAGTTTCTATTCTATTTTTGGCGAGATACAAGGTACGAGTATCTAATGTTTTAATTTGGTTTGGCTTTTGTGTTTAAAGGCGTACCGATGCTGGTGGGTTATTTAATGCCTAAGCCATCTCGGTAGAAGAAGAGCTGCAAAACTATTCAACCCACAGTTGGTGGGGTATAAGGGTACAAACCTTTCCTAAATGTATTTGTCCGCAAGAGAATGTAATAGTACGACTTGTGTTCGAACACACTTACTACTTTTTCGCAGTTTAACACGTTAACCACAACACCTCGGGGATTGCTGCGCATTCTAATGGTGAACGAGTTGGATTACCAGACCATTTATTATGTATTTAATCCTAACAGTGGGCCTCGTACTGCAGTCCTTAAGCTAATCTTTGGGTGTTCTTATCCATCCACTCAGCCATAGGCGGAATTTGATACACAACCGATTTTTAAGCGAACTGCTGGTTTTAATTCAGTTTTTGTTTTCCTAGATTGGTTACTTTGCGATTTTACTCTACTATATATCCATAGAGATAGATTCATGCCTTCCCCAAGGGGAGTAGAACATTAATAGACTTGTCCAGTATTTGAAATCGACTCACCAATTCCATTTCTAATGACGCTAATCGTTAAGCTAATCACACCTCCTAAGTTAATCTTAAAATATGACAACGAAACAAGATTCTTCGTAAAGGGCGGAACCATTTTCTTAATTTACTTAAAGGCCGTCGAAACGATGACGAGAAGAGTTTCAGGTCACTTGTTTAATTGAGAAATGTCAGTATTTTCTTCTTCGAGCGATGTTATGGGACAACAGCAAACTGTTGCCCGTATCTCTGGTTGTCCGTTTCTTTTTGATGATCTCTCCCCCCCTCTCTCTCTCTCTCTCTCTTTCTCTCTGACCCAGTGACTGACATTTGCAGGCTTCTATTCAAATCCAGTTCCGTCTTTTACCATTTTGTTCGGTTGATGTGTTACTCCACAAATGCTGAGGATTTATCCATCTCTGAAACCTGTTCTTGAGCCTCTCAAAATTACCTTTGAATATAAACATATCAGTTTACAATAGCAGCTGTCAAGCAAGCAACATTAGCAAGTTTCTGCTAACATGTTTACCAAACCAGCAGATGATATCTCTATACAGGGCACCCCGTGAGAATCGAAATCGCTAGATACGCTAGCTAATCGTTGCACTACGTGAGGAACCCTAAAGATTTTTTCATAGATTAGATTGGACACAAGACACAAGTGACTGATAAACGAAACAAGCGAGCTAACAGCGAGTTGATCAAAATTTACACTCCAATCTTTGCTGAATGTTAACAAGAGCCACAATTATGTAAGAATCGCGTAACAACGTCTTCTAGCTGTAACAACATACGGTTGATCTTGCACCCAGAGACTGGTCTTGCCGAGGTCACCATTTAAATTATCATCCACACTAGGTGAAAGTGGTAATAAGTTCCTCTGTGAATCCAAGTATATATATATATATATATAATCAATAAATATATATCAGTTTTTATACATATATTTAATAGCATGAACGCTTCTCTACGTACACGGGTTTCCTACTGTTTTTAGACGACAATTATCAGGGGAAAAAAACAAAAAAAGATTTTTTCTGTCTGATGATTGTCGTCTTCCAGTGAGTTATCTGTAACAACTTACAGTTGATCTAGCACCATAGGACTGGTCACCATTAAAAGTATCATCAACCCAAGGCAAAAGTGGTGGTAGGGTCCTTCGTGAATCCAAGTATATATATATATATATATATATATATATATATATACAATTAATAAATATATATATAAGTTTTTATACTGGAAAAAAAAGCAAAAGAAAACAAAGAAACAAAAAGGTTTTTTTTCTGTCTGATGATTGCCGTAAAAGGACGGCATGAAACCAGTAGTCAGAGATAAGCATCCATGCTATTAAATATGAATAAAAACTTATATATATTTATTTATTATTATATTATATATCAGGTCTATCATAGATATCGAGCACACTCCAAATTATACCGCATTTAGTCAGCCACAAACCCACATAAGTGAGATAGTGACAATCATACATTGTTGTAATATATATATATATATATATATCTTGGGCTTCATCTTTTATGCATTCATCTGTCTTTTTTTCTCTTTTAGTGGCTGAGGTGTGAGGAGACAGACGGTCATTGTGAACAAAGAAGAAAGATACGATAAGAATTATATTCTGAAGAAGAAAACCACGCAGTGTCCGTTGTCCATGTCTTTCTACTTCTTCGGTCCCAGACAATGACAAAGAAGAAAACAGCGAAAATCCCTAACTCTGTTTTTCTTTGTGTGTGTGTGTGTGTGTGTGTGGAAGAGTTCCTCCTCACTCGTCATCGTTACAATGAAACTCAATAATAAGGGTGTACTGATTATTACAAAAAGAAAAGCTGCAGGGCTTGATGAAATATTCCCAGAAGTATGGAAGACAACCTCAGATTAGCCAAGAACTGCCGGGGTATAACCCTTACATCCATAGCGGCCAAGATATATAATGCAACCGCATAGAACCCCAAATTGAGAACATACATAGGAAGAACCGAAATGGCTTTCGAAAAAATCGATCCACGACGTCACAAATTTTGACTATCCGTCGAATTCTTGAAGATATACGTGTAAAAACCTAGAGGCAGCAATATTATTAGTCGACTTCGCCAAGGCCTTTGATTTCATACACAGAGGAAAGATAGAGCAAATACTACTCGCCTATAGCCTTCCCAAAGAAACCGTCACAGCCATAATGATGCTATCAAATATATATTTGTAAACGCATTAAGTAGGTTTAATTTTTAAAACAGCCTCAGCTCATTCTTTTTGAACGCAGATAAACGGTTTTAGTATTTCTGCCAAACACGAATATTTCTATTTACTATAAATCCTTTTTTGCACACAGTTAAATGGTTTCAAGTGTTGCTATATAACCCTCACAATTTAACATCAGTCATTGTTTGCACAGAGATTGTAGGTAATTTCATTTTCAAATGAGTTAGAACTAATCCATTTGCACTCAAGTATTGCTGTAGTTTCTACACAGTAAAATGGTTTCAATTATTACAATGTAAAACTTATAATTCTATTCAGTATTAATCATTTGTTTGCAGACATTGAAATGTTTACAAGCATTGCTATTTAACACTAATTATTCAATTCAACATTATTCATTCATTTGCACACAGTTAAATTGTTCCAATTATTGCTCTTTATCACTAACAATTCATTTAGACATCAGTCATTTGTTTACACACAGTTAAAGGATAAAATTGTTCTCTTTCTAACAATTCAGTTAAGTATAAGTCATTTGTTTGCACACACATTAAATGTATTCTGTTTGACCCATGGATAGGTCTCTATCAAGTGCTAACAATATTGGCCAAAGTAGATCTAGGAGCGATAGCAGTAAATGAGTACTCATCATTCCCCAAAGCTCCAGCATTATTTCAGCCTCAAAATCAAATTATTTAATGTCATATCTAGGATACTCGTAGCGGGTTCTTACTACTCTTCAGAGATACAATTAGTGTATTCTACGGCCCCAACCGACTGGGCAGTAAAAAGTCTGAAATTCAAACATGATGGGAATTACTTTGAGCAACCTTTAGATTCAAAAATGAATTCTATTGATTGATTGTTTCATGAAGGACAGACTATAAACTTGATCGACGTATACACGAGTATGCACTGTATACATCTTATATTAATTACAAAAATTAATGATTTCGTGACCATATATCACGAATCGATCAATAAAGGATATCCATTTCTACACGACTAAATGGTAAATCGATCGATTTTTGATTAATCGATTACATTTCATCTGGATTTACAATAACAACGGACAATAATATAGAGCTGATTTCACTTGTAAAGATTTTGATTAAAATACATCATTCAAGGTTTGATTGATTGATTTTAACGGCATCTCAAACCATCTTGGAATATGTTATGCCCAGGTGTTCGGGAATCGCGTTTGTTCTACATTTCAATTTACATATTTTACGTGGTGGATGTCTTAGGAGCTTTTTTTTTTTTTTTGGCACAGGTTTTTGTGGAATATAATTATTCTTAAATAGGTCTATTTGAACTAACAAGTACCGCTAATGCAAGTCAGTGTGAACCCAGGAATAATGGCAATGAAGGAGTACTCCACACTCCCCAGATCTCCAGAACGGGAGCCTCGACATGGTAAGTGTCATACCAAGGACACCATTTTGTGGGGAGCTACTTTACCGTCAGTAAGAGGAACAGTCAGCGTATTCTAAGTTCCGCCGGGAGGATGTTTCATGTTTCGGGATAAATGTTTTGAGAAACACCTATTAGAAGTGTTCTGACATAATTTACTTTAACGAACGTTCATATATTACTCGGAAATAAAACAATTATAGCATTACTGTCAATCTATTGATCTCCTCAAATTCCCATAGGAGTTCATACACTCATTCTATCACTGGAAAAAATAAGAAATTAGCATACATGTTCACAAAGTTTGTTTTTTTTTTGTTTGTTTTTTAATTTAGAAGTAAATAATCTAATTACAGATATGACGAGAAACATTTTTTCTTTAATAGCAGAACATTTTTGCTTCATACAATATTCTTTAAAGAAAGTAAATCAAAACGTTTAAATAAATACTTTTCTAAGCCAGACAAATAAGAATATTATGGGATAATCCAAAAGATTATGAAATGATCCCGTAATTTACATTTCTAAAAGCGAAAGCCCTGATATATTAATAGGTTGTTTGGGTTTGATTCTGCTGGAGAAGTAGGGACGATCTCGTAAGTGATGTACTTCTGTGGACCCTTTACCAAGTGGATTAGTTAACGTAATAACAAGACTGGATTTCGAACTCGCGTAATACGATGTCACAGTCCAACATGTTAGCCACTACACCACGGGGACTCTTCTAAGGCTGTAAGGAAATGATTTCCTGCACAACTCAACAAGCGATTGGACATACCTAATTGTAAGGAAATATGGTTTCAAACAAAAGAACTGTTTATTGAAACAATGCAAAGAATAGTTTGGTTTGGTTTCTTTGTTTAATGGCATATCAACCTTTGTAGGTTATTTAATGCCAAAGCCATTGTCCTAGAAGAACAGTAGTGGTATTATTTAACCCATAGCTAGAAGGATAAGGGGGTTTATACCTTTCCCAAGTGTATTTGCCTGAAAGTGAACGTAATAGCGCAACTGGTTCTTTCTTTGTTTTAATGGCATATCAACCTTTGTGGGTTATTTAATGCCAAAAATTCTCCTAGAAGAACAGTAGTGGTATTATTTAACCCATAGCTAGGTGGATAAGGGGGTTTATACCTTTCCCATGGGTATTTGCCCGAAAATGAACATAATAGCACAACTAGAGTACGAACTCGCTTACGACGATTCCACAGTTCATCGCTTTAACCATTACACCACGAGTACACCCCGCAAAGAATTTAAGAAACTAAAACATAGTTAAAGCTGTGGATTGTTCCCAGTTAGGTATACCTAAAATTTGGTGCAAATATAAAAGAAATGGGTTGATTAAAAAAAGAAAGTATTCTAGCAGACCATGAAAGACATTAAAGTGTCAAGAAAGAAAACTCAAAACAATATGCTTTAGAAAAAAAGATAATATCGAACAAGACAAGTGAAACAGATAATAAATATGACTTCCTAAAGAAAGCAGGTAAAGTTCTCGAGTCGTTCATGATATTGGGTTACATACGATTTAAATGAACTGATGAGATAGCAATGAATCCACTTTTCATTCCATCAACAGAAAATTGGTTTTGTGATGATGAAGTCATTTCTTTAGAACGATAATGCATCTTATCACAGAATAAAGAAAATTTTTCTTCAGAGTGAGTAAATGAAGTTGGCGACTGTAATCGAGGGCAACTAGAAGGCTCCCTTTTCAATAGCTTCTACACCGATGTGTAGTGGAGAGCCTTGCTCCTTTCCCTGGATAGCTCCACTTTACCCTCAATACGTACCTTATATTGCTGAGTGTTAAGCAAGGAGGTACCAGGTACCATATTTAAAGTCTTTGGTATGACGTGACCTGGGATTGAACCCGGGTCTCCATAGGCGAACACTCTATCCACTGGGCCAATGAGCAGGTATTTTCTTCAGAAAAGGTTTATAAAATTAATGCTATGAAGTGCAAACAATCGGAATGTAAATCTAATTGAACATTCTCGGGTTAAAATTTGAAAAATGGTAAAGGAGAATGTTTCATCAATCAAAGAGGATCTATAAACTCTCATCCGGGAAATTTCGAATCACTTTAATGAAGAATATCGCTTTAGATTTATAAAATCCGTGCCTGAAAGATTTAACCTTATCACAGAAGTACAAGGTGTAAAAATCTGTTTATTCTAATATTTCATCAGTGAATTCAACACTTTTTTCTCAATATTGGGTTAATCCTATTTACCAACCCCTCCGCTCGGGCAGGATATGACACAAGATCAATTTTTAAGCGGAGTTTAACAGGTTTGAATTCAGAGTTTTCCTTCTCCTAGACTAGTTGCCTCACCAAGAAGAGCCCAGTCTGTCATACTATTTATCCATAACTGGAGGGAGAATAATCGGATTCATAACTTTCCCAAGGGTATTAGTGCTATGGGAAATGCAATCATTCTCGTCCAGGATTTGAACTCGAGTCGCCGTGTCCATTTCCTACGACGATAACCATTACACCACGGGCACCTCAATATTGGGTTAATACATAACATTTTCCTCTTCTTGATTTGAACAAAAATAAGATCATTAATTTGAATAAGTTAATCTAATGTGATTAAGATATATTTTCGGAAGCAAGAATGTTCTGTAATTAAACATTTTTTTCCATTTTATCGATCTTTTTAGTTTAAAACAAGGTGAACATTCTTTAAGTGTGCTGATTACATAGTTTTTGCCAGTCGTAGTATATATATATATATATATATATATATTGTCATCCACAGACAGACTGTTTCGTTCTATCAGAACTCTTCAGTGTGGCTAGACCCGCAGGACGCTCGAAGCCGAGATCGAAACCCGTCTAACTTTACGATAGATTAAGGTTTCAGACCACACAGCTACAAGCGGACTACGTTGGCTAAGGGAATTTTAAGGTATTTTATTTTTAGCAACAGCAGCAGCCTTTGTTTACATTTTTAATACCCTATCGGCTACCAGGGTGCTCAATTCTTACGAAGAGCTTTGCATTACGCTAGGAGCGGCCGACCGAGAGAGAGAGTAACATATGCTCTCGCTAAATGTTACGTTATACTCACTTCATCAGAAAATAACAATGATAAAAATAATATGGAACATGAAAGTGACGGTGATACCAATTGTAATTGACACTCTCGGTATAGTTACCAAAGTATTGGTACAGGGACTAGAGAACTTCGAAATAAAAAGACTATTTAAACTACAGCATTGTTAAGATCAGCTAGAATACTGAAAAGATTCCTGGAGATCAAAAGAAACTTGCTATCACTCAGACTCCAGTGGAAAACTATCAGCTGACGCTGCTGTGAATAACAATCGAATATGTAAAAAAGTGATAATAATTTCCTTTATAAACCAACCCATTTCTTCCATATTTGCACCAGATTTTTGACACAGCTGATTGGGAAAAGCCAACGTCTTTGACACACTCTATAGTTAGCTGAGTTTTATGATCCTTTTCATTGTTTCAATTAGCTGCTCTTTTGTTGGTGCTATGTTTTCGTTCAGTTAGGTATGCTCAACCAATTGTTGAGTTGCGTAAAAACTGTTTTTTTTTTTACTCTAGACCGATTTGCATATACAGGCTCCAGCTGATTTTATGAATTGCAAATTACATAATCTTTTCATATTTTTTTTCCTTAACATTGGGCTATTTTGTAATATTTTCATCTTCTTCGATTGGAAAAAATATTGTATCGATTTAAACAATTTAATCTGGTTTGTGTAAGGAATATTTTATGAAGCCAGAATGCTCAGTTATTAAAGAAAAAAGTTTTTTGCGTCTCATCTGTTATAAGTTTATTTACTGCTAAATAGAAATACACAGGGAACATCATCTAAGAGTCATAATTCAATGATTCCTACTTGGAGTAGTATAATGGGGCTAATGAAGATTTTGGTCGTCGCTAGTTATTGATATCTGACTCCGTTAGATTCGTTTTACTCTATCTTAATTCGCTGGCGTCTTCTTGTCTGTGAAGGCTGCAAAGGAAGTAAAATAAGATAGGCGGAAGCGGAGAAAGAAGATTTATTTTAAATTTCAACTTTACTTTGATTGGGTTTTTGTTCAGCTACTCTGTAGTGAGAAAATTTCTTCCCGGACTATTTGAGAACCGGCGTTCAAATATATAAGTCGTCTCCAGTGGTTAAAAAAACCAAAATTCAGTGTGGTCATTTCCAGTGATGTTTTTACGTTGCTTGCTTCGGCGAGTTAGCTCGCTAGCACAACGCACAACCGACATACGAAGCCCAGGAGACGTGTCAAAACAAGCATCCTACCAGTTGTACTCACTACATAATGGACTCGCCTTCCTTCATAAATATACGTCAACGAGAGCGTCAGAAGGGAATGCACCAATCAGCGTGACACAATCATTTGTTTAGTGGACAGATAGTCACTACCACACCGGACTCTCAGCTTTCTACCAACTAACCACTGTTTAACCGGGTTCACTTGTACCTTGTTTCTGTTACTTGAAGATATATGTTTTTCTATCAAACCTTTTGTGTTCCCTGCGTCTTTCTTTGGTCAGCATCACTACATTACCTTGCTAGCAGCAGGGTGGAAGAATGTCCTTTCAGTCTGAAGAGTCCCGGTGAAGTGAGAGCGAATTTCTCTTTTTACTGGGAGGTTTCCCGGGGCTTCTGGGAGCTTCTGCATTTTAAAATTTTTTTTTCATTTTATTTTATTCACTCCTACAGTTTCTATATCAAGTTGCTGAGAGCATAAACAAGGTAGATCACATACAAGCACATAAACTCGTGCCAAAAAAATCGTATGAAAATCATTATGGAAATTTGCATGTGCACTTAAATTTATGTGATTTTACAAGTATCGAAATGCATTAACTGTTGAGGTAATAGTCAAAATCATGTAAGATGGTTTCACGGAACAGAGAGGAACAAGGGGGGGGTCTTTTATTATATACGTGGTAATGAAAAGCCTGGGAAAATATCTATGCATATTTGCTTGGATTAGGCTTACTTTAAATATACTATTTACTAAAATAATTCAGTTTGTTTCGTTTAAGGGATATTTTATGAAGCCATAATGTTCAGCAATCTAAGAAAAAATGTTCTGCATCTTATCTTGCTCTGATCAAATTTCCGTATCAGTTATATATACTCGAGTATATACAGTAAGTAACAGTGAAATGTATAAGTAAGAAACTTTTGATGTTTATCAAGTTTATTCGAGCATGATAAATTCTAGTGTGCCAAGTATGGATCAAAGCCATATTCGCAAAACTTGTGAGCTAACCATCTATCTAAGTGACAGATACACAGGTGGTTAGAAGAAATGAATAGAAGAGCGATAACAAAAATAAAAAATTGCCAAGTGTCCGAGAAAAAAAAAGGTGTTATTTTAGTTCGTCCAATTGGGATGAATTTAAACAGCTGACCTGTATTGTTTTCTCTTTCATCTTTTCTGTCAGATTCACACTTGAGAAATTATCTGCCTCAGATGGCATGCCCCTCCTTGGATTGAGATATGGATTGGGGACAATCAGCAGGTGGTTCTTGAACAAGCCAAACGACGAAAAGGGAAAAACCCTTGATGGTAAAAATGATGTCGATATAAAAAGAAGCGTAAAGAAAATATTGGTGTTTATTCATATTTGACTTAACCAAGTTCTCGCTCTCTCTCTCTCTCTCTCTCTCTCTCTCTTTAACACATGCCCACACACATGCGTACGCTGACACGTACACATATGAACACACACACTCACGCATACGTGTATATACACATATATAAAGGTAGAACTTATCGTAACGATTGTCGATATGGAATCAACAATCTTAGTTCAAATCTGGGACGAGGCAGTTTGAGTTTCGCTTCTCGCTAGTGCACTTTGGAAAGATATGAATGTATCTCTATTCCAGCCATCTATCGTAAAATGAAAATCAATTTGCAGCAAAAAAAACATTAATTCTCATAATTTGAAGTTGTTTATGGTTATGATTGAAATGAAAAATGAAGAAAAATTCATCCGAAAGGATTTTACTATAGAAATACATTGGAAAAGGTTTTACTATAGAAATGCATTGGAAAGGGTTTTACTATAGAAATGCATTGGAAAGGGTTTTACAATAGTAATGCATTGGAAAAGGTTTTACTATAAAAATGCACTGGAAAGGGTTTTACTATAGAAATGCATTGGAAAGGGTTTTACAATAGTAATGCATTGGAAAATGTTTTACTATAGAAATGCATTGGAAAGGGTTTTACTATAGAAATGCATTGGAAAGGGTTTTACTATAGAAATGCATTGGAAAAGGTTTTCCGCAGGAATGCATTGGAATGGGTTTTGATATAGAAATACATTAGAAAAGGTTTAATCATAGGAATGCATTGAAAAGAGATTTATTGTAAAAATGAATTTGAAAGGTTTTTACTATTGCAATACATTGGAAATGGTTTTACAATAAGAGAACATTGGAAAGGATTTCTCTGTGGGAATGTACTGGAAAGGATTTTTTTATAAAAATGCATTGGAAAGGGTTTTATAAAATATATGCGTTGAGACAGTTTTTTAAAAGTAATCTATTGAAAAGGGTTTTATAAGAGAAATGCATAGAAACGGTTTTATTATAGTAAAGCATTGAAAAGGGTTCTATAAGAGGAATGCGTTGAAACAGTTTTATTATAGTAATGCTGTGGAAAGGGTTTTATAAGAGGAATGCGTTGAAACAGTTTTATTATAGTAATGCTGTGGAAAAGGTTTTATAAGAGGAATGCGTTGAAACAGTTTTATTATAGTAATGCTGTGGAAAGGGTTTTATAAGAGGAATGCGTTGAAACAGTTTTATTATTGGAATGCTGTGGAAAGGGTTTCATAAGAGGAATGCGTTGAAACAGTTTTATTATTGTAATGCTGTGGAAAGGGTTTTATAAGAGGAATGCGTTGAAACAGTTTTATTATAGTAATGCTGTGGAAAGGGTTTTATAAGAGGAATGCGTTGAAACAGTTTTATTATTGGAATGCTGTGGAAAGGGTTTCATAAGAGGAATGCGTTGAAACAGTTTTATTATTGTAATGCTGTGGAAAGGGTTTTATAAGAGGAATGCGTTGAAACAGTTTTATTATTGTAATGCTGTGGAAAGGGTTTTATAAGGGGAATGCGTTGAAACAGTTTTATTATTGGAATGAATTGCACAGTGATTTACAATAAGAATACATGGAAATGGAACTTAATTGAGGAATTCATTGAAAAGTATCTTATGATAAAATACATCAGAGTGAATTTTATCATATTGAATGTATTGGAATCTATCGCAAAGAGTTTTTTTTTTTAATTTAGAATTGCATTGGAAAGCATTGAAAAACATTTTTTCTATGGGATTACATCGGAAAGGAGTTTACAGTAGGAATGCATTGGTATGGGATTTACAGTAGGAATTCATTGGAATGAATTGCGTGGAATCAGGCCTTCTTATTGGAATGTATTGAGAACAGTTTTACTATAAGAAAACATTCGAAACAACTTTATTGAATGAATGCATTGGAAAGGATTTCATTATATGAAACATTTCAATGGATTTCATTGTAGGAATTCATCTTGAAGGATTTTACAATTAGAAAGCATTTATAGAATTTCAATATAGAAATGATTCGGGGATGATTTTACAATAGGAATCCATCGGAAAGTGTTTTACTCTAAGAAAACATCGGAAAGGATGTCACTGTAGGAGATCATTGGAAAGGATTTTACTATAATAAAGGATTTGAAAGGATTTTAGAATAGGAATGCATTGGAAAGGATTTTACAATAGGAATGTATTCCGAAAGTGTATTACCACATGAAAATATTACAAATGATTTCACTGTGAAAATGCATCGGAAAGAATTTTACTCTAAGAATACACTGGAAAGAGTTTTACTATAAAAATACATTGGAAAGAATTTTTACAATAAGAAGGAATAGGAATGGGGTTTTTTTATAAGAAAGTATTGGAAAGGAATTTACTATAAGAAAGCATTAGAAAGCATTTTACTGTAAGAATGAATTGAAAATGGTTTTACTATAAGAAAGCATTCTAAAAGATATTACTATAAGAACACATTGGATTGCATTTTTCTATAAGAAAGCATTAGAATGCAATGGAAAGGATTTAGCTATGAGAAAGCACTGGAAAGTATTTTACGATAAGAACGTATTAGAAAGGATTTTTTTTCTAGGAATGTATTGGAAAGGATTTTACTATAAGAAAGCGTTGAAATAGATTTGACATTATGTTATATAATTGCGGAAGGATTTTTTTTATATATTATCATTTTTCGTTGGTTTTATCTTATTCGGTTTGGTTAGGCTTAGAACTATTCGGCTTAGTGCACGTGCACACATTGAGTGCAGGTGTTCACGCTTGCGCGCGGAGGATATGACAATCAGAAATGTCATAATAAAAACTTAGATAGGAAATGTGACTGGGGTGCGGATGACGTCATGCCCGGAAGCGATGGGCTGAGAATTTTGGTGATTTTGGAAAAAAAAGCAGTTAGTTGAGATCTGACGCTGGACCTATCGGGTTGAGATTCAGACCAGGGCGAGTCCAGTCCAGTGTGGTCTACGGGATGCGCTGCGCGTTGTTGGGTCAGATGGAACAGTCAGCATAGTAAAAAATTGTGTCTCTCTCTCCTCGTGTCGAAAGAACTAAAAGTCAAAAAAAGGTAATAAACGTTTCGTGTCTGAACAAAAGAAAGTCGTCAGTGTTTCGGGATTTCCATGTATCCGTATATTTTATATATCAATATTTTGGCCGTATATTACAATTAAGAATGTATCGGAAAAAAATTTACTTTAAAATGCATTAGAAATTTTACTATAGGAATGCATTGAAAAGAATTTTACAGTAAGAAACACTGGAAATGATTTCATTGTAGGAATACAATGGAAAAGATTTTACAATAAGAAAGTATTGGTAAGAATTTTACTATAAATATGCATTTGAAAAAGTTTTACTATAAGAATGCATTCAAAAAGATTTTATCCACTGTAGATTTTTTAAATTAGTCGCCGTGTATTTTTCTACCCTATGGAACCAGCCTATACTCAGAAGAAATGTCCTTATTTCTTCTTGTTAATTACTGTAATTCATTTAAGTTTTGTATCTTGAAATTATTACTGTAAAAGAGAGAAATAAATCTTTTCGCCGTAGGGTTTCCTCTGATCAGCAGCTATGTTGCATAAATTTTGCCCAGCTGGTTTACAGTATATTTAAAATGGCTGGATAATTTCAAAGACAGATCTCGGAGGGTAGCACAACCTATGACGTCATATGTAAGCATTTTAAAATCGTCACCTATATAACAAATACAGTAATGGCATCACTGACGGCTTCCGTTATTAAAAAGTCATCTTTGCCACTGACTATAAACAGTACATGTGCCAGTGTGGGCTCATTTCATGAGAAAGAATTATAATTCGCTGGAATGTTGAAAAAATCAAAAGCAATAATAATTAATTAGACAGCCGCAGATTAAACAATAACTAAATAAATAATTATCCTCGGCTGCCATTCCTACGGATTAATTACTAATTAATTACTATTTGATAACGTTACTTGAAAATATTGGCACCATTTGTTTAATACTAATCTTAAGATTAAGCAATAGTGCACAAAGAACCATTCTTAAATATGTTTCTTGAAGATTATTTCAGATTTTGTGATCGAAATACTGCACAAAAAGATCACTTCAATAAAGTAATTACTAAACGAGGATTTAGTAGGTATGTCTGTCAAGTATCCAGGCATCTGGAGAACTGCTTGCGCGGCCTTGATATAATTCAACAATGAATCGGAAGAGATCTTAGCACACATGTGTAAACAAAGACAAGAGTGAGCTAATGTATTGTGTTACTGCTTCAAAGTTAAGCATAATATGAATGTATTTACCCAATCCGTGAACCCTAGAATAGGATGTGAAAAAATATCAGTTTTAAAGCAGAGTAAAGCTGGTTTAGTTGGTTGGATTTTAGGACAGATCAATCATTGTAGGTTATTTAATGCCAAATCCTTCTCATATAAATAGTAAATATGATTTGTAGATAACATTTCAAACGTGCAAGAGCTCATTTTTTTGCTCACATTTAGATGGTTACAAGTATTTAAATCTAACACTGACAATTCTTTTTGATATTAATCAATTGTTTGCACAATTAAATGGTTTCAAGTATTGCTATGAAACACCTACGATTCAATTAAACATCAGTCATTTGTTTGCACACAGTTAAATGCTCAAACAGTTCTATTTGAGCCATACATGGTACCTATCAGGTAAAACTATTCCATGTCAGAGTAGACCTGGGAGTAATGGTAATGAAGGGCTAATCCATATTCCTCAAAGCTTCAGTCCAGGAGATTCACCATCTGATAGTTTAATATCATCATATCCACAACACTCGTTAGGGAGAGTCTTATTTCTCAGATGAGATTCAGTCCGCTTATTCTACAGCTCGAGCCGATTGAGCTGAAACTTTGTTTGAGAAGAGAGTTCCATTTCCTAGACCAGTTAACTAAACGAGGCTAAAGAACCCGGTCTACTCTTCTCAACTTTCGAAAACAGAGGGATTCCTGCCATTCCCAAGGGTAATATCACGAACTGAAACGTAAACGGCTTCGTGCAGGATTTGAAATAGAATCACCGGTTCCATTTCTTAAGATTCAAACCTTTACAATCAGCGCGCCATGAATGATGAGTAGTAGTATTATCATTATTATTATTATTATTATTATTATTAGTAGTAGTAGTAGTAGTATGTACGTGGGGCATTCAATAAGTTTTCAGACTTTTTTTTGTACAGGCATTTAAAATTGTCGTAGACTCTAGAAAATTCAGTATGTTATTGCTATACATTTTATGAGATGACTGACCAATTTTCCAAATGAACAGCTACATCAGCAATTGAAATACACCCTACTAAAGCCTGATTGTCACAGCTGGTGAATTTCAGAAATGCAATCTGGACTTTAGAAGGACGATATGCAATAAAATTATGTTTTAAACTTGGAAAAAATGCCATGCGATGAAAGCTGGATCTACTGCTATGTCCCAGAGACCAAGAAACAGAGTTCCCAATGGAAGCATGCTGGCTCTCCCCCAGACCCAAGAAGGCCAGACAGAGTAAATCCACTCACAAACATTTGATGATCCCTTTTCTTCTCAGCACTGGCATGATCTACATGCACTTGGTTCCTACTGGACAGACAGTCGACAAGGAATACTATGTTGAGGTTTTAAGGGAGTTCAGGAAGAGATTCTGTCGGAAGAGGCCAGTACTCTACAAATCGGGTTAGTGGCATTTCCACCAGGACAATGCACAAGTCCACGACTCCATCTTTGTCACAGACTATTTGACCAAAATGGGCATCTAGACAGTTCCTCACCACCCCCTATAGTCCAGACCTTGGTCCCTGTGACTTTTGGTTATGCCCTAAGTTCAGAGGTTGTCGTTATGAGACAATTGAAGAGATGAAAGAGGCTGTGACGAAGGTCATTGACACGCTCACACAAGAGGACTTCGATGGGGCCTTCCAGAAGTTGTTGGAACGGTACAAGTGCATTGCTGCCGAAGGAGATTACTTCGAAGGGGACTAGAGTTTCATGTGTGTACTATCAATAAAAGTGCCTATACGAAAAAAGTCTGGAAACTTATTTAATGATCCTCGTACATACGTACGTTTGTATGTATGTATCCAACCCTTTCTCACGGGCAGAATGCGACACAAGGTCAGTTTTTAAGCGGAGTTTAATAGGTCTGAATAAAATGTTTTCCTTCTCTTCGACCGGTTTCCATATCAAGGTTAAAAAGCCCAGTCGATTCTACTATTTACCCATTGCTAGAGTGACAATAATTGGGTTCATACCTTTCTCAAGGTATTAGCGCTATTTGAAATGCACACAGCCTCGTCCAGGAATTGAACTCGAGTCGATCTGTCCAGTTCCATCGATGATAAATTTAACATCCCGGGCGCCTCCTATATATATACATATATATATATACTTTAAAATGAATTGGTCCACAAGTGAATTAGTGAACCTATTCATTTTAAAGTATTTACTTTTTTCTCTTACCGGACCAACGGAAAAAATCATATATATATATATGTGTGTGTGTGTGTGTGTATTCACACAAACATTCAACCACGGGCAGCATGTGACATAATGTTTACTTTAAATCTGAGTGAAGTCACTTTAAATTCAGTGTTTTCCTTCGACTGTTTGCCTTACCAAAGTTTTGATAATCCCATCTGTCCTACTTATCCTTAGCAGGTAGGGGAAGAACAGATAGACAGATGCCCTTCCTATAAACATTAGCATGATGTGAAAGAAAGAGAGCCAGGTCCAGGAATTGAACGTGGGTCGTTAATTCCGTTTCTTACGACAATATAACGGTTACATTAAGAGGGCCTTACTAAACCATCAAATATATCTTTCTTTCTTTCTTTTGCATTCTTTCTTTCTTTCTTTCTTTCTTTCTTTTGCATTCTTTCTTTCTTTCTTTCTTTCTTTTGCATTCTTTCTTTCTCTCTTTCTAGTACTTTCTTTCTTTCTTTAGCTTTCTTTGTTACTTTATTTCTTTTTTTCTTGAGTATTCTTTCTTTCTTTCTTTCTTTCTTTCTTTCTTTCTTTCGCATCATTTCTTCCTTTCTTTCTTTTGCATCACTTCTTTCTTTCTTTGTTTTTTGTTTCTTTCTTTGTGATGTCTGTTGATAAATTCCATGCTTACATATTTATAATGTCTGTTGATCTATTTGATGGCTTACATAATAAACCATCAAATAAAAGATTCGTTAGTGTTGGCATTGGATGGTGTTCCCTATTTATTCCAGCAGATGTTACACTTAAATGTTACGTTTGATACTATCATCACTTGTTACACAAGTTGTAATTAATAAACACCGAACTTTGAATTTTAAAATGACACCAGACGCAAGAAGGATGTAACATCAAAATACATCATGCCCGTATATCAAAATCATCAGATGTATGTATTAGCTGAAAACTTCACTGAATATGTCAACTCAACATGCACAAATGAAATTTACAACAGATGTCTAACAGATATCAGACAGATGAAAAAACGTTACCAAATGTGACAAAATATGTCACAAGTGAAAACATCATCAGATGTAACATGTATAACAAATGAGGATATGATCCGATCCTAATTCTATATTTTGTTAAAAAAAATAGAATTAGGATCGGATCATATCACCAAAGGATTTATCTGCTGTTAATAGTTTTGTGTCTACTGAATACAGCAGATGTAGCATTTGCAAATGACAGTCAGCATTTGTTAAATTCTTGAAACAGTTAGTTTCATCAGATGTCTTTATTACCAGATGTAACAGATGACAAAAAACAGATGTCCTTAGCGTTAGATATCAAATGCACTTGATGTAACTGATGTCAATCATCAGCAGTCAGTCATTGAATGACTGATGTCTATCATCAGATAAACGTCTGTCACAAGATGACTGATGTATCACAATGACTGATGTATCATAAGATAAATGTCTATCACCTGATAAATGTCTATTTTAAGAAGAATGATGTCAAGTACCGGATTTCAATCACCAGATGACAATAGGGTTCACCAAATTACAATAACCAGATGACAATCGACATCAACAGTTGTCGAATTGACATCTGGTGATTGATACTCACCAGATGTAACATTTTTTTAAATTGTCAATACCACCAGATGTCAATATCACAAGATGTAACAGTTAACATTACTGCATAGAGCCTTTAAAAATACCACTAAATGTAAAATTTACCCATCTGATATCACCAAATATTGGTTTTGAAACTATCCAGTCTTGCAATGTGTGTCATCAATATATTTCATGCCCAGTTTGCTGGGGCTGTAGAATACACCAGTTGAATCTATGCAGAGAGGTAAGATAACCCTAAAGACGGGCCCAGTCGGCTGGGGCTGTAAAATACACCGACTGCATTTCTGCCGAGGGGTAAGATCTTCCTCTACGAGTGTCCTGGATATTTTACTAAATAATCTGATAGTGAAGCTGGAGCTTTGGGGAAAGCGAAGTACCCCTTCATTGCCATCGCTCCCAGGTCCACTCTTACCCGGATTAGTAGTACCCATTATGGTCTTATCTATGGGTCAAATAGAACTATACTGTGTACAACTGTTAAACGGAATAGCTTGAAATAGAACTGTTTTGGCATTTTACTGTGTGTAAAAAAAAACTATACTCATACTGAACTGAATTAGAACTACTTGACTAAATTGAAAAGTTTCAAATAGAAATGTTTCGAAGATTAATCTGTGTACTTGTTCTAAACTGAATAGTTTGATATAAAACTGTTTATTTGTATAAAAATGGACTTGCCATTAAATAACATACAAAGGTTGATATGCCATAAAATCCAAACAAATAAACAATATATTTCAATGTCATCATTGAAAAATGATTTCTGATATAGCTTTTAACATCACCAGATTTTATATACAATGATGAAGAGATATTAGATAATGTAAAATGACATCAACAGATGTTATATATAATGATGACAAGATGTTATATAATGTAAAATGACATCATCAGATGTTATCAAAAGGTACTGTTAAAGAAACGCGAATTACGATGTCATTTGTGCTAAGGTTACTAGATGGTTGGTTCGTTGGTTGGTTGGTTTTAATGGCTTATCAACCTCTATAGGTTATTTAATGCCAAAGCCTGTTTACACATATGTACGATTTGTAAGGTTACTAGACTAAATCAATGAATTTTTTTTTTTTACATATTGCTGTCTTCATATTTTGAAAATATAAACATTTTTAATTTGGAGGTGCCCGTGCTGTAATGGTTATCGTCGCAGGAATTGAACACGGCGACACGAGTTCAAATCCTGGAGTGATTGCATTTCACATAGCACTAATACCCTTGGGAAAGGTATGAATCCAATTATTCTCCCTCCAGCTATGGGTAAATAGTAGGGCTGACTAGGTTCTTCAGCCTTGGTGAGGCAACTAGTCTAGGAGAAAGAAAACTCTGAATTCAAACCTGTTAAACTCCACTAAAAAAATTGACCTTGTGTCATATCCTGTCCGAGCGGAGGGGTTGGGTAAATATGATAAACATTTTTATTTCCTGTGGTGACTAAAATAAAAACAGAAATAAATCAGAAATTGAAACCAAAATTCTAAGGTAGAAAGATTCTACTTTTCTTTCGGGCCAACTCTTGATTGCTTTATACATGATACGGGTTTAGTAAAATCTGATGGAAGGAAACCAATAAGAAGTTGATAGTAACCTTAAAAAACGATGGGAGTATTTACATTTTACAAGTTAGCGAAACAAGGTTAAAGAACTTAAACTGCTTCCTATTTACACAGAGCAGGATCCATACCCTTCCCAAGGACCCTAATGGAATTTGAAACTAAAAGAGTATAGTCTAGGTCACCAATTGAATTTTCTACAACGAAAATTGTTACGTTAATTATCATTATTATTTTACGCTTTTGAGTTTTTCACACCAACGTTAGCTTATGGTTTCTCGCTGGAATTTAGCGACAGCAAGTCTCTTCAATTCTCCAGGACTCTTCTCAGTATTCTGGCCGATCTTGATAATTCTATGGTTTGGGTGGTCTCCTCTCGTTCACTTATTTCAATGTCTTCCCGTTCCTCTACCAATCTTCTCGTGACTGTACCGAGCGCACTAATCATAATCGATATCACAGTCATCTAAATAATTATTTTCTGCATTTGAGAGTTTTTCACACCAACGTTAGCTGACGGTTTTCCGACTGGAATCTGAGAGACAACAAGTTTTTTCACTTCTCTAGCAAGGTCCATTTATCAATCTCTTTTCGCCTTCATTCAGTTTTACTCTATGTTCAGCCGGAACGGCAAAATCCACTATTCGGTAGGTTCTTTTTTTATCGACTATCACTATGTCTGGTGATCTGTTTGTATCTCAAAATGCCATAGAACTTTGTGCGTCTCATTTTCCAGAACGGGTTATGCATACACCATTTGTTCGTATGGCCAAATTCTAACTTCTTGCACAATTCCCAGGAGATCACCTTCTTTACCCAGCTGTGTTTAGTCTTATAATCTCTTCACACTAATTTACTGCATTTGCTTATTGTTTTGTTCTAGTTAGTGAACACAAGTAGTAGTAATAATAAGATAAACCACGTTACATGAGGAAAATAGTTATATTTACGGGAAAGAGTATTTACAAGAGAGAGACTGTTTGTAATAAGAACATAGGATTAGTGATAGAGTAATGATATGCTTCAACAATAGGAACGGCTCTTCTGGTCTGACACGTAGGCTTATTTCCAGACTAATCTCCGCTATTGCCATATATGGCAGATGGAACAGCTCATTATGCTGAAAAGGTAGGTGATGCCCAACACTTATAATGTGAATGATCATTTTGTCTCTATTATAACATAGTCTACATCTATTTTGTTGAGTCTAATCTATTCTTGCTTTGACATTGTTAGTCCTTATGGCGTTGTTTTGTGCTGCTATCAGAAGAGATTCAGTTTCTCTCTAAAGGTTTCACTTTCTAAGCCATGTCCAAGTCTTTCGTATGAGATTTTGCTTGTTTGTCACTTGAACTATCCTTAGATTTACTTTTCTTCCCATTTTTGTTTTCAGGTGAGCCATACATTAAGAACGAAGAATTGATGTGATAACCGAACAATTTAGTTAATGTGATGTGTCAGGGCCTCTTTTCAACAGATGAGAGTTAGCTTATTGTTAAGAGAATTTCAATGTTATCTGTCTTAATATAATGAAACTGGTGATGCTTGTGTTGTCTGTATAGTTTTTTAGTGGCTGTAATCAGTCTTCCTCCGTGCTTTTCATTGTAGTCTTCTAGTCGTTGTATCGATCTATCGACTCTATCTTAAATGCTGGCAATTCCACTTCCTCTTTCTTTTCATGTCGCATACTGTCTGTCTACGTTATCTCAGGGATGTAAGGCCTTATGCATAGTCATTAGTTTTATTGTTGTCTGGTCTATTTGTTGGAATGATCCCGAGTATCTTATGAAGTGGACAGCCTAGGTGTTTATCCCTTTGATGAGAGGCAATGCACTTAGATTTTGAGTAAATTTCTCGTTCTCCTTGGGTATTCTTTTTTTCCTTTCATCTCCGCACATTTATTGCTGTCTGCTCCCAAAATCCCCAGGTATTTGTAGGTTTAGTTTTCTTGGAACATTCTTATTTTGTCTGGATTTGGTAGTTCTGTTCTTTCCGTCATATATCATTTTACGCTTTTCACATATTAGCTGGGCACATTTTTCTGTGACAAATTCCATCCCTATAACTTGCGTGTAAATTCTCACTGGCTGTATAAGGGTTTCTTATTCTTTCTCATTTTGGCAAAGAGTTTGATGTCGGCCATGTACCTTAGGGGCTTGATTTTTTCTTGTTATTCATGGAGCTTGTATTATCTTTGGTGGAAGTAACGTGGTTGCAACTTTCAATTTATTAACTATATTGATAAAAATCAAGATAATTACTCTTACCATTTCAAAGCATCCACTTAAGCTATGTTAAATACCGTACCTATGGACATTAATGTGTATGTCCCATTCCTCATAAATACGTTTGACGCTATTGTGAGGGAGGAAATACTGACTAAGTCGACTGTTACTCGGTGGAGGCTACCTGACGTGGGTGCAAGCGAAGCCCCGCATACATTTCGCGCGGCTTCAGGGTGCCATCTCCATAGGCTCTATCCCTCCTCGGAATGACTAGGTTTGTCGCCTGGGACCTGAGGTCCCCCTTTTTAGGGGAATGCCAACGTGACTCGAGGCATTTTTGGAGTGTCTGGGCAACAGCCTTTCACCCAGACCCACCTTTAGAAGGCCTTGTGCATTATTGATCCCTGATCCCTTTGGTGGGCACACGACAAATACCTAAAATACTAATTAAGTGGTTTACCACTAGCATTGGATTACCTTCTTCACGCCGCTGGCAAGCATTATATTTTTTTAATCTTATAAAAATTTTCATTTCATTTCCAACCTCCGTTTTGATCATTTCGCACTCAGTAACCTCTTATTAGGTTACAACAAGCTGCAAAATAAGCCGGCTGTATCTCAGCAGAAGAGTAAGACCACCAGCCTTCAGTAAGTGTCTTGAATATGATACATAACTATATGCTGATAAGACTCTAGTCCTGAGGCTTTGGGGAATGTGGAGTACTTCTTCATTGCCATTACAATTTGGTTTACTCTGACCCAGAGTGTTTGTAGCTGTTAGGTCTCCATCTATGCGTCAAATAGAACTGTATAATTATTTACTATCATCATCATCAAGTCGTGCCGCCAGCACGGATATCCCTGACCCTCTCTCGCCACTTCTCCCTATCATTCATAGCTTTTGGCAGGTCTTCAGGGTTACATCCCGTATCCTCACATAGCTGCTGAATGTATGTTCGAGCTGGTCGTCCTGCTTTTTCTTGGCCAAATGCGGGGGTCCATAGGAGTAGAAACCATATAACTGTATGCAAATAAATGATTGATAGTAAATGGAATTGTTAGTATGTGATGGCAATGCTTAAAATCATTAAATATGGCAAATAAAACGAATAATGTTATACAGCTGTTATACAGAACTCTTTGAAACCACGTAATCGGGAACACATAGAACTATAAGTATTATATAGCGATACTTGAAACCATTTAACTCTGTGCTATTAGACCTATTAGTGTTTGATAACAATACTTAAAAACATTTAACTGTGTACGAATTGAACTATTAAAATTAGAGAGCAATACTTGAAGCCATTTAACTGTGTACGAATAGATTTGTTTGATCGTTTGAGTTGATAGATTATCAACCTTTGTAGGTTATTTAACGCCAAATCCATTTTTATACAATTAAACAGTTCTATTTCAAACGATTCAGTTTAGAATAAGTACCCGGTTTAATTGCCCAAAACATTTCTATTTCAAGTTATTCAGTTTAGTCAAACAGTTCTAATTCAAACAATTCTGTTTAGTATAAGTATAGTTTTTGATTACAAACAGTTAAATGTCAAAATAGTTCTATTTCAAACAATTGAGTTTAGCATACAAAAACAGTTCCATTTCAAACTATTCATTTCAGCATAAGTATTCACTTTAGATGTTAAAACAATCCTATTCCAAGCAATTCAGTTTTGCATAAGTACACAGTTTAGTTCTATTTTACCCATTGCTAGAACCCTATCAGGTGCTCCCAGATTGGACCAGGGAGCGATGGCAATGAAGGGATACTTCGCCTTCCAAAAGCTCTAGCTTTACTGTAGCCTCACCATCAGATTGTTTAGTGTCACATCCAGGACACTAGTTAAGGGAATCTTACCCCTCTGCAGAGAAACAGTCGGTGTATTCAACAGCCGCAGCCGACTGGGTAATACACGAATAGAACTATTAGTGTTAGATAACAATACTTGAAACCATTTAACTGTGTACGAATAGAACTATTTATGTTACATAGCAATACTTGGAACTATTTAACTTCGTATTAATAGAACTATTAGTGTTAGATAGCAATACTTGAAACCATTCAACTCTGTACAAACTAATAGCAATACTTGAACTATTTAACTGTGTGCAAACAATAAATAGCCATACATGAAAACATTTAACTGTAAGTAATCAAATAAGCAGTGGCTCATTTGTAAAATAACATCATCTACAAAGGAATTTGTTAAAAAAATCATATATAATATATGTTTAAACAGGATTTGACATTAAATAACCATCAAGGGTTGGTATTCCATTAAACCAAATAACCTTACCTAACCATCAAAGTACTAACCTCTTTGCTCGAACAATTACAAACGCTGGTGTCAAACATACATTTCCCCACTGGTTTGCATTAGAAGAGCTGTTCAATAACGTCTTACAAACGATTTAAAGAGAGCGAAGTTTTAAAAAAGTATCTAAGCAAAGAGAAGAAAAAAAAACAACAACTTACGAGCAGTAATTCTTTAAAAAGTACGAAACTAAGTAAAAATGGACAAAAAATTTAATACGAAAAAAAAAAAAGAACAAAAAGTAGCTTTGCTAGAAAACAAAAGGGGAAAATGATTGATTTTAGAGGATCCTGTTGGAATGAAGGTGGGAGAAGGTGTTTACTTTTAATCAAACGGTGAGAGTCCGGTCGGAAAATGGAGGAAAGGGAAAAGTGAATTATGCAAATTTAAACGAAAGGGCAGATAATCTGCATTTCTAATTAAAATGACAGGAAAGGGAAAGGAATAAAGAATAATTCGTAAGAATACAAAAATAAAATCGTTTAAAAGAAAGATTTTTTTTTGTCATGAAAGAAAAGAAAACTGGTCAAGGCAAAGTAAACTAAATTGATGAAAGAATAAAAGAGGAGAAAAAAGGAAATCGACAAAGGAGGAAAATATCAGTTAAATAATGAAAAAGGATGAAAAAAAAAAGACTGAAGGAAAACAGATTTTTAAAAAATTGTTAAAAGGAACAGATAAGAAATACGTCACGATAGGAAGGAAATAAAATTTAAAAAAGAAAAAGAATATTTAATGTAAGTGAACAAATGATTATTTTAAGCTGACCTTAAAAAATGCAGTCAGAAATAAGAGAAAAAAAATTACTGAAAAGGTCAGAGTTACTTTCGAATTTTGGATTGTAGAGGAAAAACGTTAATTAAAAGTAAACAAAAATTTTGAAAGGATCGATTGTTATTATTATTTATTTATTTATTTATTTATTTGCTGTTTTTGTTTTATAATTTATATATTGTTTTCTGTTGTATTTTTGGAAGTAGCTTACTTGCTTAATGTTTTCCTAAAAATGTTAATTAAAAAATGATGGCAGTTTTCCAAATAATAATAATCATATTTCTAATACTTAAACCAATAACAAAAGCATCAAAAAGTAGAAGAAAATTAAAAAGAATAATAATTACAACAAAAATGCCAATAACAAGAAAGGAAAACAAACAATACTGCACAACAACAAGGATCACGGTTACATTGAAAAAATCGTTATAATCAATAATAATTTTGATTATATTGGCAGTATGGATAATGAGTTTTAAAACTTCAATATTAATAATAAAAGTAATAATAATAAAAGTAATAATAATAAACTTATCATTATTTAACTCCTTACAGGTTTTTGAGACTGTGTTTAACTGGTTTTCTTTCGCGGGAGTCTTAGTAACAGCAACTCTCTTTAGGTTTCCAGGATTCTTCTCAGTATTCTTGCTGATCTTAATAATGCTGTTGTATGTATGCCTCCACGTATGTATGGTCTCCAGCCTTCCTCTGCTCTCAAATTCCTACATAACCAAAACTAGATCTTTGAGAAATGTTCCAGTGTACCAACTACAATCGGCATCATTTATACATTCATGTTCCAAAGCTTTTTCAGCACTCTAGCAAGATCTAAGTATTTGTCTATCTTTTCGCTTTCTTTCATTTTCTTTCTGTGTCTGCTGTAACAGCAAAATCCTTGATATAACTAGTCATTTCCTTCTGGCTGATTAACGCTCGTACTAATCTTCTAGCCAAGATTCGACGATCAGTTTGTATCTCAAAATCCCAGAGAATTGTATACGTCTTATTCTCTAGGACAGATTCTAGTTTGTGCATATTGTCACGCCGCCATGTACCCAGCGGGTTTACATGGTGCCAAGTCCACCAGTTAAAGCCGGAAACAGACGTTAGCTGTGATTTGCCGAACGCTATTTAATTTCACAGATATCACCAACTCCCAAGCAGAACCACATTTTAAAGCTACTAGGCAAGTTCTAGGTGAATTATTGAAAGTCAACACAGCTAACTGGCAAGCTTTCCCCCTCAAATACAAGGTCTTCGACTAACACAATTCTTCCACAAGAAAATAAGGACTCTGAATTGCCATGTTTGAGTAAACAGGATTAATAATAATATTCTTTTATTGCATAAAAAAAGAAACAAAGAAAACAAAACAATTCAGGTAAAAGTCCGAAGCGAGAAACTCTTTCTGTATCCCGGAGGAGCCTCCACTAAAATATCCGTATCCTGGACTAAGCCCCTCATAAAATAAGGTGAAAGGTGAGAAGGTAGTTCGACAACGGTAGACACAGTCCCCTTTCCTTTGGACTATGGGATTTAATGGCAGAGCACATACTCCAAGTTTATCATTTCAGTATGAATGCAGCAGGATAAAGTTTAATATAATTAAATTGCATGGTCACTTACTTGGAGTTTTGTGAAGCTTATTCTCTAGTCTTCTTTCTTTCGTTATTAGGTTTCCATAACATTTTGGTGGAAGGATACATATCTTATTTCAAATAAGACCAAGATTAATAATTGTCTCTTTCCTCGTGGACAAGACTTTCCTTTGGGTATTCGTTTAACGAGACTTACCATGTCTCGGAGTGCTGGTTCATTCAAAAGATAAGTTCTTTCTTTTCTCTCAGGGTTCTCTGCGCGACATTATTTTGGAATGTAGGTTTCTTCATACCCAAAATTATGTTCTTGGTTTTTCGACGAACAAAGGCAACTCCTTATGCGTCTTTATCCCACGAGGAATAAACGGCAACTCTTATGCGTCCTCAAGCGGTGATGAATGAATGGCAACTAACCTATCTTCCGTAGTCTGAAAATTCACCACGTGCTGATTTTCTTGGCGGGTTCTTCCTCGGTACCAAATACGATCGAAGGCCTGCTTCCCCACCGACACACACATGGCTAATAGAGAGTGAGGCCCTCCCACGCCTACATCACCCTGCAATGATTGAGAGGGTGGGAAAGAGAGACAGTCTGTATTTCCATTATTCTGCTTACTACTACCATCCGCTGATTCTTGCCTGCTACCATCGTCCGCTGACGGCCAAATGTATAAGGGTGTCATATTTCCTCGTCACAATATATCACTTGTCAGCAGGATAAAATTTGAATCTCTGACACTATTCCCCGGGGATCACCTTTCCTAACCAATCGTGCTTAGTTTTGTATTCTCTTTGCACCAATTTTCTCCATTCACTTAATATGTGATTAACTATCTCATCTCTGTCACTGCATTATTATTATTATCATCATTTTACCACAACAGCGTTAGCTGATGGCTTTCCCACTGGAGATAGAGTGACAGCTAGTCTCTGCAAGTCACCAGGACCCTTCGCAGTATTATGACAGATCTCAATAATGCTGTAGCTTGAATGATCTCTACTTGTCCTATTATTTTCAAGTCTTCCAGTCCCTGTACCAATCCTTTATGGATTGTTTCAATTGCACCAGCTGCAATCGGTCTCACAGTCACTTTCATGTTCCATGGAATTTTTATTCATCTAGCAAGTTCTCGGTATTTATCTCTCTTTTTCACTCCCTTTTATTTTCACTCTGTGGTCCGCCGGGACGGCAAAGTTCACAATTCGGCAGGTTCTCTTTTTTGTTGTCGTTGTTGACTATGACTTTGTCTATTCGTCTGGCCGAGAGTATGTGATCCGTTTGTATCTCAAAATCCCAGAAACTTTTGTGCACCGGGCTGGTTCTGGGTTGTACACATACCAGTTGTTTGTATGGTCGAATTTGAATTATTTTTACTCCCTGAGAGTTTTTCACATCAGCGTTAGCTAATGGTCTTTCTCTGGAGCCTGAGAGACAACAAGTCTCCTCAAATCTTCGTGTCTCTTCTCAGTATTCTGGCCGATCTCAGCAATACTGTAGTTTAGATCGTCTCCAATCGACCTCTTATTTCCAAGTCCTCCATTCCCTTCACCAATCCCGTGGTGACTGTAACCTTCACTTGCTGTTTTGTTGCGTCTTACCAATTCTTACTTTGATATGGTTGGTTCTTATGGGATTGTTTTGTGCTGCTATTACGAGAGATTCAGTTTCTCTCTTAAGGTTTTCCTTTCTTACCAACGTTCACGTTTTCTCGAGTGAGATATTGCTTGTTAGTCACTTAAAATGCCCATGGAGTTATCTTCCTACTTTTATATTCTGGTTATTTCCGGTCTACTGGTCCTCGTGACTTCAGTACTGTTTCTGGTGGCTGTGATCAACCTTCTTCTGCGCTTTTCTGTAAATCGTTGTCTCGATGTGTCAACGCTGCCTTCAATGCTGGTAAGTCCTCTTCCACCCTCTTTTCTTGACACATATAGTCTGTCAACGTCATCTCTGCGATGCAAGGGATAATGCATGGTCATGAGGTGCCCGTGGTGTAATGGTTATCGTCGTAGGAAATGGACACCGCGGCACGAGTTCAACTCCTGGACGAGACATAGCGTTTCATATAGCACTAATACTCTTAGGAAAATAGGGTAAATAGTAGGGCAGACTAGGTTCTTCAGCCTTGATGAGGCAACTAGTCTAGGAGAAGGAAAACTCTGAATTCAAACCTGATAAACTCCACTTAAAAATTGACCTTGTGTCATATCCTGCCAGAGCGGAGGGGTTGATATATATGATAATGCATGGTCATTAGTTGTCTTGTTCAATGGTCCATTTTTTTCTAAGTCTTCTCTTGTCCAATCATCGTTATTATTCTTATTATTTTACTCCTGACAAAATTTTCCCATCAGTTTTACTTGGTACGTTTTCTCTGAAGTCTAAATTGCAACAAGTCTCTTCAGGTTTCTATAACTCTTCTAAGTATTCTACCTGATTTTAGTAGTATTCGGGTGCTAATCGTTTCAATCCTTGTGACATTAAACAACCCAGATAGGTTGATATCTCATTGAAACAACGAGAACTAAAAAAACAGAAACGAGAAGAAAAGCTGCAAGGATACTTCAAGCGATAAACTGGCGAGATTGCACATGAGAAGACCTGGACGTGGCAAAGAAAGAGAAACCTCAAGAGAAAAACTGAATCTCTTCTTAAAAAAACAACACCATTAGAACCAATTATGTTGAGGCGAAAATCAATAATACGCAAGAGAACTGAAAGTGTAGGTTATGTGAAGAAAGAGATAAAACGGGTAATCACTCAATAAGCAAACGTGGAAAATTATCAAAAGAGAAGTACAAGGGTTGACACGACTGGTAGGCGAAGGTAATCCTCTGGGAATTGTACAAGAGATAAAAATTTCACCATACAACTAAATGGTATATGCGCAACACAGAATCGGGTCAAGAGAATGAGACACATAAAATTCTCAGGGATTTTGAAATACAAATAGATCACCAAATCCCGGCCAGAAGACTGAGCTAAGAGTTTACTAACAAGAAAAAAAGAACTTCACATCTTGTGCATTTTGCTGTTGCGACAAACCACAAAGTAAAGTAAAAGAAATTGAGAAATAGGCAAATACTTGAACCTTCCTGTGGATAATGCGGGTAATTGTGGCATCTATTGTAGTTGATGCACTTTGAACGGTCCCCAAAGGCATGAAAAAAAGAGTGAAAGAACAGAAAATCAGACGAAGAATCGAGACCATCAAGACCACAGAGAAGAGTCCTGGAGACCTGAGGAGACTTGCTGCCACTCAAATTTCAGTGGAAGACCGCCAGCTAACGCTAGTAAGAGAAACTCACAAGGACTTAAAATAATAATCATAAGAACAAATTATATCAAAACGAGAATAGATAAGACGCAACAAAATAGCAAATGTAGGTTATGCGGTGACAGAGATGAAACCATCAATCACATAATAAGCGAATGGAGCAAATTAGCACAGAAGGAGTATAAGACTAGACACGACTGGATGGGCAAGAAATTTTATTTGACTATACCAACAAATGATATATGCACAACCCAGCACCTGTTCTAGAAAATGACACACGTAAACTCTTAGGGGACTTTGACGTACGGACGGATCCCCTAAACGCGGCCAGAAGACCAGACCTTATAATAATCAACAAAAAAAGAGAATTTGCAAAATTGTCGACTTTGCTGTTCCGGCAGACCACAGAATAAAACTGAAAGAATATGAAAAGAAGGATTAAAACCTCGACCTTGATAGAGAATTAAAAAAACAGTGGAACATAAGGATGACAATTATACCAATTATGATTGGTACTTTTGGTACAGTAACTAAAGGATCACTAAAGGGACTGGAGGACTTGGAAGTTGGCAGATGAGTGGAAACCATCAAAACAACAACATTATTGAGAATGGCAAGAATACTGAGAAGAGTCCTGGAGACTTGGGGAGACTTGCTGTCACTCAAACTCCTGTGAAAGACTATCAGCGGACGCTGATGTGAAAAACTCCAAAGGAGATAATAATAATAATAATGATAATATAACAGCACAAAACAACGCCATAAAGACAATGTCAAAGTAAAAATAGACGATACAACCCAAAATAGCAGATGTAGATTATGTGATGATTGAGAAGCAAAGATCAACCACATGATAAGTGAATGCAGTAAGTAGGACTAGACGCGACTGGGTGGGGAAAGTGATTATATTTAACCATACGGAAAAAAATGGTATATGCGCAACTCAGAATACGTCCTGGAAAATGAGACGTACAAACATCTTTGGAATTTTGAGATACAAACGGAACACCTAACCTCGATCAGACGACCAGATCTAGTGATAGTCAACAAAATAAGGGAAACTGACGCATTGTTAACTTTTCCGTTCCGGCTGACCATGGGGTAAAAGTGATGAAAAGCGAAAAAGAAGATAAGTACCTAAACCTTGCTCGAGAACTTAAAAAACTATAGAATATGAATGTTTAAATGGTGTATTTGGTACAGTCACCAAAGAATTGCTAAAGAGTATGGAGGACTTGGGAAAAATAGGAAGAGTGGAGACCATCCAAACTACAGCCTTGTTAAGATCGGCCAGAATACTGAGAAGAGTCCCGCAGACTTGGGGAAACTTGTTGTCACTCAGACTCAAGTGAAAAACCATCAGATAAAACTGGTGTGAAAAAGTCTGCAAAGAGTAAAATAATAATAATAATAATAATAATAATAAAACAGATTTCCTAATCCCGGCTAGACTATCAGACCTAATGCTAGTTAACAAAAAAATTTTGTGCATTTTATTAATCCAGCCAGAGTGAAAATCAAAGAAAACGAAAAAATTAACAATACTTGGCCTTTTCAAGGGAACTAAAACAACTGTGAAACATGATGGTGACGGTGATACCAATTGCTGTTCGTGAACGAGGAATGATCCCCAGTAGCTTGGAAATGGGAATGGAAAAATTGGAAATCAAAGAAAGACACGTTACTGTCCAGATTACAGCATTGTTGAGATCGGCCAGATACTGTGAAGAGTCCTGGAGACCTTAGGAAACTTGCAATCACTCGGACTACAGTGAAAGCCCGCCAGCTAACCTTGACTTAAAAACTCATAAATAATAATAATAATAAGCTGCATCTCACACGAGAAATCATGGACGTGGCTCAGAAAAAAGAAACTTTAAGAGAGAAACTGATTCTTTAAAAAAACAACGATATGAGAACCAATCATATTAAATTAAGAATCGACAAGACGCAACAAAACTGCAAATGTAGGTTTTATGGTAACAGAGACGAAACCATCACTCACATAATAAGCGAATGCAGCAGATTCTACAGAAAGAGTATAAGACTAGACACGTCTGGGTAGACAAAGTGATCCACTAGAAATTGTGCCAGAAAATGAAGTTCGACCATACGAACAAATGGTATATGCACAACCGAAAATCTGTCCTGGAGAATTACCCTCATAAACTCCTCTGGGATTTTGAGATAAAAGAGATCACCAAATCTCGGCTAGACGACCAGACTTTATAATATTCAACAACAAAAAAAAAAAAAAGAGAGAACTTGCAGAATTGTGGACTTAGCTGTTACAGCTGACCTCAGAGTAAAATTGAATGAAAGTGAAAAGAACGATAAATACCGGAACCTTGCTAGGAAATTGAAGAAATTGTAGAATATGAAAGTGAAGTTTATACCAATTCTAAGTGGTGCTCTTGGTACAGTCACCAAAGGATTGGTGAAGAGACTGGAGGACTTGGAAATAAGAGGATGAGTGGAGACCATCCAAACGGACATTTATGACTGCGGTATATTCACACCAATTTTCTATTGAGATCAGAGCATAAGAACTTTGATCATCATCATCATCAACATCATCATCATCATCAAGTCGCACTGACAGCATGGATTTCCCTGTATGAATTGACAAACCTTTCCGCACATGCAGGATGATACACACAGTCAATATTTATGCAGAGTTTGACATTTAAATATAGGGTTTTCCTTCTCCGAGAACGGTTTATTTGCTTTCAAGTGGAGGACAATGCCTCCTGGTGCTTGCTCGAGACAATGCAGAAGGAATTTGGCTTGAGCGAGTGTATTTGCAAGAAGCGCTTGATTATCAACGTAGTCTGCGTCTTTCGTAGTTTCCGCTGGATATCGTCTGCTTCTTGCTCAGAGAGAACAAAGCTTCAAATCACGTAGTTAGCAATTCATATGAACCACAGTTTTAACATCTTTAAAAAAAAACATTAATATTAGATAATGATAATATGAATTAATTTTTTGTTAGGTTAAAGTCAGTAACTGTTATGGTACCCAACCTGTGGACTGTAATGAACTCTTCCAGTTGTTATTAATATCAGGAAACTATTCAACTTGGTGTGTTCTCCCCAGTTTAAAACTTTGGGATTCAGACTGACTTTCAACACATTTTTATCTATGTTGTATTATACTTTCGTTGATATACTTTGTTCCATGTAAACCCGAGTTTGTGTCTTTCTTCCGGACTCCTTACTAGTCCACAACAGTAACATTATTAATGATTGCTGTACTTGTGATGATGGTGGGGATGGCGTAGTTAGCTGGGGCTGTACAATACACAGACTGCATCTCTGCAGAGAAGAAAACCTCCACCCACCAACGAGTATTCAAGATATCACACAAAACAAACTTATGGTGAGGCTTCAGTAATGTTGGTAAACTGAATCGTATAAAATAAAACTGTTTTTACATTTAACTGTTTATGAACAAATGGCAGATGTTTAATTGAATTGTTAATAATACATGGCAATAATTGGAACGATTTATCTTTGCTGATATGCTAAACTGAATTGTTTAAAATAGAACTGTTCGATCATTTAACTGTGGGAAAACAAATGAATGATGTTTAATTCAATTGTAAGTGATTCATAGCAATAAAAGGGATTTGGCACTAAATAACCTTCAATGTCTGATATGCCATAAAAGCAAACCAATTCAAACAAAAGATTCTGGGGACATTTTTAACATTTAAATTTTGGCATAACATATGCAAGTATTTATCGATATCAATAATTGCTTTTATCAGTAATTGGTTTTTGTCGATCAATATTTCTGACACAAAGCGAATATGCAGCTAATGCCAATCCTGAGTTCGACTGATGTGCGTGAGTTATAATGAAAAAATAAGAATATGTATGCATATATATATATATATCATTATGATCATCGTCGATCATCAATTTGCGCCAGCAGGACGGACTAGTGACTAGCTCTCACAATCTGTCTATATTCTCCATCGTTCCTGATTGGTCTACAAGACTACATCCAGTGTCCACACAGAGCTGATGTATGAAGGTTATTGCTGGTCGGCTATCACTGGTGCGTTCATATGTTGGTCTCCATTAGAAAACGTCGCTTATGATTCGTCTTACTTGGATGGTTTATGAGATGGGAGGTATGTGGCCGTACAGCTGCTGTTTTGCGGAGTGTTGCTTCCAGTATTTTTTCAAAACAGTACGAAGCATTCTTGAGCAGTTGCCATCTAGTTTTTACTCCATGCGTTTCGTTAGTGTCTAGGGGATATATACATATATATATGTATATGTGTGTGGGTGCGTGCGTGTGTGTGTGCGCGTGTGCGTGCGTGCGTGCGTGCGTATATAAATATGTGTATATGTTTGTGTGTGTATAGACGGATGTGTGTGTGTGTATTTATGTATGAGTGTGTCTTCTTATCCACACATGCAGAAACGAAAATGTTTGTGTCTGTTTGCAGTCCGAGTTCTGCATAAGGTTGTGCCACCAAAACAACCGCTTCTTCCCTCCTCAGTATTTTACTCACCTTTCTACTATAGATAGGATGTGACGCCAAATCTTTTTTTTTTTTTGCGAAGACCCTCTTCCACACGGATGCATGGTTGAAAATTTACATGGTCTTCATCGGTATTTCCCCCTTAGGAGACCCCTGAAACATGAACCAGATTCTTGGCCTTTTAAAGGAGAGTTAACGGCCCTATAAAGCCAAACTCTTCAATAAATCGACAGAAATGAAAGCTTTTACTTTTTTCCACCAGGTTTCTAAGTAATGTTGAGAGCAATATTGAACAAGTCCTGGTGGAAACACCCCACAAGACACCAGCCGTACGGCCACTTGCCTCTTATCACGAAAACTATACAAGTTAGACGAGCCAGACACACAGGACACTGCTGGAGAAGCAAGGACGAACTCATCAGTGATGTACTCCTATGGACCCCCGCATATGGCCAAGCAAAAGCAGGACGACCAGCTCGAACATACATACAGCAGCTATGTGAGGATACAGGATGTAGCCCTGAAGACCTGCCAAAAGCGATGAATGAAGTGGCGAGAGAGAGCTAGGGATATCCGTGTTAGTGGCACGACATGATGATGATTATGATGATGATAATGATGTTTTATAACTTACCAATGGTAGCGGGTTTTCCTTGTGCAGTGATCTACTTTGTCTGTTTTGCTATAAAAATAGTTTATGTCTCTAAGAAAACAAGTCATTAAAAAAAATAAGTCAGAAAATGTATGTTTGATTCATAACTCATTTTCAATTTTACATTTTAAATTGCCTGTTTGTTTTTTTGTTTTTTGTTTTAGTTTTTGATTTTACTTTTTTTTTGTTTTTTTTTTTAATTATTAATATTCATTAAAATTTACAATTATTAGTCGCTGTGAAAGAATCGTTATCAACTTTGATCTCGCAAAACAACAATGCCGGCTTGCCAGTAAAAAGTGAAGAAAATCTATCTCAAAAATCATATAAATCGATCTACCCTTAAAACTAATTTCACGAAATTTAATCTTCAGTTTTTCAATCCTAGTGTTGTTTTTTTCTTTTTTCAGAGAGATTATATTTCACATATATTAGATTATTATATTTAAACTGGACATTGGCATGATGGTTAGAGTGTTCGCCAAATGGCCCGGGAGACCTGGTTGTGTCATACCAAAAACTCAAAAAATGGTACTTGATTATCCTTGCTTCACAGTCAGCATTATGAGGCACGGATCAAGGGTAAAGTGGAGTAATCCAGGGAAAGTAATAGCACCCTCCCCTACACCTTGGTGTAGTACCTATCGAAAATGGAACCTTCGGGTCACCCTCGACTATAGTCGCCAACTTTACTTTTTATATTTATTGCGAATAATTCATCAAATTTTAAAATTCAAATTGAAATCGAAAAATAAATATCTCAACATATCTACTGGTTTATGCAAGTATTCCAGCGATATTCCACAGTTTGGTTGGTTGGTTGGTTGGTTTGAGAGAGGTTGGTTGGGTGAAATATGGGTTTTACGGCGGTTGGGTGAAATATGGGTTTTACGGCGTGTCAACCCTTACTAGTTTATTTGGTGCCAAAGTCAATTTAACAGATATGGTTTCCAATAATATATCGTACAAATAATAAATCGTACAGAAATGTAACTTTTCGATCATTTTGAATAGAAAGACTTCATAATGTCATTGCCAACGTCTTAATAGCCACTATATTAATTATATTAATTATATTTATTATGTTTACAATTATTTTAAATATAATGCCAAGCAGATTTATTTGAGCCTTACATTTAAGAATAACATGGACCGTAACGCTGGATCAGATATTTCACTTGTTTATTGAAGTAAAATAAATCAACATTACTCTCGACTCTGTGTTTCACGCACTCGGGCATCGTGCGAGCCCTTATCCACATATTCGGTAAAAGCACTCCTGATGATCGTGTTTTATCTGAATTTACTGTATTCTATTTTATGATTGGAATATTATAATACATTTTACTCATTGGTTTTCATAGAGCACTATATTTGTTTTTCATAGACTATATTTGTTTTCATAGAGCATTATATTTGTTTTTCATAGACTATATTTGTTTTTCGCAGAGCATTATATTTGTTTTTCATACAGCATTATATTTGCTTTTCATAAACTATATTTGTTTTTCATACAGAATTATATTTGCTTTTCATAGACTATATTTGTTTTTCATAGAGCTCTATATTTGTTTTTCATAGACTATATTTGTTTTTCATGGAGCACAATATTTGTTTTTCATAGACTATATTTGTTTTTCGTAGAGCATTATATTTGTTTTTCATAGACTATATTTGTTTTTCATGGAGCACTATATTTGTTTTTCATAGACTATTTTTGCTTTTCATGGAGCTCTATATCTGTTTTTCATAGACTATATTTGTTTTTTATGTAGCATTATATTTTACCGATTTCAATCGTTCTTAACGGTAAGTTCTAATAATGTAAAATCAAATATTCAGAAACAGAGAGGTTTTGAATCGATTTTTCCGAAAACCGTTCTGATTTTTCTTGAGAAGTTTCTAAACTTAAAGTTGGATACAATGAAGAAGCAAGGCATTATAATCCATAACAGTTATAACTGTAAGAAATACCTTTATAGTTCTTTGTGATTCCGAGGTTATCCTTCTTTGGAATGGGGTGATTGCAGCCTTTCATCCATTTCTCTATTGTCTTTTGGGAATCCATGACTTTGTATAATCGAAAAATTATGTCATGGATCTAACTTAGATCTGTATATGGTCAATCACCGATATTGAGCTCTCTTTATATATATATATATATATATATACCAAACTGCATTATATATATATATATACTTAGAAAGATAGAGAGATGTGTGTGTGTGTGTGTGTGTGTGTGTGTGTGTGTGTGTGTGTGTGTGTGTGTGTGTGTGTGTGTGTGTGTGTGTGTGTGTACGCGTGTTTTGTGTTTATTCTTGTGAGTATTTTTATATGTTTATTTATTTATGCACTTCTCCACATGCAAGGGTGTCTCTGGTTGTGTAATGGTTAGCAAGTTAGACTGGCAAACCTAAGCGAGTTTGTTCTACTCTCATTGGGCCTTGTGCCACATCTAAGCAAAAAGCTTAGTAAAATTACCATTTCACCACGTACGTCTGTATGCATATAAGAAGTTACTCAAAAAAGAAACGTTATCTTTGCAAAAATATTGTCTCCTTCGAAATTATCTTGATCTAGTATTTTTTGTCTCCCATTTTGGAATGTATTTTGGAATTCGTTTCGAGAGATCTTCTATTACGTGAAATCAACGATGTTCCAGGTTAGATTTTAGCTTCGGGAATCCAAAAATTCATCAGGAGTCAAATCTGCGTTCGCTAAAATAGGTGAACATTGCGCTGAATCTGATTTATATATATATATATATATATATATATATATATATATAATTCATGGAACTTCAACTGCGACCCCTGGGTTTCAAGGAGTTTTTTGCAAAACAACGAATATCAGGCAGTTAAGGATTTAAAGGCCTGATGATATATCTAATATATATTTATCTATTATTATTATTACATAATAGCTCTATCCTAGATATTGCACACTCTACATATTATATTACACTTGGTTCGACACAAACCCACAAAGAGATTTAGTAACAACCAACACTGTTATAATAGATAGATAGATAGATAGATAGATAGATAGTGGTGGTCATAATGTTCAGAACGGCATAGTTTTGTCAGAAAAAGTAGGTATAACATTTTATCTAAGTAGTTTTAGATTCTATAATTTTCACAGACAATAAATGCGATATTAATTGTTTTTCTGTGAAGTTCTGGTGTAATTTGAAGCGATAATAAAAAAGTATTGGATGATTTAGTGATTTACTGCAAAACCGAGGGCGGCCAAAATGATCAGAACGATTGAAAAGAATGAACAAGATATCCAAATGTTACAGAAAATACAGAAATTATTAGGCTTCGAATGAAGGATAATCTAAGTATTGGGGCTGTTGCAGAGATTTTAAACTGGTCAAAAAGTTTTGTTCACGGTATTCTTAAGGTCTACAATGATTATGGTTCGACTGAAGCAAGAAAGTCTACAGATAGGCCAAGAATAACGACCAAGATAGAAGATCGTGCTATGGTAAAGTTGGTTAAAAAGGACCGATTTAAAACTGCTGCCACTGTTTCTCGGGAAATGAGCATTCAACTAGGAAAATCTTTATCTAGGAAGACTGTGTTTCGTCGTTTAGTTGAACATCTTTTAGCTAGAGCACCTGTAGTGAAGCCACTGATATCTTTCAAGAATAAAAAATGTCGTCTTGCTTTTGCAAACGAACTTGTGTTATGGTCTCTAGAAAAACGGCAAATGGTGCATTTCAGTAATGAATCTAAATTTTTGTTAAATGGCTTAGATGGGAAAACGTATGTTCGTCGAAAAGTAGGTGAAGAATATTCGCCATAGAGCCTTAAGGCTAGTGTTAAATTCGGTGGAGGAAGTGTCATAGTTTGGGGGATGATATCTGGTGATGGTGTGGGCCTTTTGATGCGATTACAAGGAAAGGTAAATGCAATAGTTTATAAACAACTTGTAAAAGATCATGTCTTGCATATGCTGAGAAATTCAACTAAGCAACCTTCCATATTCATGCAAGACAATGTCCAATGTCACAAGGCTATGGTAGTCATGAACTTTCCTAAGGCAGAAAATGTTACTGTTATGGATTGGCCTCCTCAAAGCCTAGATTTCAATCCTATTGAGAATGTGTTGAAGACTATGAGAACGTTCTAAAGCCAGAAATCCAAAAACAACAGAGCAATTATGGAAAGCCCCTCAGGAAGAATGGAATAAGATCACGCGGCAAGATATCAATAAATTAATTTCTTCATGCAGCCAAAGATGTCAGGGTGTGATTGAAGCTATAGGGCTTCACACTAAATATTAAATAATTTCTGTATTTTCTGTAATATTTGAGTATTTTGTTCATTTTTTTCAATCGTTCTGATCATTTTTGCAGATTTTCAATCGTTCTGATCATTTATATTTGCAATATAAACGCGGGTAGGCTGAAACGTTCATAGGCTAAAAAGCTTATATAATAAGGTCATGCATGCGGTTTATGAGTTTTCTTTACCAATGGGATTCACCATTGATGGAAGAAGTGTGTGGACCGTAAGAGGGGTTTGATCGAAAAATAAACTTCATTCGGTCACATTCCATCAGAAAATCTTGAGCAGCCTATAAACTTTTTAACCTACCCTTGTAAATCTGCGTGTCTTTTGATTTTTGGATTCCTTTTTCTATAGTTAAAATATGAGTATAATATAAAACTATAATAAATTCGTAAACAATTAGCTCGTTTGTTCTTTAATTTGTTGCAACGTAATATTGTTTTCCGTACATTTTATTGCTCAATTTGGTTAAAAAACAAGAAAATGTATTTTAGTGACTAAAATCTTATCTCTTTTCCGATTAAATTTTGTGGATCAAAAATTAACTTTTCCATTTAGATGCCATCAGCAAATTGCTACAATAGAAACATTTTGCAACTCATCAAAATATTTTATAACAAACAAACGCATATAATACTTGCCCATTCACAATATTTGCTTCTGGCTTCGATATATCACCAGGTGACATCTATCTTGTTTTTATATCTAAACTTACCAGTGCTTCTTGGAACATAATATGAATCTTGAAATACAAGGGTCATTCGATAAATAGGGAGAATTTTTTTCGAAAAAAGCAATTCTGTTCCACAAATTGTTTGGAATTGGTTCATAGCAAAGATTATTTTAATGTCGCAAAAGAATTTATTGATAGAAGATTCAAAATAGCAGAATGCTCTGCTCATGAAAAGAGGTCTGCCCTCATATCTTTGATGTCTGAGAAATGTAAACTATGTGATATATATAGAAGAATGTGTGATGCGTTCGAAAAGCAAGTTTAAGTATAAAAATGCTTACAAAAGGCCTTTGCCACTGAGTCAAAAAGACAGTCCATAGAGTGATAAAGAAGGTCATTCGAACAGTCAACTGAGACATTACAGGAACCATCATAAATGATTTCCTTAAAGTGCTTCCGATTACCAACTCCTTGGGCAAAATATACCTTACTTATTGAATGACCCTTGTCAATACACTTGAGTGTAGTTTGGTTTGGTTTGGTTTTATGGCATATCAACCATCATAAAGTTATTAATGCCAAATCCATTTTTATACAAATAAACACTTCTATTTCAAACAATCCAGTTTAGGAAAAGTATAGTTTTTTTGTTTACCCGTAATGTCAAAACAATTCTATATCAAACAATTCAGTTTAGCATAAGTACACAGCTTCGTTCTATTTGACCTCTAGATAGGACCCTATCTGGTGCTGCCACTTCGAGCCAGAGTGAATCTGAGAGCGATGGCAATGAAAGGGCACTCCCCGTTCTCCAAATCTCCGGCATTACTGAAGCCCCACCATCAGGTTGTTTAGTGTCATATCCGTGATATTCATTGGTGGAGATCTTACCCCTTTGTAGAGATGCAGTCGGTACATTCTTCAGCCCTTGGGGACTGGGCTATTAAATGTGTTTATTCATCTCTTTATTTCTTTAAAAATGTCATGTAGTTTGTTTATGAGTCACTTTGTGTAAGAGCAAAGAATTTATGATTGATTATGTGCGGGTTTCTTTTTTGTTTTCTTTCACGTCTAAAGGAGGAAAGGTTTATTTCACATTCGAAAATTTTTTTTAATCTGTACATTTTCGGTTGATTTTTTGTTAGTTTTGATTTTATTTATTTACTTAGGCATCTATCCCTTAGGAACAATCTGACCCGGAATGGTTGTATCTGCTAGAGTCCTGTCTATTGTCCAAAAAGATCCGTTTAAACATATTTGATAAGAATGTGTGAAAAAATCCTCTGAAACAACCACACAAAAATGTACAAAGAATGTGATTCCCTAAACTTGCGGCATAAAAAAAACCTAGACGAGTTGACATACAGTTGAAATTGATCAATCACTAACTCTATCAGTCAATCAATCAATAATCTCTCTTAAAATCATAAACCTTTTGATTGAAAAAATATTTGCATTTATTTGGAAGGAGAAAAAAGAACAATGAAAATCTGTATGCATAGAGGAGAAGCTTTGTAATTAGAAAAAAAGTTGAAAGAATGTCCTCAGATACTTTCTGATTTGTATACAATAGGACAAAACTTTCAAAAAAACTCTTGCCCAGTCGGCCGTGGCTGTAAAATACACAGACTGCTTCTCTGGAGTGGGGTAAGACTTCCAAAACGAATGTCCATGATATGACAATAAACAATCTGATGGTGAAGCTCCAGTAATGCTTGAACTTTGGGGAATGCAATCGCTCCAAGGTTCACTCAGACCCAGAGTCGTAGCACCTGATAAGGTCCTATCTATGGATCAAATAGAGCTAAACTGCGTACTTATGCTAAACTGAATTGTTTAGACAGAACAATTTTGACCTTTAAACTGTTTACTTATGCTAAATTGAATTATTCGAAATAAAACTAATTTTATACTGAAACTGCGTATTAAGCTAAACTGAAATGTTTGAAATAAAATTTTTTTAGAAAATAGAACTATACTGCGTATTTATGCTAAACTGAATTGTTTCAAAAAGAACTGTTTTTAACAATGAAATTGTATACTTATGGTAGACTGAACTGTTTGAAATAGAACTGTGTAAACTTTTGCTAAACTGAATTGTTCAACATAGAACTGCTGGGGCATTTATCTGAACTGTTTTGACATTTAACCGTTTGTAAACAAAATCTATCCTCATACAAAACTGAATTGTTTGAAATTTAATCCGGCGTTAAATGACTTGAAAAGGGTTGATACGCCATACAACAAAATCAACCAACCAACCAACTAACAAAAAACTCTTACGAAACAACTACACAATATTCGAATTCCGTAAAGGACATTCGTGCTAAAAGTCAAACTGGCCAATCGCAGCCCTTCTGGAGGTCCGATGAGACTGGCTACACAACAAGAGGTCACAAGGAACCGCCCTACTTTTACCATTACCCGTACAAGCCCACCGGCGGTGACAAGCAGTTGAAAGTAGACAAACGCAACCACTACTACGAACCTTGTGACAGTGCCTTAATAAGTTACCTGAAATAACTAAATAGCTAAGTTGTCTGCAGCATATTTATCTGCAACTTTACCCAAGCAAACTCTATGAACTCTTTAGCTTGTTTTGGTATAGTATCTACCTGTTGTATATAGTGTGTATTTACAGTTAACCTATTGTAGTAGCAAAAACTCGTTTGTGTTCTTTCTTCAAAAGCGGCGCCCATCTCCACACTTTCATCTAAGTACGGTTTATTCCCCTTCAAAACTTAGGTTTGAAATAGTGCTTTTTCTCATGAACATATTCCCCTTAAACTAAAAATAAAAGAATGAATTTTTGATGAAAATGATTACCAAACCCCTAAGCATAGAATTACTCTCAACGGGTTGAAATGTCGTTTTGCTTTTGTGACCAAGAGATTCCTGTTCACGAAGTATTTTACACCTTTCGTCCTTAAATCAATTAATTCCAGTCTTTTCAAAATGTTTTATTCGCTATAACTTACTTTAATAATGTTAATGCTTCTTGGAACATAATATGAATCTTGAAATACAAGGGTCATTCGATAAATAGGGAGAATTTTTTTCGAAAAAAGCAATTTTGTTCCACAAATTGTTTGGAATTGGTTCATAGCAAAAATTATTTTAATGTCGCAAAAGAATTTATTAATAGAAGATTCAAAATAGCAGAATTCTCTGCTCATGAAAAGAGGTCTGCCCTCATATCTTTGATGTCTGAGAAATGTAAACTATGTGATATATATAGAAGAATGTGTGATGCGTTCGAAAAGCAAGTTTAAGTATAAAAATGCTTACAAAAGGCCTTTGCCACTGAGTCAAAAAGACAGTCCATAGAGTGATAAAGAAGGTCATTCGAACAGTCAACTGAGACATTACAGGAACCATCATAAATGATTTCCTTAAAGTGCTTCCGATTACCAACTCCTTGGGCGAAATATACCTTACTTATTGAATGACCCTCAAAGAGGAGGATCTAACAATTGCTAAAAAAACAAAGTTACTGTGTGTGAGAATGTCCACATTGTTGATATGGAAGGAGTTTTGCAGAGATCATCGAACGGTAAAGAAGGATGTAAAAAAATATAAGTTGAAAATTCAGAGCAAAGGAAAAGGCTTTAAGAACTTGCTTCCGCGGGGCGAACGTAAATTAAAGTAAGTTATAGCGAATAAAACATTATTATTTATTCGCTATAACTTTGAGTGGCGAGAGAGATTCAGGGATATCCGTGCTGGCGGCACGAAACCATGATGATGATGACTTGATGCTACAACTGTTTACTAAGGATTATCATTTTTGGATCAAATCCGGTTCGTTGTATAGGGGATGGGTAAGTACATGCTTATTGTATTTGACGATTCAAATGCTTCTTACTTAAAAACCCTCTGAAAAACGTCCATAGCAATTTTAAAAGTTTGTGACGGTTAGCTGAAATACAGAGAAAATATAAAATCTCCTTTAGCTGTTAAACTTTTATGAATATCTTTCAGTTTCTTTGTTTAATGGCATATCAACTCTTTTTAGGTTTTTTAATGCCAAAGTCATTCTCCTAGAAGAACAGTAGTGGTGCTATTTAACCAATAGCTGGAAGGATAAGGGGGTTCATACCTTTCCAAAGGGTATTTGCCCGAAAGTGAACGTAATAGCGCGACTGGAGTACGAACTCACGTACTACGATTCCGCAGTCCACCTCTTTAACCATTACACCACGAGGACACCCCCAATATCTTTCAGGAGCAAGAGTAGAAAAAATATCTCGTAATAACGGGTTTAGATGAAGTTTATCTGGTGTGAAATTTTGACCAAATGTTTCTTGTCTAGTGAATAAAATACTTATGTTTATTGATTGATACTTGATAGGACAAGGCAGCAGTTGTTAAAAGTAGTAAGTTAAAGAAGGAGGTATTAAGTACCATCTTTAAAGTCTTTGGTATGACACGATCTGGGATTGAATCCAGGTCTCCTGGATCATTGGCAAACACTCTACCCACTTGGCCAATAAGCCGGTTCCCAGTCAAAAATAGACTGATTCAGATGATAAACACAACAGTTATTTGAAATACAATATTTCTTTCGTTGACTGATTTACTTTTTGAATTGTTTATTTTTGAGTATTTTTCAATCTGCCCCCCTTCTTACCACCTCTCTCTCTCTCTCTCTATATATATATATATATATATATATATATATATATCTGCAGAGACTAATACTTATTTTTTATTCAGAGAAAAGTCTTCTCCTCAAGACCACAAAAAGCGTCTGTGAAATCGTTTGAAGTTCCTCAGGCCAACTTCACCATTGCAATCTCTGCCGCATTTTTGACAAGCCAAACAACTATTCACTTTATCACTATGCTTTCTTATAAGGTTTTCTCAGACTTGTTACACATCCTTATTATCACATGACTGACACGAAATACATGTAGATTTACTAATGTAAAAGTCAGGCTTTGACTGTGTGCTGTTATGAGATTTCATATGAATTGCATGTCTGGCATTGGACAACACATTTTATTGCAGATGTTACAAACGTATTCAGGCTAAAAACTGTCCGGCACAAAAGTCAAATACTCTTCCTGAAGTGCTTGTTTTAATGGGAATCGTTCTATTTTCCGTACTCTAAATGCTTTACTAGCTTAGGAGATCGCTTTTTCCAAATTTCTAAAATTTTCTATTTGCTTCCAGCCTCCAAGATCTACACAAAATTCCCTTATGTTCTTTTTTACGATATCCTTAAAACGTTTCATATATATATATATATATATATATATATATTGTGAAGGTGTTCGTATAGTAATGGTTTATATTCTTGTATATAATAACTAATATATATATGTATATATATGATAAGAAAAGAATCCTCAAATGTATGGTGGTACGGAGTGAAAAAATGACCCTTTTTTCATCATTTTCTTGCAAAAAAACCTGCAGATTATTAGAATCAGTAGTCATTTCCAAAACAAACACCCAGGATTTTATCAGATTTCACCATACCTGGTGAACATCATGCTACACGAAAACAATATCAAAATAGAAAATGGATGCAGAAAAAGAAGGAAATGTTCTTCATATATATATATATATATATATATATATATATATATATATATATATATATATGTAGTAAAAATATATTAATGGTTGGATAAATCAAACACTTAACACACCTTTAGAAGGTGTGATATTTCGCCTTTTATTCTAAGAACGTTTTCAGACTAAACCATTTTCTGGGTTTACACTCGCTTTACAATTTTCCTAGCCATGTACAGGAATACTTAGAAGCATCCAAAACCCTTCTAAACCACGACTCCACTGCACTATTTTCAGCCAACTGTCCCTCGAACCACACAAACACCACAATTTCAAGAACGGAATCTCCCAAAACATTTGCAGGATGATAAAAAAAAACTTCAACCATGCCCACTCCCTCAAACTATCCAGCAAACATTCCCACCACCTGGATTAAAGCAAATGTAAACACATCGGGCGCCAAGAAATGGTCCTACACCAAACCAATGTTCAATTTTTGACCACCGAATTGGAAGCTCTCAGCCTAGGACAAAAATTTGCAACAGGTATACACAAGAACATCACCACAAATACCGTATATATATATATATATATATATATATATAATTCATGGAATTTAGACAGCGACCCCTGGGTTTCATGGAGTTTTCTGCAAAACAATAATCATCAGGCAGTTAACAATTGTTGTTTTGCAAAAAACCCTATGAAACCCAGGTGTCACAGTCTAAATTCCATGAATTAAATATATATATCGAATATATATTTATGTATCATTATTATATAATAGCTGTATCCTAGATATTGAGCACTCTTCATATTATATTGCACTTAGTTCAACACAAACCCACAAAGTGGATGAATGACAACCAACACTGTTATAATATATATATATATATATATATATATATATATATATATATATATATATATATATAACACCATATATATATAGATATACATATATATATATATAAGGAATTATTTACAAGAATATAAACCAATTGTCAATTATTCTTTTAGTACAGTTTAAAACCCGGTAAAGGCGATTCCTTAGCCAAACACTTATAGACTTTATTTTTCCAATACAAGAATCATTTGAAAACGCTTACATAGACTCTTATCCTTCCCTAATGATCTGAAAGATAAGGTTTTAAAAAGTTTAACTTCCGGTTACTCATAAGACGCTTTTAAAATGAACTATTCAACGTATTTTTTCACATGACAATTTTTCTCCAAAAATACACCATGAAAGACATATTTTCACGACCTATGTCTGTCTCTTTTATTCCAAGATCTAATTCTTTAAAAATCTGTGACATATCCGCCCATAGGCTTGAACTTGAAAGAAGCAAATTTATATAAATGCAATTTTCACTGAACAGCCTCTTTATTTGCTTGGTCACGTCATTCTCCTTAGAGACGAGGCGACAAACAAAATCACGGACATTTACGAGAATAAAAATAAGAAGGAGAGGAAGGAGATTTAGAAGCCTAATGACGAGCAAGACAAGTGTCTCTCTTTCTATCACTCTCTCTCTCTCTCTCTCTCTCTCTCTCTCTCCCCGCTCTGCTCTGCTCTTGTCGTATCTCACTGGCGGGAAAGTAATGGAAACGAAACAGGGCAACAGATAGGTAGTTGGAAGGGAGCAAGGGGATATCATTGACAGCAACTTGTCGCAGCCACCAACAATTACGTTCGTGTTAGTCGGGTGAGTTCACCAAGCCAGTTCATCTCCTCCATCCTAGCACACTTTTCCTCACCCACGCCTCTATCGATGAAAACGTCTACGATAGCAGATAGCAGATAGCAGACGGCGGACGGAGTGGAAGGAGTAAATGCTAATGTTCACAACCAGTGGCTGGTAACAACCAATTATTTTTCCCGTGGCGATGAAAATGAAGTTGAATGCGATAGACCAGTATGATCGGTGAGGATTGTTATACCGAGCGCCCGGAGAAAAACGAAGAATCTATTGAACAGTGTCTGATAGTCGGCAGGGCTACATCCGCACGTGGTAGAACGTGGAATCTGGATGCATGATCAACTGTTTGAGAACGATGAGATTCATTGGTCACGGCCAACATAAACGCAGGAATAAATAAATGCATGCATACAGCTTGATGTTTCCTAAAGGGTAATGGTCAACGAGCTAATCTTGCTGATCATCCACGATTAAAAGTTCTTTAGATTACCAGTAGATGTTCTTCTATATAGCCTTCAGCTAAACAAAACTGAGTCTAAAAGATGTCTCACTTCTCTCTTTCTCTCATTCTCTTTCTCACATTCTCTCCCTCTCTCTCTCTCTCTCTATATATATATATATATATATATATGTATCTATGTGTGTGTGTATATGCGGGCGTGTCTGTGTCTGTGTGCTAGACCAAGATTTGATATTAGAAGCCATTCCAGTTATTTCTCTTAGGATTAATTCATTAATTGACAGATTGATTTTAACGGTACTTCAAACTATCTGGAGTCATTTTATGCCTAAATGTTAGGGAATCCCATTCATTGTAGATTCATATATACGTTTTTTCTGTAGTTATTTCTTAAAAGTGCTTTTTTGGCATACAGTCCCGTCGAATACGAACAATGTTATAACAGATCTACTTGACCCCTAGATGGGACCTTAACTGCGACTTGGGCAATAAGGGGGACTACACATTCTTCGGGGTTACAAAAATGGAGCCGCTCCATCAGATGTGGAAACACCTTATTTAGTTAAGGGAGTCTTATCTCTCTGTATACCAACGAAGTGTTTTCATTCAGAAGAAAGCTTGTAAAACACACACACACACACACACACACACATATGTATATATATATATATATATACAAGGGCGCGTGTGCGTGCGTGCGTGCGTGCGCGCGCGCGTGCGTGCGCGTGTTTTTGAGTGCACGAACGTTTGCTTATGTGTGTTTTCCTGGGTGACCTGACATTCAGTAATAGTTCAGAAACTGATCTTTTTTATTAGATTATTTTTATTGAATAGTGCATTCTATTTTTATCGAGTTTTGGAATAATAATATGACAAATAAAAACTAAAAATGTGCTCAATACTTTGTAAGAAGCGCGATAGACAATAAATATCAAATTTAAAAACTCAAAAAGTTTTTTGCCTAGTCGGCTGTGACTGTAGAGTACACCAACTGCTTCTCTGCAGAGGGGTATGACGCCATCAACGAGTGTCCTCGATATGACATTAAACAATCAGGTGGTGAGGCTCCAGTAATGCTGGAGCTTTGGGAAATGGAGTGCACTCTTCTTTGCCATCGCTCCCAGGTCCATTCTGGCCCGGAGTGGTAGCATCTGTTAGTGTCCTATCTATGTGTCAAATAGAACTAAATTGCGTACTTACGCTAAACTGAATTGTTTGAAATAGAACTGTTTTGACATTTAACGGTGTGTGGACAAAAATTATTCTAAACTGAATCGTTTTAATTAGACCTATTTGACTAAACTGAATTGCTTGAAATAGAAATGTTTTAACAATTAAATGGTGTAATCATGCTAAACTGATTTGTTTGAAATAGAACTGTTTATGTGTATAAAAGTAGATTTAGCATTAAATAACGTACAAAGGTTGATATGCAATAAAACTCAAACAACCAGCCAACAAATCTAAAGGTTTTACTATTACTCGAGTTTCATGAATGTCAATCTTCAGGTAAGGAACATAATAATAATAATAATAATAATAATAATAATGATAATAATAATTTTCCTTGCGAGAAAACTGTGGGAAATCAAGGTGACGGTGATACCAGTAATATTTGGAACAATAACAAGCGGCTCGGAAAAGAGTCTTATTGTCCTTCTCATTATTTCAAAAATTTTAGCATACCAAACAATCATTAATGAATTGGTCGGCTCAATTCATCTTTTTAGATTAGATCTTCAAATATATATGGGCATATTTGATATGTAAAAAATATGCATCTTGTAAAAACATTCCCACATACACGTTTATATATATATATATATATATATATATATATATATATATATTCATCCACGGACTGACAGTTTCGTTGAATCACAACTCATCAGTATAGCTAGACACGTGATTGCCCAGTCGTCTGGGACTGTAGAATACACCGACTACAGAAGGGTAAGACCCCTCAATGAGTGTCCTGTATATGACACTAAACAATCTGATGGCGAGGTTCCAGTGATGCAGGGGCTTTGGAGAATGCGGAGTACCCCTAGATTGCCACTGCTCCCTGGTCAACTCTGGCTCGAAATGGTTGCACTTGATAGGGCCCAATCAATGGGTTAAATAGAACTAACAGCATACTTATGCTAAACTGAATTGTTTGACTAAACTGAATAGCTTGAAATAGAAGTGTCTTTGACAATTAAACCGTACTTGTATTTAAACTGCGGGCTTATGGTTAACTTGAATTATTTGAAATAGAACTGTTTTTTTACATTGAAACTGTACTTACACTAAACTGATTTGCTTAATATAGAACTGTTTTGACATTTAACTGTGTGTAAACAAAATCTGCACTAATACTAAACTGAATTCGTTGGATTAGAAGTGCTTGACTAAACTAAATAGCTTGAAATAGAAATGTTTTTTACAATTAAACTGTACTTACATTTAAACTGCGTACTTATGCTGAACTGAATTGTTTGAAATAGAACTTTTTCATAAAAGTGGATTTGGCTTTAAATAACCTACAAAGGTTGATATGCCATAAAACCCAACCAACCAACCAACTAGACACATGAGATGCTTGAAGTTGGGATCGAAACCTGACTTTACGCCAGCCAGATATTCTACCGTACTGCTATCAGCAAATTCAGCGTAAGCGAAGGGATTTTAACGCATATGTATCACCTTTGTTTTTCTTTTAAATATACACGCTTAACGGCTAGCAAGAGCTCAATTCATTAGAAGAGTTTTGCATTACGTTTGGAGCAACTGGTAATTCTGCGAAAGAGCTCAACCCCCGGAGGGGAACATATATATCGTCATTCACAGGCATATATATATATATAGTACAATTAAATGGAGACTCAAACTCGGTTAAGTCGTCATAATAAATTCATTTCGGCGGAGAATATTATTGCTATATTCTCCGTCTCGTCAGATGACTTATATCATGGAGTCTTCAGTTCCCCGGTGGGGAGCTTATACATCGTCATCCACAGACATATACATATCGTGGAGTCTTCAGTTGATTTCGACATATGGGGCCAACAATTAAGTTTAAAATATGAACCGCTTGGCTACCTATTCGAATGATTTGTTAATAATAGTTAAGGTCTGTTAAGAACTAATCACACTTTTTGGATAAACTGTTCACAATAAAAAAAGGTGCATCAATGTCTTACTAGTGCAGTTGGCGGAGTTTTTAGAATATGTTGGCTGCATCTATGCAGAACAAACAAATGTCCTTGATGATGAAACTTCAAGGTTTTGGAAATGTGGAGTACCCTTTCATTGTCATTATTTGCCGGACCACTTTGTCTCGGAGCTGTTAGGGTCAAATAGAACTGGGGCTTTGGGGAATGCGGAGTACCCTTTGATTGCCATTGCTCCCAGGTGAACTCTGGCTCGAAATGGATGCACTTGATAGGGCCCAATCAAAGGGTTATATAGAACTAACAGCATACTTATGCTAAACTTAATTGTTTGACTAAACTGAATAGCTTGAAATAGAAGTGTTTTTGACAATTAAACTGTACTTGTATTTAAACTGCGTGCTTATGCTAAACTGAATTATTATTACTATTATTACTACGTACTTATGAAAGGGTCAAATAAAACTATTCAACCATTTACTATACTTGTAATGATTTAACTGCACGCATATAGAACTATTGATATTCGATAGCAATACTTGAAACCATTTATCTGTGTGCAAACAAATGCGCTCTGCCTCAATTAAAAAAGTTACCGACAAACTATTCTTTTAAAAACCATATGTATTAACTGCATTTGGCATTAAATATCCCACAAGGGTTGATATGCTATAAATAAAAAAAAACAACCAAGCAACCAATGTTATTTTCCTGAACAACATTCTTCATATTTTTAATTCATAGTTTTTCCTTCTCCTACACTTGTTGCCACATCAAGGCGTCGGAGCTAATCAGTTGAGGTTAAGGAAAATAAATGGATTCACGCTTTTTTCAAGGGACCTAGCGTGAAGTAGAATGCAAACAGCATCGTCCAGGTTTTGAACTCTGTTCGTTGAGTCCATTTCCTTGACTGATATATATATAAGTTTGTGTGAATGTGTGTGTGTCCGTTCCTTGAACTATATATATATATATGTGTGTGTGTGTGTGTGTGTGGTATAGCATAATGGCTTACTTAATTAAACATAAAAGTCCATGACTTCTGATTTTCAGTCTCCAGCTTTTCTACATCTTCCTCTTCTTCGTCTTCTATTTCTTCTTCGCTCCGCTTATCTTCGTTTTATTACGATCTGCAACAAGTCGTCCTTGCTGCTTTTCTCGCAATAGGAAACCTCTTTTTTACAAGAGAGAGATGTGGATTCAGTTTTACATTGTCATTTAGTTTACTGCTCGAAGCAAATACTTCCTGTCCCTTTTAATCCTTTTATTTATTTATGTATTTATTTAGTCCGAAAGTCTTTTCCTTCATTGCTTTTAGGGTTTTAATGATTATTAACTTACTGATTCTCATCTATTTTATTCCAGTTATTGAACAACTCGATAACAACCACATCTGTTCATACAACTATATGCTGTGCTCCTGTTTATATATAAATATATATATATATTTTAACTGATGTGATGGAGTTGGTCTTTTCTTTTTTTTTTCTTTGTCCTATATTTTTTCTTTTTCCCCCGGGCGGTGATTCGAGATAATTTTATCTCTTGTTCCTGGCGGGGTTTTTTTTTCTTTTTACCTGGTAACCGTGAATGCTGGTAGATAGTAGATTAGTAAATATATAAATATATATATACTCACATATTTATATATATATATATGTATGTATATGCTCACACTCGCACAAACACTGGAGTTGTAGAATACGTCAAGTGCATTTTTGCAGAGTGGAAAGAACAAAACGAGTGCCCTGGATAAGACACTAAACCATCTGTCGGTGTGATTCCAGTTATGGACTTTTGAGGGAGGTGGAGTACCCACTCGTTGGCATTACTACTAGGTCCACTCTGAACTGGAGTGGTTGTTACTGTTGGCATCCCATCTATGAGTCAAACAGAAATATTTAATCATTTACACAACTACTGTGATCACCAGTCAAAATAGGGATGAGAAACATTATCTCAATACCCACTAATTCTCTATATAAGTATAGAGAATATATCTATATTTTGAACACTATATTTGCAGTAGTATATGTGCAGTTCTCTCTCGCTTTCTCTCCCTTGCGCTCTCTCAATACATAAAGGATATCCTCGTGGTGTAATGGTTAAAGCGATGGACTGCAGAATCGGAATAAGCGAGTTCGAACTCCAGTCACGCTATTACGTTCACTTTCGGGCAAATACATTTGGGAAAGGTATGAACCCCCTTATCCTCTAAGCTATGGGTTAAATAGTACCACTACTGTTCTTCTAGGAGAATGACTTTGGCATTAAATAACCTACAAAGGTTGATATGCCGTTAAATAAAGAAACCAAACCAAACCATCTCAATATATATATATATATATATATATATTCTGATTAGTTGAACGATATTTCTGAAGTGAGGACTTCGGCCAATCCCTGGATTGGATTGTATAAAAACTTCCATTCGCGTAGAGGCCCTTGTACTTCAAGTCTTGCAGCAATGTAAGTTCTATCTTGTTATTTAACTATGTGCAAATTAATTTCGGCAAGTGGTATGCGTAGTGTTATCTAGCTATTCAACTGTGAGCAAATTAATTTAGATAAGTGGCAATGGTAGTTCTATCAAGCCATTTAACTCTGTGCAAACGAATTTAGGAAAATGTCAATGGGAGTTCTATACGGCCATCTAATTGTGTTCAAATTAATTTAGGCAACTGACAATGGTATTTTCATCAAGCCTTTTAACTCTATGCAAAGGAATTTACCCAAGTGGCAATGGTAGTTCTAGGAAGTTATTTAACTGTGTCTTATATTTTTCAAATATAATTAGTTACGATCATAGCTGGGACTGGTGCATACCATGTTAAGCCCGAATTATGCTGTTCCGGATTTAAGATTGAAACTGCTTTGTATTGAAAATTTCGGAAGCACAGTTTCATTGATTAAAAGAAAGTCATCTTGAAGAATCAAAAGACACTATTTGCGAAATACCACAAGACATTACTGTTGTTTTTTGTTTTTTTCTGAATCTTTAAAATCTTAATCGTTCCGAGCTATAATCGAAAGAAATCGTATCTGAAAAGAAAAAAATCCTTAGACTTTTTCCTGGTGGAGCAACAATTGCCACTAATCTAAGTTCACTTGCACCATACAGGTCACAGTTTAAAATGCAGGAGATATTTCTGCTTCATCCTGTATGATAAGGATATCTGTCGTTTCCCTCTTTTGTGGTGGGTTTGGGGTTTTTTTTCTTTTGTTTATTTACGCCATACCTGCTCAGCGTTCTTTCTGCATGCTACCACACACCACTGTTTTCGCGTTTTCTAATTATTACCCCTCTTATCAGACGTGATCCATCATCGACACAACTAACGATGCCGTTATCTGAATGTCAATCACCGCTGCCACCATCTCCACCACAATCACCATCATTCGATACTATTTTCTTGATAAATGTTTAATTCTCTCTCATGCGATAACCACGAATATCAATCTGACATAACTATTTTTACAGTCATTACCCTTAGAACGATATCAAGTTTGAAATAAGGCCATATATTCCTTCAGAACTCTGAAAAAAAGCAAATAAATCTAACAACGATATTTTCCTTCTTTCTTTGCGGAAAGTATTATCATCCAAGTGTTTGTACCAAGAATGAACGGAAAATACCAATTTTTCTCTTCAAATTATGATTTTGTGAGCAAGAGGTGTATCACGAAAACATGATGGGAGACTATATTGGGGGAGATGGGTTGACTCGTGAAAGGGATCTATATTACAGTCACAAATTTCGAAAAATAATACACTTATGAATATTGCCCACTCGGCTGGGCCGGTAGAATACACCGACTGCTTCTCTGCAGAGAGGTAAGATCCGCCGAAACGAGTATCCTGGATATAACACTAAACAATTTGATGATGAAGCTCCAGTAATTCTGGAGCTTTGTGAAATGTAAAGTACCGCTTTATTGTCATTGCTCCCAGGCCCACTCTGGCTCGGAGTGGTAATACCTGATAGGGTCCTATCCATGGGTCAAATAGTAATAAACTACGTACTTATGCTAAACTAAACTGCTTGAAATAGAACTGTTTTTGACATTGAAAGTGTACTTGCGCTAAACTGAAATGTTTGAAATAGAACTGTTTTGACATTATAGTGTGTATAAACAAAACCAAGCTTATACTAAACTGAATTGTTTGAATGGAAATGGTTTGACTAAACTGAATTGATTGAAATAGAAAAGTTTTGACAGTTAAATTAAACTGTGTAATAATGCTATACTTAATAGTTTAAGATAGAACTATTTATTTGCATAAAAATAGATTTGGCATAAAATAACCTACAAAGGTTGATATGTCATAAAACCAAACCAACCAACCAATTTATAAACATATGTTGTTTTATTCAGAACATTTTCGTAAAAATCTGTAAACTTGTTCATTTTTACGCCTGATAAAGGTTTGATTGAAAAATTCATTATCAAAGACGCAAAAGCAATGTTGGAAGGGAATAATGAACATTTTTTATACTTTACAACAGAAGCAATGAAGAAATAACACTTACTATACAGGTTTGGCTTCTTTGTTTTCATGGCATATAATCCTTCGGGGGGGGTTGTTTAATGCCAAAGCCATACTTCTAGGAGAACATCAGTGATACTATTTAACCCATAGCAGGAGGGATAAGGGGGTTCATTCCTTTCCCAAAAGGATTAGTCTAAGAGTGAACGTTGAGCATAACTAGATTTCGAAATCGCTTACTTCCAGGTTGCGATTTAGCTCTTGAACCATTAAGCCAAAGGCTACTTTCCAGGAAATGTTGTATTACAGTGTAATCAAGAGCAAAAAAGCAAACACTGAAGAGAATAATGTCTATTTTCTATACTTATGCAACAAAAGCAATTAACAAATGACATATACTGCATAAGCAATTAAGAAATGATATATACAGCATAAGCAATTAAGAAATGGCTTGAACAACATATCCAATTAAGAAATGACATATACAAAAGAAGCAACTGAGAAATGACACATATAATAAAAACAATTGAGAAATGACATATACAGCCTAAGCAATAAGGATATGACGTATACAACATAAGCAATTAAGAAGTGACATATTCATCAAAAGCAATTAAAGAATGGCATATACAACACAAGCAATTAAGAAATGACACTAAATTTGTGTTCCATAGATGATTTTTAAACAATTAATGATGCAAAATCTATTAACTATTAAATTACTGCACTAAATTCAATATATACCGCAGCCTATTGGGGAAATTAATTTAAAATAGAGTGTGAAAATTGCCTGTATTTGCTTAAAAGATTACCCACCCCCCAAATAAACACACGAAGTAGTCAGTCCATATGGACATTATATATATATATATATATATATATATATATATATATATATATATATATATATATATATATATACGTGGTACATTCAATAAGTTTCCAAACATGTTTTGTACAGGCATTTAAAATTGTCGGAGACTCTTGAAAATTATATATGTTATTACTATACATCATATGAGATGACAGACCAATTTTTATGATTTTAGGTTCTAATGAACAGCTACAGCAGGAATTGGAATACACCCTACTAAAACCTGATTGTCAAAGCTGGTGAATTTCAAAAATGCAATATGGACGTGAGGAAGAACGATTTGCAATAAAATTCTGTTTTTAACTTGGAAAAAATGCCACAGAAACGTATGGAATGCTTCAGACTGATTTTCGACCATCTTACATGAATCGAGCATTAGTTTTTGAGTGGCATAAGAGATTCAAGGAAGGCACGGAGTCTGTGGGGGATGATGAGAGGTGTGGGAGTATTAAGGAAATCAATACACCAGAGTTGATTGGCCAAAGAGTTAGGGTTAGGGTTAGGGTTACTATGTTGAGGTTTTAAGGGAGTTCAGGAAGAGATTCCGTCGGAAGAGGCAAGTACTCTTCAAATCGGGTCAGCGGCATTTCCACCAGGACAATGCACCAGTCCACAACTCCATCCTTGTCCCTGACTATTTGACCAAGATGGGCATCAAGACAGTTCCTCACCGTCCCTATAGTCAAGACCTTCCTCCCTGAGACTTTTGCTTATCCCCTAAGCTTAGAGGCTGTCGTTATGAGACAATTGAGGAGATATGAATTTTATTGCATATCGTTCTTCTAAAGTGTCAGATTGCATTTTTGAAATTCACCAGCTGTGACAATCAGGCTTTAGTAGGGTGTATTCCAATTCCTGCTGTTCATTTGAACGTGAAATCATTATATATATATATATATATATATATATATATATATATATATATATATATATATATATATGCCCCTCCGAACGAGTAGGCTGGGACACAAGTAAATTTTAAGCAGTGTTTTAGACGGTTTGAATTTAGAGTTTTCCTTCCCCTAGACCGGTTGCAATACCAAGCTAAAAAAGCGCAGTCTACACTACTATTTACCAATAGTTGGAGGGAGAATAACTTAATTTACACCTTTCCCATGGTATAAGCGCTCTACAAAATTCAAACACTCTTGTCCTGGATTTGAACTCGTATTGCTATGTCCTATGATTGTAACCATTAAACCACGAACGGGGTGTAGGGGAGGGTGTTACATCATTTCCTGGATTGCTTGACTTTACTCTTGATCCTTACCTCATAATGCTGAGTGTTAAGCAACGAGGCATTAAGTACCTCTTTTTGAGTATTTGGTATGGTTCGACCTGGGATTAAATCCCAGTCTCCTGGAAGATTGGCGAACACTTTACACATTAGACCAATGTCCCGGTTCCTAATTACATATATATTTCCTAATTATTGTAAATCATATGGTGCATCATTCGTGCATATTTGATATGAATAGGTTTTTGGGCCATATTCTCACAAACAACTCCACGCAAAAAGCATTCACGAGAACTTGAGAAGGCTTACATATAAAAAGTCAGATATTGAAAATTGCCGACTAAGCAAGCTTGTTTTTTTTTTTTTGTTTTTTTTTTTTCGTTTGTTTTTTTCAGGATTCAACGAGTTAAATATAAACTGAATTTTATATAAAACATGTTCGGTAGCAGTACTGCCAAAATTCAGATTTTAACATCTAGCAGTTTTCTCCGATAAAGGACACAGGAGTGTCCTTGAATACTCGGTGCAAAATCTAACGTCTTTTCAATCTAAAAACCAGACGTTTGGGTGTTGTGCGGCGTAATTTTAGTATTGTTTTTGCTGCTAACACAGTGCATTGAAGCTTTAAGTCATGACAGACAAAAGCGAATGCATATTGGTAGACGTAATCTCACTAACTAGTAAGTAAATACGTTTTTGAGTGAGAGTATGTGTATTCGTCTGTCAGTGCTTGTATATCTTTCCACGAACGCACGCAAACTTAAAAACACATACACATACACACACATACACACACAAAGATATATATACACCACAGTTTTAGAATAGCTTATTTACTTGTCTATCTTAGACACGTACACAAATTTACACATACGCACCAGCATGTAAGACTTTCATACATCTGTAAATAAATTTTAAACCTATATATACACATATATATATATATATACTTATATCTATATAAGCATACAAATATATATATATATATATATATATATATATATATATATATAAGTGTGTGGTAGGTGGCATCTTCTTACACTCTTACTACAAGGAAAATATAGGCTTATAATTGTAACGTATCAAAGCGGAAATATGTAACTAGTCCATTTGCATTTGCCAATCGCATCGACAGACTGTTGGCATGAATTTGCTTTACATATTTCATTATTGATTTATGGTTTTTTTGGACTAGAACTGTTAGTTCTGATTTGAGATTTTTCGTAGATTTTTTTTACGTTTATTTGTAAACTTTTATTTATGTCTCCTTTTCTTTTTCTGCATTCTTTCACCCCTCTCCCTCTCTTTCTCTCTCTCTCAATATATATATATATATATATATATATATATATATATATATATATATATATATATATATATAAGCAGCGAATTCTCTTTTTGATATGTTTTATTAAATATGACAGACAAAAATATTTATTCATGTTTTGATGTCGTTGTTGTTTTTGTCTTTGTTTAGTCTGTTTGTTTTGTTTTTTTTCTCGCTGGTGAATAAGATATTCCAAATATGGATCAAGGCTAAATAAAAACTTCCCAAATCTATTTTGGCCACTGTCAAGTTTGTTATTTGTCAGTGCGATGGTTGTCAAAAATCCAAGAAAATCGTAGTGTCAATTATGAGTTTGTATTAAGTATTTTCATCCCTGTATAGAGAGATTTTGTGTGAATATCTTAAACTATAATTCCAGATTTTATAAATCATAAACAATGTTAAGTAAAAACTTTATTATCTTAACCATTTTGTTTAGTTAGAAATATTTTCTTTCTTAGTAAAATACAATTTATTCATTAATAATTTAAGAGTATGAACGTCTCTCTTTGACGAGTGTAGAGTGTATGAGGAAGCCAAATGCCCAACTTGCTCAATTTTCCTTTTTCAAGAGGCAGCAGATTGAGAATTGATATATGCTGAGGTTAAGTGATAATTCTAGAGTTTATTTGCTTAGATTGCATTTCACCAATTCTATTCAAGCATCTTGATAGGGGTTGTTCTGTCTTGGTTCTTCTATCACTGACGCATTGCAAAAACGAAACTTTGAAAGCCCATTTCGGACTTGGTGATCTGCAATGGCGCCATGGCCATCAATACTACAAATTTTCCTAGCCGTTTCGATAGCGTTCTTTGCGTCTCTTAAACTTCCACATTCGCATAATGGTTAGAGTGTTCGCCAATGGCCCGGGACTCACGGGTTCAATCCCAGGTCGAGTCATACCAAAGACTCTAAAAATAGTACTTGATGCTACCTTGCTTAACTCTCAGCATTATAAAGTAAGAATCAAGGGTAAAGTGGAGCAATCCAGGGAAAGGAGTAGCGTCCTCACCTACACCTTGGTGTAGATGCTATCGTAAAGAGAGCCTTCGGGTCACCCTCGACTACGGTCGCCAATTTTACTTAATTTACTGATGCAATTTCAGTTTGTCCATTTTACGGTCGTAGTATCAGAATTTAATCAGAAATTAATTTATGATCCCCCTTTTATCACTACTAAATAAAGAATGACTTACAAAGGTCCACTTTAATCAGGTAATTTCCCGTTGCGTTTCAAATATTTGGAAGATTGAAACGCCTATTTACAACTTGCTTTTTAAAAACAGAAATTATCTATGACTTAATTTAATAATAGCCGAGCTATTACGTTTACTTTCGGACAAATACCTAGTGAAAAAACATGAACAGTCTTCTCCTTCCTCCAATTAAAAGTTAAGTAGCACCACTGCTGTCTTTCTACAAGGACAGCTTTGGCATTAAATAAAAGATGAAGGTTGATATACAATTAAACGAAGAAACAGAAGCTTAACTAATAGTCTTTGTTTCGATATAGGCTGTGTGTAGACACTTTAGATCGACATTAAGGTAAAGTTAGGGCAAGAAACGAGGTAAAGGTCGATATTTCAAAACTAAATGTCTTGTAATGAACAACTTCTTGTTTTGAGGTGAAATATTGCTTTTAAAAAACCTCTCTACTGAACGCAATCCACGCAAAAGTACTCGAGAATTAGCACTTGACCTCATCATATGCCAATCCTCAATCTGCTTCCACTTGAAAAAGCTATGAAAAGTAAGCAAGCTGGGCGTTTGGCTTCCACACATTCTTAGCACTGGTCATTTGAATAAACGTTGTATTTTTTAAGGATAATTCAAGGCCATACTGAGCAGGGCAAGTAAAAATTTAGTGGAAAACCCCTTGAACTTCTTGAATTGAGTAGCATTACATTGCGTAGCAGTCAACAATCCATTACTCGGTATTCGACATTGTACGACAGGGAAACATTATTAGAGTCCGCGAAGATAACGCTCTGAATGAACATTATGTATATATATATATAGAGAGAGATAGAGATAGATAGATAGAGAAAGAGAGTAATCACTGGTATATAAATATATATATATATATATATATATATATATGTAGGAGTTGGTACTTTGGGTTATTAATGTTACTCGGATTCATATTTGTAATATAATTTTCTCTATGTATATTTTCGAAAATAAGAAAACGTTTCGCAGCCAACTATATATTTTACAAAATACAATTCATCAAATCTTTGTGCTAGTGCAGGTTTGCTTGGTTGATACTTGACACCTGATTATTCTGTAAAAAATTGATGTTTTTTCTTTATTTGACGTATTCATCAAAAGAAATATCTTTGACCCTGGAGAAGCGTCTGACATAGTTGCCACCAAAATCTTTTTTGTCAACTGCTTAATGTCTGAGTCATCGGAACAGTTAAAATGCACACACACACACACACACACACACGTATATATATACGTGTGTTTGTATTTGTGAGAGTGTGGATATCGTTGTAGGAAATGAGAACGGTGTCCTGCGTTCAAATCCTGGACGAGGCTGACTGCATTAAAAATAGCTCTAATATTCTTTGAGAAAGGTATGAATCCAAATATCCTTCCTCCAGCTTTAGGAAAACTAGAAGAGCAGATTGGACTCTTTAACCTCGGTATGGCGACCAGTCTCGGAAAAGGAAAATTCTGAATTCAAACCTGTTAAACTCCGCGTAAAAATGTCCTTGATTCACATCCGCCTCGTGCGGTGGGGTTGATATATATATATATATATATATATATATGTGTGTGTGTGTGTGTGTGTGTGTGTGAAAATAAATGGAAAAGGGGGATAAACCCAAAATACAGACGACGGATTCAAATAGATATTTCGTTTTTATTTCATCAAAGACTTTTTCAGAATGATGCTTAGTATTTCAAATTTGATATTCAGGTTTATTATGGCTAGGGCTATAGAATACACCGACTGCATCTCTGCAGAGGAGTAAAACTCCCCCAACGAGTATCCTGGATATGGCACTAAACAATCTTTGCCCAGTCAGCTAGGGCTGCAGAATACACTGACTGCATCTCTGCAGAGGAGTAAGTCTCCCCAACGAGTATCCTGGATATGGCACTAAACAATCTTTGCCCAGTCAGCTAGGGCTGCAGAATACACTGACTGCATCTCTGCAGAGGAGTAAGACTCCCCAACGAGTATCCTGGATGTGGCACTAAACAATCTTTTCACAGTGAGCTAGGGCAGCAGAATACACCGACTGCATCTCTGCAAAGGATTAAGCCTCCCCAACGAGTGTCCAGGATGTGACACTAAACAATCTGATATTGAAGTTCCAGCAATCCTGGTGCTTTCGGGAATGCGGAGTACCCCTTCAAGGCTATCGCTCCCTTCTTCACTCTGGCCCGGACTGGTAACAACTGATAGGGTCCTATCGATGGGTCAAATAGAACTAAACTGTTTACTTATGCTCAACTGAATTGTTTGAAATAGAGCTGTTTATATTTATAAAACTGTATTTCGTATTAAATAACCTACAATGGTTGATATTCCATAAAACCGAACCAAACCAAATCAGATTTACTGGTAACCATTTAATATTCCGCATAGAAGTATACTTGTGCCACATGTGTTTCAGACATTTAAGTTCTCTGAAAGCGATTGAATTGTTGGTTGAGTTTTAACAGAAAAATATCCTTAGAAGCACTGTAAACGCCTAAAATGCAACATATATCTTAACATACAACAGAAATAATCCAGAACTATTCACAGAAATATCAAAGAACTTACAAACAATGATAGAATTAAAAACAAATTTGAACAAAAATTATTAAAAGCAAATGACAATCAGAAAATTTTATACTCACACTAACCTCATCGAAATTTAGAGAACAGAGAACACGCGTGGTCTGTGGTTCTATGCAGTCACGGAGCCCAATGTGGTGTGACTACTAGTCACAGTAATTGTTGTGGCTATTGTGTTCGTGACTACCACATTAGTTTCCGACTATTTGCTTTGACAAATTCTTCCGTGCCCACGCTGTTTTTGAAAAATCCTCGAAGTGAGATTGACGCAATTCAGCGGCATCTTCTTCTGACGGTCTGGTAATATGAGTGGTTAGATTGTCTAGCAACTCAAAGAATAGAGAAAACCCGTTTTTTAACAAACAGCAAAAAATCCTTTTTATTGAAACACGTTTGAAAGACAATAAATAACAAACAAACGATGTTTGCTTTCCTGTCAAAAAGAAGAAGAAAGAATATCGAGAGAGGAAGAGTGACGATGAGGTGCGGTTAGAATGACATTAATGTCTCTAAAGTCTGGAACTTTGAATTTTTGTAAAGTCTGAAGGTTATTCGGAGTGCCTCGGGTCTAGAATGGAAGGGATGCTTCTTTGCCAGTCTTGAGCTTCTTCTTGGTCCCTTTTCTCATCCTCTCAGAAGATTCGTTTTACCATCCTATTTTTTATAGATCAATATCTGGACTAAAAAATATTTCTGATTGGTAGTCCAATAAGAGACAATTAGGAGTCAGATTCCCATTGGTCAGCCAATCCTAGTTCAGGACTATATCTTACAGGTATAAGGAAAACCCTTTTTAGACGTTTTGACCAATGGGAACAGGTTTAGTGCAATGGGGTTGAACAAAACATTCTCATCCTCACCTGACTGGATGGGCTATGCCCAGCTCACCTTTATTTCGGGTGGAGCAAAATTAAATCTCCCTTTCAAAATTGACCTTTTAAGATAAGGACTAGAAAAATACGTTTTACGAAATGACCCGTTTCATCATTATTATCGATGAAGTTAGTTGACAACCGAAAAATTAAATAAATTCGTTGACCTTTAAAATCAAAAACAATTGTCTCGCACTTAAGGAACAACCAACCAGCTTTTTAAGTCAAGTTAAGCCTTGAGCAAAAAGATACTTATTTTAAAGATCTTTTTGTTTTTGATATATATATATATATACATTAATTTTCATATATTTCATAAATTCTATTTTTTACATATTAATTAAGTATTTAACTGCGCGTCGTGTCACATGTCTCAGAATTCAAAAATAAAAAAATTTAGTACAGTGTCTCACCAGACATTGACATAATGGTTAGAGTGTCCGCCAATATCAAAGACTCAAAAAATGGTACTTGATGCCTCCTTGCTTAACACTCAACATTATAAGGTACAGATCAAGAGTAAAGTGGAATAATCCAGAAAAGTATTAGCGCCCTACCCTACATCTTGGTGTAGTAGCTATCGAAAAGGGAGCCTTCGGGTTACCCTCGACTTCGGTCGCCCACTTTACTCTTTACTTAGTTACAGTGTGTCTCAAAATAGATGCAATCCTTTAAGATGATTATGATTTATTTCTGAAACAAGCGCAATGGCGATCATTTGGAACAAATCCTGTAAAATATGCATCCTTTGAGCGAGAGACATCAAATTAATATTTTATTTATTGTTATTATATCAGCTTCCCGGACATTCCATCTTTTTTGAGTTTCTTGTCTCAGTTATAAATCATTATCAAGGGAGGTGCCTGTGGTGTAATGGTTATCGTCGTAGGAAATGGACACGATGACACGAGTTCAAGTCCTGGACGAGACTGATTGAATTTCACATAGCACGAATACCCTTGAGAAAGGTATGAATTCAATTATTCCCTCCATCTATGGGTAAATAGTAGGGCAGACCGGGTTCTTCAGCCTTGGTGAGGCAACTAGTCTAGGAGAAGGAAAACTCTGAATTCAAACCTGTTAAACTCCGCTTAAAAATTGACCTTGTGTCATATCCCGCCCGAGCGGAGGGGTTGGTAAGTATGGTTATAAATCATTATCATATTAATAGGTTGCATTGTCTCTTAATAAGCATTAACGCAAAATATTTTTCCTCTCTTCTCCTATGCATTGTGATCGACGAATAATAAATTGAAATTTAATCTATAATTTAAAAAAAATGTTTCCATAGTCAAATGAATAAACTATAACCAAATGTTTTTAGGATGTGCAAAAGTCCTGAAGAACGGTTTTTCTGTAAAATTACCCGACAAAACACCTTTATAGAATGTTGCGACGGAAACTTATATATATATTTATATATATTGAAATGATAGATTTGGTGAATCTGACAGTATGATAGAGATTAGTGGAAATTTGGATAAATCGAACGCTTACACAAGGTTTAGTAATATCAGCAATATAACGTTCTTTATCTAGAATTTCATTAGGTTTGACTATTTTCTGAGTCTTTCTATATTTAAGCAAATATGGAGAATGATATTCTAATTAAAATTTTAAAAAACACGCACACACAAAATTCCGGCCACCATACCTACCTAACCTAAATTACAGTATTTTTTAATGTAAAATTCTGACCATTTGTTTTTCCTGTTTGGTTGACAAATGACACTCAATGCCAGTATCAAATGACATTTAATTCCTGAATGTTTTTTCTAAATTTTCATTAAGATTGCCTCATGATTTCTTTTGATCTAAAGATACAGATCTAACATTTAAAAAACATGTACAGTCTATTGAAATAAATATTACTACAAAGAACATGAGTAATCTTTAATGGTTTTTCTTTTATATGAAATTATTTGCTCCGTATATTAATTTAATATTATTTTTCATTCGAGATCACAATTTGATTTTTGATAACGTGGATATTGAAGAAAGAAAATTCTAAAATAGAATCATCTCGCCTTCGGCTGAATTGGAGTTGGAATATATATATATATTATTCAGTCCAGAGTCGGGAATAATTCTGTCAGAGAAAATTCATTCCACTAGAACATCTAAAATTTTCCTGGTAAAGGGCTCAATGTGACTAATATCACAGAGCAATAATTTTTTTGAGAAAAAAAATCGGTCACATTAGGATTATAAATTTATTTCCATCCTGTTCTGGGTATTGATAAATATCAATAACACCAAAGACAACAGGACTTCTTTAGATCCAGTGGATAAATTAAATGACATACAGAATAGACACAGGAGGGAAGGGTGGGAGGGAGTAGAAGAGGACTGAAGAGTTACCTCCCCGTTTACCCAATTCCGGTTTTTTATTTTTTATTTATTTATTTTTTATTTTATTTTTTTTTGCATTTTTTTATTTTCTTATTACTGGTTGGAATCACAGTGAACTGAATTTTTACCTTTTATTCTAATTATATTTCAACGTAAAATTCCAGATTTAATAATAATTTAGGGAAGTACGACATTCCTTAATAACCTTACGTAAGTATCCAGTATTACTCATCTTCAATTAATTTCAAAATTTAAATATATATTCAAAATTTATATTTGAGCCTATTAATTCGGTTACCTTTCCATTGAAAAGTATGTGCACATCACATGGTACCTACTCATCTCTTCATTTTATTTTATTCATTCCACCTCAAAATATTTTTACGTTTTTCTTAATTAATCATTATCTATGAATTTGCCTATAGTTTAAATCTATCCCTATGTTTACATCTAACTATTGATTCACATCGCTGATTTAATAAATTTTCAGGGTCTGGGTATATCATTATTTGTATTTTTTCCTCTCGGCACAGATTACAACAACTATCAAAGTATTTTTGGAGTATTTGACTTTTTCAATATAGACCATTTAATCTCCAGCGTCAAACCTTTATTTTTCAAATTCCAAAAATGCTTAGATAGGGCTGTTTTTCAGATGTTCATGGGTGAAAGAAAATTTATGGTATCTAGACTTCCATTTCGTGGACAAAATTCCTATATAGGCGTTTTTATCCATAACATTTTTCGCGCGGATAAGGTCTATTTGTAAGCAAAATTTAACAGTTTTGAATTAAGAGCTTTCTTTATATATAAGAGTTTTCCTTATATATATATATACGTGTGTGTATGTGTGTGTGTGTGTGTGTGCATGTACATATGCACTCGTACAAAGATATATTTTCTAGGTCACTGGGTGGATTTGATATGTGAGAATGTTTGTCCTCAAATATTGCTGTGTTTTTTAAGCTAAGTGGTGAGTGCATATATGCATCTGTGTATGCATATGTGAGTGGTTTAAATCTAAGAAGTTCTTTTTTTAAAGTAACGAGTAGTTATCGGTTTGGTATTCTGGTATCATATATATATATATAAAAGTAAAGTTGGCGACCAGAGTCGAGGGTGACCCGAAGGCTCCCTTTTCGATTGCTACCACACCAAGGTGTAGGGGAGGGCGCTACTCCTTTCCCTGGATTGCTCCACTTTACCCTTGATCCATACCTTATAATGCTGAGTGTTAAGCAAGGAGACATCAAGTACCATTTTTAAAGTCTTTGGTATGACACGACCTGGGATTGAACGCAGGTCTCCCGGGCCATTGGCGAACACTCTAACCGCTTGGCCAATGTCCGGTGTATCTATATATATATATAATAACCAAATAAATATATATTAGATTTATGTATTTAATTCCACGGAATTTAGACTGGGACACCTGAGTTTCATGGAGTTTTTTACAAAATGACAATGAGCCCTCCATATTATATAGTATATCGCGCACTCTCAATATTATATTGCATTGTTGTTTTGTAAAAAAACTCCATGAAACCCAGGGGTCACAGTCTAAATTCCATGGAATTAAATATATAAATCTAATATATATTTATTTATCATTATTATATAATAGTTCTCTCCTAGATATTGAGCACTCTCCATATTATATTGCACTTAGTTCAACACAAACCCACAAAGTGATTTAGTGACAACCAACACTTTTATTTTATATATATATATATGTGTGTGTGTGTGTGTGTGTGTGTGTGCTTGCGTGTGTGTGTGATAGAGATAAATAGAAAGTTGGATAAGTCAAACACTTACACAAGATTTAGTAATATCAACACTCAGGGTCATTGTGGATTTGGATTTATTGGCAATGAAGTGAGTATTTCAACACTTTAGCCTCAAGTCACCCTCGACTACGAACGGCCAACTTATATATATATATATATATATTAAGAATTATTCTTGAAAAATATAAATCTCTTCGAGAACCTATTCATTTTGAAATATTTACTTTTCTCTCTCTTTGGACCAATAAAAACAAAATATTCTTTTATATAAAGTTCAATGACAGAGTGTCAATGAGAAGAACAAAGAATGGCCAAGTTTTTGTACATTTTCTCCTTTTTTTTCTTTTAAAGTAGAGGAATTATATTGTGAATTGAATTACAGTGACCAGAAAATCCGGTGAACAGTTGCGCGCGACATAAGGAAACACTAGAGAGCTGTTTCAACCTCATTAGGTCTCATCCGCAGTGTATACCGTGATCTTCCTCGCTGGAGGTCAAACCAGCGAACACAGAATGCAAAGCCGAAATTCTACCACTGAGCCATCAATTCACATCGCACGCAAGTGATGCCAAATCAACTATTCATGGTAATTGCGTCTTGCGAGTTAAATCCGTACTCTTTACAGAGGACACGGTCACCTCCAGGGCCACGTCTTCCCAGGAGGATTGGAAATACGCATCCGAGTAATTATTATAACCTCAAGGACAAGGATATAGATATATATTTTCTATTTTTTCTTTTTTTAAGTAGAGGAATTATATTATGAATTGGATTACCATGACCAGAAAACTTGTTTGTTTTTTTTTATTCACATATTTTATTTGGCTTTAAAATGCGTGTCTATATTAACAGCAAACCGGCTCATTGGCCTAGCGGGTAGAGTGTTTACCGATGGTACGAGAGACATGGGTTCAATCTCAGGTCGAGTCATACCAAAGACTTTAAAAATGATACTTGATACTTCCTTGCTTAACACTCAGCAATATAAGATATGTATGAACGATAAAGTGGAGCAATCCAAGGAAAGGAGTAGCGCCCTTCCCTACACATCGGTGTAGTAGCTATTGAAAAGGGAGCTTTCTGGTCGCCCTCAACTTCGGTCGCCAACTTTACTTATATTAACCGGTAACTTAGTGACACTTTTCTGAGTACATAAGTAAATAACAATGAGGAACACGGTTGTTTTCATTTCACATAGCGCTAAAACCCTTGGGAAACGCCTTAATACCAGGGCTTGCTCCGTCTGGTTTTTCGTGTGCCCTCTGGCGCTCATACGGCGTAGGTGTTTTTAATATGATCGCTTTGTCCCAAGAGGCCTCCTTGCGGACAATATCAGCTAGGTAGAGCTAAATTTATCACTTGATGCCAGATAGGCCTCCAAAATGGGGATTGCCGAGAGAAACAAGTATTTTGATGGCCCTCGTCTTCCTCCACAATAAAAAAAAACTTCACATCAAATTTGATTAATTTAAACCAACAAACATGGAGACCTTTGACCTCCCCTCTCCACGTGTGCCTACCGTTTATAGCTAATAGCAGATCTACATCTAGTGTCCATACTAAGCTGATGTAAGTCTTTGCTAGTTGGCTAGCACTGATTAATCCATTTGTTGGGTTCCAAAGTATATATATATATATTTACTTATCTAATATCTACCAGCATTCACGGTACCAGAAAAAAACAAAAAAAAACGCCAGGAAGAGATAAAAGTATCTCGAATTGCCGCCCGGGGAAAAAAAGAAAAAATTATAGGTCAAAAAGAAAGAAAAGGCCAACCTCGTCCGCCCCTTGAAAACAATCAAGGGATACTCAGTCAGTGGTCAAAAGAAAACTAAAAACCTTCCGCGAATCCTGCAATGCTACAATTACTAAAGTGCTCAACACCAGTGGAGCCAATTATAAAATTAAGTTAAATCGCGAGTCGAAAATCTTCTACAAGTGTTTCACCTTATCGGATCATCAGGAAGTTAGGCTTCCTGATGATCCGATAAGGTGAAACTTTAGTAGAAGATTTTCGACTCGCGATTTAAGTTAATTTTATATATATATATATATATATATATATATAGTTATCGTCGTAAGAAATGGACACAGTGATTCAAGTTCAAATCCTAGCATTCCATAGTTAGCGCAAATATTGGAGGGAGGTGGGGTATAAATCTAACTGTTCTCTCTCCAGTCATTGGTAAATAGTTGTGCAGACAGAACTCTTTAAACTTGGTGTGGCGATCGGTCTCGGAAAAGGAAAACTCTGAATTCAACGCTGTTAAAAATCACCTTTTCTTTATCGCATCTTGCTCGCCGGTCAAGGGTTAGATAAATGCGTAAGGAAATGATGATAATCCTTCGTCTTAGAAATTCAAAATTTTCCTCTTTTGATATGTCTACTCTTTGCACTTTACGATTTAAATGCTTCTTTCATAAAAGTATTCCAAAAGAAGACATTGATAATAATTTAGTTATCTTGATTTAAGTGCTTATATATATATATATATATATATATATATATATATATATATATATATATATATTGTGTCATTGGTGCTTTTACTGTAATGGTTATCGTCGTAGGAAATGGATTCGGTGAACCATGTTCAAATCCTGGACAATTCTGTCTGCATTACACATTGCCCAAATACCCTTAGGAAAAGTATACATCCAACTATTCTTCCACCAGCTCTGGATAAATATTGGGTCAGACTGGGCTTTTTAACTTTAGCATATCATCTGGTCTGAGAAAAAAAACATTCAATTCAAACCTGTTAACCTCTACTAAAAATATTGACCATATGTCACATCCCAATTTTACGGAGGGGTTGGGTAAATACATATAGTGTTTGTCAGTTCTTTACAGAAGAAGGCAATTTCCCCAATTTCACAAAAAGCACGCGAGCTGGACCATATGGTTCCTTGAGTTGAATTCATCTTTACTAGCCCGGCCGCCTATGGCAAACTAAAGAAAAAATTATTGTTGGGAGCATTCATTATTCGATGACTTCTAAAACCTACCGTAGTTCCAAGCGTTTTGTCGCATAAATGACACGAATTACCTGTTAGTTGCTGCGGTAAAATCAGCCTGTATGTATTTTCTTTTATGAGATTTCTTATGACTTACAAGTCCAGCGTTAGACAAACACTACCAGATACAAATGTTTAGGCTGAAAATTGTCTGGATCCAGGATCAAGTCTTGTTTTCGAAAACCTCGTTTCAATATGAACGCTTCGATTCTCCGTGCTTTACAGCCATCACGTTTTCTCCGGATTGAACAATTTTCGGTCATCTCTTTGAAGTCTTTAAGATATAAGCACTCTAAAGTTGCTATTGACGACATCATAAAATGTTTCGGGGAGTCCCCGGAGCGTAATGTCAAAAGTGCTGAACTGCTGCTTCGAAGTAGAATGTTTCATATGTTCATCTCTGAAACGATTATCATGGAAATCTGTTTTGTGGGATTATCTTTAGATTAAGCCATATACATCTATGTTTTATTGGATTAAGCTATGTACAACTACCTGCCTGAAATATAGAGCGATGAACGTTGCATTCTGGAAAAAGAAATCTTATTACAATAAAGTACTTTGTCCAAGTGGGCCTTTTTAAAAAGTTTTCCAGCTACGAAGTTTCTATCTTGCTGATTCTGGATTTGATAATGAGTTATCTTTATTAATTTGGAATTAATACCAACCATTTGCGAGTTTATAAGTTTTTCTCTGTATTGCTATTAAGTATGTAAAGCCAACCACCACACACTCTCACACACACACGTATATACATATTGTCATCCACAGACAGACTGTTTCATTGTATCACAACTCTTCAGTGTAGCTAGACACAAGACGCTTCAAGCTGGGATCGAAACCGATTATATATTAGTTTTCGTTTGTGTTACCCTCAAATTTGATTTTAAATGGATGATTCCATCATCTATCCTATATATCATGCGAGTTTCAATTTCGGTTGGTCAGCTAAAGGTCATATATGTTTGTGGGTATTTTTTTCGATGTCCCTTGTTTTCCATAATTTTTGTAAGAATGGGTGGATAAGAAGTTACAGAAAATACGCCAATATTTGTGATAACATTTTTATCTTATATGAAACTGGACTATTTGTTGATTTTTACAGCTGGAAACTTTTGGAGTGGCAATAGCTCCAGGCCTTGCTTTTGACAACTATCTACACACATAAAGTTTGCATTTCATGTTTCGTATGACACCCTAATAATCATCATCATGTCACGCAGATCTCCCTGACGTTCACTCACCACCCATCTCTATCGTCCATCGCTCCCGGGAGGTCTTCCAGGCTACATCCTGTATCGGTACAGAGCTGTTGTATATAGGTTCTAGCTGGTCTTCCGATCTTTGCTTCTCCATGTACAGGGGTAAAAAGGAGTACATCGCTTATGAGTTCGTCCTTACTTCTCTAGCAGTGTCCCGCTGGTCGGGTTCGTCTAACTTTGATAGATTTCGTGATGGGTGGTAGGTGGCCATACAGCTGCTCTTTTGCGGAGTATTGCCACTAAGACTTGTTCAATATGGCTCGCAGCATTCTAGTGTAATTGCCGTCAAGCTTTTTCTTCAAACGTTTTGTTAGCATCTATATGGTGCATCCATTTAGCAGTATCGACACAACCACTGCTTGGAAAAAACTGGGGTTTTTATCGGTCAGATTTTATTTTCATATGACCGATATCCTATCGTTAGCTGTCCATGCCTTTGCTAGTCGCGTGTTGATAACATTTTTGGTTGATGAGACGCTGCATCCGGAGTAGGGGAACTTGTCCTCTAATTTCAGAGGTCCGCCTTTTACTGTGGAGATTTCGCCACTTTGATTAAAACACATGTATTCCGTTTTGTTTACGTTGACATGGAAGTCAATACCACCTGCCGCTCCTTCCAGGCTATGTGGCAGGGAACCGCTTGGGTGGGTGAATTTGCTAGAAGCACTATGTCATCGGCGTAGTCCGCGTCCGTAATAGTTTGTGAGGGGTATTTTCTGCTTCTTTCCTTGGCCAGATTGAAACCCTTTTCTTTCACTAAATTTATAGATGTTCTAAGCACGTAGTCTTGACAGATAATAAACAGGTATGGGGCTGATGTATCTCCTTGTAGAACGCCTGCTATGATGTCGAAGTAGACTGTGTCTCCAAAAACACGAAAGTAAAAGACACCCTAATGATAAATTACAATGTAGATCTCAGAAAGTCACAAGATAAGCGAGAATATACGGTATTAATAATAGGATTGATTTTGTTTGGTTTCTTTGTATAATCATATATCAACCTTCGTGAGCTATTTAACGCCATGGACATCCTTGTAGAGGAACACAAGTGTTACTATTCAAACCATAGCCTAGTTGGATACGTGGCTTTATGCCCTTCGTAAGGGTTTTGATTGACTGAAATAGTGCAACGGGAGTTTGAACTCGCTTACTACGATGTTGTAGTCCAGTATGTTAACCACAACGCCACGGGAACCAAACACCTTAATAGATTTAGCTGAAGTTTACCAGGGTAGGCATTATGATAAAGATTTTATTGTGTGAATAGAATAGTCATGTTTATTTATAATAATTGGTGTAGTTTGGTTTAGTTTTATGGCATATCAACCATTTAATGTCAAATCCTTTTAATTCATATCTATTACGAGGTGCATACGATAAGTTTCTAAGATATTTTTCGTATGGGCATCTAAAATTGTTGTAGGCACTTGAAAATTCAGTATGTTATTGCTATATATCTCATGAGATGACTGACCAATTTTTATGATTTCCCGTTCAAATGAACGGCAACTGCAGCAATTGGAATACACCCTGATTGTCACTGCTGGTGAATTTCAAAAATGCAATCTGACACTTTAGAAGAACGATATGCAATAAAATTCTGTTTTAAACTTGGAAAAAATACCACAGAAACGTATGGAATGCTTCAGACTGATTTTGGACCATCTTGCATAAATCGAGCATCAGTTTTTTGAGTGGCATAAGAGATTCAAAGAAGGCACGGATTCTGTGAGGGATGATGAGAGGTGTGGGAGGAGTAAGGAAGTCAATACACCAGAGTTGATTGGCCAAAGGGTTAAGGTTAGTGTTACTATGTTGAGGTTTTACGGGAGTTTAGGAAGAGATTCCGTCGGAAGAGGCCAGCACTTTTCAAATCGGGTCAGTGGCATTTCCACCAAGACAATGCACCAGTCTACAACTCCATCCTTGTCACAGACTATTTGATCAAGATGGGTATCAACACAGTTCCTCAGCCTCCCAATAGTCGAGACCTTGTTCCCTGTGACTTTTGGTTATTCCCTAAGCTCAGAGGCTGCCGTATTGAGACAATTGAGGAGATGAAAGAGACTATGACGAAGGTCATTGACACACTCAAACAAGTAGACTTGCATGGGGCCTTCCATAAGTTGTTGGAATGGTACAACAAGTGCATTGCAGCCGGAGGAGATTATCTCGAAGGGAACTAGAGTTTCATGTGTGTACTATCAATAAAAGTGCCCATACGAAGAAAGTCTGGAAACTTATCGTATGCCCCTCGGAAATATATATGCTTTGGTTTGGTTTGTTTTTATGGCATATCAAACATTTTAGGTTCTTTCTGCCGAATCCTTTTTATACAGATATATCAAATATGTATAATTTGTAAACACGTTCCGTTGATAATGTTTTAAACCAGTCAAAGCTCATTCTTTTGCACAGTTAAATGCTTCTAAATATCGCTATGTATCACTAACTATTCAATTAAACATCAATAATTTGTTTACGCATATATGATCAAACAGTTTTATTTCTAACTATTCAATTTATCATAAATCATTTATTAACACTCAGTTTAAATATCAGACAGATCTATTTGCTCCATGAATAGGATCCTAACAGGTACTACCACTCTGACACAGAATGGACCTGGAAGCGATGGAGATAAAGGGGTACTTCGCATTAGCCAATTATCTAGCATTACTAGAGCCTCACCATCAGATAATTTAATGTCATACCAAGGACACTCGTTGTGGGGTTACCCCTGAGTATAAATGCAGTCGGTGTATTCTACTGCCCTAGCCAACTAGGATATGCTAATCATGAGATCACCTGATATAAATACAGTCTAAACAAGAATCCTGATGAAGTTTTAAAAAACAAGGCTCAAAATATTGTGATTATAATGATAATTTCTTCTTAGCGTACTTCAAACATTAATAGATCTAATGAAGGAAAATATACTATCCTAAGCAGAATCCCTGCAGACTTGCCTGGAGCAGCATCAGGTGGTATCGGCCTCCATATGAATGCAAATAAAACGGAGTACATTCGTTTTAATTAAAAAGGAAACATCTACACGCTAAAAACTTGGACAAGTTCACCTACTCCGGATGCAGTGTCTCATCAACCAAAGTTCATGCGTCTCGGTAACAGCGCCTCATCAACTCATCAATATGTACCTTATAAAGGTATGGACTGCTATAGATTGGTTGTCGAATATATGGAAGCCTAACCTGTCTGATACACTAAAACCTAATTTCTTCCAAGCAGCGGTTATATCAATTCTGCTGGATTGATTCACCACGTGGATGCTGACAAAGGGTATAGAGAAAAAGCTAAACGGGCACTGCCCAAGAAAGCTACAAGCTATATTGAATAAACTCGGGAAGCAACATCCTTTGAAACAACAGTTGTACGGCCACCTAACTCCTATCCCTAAAACCATCCAAATAAGACGGACAAGACATGCGGGACACTGCTGGAGAAGCAAGGACAAACTCATAAGTGACGTCTCGCAGGGACCCCTTCACACGGACGTACCAGTGTTGGCTGACCAACAAGAACTTGTCCACAACAGCTCTTTACGGACACAGGATGTAGTCTCAAAGACCTGCCAGGAGCAATGGATGAAAGGGACGAATGGCGAGAGAGAGTCAGGGAAACCCGTGATAACCACATGACTTGATTATGATAACAACAAAGGCAAAGATATAAATCCAAGTAAGAAGGTTGACTGAAAAGTTCCAAAGCCGACCAAGATACTCTCATAGAATGTGACCAAATGAGATTAATTTTTCAAATAAATTTTTAGTTTTCTTTGATTGTTTTTTTGTTTTTTGGGTTTTTTTTCCTTTCTGTTTTTTTTTGGGGGGGGTTGTTTTTTTTGGGTTTTTTTAATTGTTTTTTTTATTTTGTTTTCTTTTTTGCAGATAAGTAAATAGAATAATATCAGCTAAATAACTTTTACAGTGATAGTCTTTAAAAATCCAATTGATTCTTTCACGTTGGTGAGGAATTTAATTACTGTGATTATACAATAAGATAAACAAAGTAATTTATGATAAAATTTTATTCAAAAAAGAAAAAAGAAAAAAAAAAGAAGCAGAGTGAATTACAGTAAAATAATGGTTTTCTAATTAACTTTAATGATTCAAGATGAATTTGGAACAAAAATCGTTAAAACGCGTCAAATAACAGATTGTTATCATCTGGACGCGTCTCGACTAAAAGCTTAAAAAACGAAAATAGTGAACAATATTGACGACATACAAATAACATTTTCTCAGACAAAAATAAATTTTCTAAAATATTTCACATCTAGAATAACACATAAAAACAAAACAAAACAAAAACAAGACATATCATAGAATATTGTTTCATGTGTTCTCTAATAAAATGATGTTTTCACGTACGTTTTTAATACTGCAAAGAATCTTTTTAAGTATCAAATTGCATTAAACTTGTCCGCAGTTTCCTTGTCTTTTTTATGTATATCAATAATCTAGTTTATATATATATATATATATATATATATATCGAAAGAAAGTAAACTAAATAGCAAAGCTTACATAGATATCTCTTTATTAAACTGGAAGCTTAGGTATTATAACCATATACAATCAATTAATAACCCATTACTCAAAAATCAAACAACCTTGTAAAAATGCAAAATAAAGGAATAAAGATTAACTCCAAAAATGAATTAAAGAATTTTGAAAAAATCATCTATTACAAGTTTACAAGGTTGCTGTAATTTATGTCTAGATGAAAAAATTAGAATTGAAAAATATAAAGATACTATTAATCTATCGAATGAAAGAAAATAAATTATTATCGGTAAATGTAGACATAAGAATAAAGACCTAATATGATATCGAATAGTTTTTAGCTCCAAATCTGGTAAAACAAAATTATAATAATTTTTAGTATATCGATGTAGATAATTAAAAGATAAAGGTATAGTCAATATATTTGTAACCGGGCCATTGGCCTAATGAGTAGAGTGTTCGCCAAAGGTCCGGGAGACCGAGGTTCAATCCCAGATCGAGTCATACCAAAAACTCAAAAAATGGTACTTCTCATACAAAAATGATTTTGATAAAATATTTTTGTATTCAGATAAAAGATTAAAGTCGAAACGCGTTGGTAAATAAACAAACCATCAACTTATATCTTTCTTCTGTTTTACCTTTTCTACGTATATATATATATATATATATATAAGCAAGGAAGATAAGTTACTTTGTTGGGAACAGTAATATAATGCTATAAAATTCCAATGTAATCTTGTTTTTACTTGATACTAACCTTTTTCTGTTTTCAACTTATACAAAATATTTGCTGCCCAAATTCCCTTAATAAGCACACACACATAAACACACACTCACACACACACATACACACACACACATATATATATATATATATATATATAAAATTTTACCAACGTTCAATGTTCCGTTTTGGGTTTTTATATTTAACTATTGGCCTAATGAGAAAAGTGCTCGCCAATGGTACAGGAGACGGGGGTTCAATCCCTGGTTGAGTCATACCAAAGACTAAAAACGGTACTTGATGCTGCTTTGCTTAAAACTCAGCATTATTAGGTAAGGATCAAGGGTAAAATGTAGCAATCCAGAGAAAGGAGTATCGGCCTCCCCGACACCTCAGTGTAATAGCTATTGAAAAGGGAGCCTTCGTGTCGCCCTCAACTATAGTCGCCAACTTTACTTACTTTTCCTTATATTTGACTATCATCTGGGGAATATTATATGTGATGTTATATCTTCTGAATCATATTCAAATAGAAAAAGAAATTTATATTTAAATCTTAAGATGAAACTAAAAAAAAAAATAGAAAAATCATAGCATTCTATAATTGTTAGAAGCGTTCTATTTTAAAGGTAAGTGACGTTATTAATTTTCGATTTTTATTTTGAAGTGAAACGTTTTTGCTATGGATTTTTAGAAATCTTATTAGAATTTTAAAAAGTTTTTTGTAGCTGTTTGTAATTTAGGATGAATTATTTAGATACAACACCACATGTTAATATTGCTCTGATGATGGTTTAATATATATTTTTAAAAAAATGAAACTTAACACGTTGGCAGAAAATACAATTATAAATAAACCCATCTGCTAAATATTTTGTTTTTTCATATTTTTATATTCTCATATTGTCGGATTCATTTACACACACACACACACACACACATATATATATATATATTGACTTTGTGTATTTAGACAGCAGCTTTTCATGTAGGTATATGTTATCAAAGATGACAGACCAGGGTTTGAAGTTTTTTATTAGCAATTTGATGTTCAAGAAAACGTTGTCAAAACTGAGGATGAAGGCTGGGTAGTAATTTTACGAAATTTCTTATGTTTGTATTCAGAGTACATGTTCTTTTGTCTTTCGTTGGTTCAGAGCGTTTATCACGTGAAGTTGACGTTGTATTTAAACTAACAGTCCATTTGCTCTGGTTTGAATGTGTAGAATTCACAGGTCATGAGCCCATGACACTAAATCATGCACTTATGTTAGGTTTATTTGAATATTAAAACTTCGAAATTGACATAAATTTCAAGTGTTGGGTAGTTATTTTTAATATAAATTTCTTCTAGTTGTGACGAGGAAATACGACATCCTGATACATTTGGCCGTCAGTGGACGATAGTAGTAAATGAGAATTACAGGATATGGAGATGGGAGAGAATATCTCTCCTTCACCCTCTCAATTATTATAAGGAGGTGTGGGCATGGGAGAACCTCACTCCCTATTAGCAATGTATGTGTCAGCGGTACTGAGGAAGAAAATGCCAAAGAAAATCAACATGTGATTTTTTTTAAACTACGAAAAGAAGTTAGTGGCCATTTTTTAATCACCGGATGAAGACGTAAAATTCCAAAATAATGTCACTTAGAGAACGCAGAAAAAAGAAGAGGCTCATCATTTAATTGAACTCGGCATTCCGAGGTATGGTAAGTTTCGTTAAACGAATATTTTAATGGAGGCTCCTCTGAGAGCATATAAAGACTTTCTCGCTCCTGACCTCAACCTGAATTGTCTTGTTTTCGTTGTTTCTTTCTTTCATGCAATAAAAGAATTTTGTTATTTATCTCGTTAATCCAAACACGGCGGTTCAGAGTAATTCTTTTATTGTGAAGAATTGTATATGTCGAAGACCTTGTATTTGAGTGGGAAAAGCTAGCCAGTTAGCTGCGTTGACTATTAATATAAACTCGCCTAGTGGCTTTAGAATGTGCTTCCGCTCGGGAGTTAGTAATATCTGAAACATAGTATATATATATATATATATAAAGAAAATTGATAACAAGGTAATCCAGGTAAAAGGAGAAATTTATTGAGAAGCAAAAACGACACTATAGCGTTTCAGTTCTCATGAACCATAATCAGTTCTATGAGGGATGATATTAGTGATGTTAAATCAACGATGGATGTGTAAAAAGTGCAATATATAAAAACCTAGGGAAAATTTTATAACAAGAAAATCTTGGCCGTTCATGACAAGAAAAAGTTGGCCGTTTGATTAATGAATCAGCGTTTATTGTTCCAAATTACGTGATTTGACTTGTGTAAAATTTATGTTCCGTTTGTTTATCGAGAAAGATTTCGAATCATTCCTAGTTTTCGACGAATTCACAATATTTCTTCTAAAGGCTTTTTCACATAAGCGTTAGCTGGTGATCTTTTATTGGAGTTTGAGTGACAGCAACTCTCCTCAAGTCATCAGGACTCTTCTCAGTATTCTGGCCGATCTCAATAGAGTAGTAGTTTGATTGGTCTCCACTTGTCATCTTATTCCAAAATCTTCCAGTCTATTATTATTATTATCATTATTATATTACTCCTTACGAGTTTTTTACACCAAAGTTAGCTGATGCTCTTTCGCTGGAATCTGAGCAGCAACAAGTCTTCTTTGGTCTCAGGACTCTTCTTTGGCTGATCTTTATAATACTGTACTTTGCATGGTCTCGATTTGTCCCCCAAATTCCAGCTCTGCCAGTCCTACCATTTTCTTTTTTTTTTTCTTTGGTGCTCGAATCCCAGAGAATTTTATTTGTCTCGTTCTTCCGGAGGGATACTGGTTTGTGCATATACCATTTGACAGTATGATCCAATTTCAATTTCTTGCACAATTCCCAGTGGATCACTTTCCTCACTAAGTCGTGTCTAGTCATATACAGTTTTTGCGCTAATTTCCTGCTCTGACTTTTTGTGTGATTAATTGTTTCGTTTCTATCATCACATATCCAACACTTGCTATTTTGCTGCGTCTAATCTATTTTAGCTTTTATATAGTCGGTCCTTGAGACGTTGTTTTATGCCGCCATCACAGGAGATCCAGTTTCTGTTGCATTCTGATTAGTGAACGCATGTAATATTAAATAAAGGACAAACCACGATATGAGAGGAAATAGAGATATATTCTCAGGAAAAAGCATATACAATAGAGAGACAAAAACATAGGATTAGTTAGCTTTAACCATTACACCATGAGAACATCCCCTTTACCCTTGATACGTACTTCATAATGCTGAGTGTTAAACAAGGAAGTCACCCTTATGTTCTACAGCTTCCTTAGTTCTCCAGCAAAGTCCCGGCATTCGTCAATCTTTTCACTTTCTTTCTTTTCACATTATTAGTGTGCTGAAACAACAAAATCCACTTTTTTTTTTGCATTTTTTTTGTTTATAATCACTAAATATGGTCATCTGGTCGGGATTTGGTAATCTATTTGTATCACAAAATCCCTGAGAATTTTATGCATCTCATTCTCTATTATTGTTTCTTATTCTCCTTGAGAGTTTTTCACATCAGCATTAGCTGATGGTTTATCACTGGAGTTTGAGTGACAGAAAATCTCAAGTCTCCAGGACTCTTCTCAGTATTCTGACCGATCTCAACAATGCTGTAGTTTGGAAGTCTCCACTCGTCCCGTTATTTTCATGTACTCCAGTCCCTGTACCAATCCTTTGATGACTGTGCCAAGAGCACCAATTACAATTGGTAAAATTGTCACTTTCATGCTCCACAGTTCATTCAATTCCATAGCAAGGTCGAGGTATTTATCCTTCTTTTCACATTCTTTCAATTTTATTCTGTGGTCAGCGGGGACAGCAAAGTCTTTAATTATGCATGTTCTCTCTTTTTTATTGAGTATTATAAGGTCTGGTCGTCTGGCGGAGATTAGGTAATCCGTTTGTATCACAAAATCCCATAGGAGTTTGTTGTGTACCATTCTCCAGGACAGATGCTGGGTTGTGCATATGCCATTTGTTCTAATGGTCAAACTTCAGTTTCTTCCACAATTCCCTGTGGATCAACTTGCCCACCCAGTCGTACCTAGTCTTATACTCTTTCTGCTAATTTGCTGTATTCGCTTATTATGTGATTGTTCGTTTCGTCTTGATATGGCTCAGATTCAGTTTCTTTCTTAAAGTTTCCTTATCTTAGCCACGTCCACGTTTTCTCGCCTGAGATGTCACTTGTTAGTCGTTTAAAACATCCATAGAGTTTTTCTGCCCCCTTTTGTTTCCTACTAATTGTCGTTCCACTGGTCCTCGTGTCATTAGTATTGTGGCTGGTGGTTGTGATCAGTCTTCATCCGCGCTTTTCTATGTAGTCTTCGAGTCGTTGTATCATTGCCTCAACGCTGTCTTCAATGCTGGCAAGTCCTCTTCCTCCATCTTTCCTGGACACATATAGTCTGTCAACGTCATCTTTAGTATGTAAGGTCTTATTCTTGGTCATTAGTTTTCTTGTTCGCTGGTCAATTTTTGAAGTTCTTCTCTGATCCACTTCAAGAATGGTCTTACGATTGTCTTACGAGGAACATAGCCCAGGTATTTATCCCTTTGACCAGGTCCCTGCAATAAAGTTTTGTCTCGAGTAATTTTCTGGTTCTTCTGAGATACTCTTTTTTTCTTTCATAGCCACTTGCCTGATGGTGTCAGCTACTAATATCACAAATTAATTGTAGGTTTCCTTTTCTCCAAGTGTTCTGAGTTTTCTTGATTGGGTAGTTCGACTTCTTCTGTCATGTGTCGTTTGCCATTATTCGTTACTAGCATGGTCCATTTTTTATGCCAAATTCCATTCCTATATCTTGATGTATATTATCACAGTCCGTATTAGGGTTTCCAATTCTTTTTCGTTTTTGACAAAAATGTTGATATCGTCCATGTACATCTAGTGACTGATCTTTTCCTGCGAATTATTGACTTTGTAAGGATGTGGTTGAGTGGCATCATGGCTCTCACAAATAGTAATGTTGATAGTGCATATCCCAGGAATATACCACCTTGGATCGTTATCTGTCCTAAGCTTTTTTCTCCAGTTGTCAATTCCACTCTCGAGGTTTGTATGATCTTCTCGATAAACTGTACGACTGGGTGAGGTATTTCATACATTTTGAGACAGCGTAGTATCCAGCTTTGGGGTACCATATAGTAAGCTCTTTTGTAGACAATCCAGACCATCGCTAGATTTTTCCATCTCGTTTTACTCTCGTTGAGGTGGTGTTGATCTCTATATAGTAGTTTGTCTGTGGCTCGAGTTCTCTTACGGTATCCTTTCTGTTCCTCGAGGAAGATTCAGCGGCTTATCAATGAGTACTTGATCTTCTCCCTAATTTGTGCCGTTAGTATTTTCCACATCATCGGTAGGCACTTTGGGGGTCTTCAGTTGGTTGGGGCAGTTTCTTTGAGGGGGTCTTTTTGGATTAGAATGGTCTTCACTTATGATCATCCGTTCGGGTATCTCAGTTTTCTGTATGCATTTATTCATTTCAGTAGCAAGTCTGTCGTGTATGGTGGTGAATATTTTAAACCATCTATTATTATCATTATTATTATTCGGTTATTTTCTTTCTTTTTTTCTTGGTATTTATCTACTTTTTCGCTTTTTTGGGTAATATGAGCGGTGTATGTATACGTATGTATTTGTGTTTTGTGCATTTGTGTAAGACACTGTGTGTGTGTGTTATAGTGAGAGAAAAATGTGTACCTTCTCATTGAATGATGTTTTGAGAACCAGACTCGTCGTTGTATTCATATACTAAGCTTCACTTAGTTGTGGCACAAAGCCGTATATATGACGTACCTATTGGGATTCAAATACACTTGAGTCATCTTCACCGTTAATGTTTTCTCTGCAATTGTCGACTTGTGTCAAAGTACGCTAGGTTCAATAAATATTTAGAAACACGAGATTAACATACTAACACATAAATAAAAAAATTCAGTTGGATCAGAATGTTTTTTTTTCGTGGGGATTTGGTTTTGTTTTATGGTGTATCAATCATTATAAGTTAGCAAATGCAAAATCAATTTTCATATATATAAACAGTTCTATTTCAAACAATTCAGTTTTGCGTAAGTACAAAGTTTAAATGTCAAAAACAGTTCTACTTCAGATGAATATATTTTTTTTGTGGGGGATGTATGTTTTCTTTTTCTTTTTTGTTCATTATTATACATACAGGAGCGGCCCAGTCAGCTGGGGCTGCAGAACACACTCTGCTTCTCTGCAGAGAGGTAAGACTCTCCCAACGAGTGTCCTGGCAGTGATCATATTTACCACCCACTCCGCTCGGGCACGATATGACACAAGGTCAATTTTTAAGCGGAGTTTAACAGGTTTGAATTCAGAGTTTTCCTTCTCCTAGACTAGTTGCCTTACCAA
>OY757911.1:51668857-51736357 GCA_963585895.1 Sepioteuthis lessoniana | reverse complement strand
TGCCATTGCGTGGGTTATGAATGGTGATCTAGTTTGTGAGGCATTCTAGGAAGGGTGTACTATTTCATACTTGTTGGTTATATACCGGGCTATTTTATATTAATGCTGAAATCTGTTAATTTTCTTTTAATTCTGTTCTGTTTCATCGACAAAGTATTTTTGTTTTATTCGTTTTTTATTATTCATCATTATTATGAGTTTTTCATATCAATTTTAACAGCTGGTTTTTCACAGAAGTTGAGTTACAACAAATCTCTTCAGTTCTCCAGGACTCTCCTCAGTATCTCAATTTTGGTAGAGATGTCCTCTGGATAGTCTCTATTCTTCCTCTGATTTCCATTTCCCCCCAGTTTCTATTCTAAGATCTTTTCCAAGACTGGTATCTCTGTCACTATCTCATTTCAATTTTTTTCGGCTCACCAGCAAGACCCAGGTATTGGTCTAATTTTTCGTGTTATTTATTTTTCACTCTCTGGTCTAGATGTCAAGTTGTGAGTTTTCCCCACAAGCGTTAGCTGATAGTTTTTCAGCGGAGTCTGAGTGACAGCAAGTCTCCTCGGGTCTCCAAGAATCTTCTCAGTATTCTGGCCGACCTCAACTATGTTATAGTTAGGATGATCTCGATTCTCTCCCCTGATTTTTAACGCTTCCAGCCTCCTTTCCAAACATTTTGAAACCGTTCTAAGCCCGTCAACTACAATTGGTATGCCTTTTATGCTCATGTTCCACTGCTTTTTTAGTCCTCTGGAAAGGTCTAAGAACTTGCCTCTTTTTTCACTTTCTTCGGTTTGGTTTGGTTTTATGGCTTATCAATCATTATCATATTTACCAAATATACATCATATTTACCAAATTGACACAAGGTCAATTTTTAAGCGGAGTTTAGCAGATTTGAATTCAGAGTTTTCCTTTTCCTAGACTAGTTGCCTCACCAAGGTTGAAGAACCTAGTCTGCCCTAATATTTACCCATAGCTGGAGGGAGAATAATTGGATTCATACCTTTTCCAAGGGTATTAGTGCTATGTGAAATGCAATCAGTCTCGTCCAGGATTTGAACTCGTGTCGCCGAATCCATTTCCTGCGAGGATAACCATTACACCACGGGCACCTCTTATCAATCATTATAGGTTATCTAATGCCAACTCAATTTTCATACGTATAAACATTTCTATTTCAAAGAACTCAGTTTAATATAAGGACACAGTTTACACGTCAAAAGCGGTTCTATTTCAAACAATTCATTTTAGCACAAGTACAAAGTTTAAATATCAAAATCAGTTCTATTTCAAACGAATACAATCATCAAAATTACGCAAAAAATGAAAATAACCCGGACATCTCACAATATATTTCCTAAAATATCTGGTGGGTAGAGTGTTCGCCTTCGGGTCACCCTCAACAACGGATGCCAACTATTTTATGCAGGCTCATTATCCTGGTAGGTCAAGTGTTCGCCAATGGCTCAAGACACCGGGTTTCAATCCCACTCAAATCATACGAAGGACTCAAACCACGGAAAGGAGTATCACCCTCCCCAACACCATGGTGTAGTAGCAGTTGAAAAGGGAAAGGGAAGTTTTTGGGGTCACCCTTGACTACGGTCGTCAAGTTTACTTTTTTATTTTACATACTATCGATTGAGTGTCTCATCAACCGAGACTGACATCAACACGCAACTAGCAATCAGTTATCGATAGGCTATCGGTCATATGGAATTCAGACCTGACGATAAAATGAAGCCCAGTTTCTTCCAAGCAGTGGTCGTGTCGATACAGCACTACATGGACGCTAACTAAACGGATGGAGAAAAAGCTTAACGGCTGCTACACAAGAATGCTGCGAGCAATATTGAACAAGTCCTGGAGGCAGCACCCCACAAAAGCAGCAGCTGTACGGCCACCTACTAACCATCATGAAAACTAACAAAATTAGATGAACCAGACATGCAGGACACTGCTGCAGAATTAGGGACAAACTCATAAGTGATGTACTCCAGTGGATCCCTTTACATGGACGTGCAAAGGCAGGACGACCAGCTCGAACCTACATACAATAACTCTGTGCCGATGCGGGATGTAGTCCAGAGGACCTGCCGGGAGCAATTGACGATAGGGAGGGTGGTGAGAGAGAGTCAGGGATATCTGCGCTGATAGCGCGACATGATGATGATGATGATTTTTCTCGATTAAATTTATTCAAAACGTCACCATTGGCAACCAACACGCTTTCAAGATGTCTTCGTAATCTCCTGCAAGCCTTTCTGGTAAATGCTGCCGTTATGATTGCATTTTTTAAATCTTTTGTGGCGCACTGAGTTTAATTGGTCTGCTTGTTAAAGAAAGGAGGCTTTTTCTGCACCAGCCTTCCTCACTATGAAAAAACACCCGTTCCTTTCCCAGTCGGCTGGGGCTGCAGAATACACCGACTGCTTCTCTGCAGAAGGGTAAAAACCCCTCTCCAACGAGTGTCTTGGATATAACACTAAGCAATCTGATGGTGAGGTTCCAGAAATACTAGAGCTTTGGGGAATGCGGAGTACCCCGTCATCGCCATCGCTCTCTGGTCCACTCTGAGTCGGAGTGCTATCACTTGATAGGGCCCTATCTATAGGTAAAATAGAACTAAACTGCGTACTTATGTTAAACTGAATAGCTTGAAATATAACTGTTTTTTACATTTAACTGCGAGTAAGCAAAACCTATTCTTATACTAAACTAAATTGTTTGAATTAGAACTGTTTGACTAAAGTGAATAGCTTGAATTAGAAAATTTGTTGACAGTTAAACTATGTACTTATGTTAAGCTGAATTGATGGAAATAGAACTGTTTACTTGTATAAAAATGGATTTGGCAATCTACAAAGGTTGATATGCCATAAGATCCAACCAACCAACCAGTGGTCCTATGCTAGTCACGGAGCTCAATGTGGTGTGACTACTAGTCACGGTACTTGTCTCAATACTTGTTGCGGCTATTGTGTTCGTGACTACAACATTAGCTTCCGGCTGTTTGCTTTGTCGAATCCTTCCATGCTCACGCTGTGTTTGAAAGATCCACGGAGTGGGGTTGACACAATTAACCCGGATCTTCTTCTGACGGTCAGGTAATATGAGTGACTAGATTGTCTTGCAACTCAAAGAATTGAGAAAACCCGTTGTTTAACAATAACAAAAAATCGTTTCTATATAAACATGTTTGTGAGACAATAAATAACAAACAAATGAGGTTTGCTTTCCGGGCAAACAAAAGAAGAAAGAATATCGAGAGAGGAAGAGTGACGATGAGGTGCGGTTAGAGTAACACATACGTCTCTATAGTCTGGGACTATTAAATTTTGTAACGTCTGAAGGTTGTTCAGAGTACTTCGGGTCTAGATGCTTCTTTGGCAGTCTTGAGTTTCTTCTTGGTCCTTTTTTCTTATCCTCACTGAGGATTCGTTTAATTATCCCATTTTTCATTGACCAATATCTGGACAAAAATGATTTCTGATTGGTTGTCCAATAATAGACAATTAGGAGTCATATTCCCATTGGTCAGCCAATCCTACTTCAGGATTATATCTTACAGGTATAGGGAAAACACTTTTTAGATGCTTTGACCAATGGGAACAGTTTTAGAGCAATGAGGTGGAACAAAAAGATTCTCAGACTCACCTGACTGGATGAGCCATGCCCAGCTCACCTTTATTTAGGGTGGAGCAAAATTAAATCTCCCTGTAACATTGACCTTCAAGATAAGGACTAGAAAAATATTTTTACGAAATGACCCGTTTCATCATTGTGATTGATGACAACTGAAAAATTAAATAAATTTGCTAACCTTCAAAATCAAAAACTATTGCCTCGCATTTAACTGACCTTTAAAATCAAAAGCGATTGTCTCGCACCTAACTGACCTTTAGGAACGATCAACCAGCTTTTTAGGTCAGTATAAGCATTGAACAAAAAGATACTTATTCTCAGGATCTTTTTTGTTTATATATATATATATATATATATATATTAATTAGAATATATTTCATAAATTCTAATTTTTACATATTAACTAAGTAGTCAACCGCACGTCGTGTCACAAACCAACCAACCAACCAACCATCAGTTCCTGTCTGTAACTATCACAGTGTATTTGAATTTATGAAACGATTAACAGGATGCGATGCGTAAACTGTTGATTAATTTTCACAAAATGAAAATAACACTGACATCTTACTTTATAAGATATATATATTACCAAAATTAGTTAAAACATCTTAATATACTTTAGATTAGATTTATTCGAAGAAATCGCCACTAGCTTCAACCACCGTCTCCAAATGACTTCGGAATTTCCTGCAATCCTTTTCGACGGTCTCTTTGTTTAAATTATTAAATGCAGCCGTTATCCTTGCCTTCAGTTCATTTATGGTGTTGCACGGAGTTTTATTTCTCTTTTACTCAACCACGCCCTACACATAATAATCAAGAGTACTACACTCTGGAGGTAATGTGGTTGCCGAAATGTTCTGACGGTAATAGGATTTTTCTGTTTGTGTGGCATGATACATAGTCCTGTTGGCAGATGTAGGGTTTTACAGTAGCCATCCTGATCCAGAGTGGCATTACCTCCCTCAGGCACTCGATTTAGGCTTCCATGTGGAGTCTGTAAACATTGGAATGAGAAATTGCAGCATATTATCACAAGCGATTGTGACAACATCAAATATCATGATGTAGACTGGATATTTGGTTTTCAACAATATTTGATCATCTTGTGGGAACAGAGCAAGCCAAATGTTGTCCAATGAGTTCACAAAGTGATACTAACAGAAAATTTTCTCATCTAAGAAAAACTAATGCATATTTAGTTGGAGGGGATGCTTAGGTTTGTTCAGAAGCTTAGCAGCGCGGTCTTTCCGCTTGTTTGCACAGTCTGCTAGGGTTGAAGAATACACCAACTGCTTCTCTGCAGACGGGTAAGACCCCCCTGCCACAACGAGTATCCTGGAGATGACGTTAAACAATCTGATAATGAGGTCTCAGTAATGCTTGGTCTTTAGGGAATATATTCCCTAAAGCCCCCTTCATTGCCATCGCTCCCAGGTTCATTCTGGTCCTGAGTGGTAGCACCTGATAGGGTCTTATCTATGGGTCAAATATATCTAACCCGAGTGCATACGCTAAACTAAACTGTTTTAAATAGAACTGCTTTTTAACATTGAAACAGTGTACTTATGGTAAACTGAATTGTTTTAAATGGAGCTGTTTTGACATTGAAACTATATACTTACACTAAACTGAATTATTTGAAGTAGAACTGTTTTTGACCATGAAACTGTGCACTGATGCTTAAATGGATTGTTTGAAATAGAAATGCTTTAACATTTAATGTTTAAAGGTCTTAAAATCGATTTGGCTTTAAATAACCTACAATGGTTGAGTTGTCATAAAACCATAGTAAAGCCAACTAAACTTTCCTTTTGTACTTCATGACCCGTTTTAAGAATTGGCCTTTTTAAATCAAGATTAAGAAATGGCGAATCTCTTCAAGCACTACTTGTCCATGTCCCTGGCTATTGACCAGATGGATTTATTGGGACCGTTGTCATCGAAACAATCAAACATATTGGTACTGGTTGGCTTCACTGTCAATAGCAAGCAGTAAGTACAACATGCCGTTTCTAAATTTGTGCAGGGGTGAATTGCGCCATTCTTTCCTTACAGACAGTACTCAACAAATTTGTCTCTCAGTAGATAAAACCAGAAACTAAACGCATGACAGAAACTAAAACCTTTCAATGGTGACAATTTACCCATCTCACCCAATATATATATATATATATATATATATATATATATATCGGTAATATGTATATATATATATATATATATATATATATATATATATATATATTAGTTTGTGATAGTTAAATAGTCTCTCTCTATCTCTCTCTTTATATATCGATATATATATGTGTGTGTGTGTGTGTGTGTGTGTGTGTGTGTGTGTGTGTGTGTGTGTGTGTGTGTGTGTGTGTGTGTGTGTTTGTGTGTGTGTGTGTGTGAATATAGCCGGCTCGATTAAAATTGCATTCACTAATTCACACAAACCTTCCTTGATGCATATTTTTTTCTTATATGATCACGTAAGATTTTTGGTTTCATTTTTGTTTTTATTTTTATTTTATCTCCATACTACGTATGTTGGAACTACAGACATGGATCGACTCCGATGGTTTTATTTTCTTTCCTTTGTTCTTTTTTTTTTATTTTTTTTATTTTTTTTTTTTTTAACCTCGATCTTTTATTGGCTTTGCCGCCAACTGGATGAGCAACTTCTCTATCGGGTCCTGTTCGCAGCAACGTTGGACCGGGGTGAACGATCTAATTTCATAATTTGATTTCCCATTGATACAGACGGCAACATCTACCGACACGCAACGGGCTGGCAGCTATTTACGCCTTATCTATCCAAGGCACTCCTTTAACCCCACCCCAACCTAATGCCACACCTTCTCTCGCCACCCAACTACACATACCCTCTTCCACCCGTCACAACCTCTAAGCATCGCGTCCCATCCCTTCTACTCTTGCCAAATGTAAGGACGATTCACCCCATCGCTTTGAAAAGTGAACTGACACATAATCAAGCCTTCACCTCACCCATTCTTATGCCCTCAACATATCCTTGCTTCTTTTTTTTTCGTTCTTGTTTTTTTTTTTTCTTTTTTCATTTCTTTTCTTTCACCCGGGGTATACGGTAATGCAGTAGCAGCAGCATCAACAGGAATGGATTTTGTAGACATGTGTATGATGGAACGGTTACACGCAAACAAACACACACACATACACACACACACACACACACACACACACACACATACACACATGGGTGTGTGTATGTGATGCATGTGCACGAAGACGTGTGTGCATCTATGCGCACCGATATAAGCTATTGATTTGCTTTTGTATTTAGTATTACCAACACATAGATTATTCAAATTACTACCATGCTCACGAGACAGTTCTCGAATAAATAAGGCATCGACACTTTAATGTTTCTATGTTAGAATATAAATATATATTTGTGTGTGTATGTGTCTATGTGTGTGTTTGCATGCGTGTACACGCCCCCATATATATATATATATATATATATATATATATATAAAGTGTGTCAAAATTATGACCAAGATTATATTAACATATGATTAAAATTTTTTTTTTTCAACAATAATTACACTTATCTAAAAAGAATTATCTGTTACAATGAAATTCTGTAATTTCTTAATCGTGGTATGAGTTTTAGAAGGAATATATATATATATATAGAGAGAGAGAGAGAGCATAAATTATAATACTTGTGGTCAAAATTATGCTAACACATTATTTAAATAAAATATTTCAAATCATTTAATGATCACCGGAAAACAATCATTTGTAGAATATTTATTTGTTCAATTTGTAGAATATTATTTTTTTAAGTTTTCAATTTTTTTCCCTATTTATGGGTAATTCTGACACAACCTGCATATATCTAGTAGTAATTTACTAAGTTTTTCGCTTAGATGTGGCACAAGGCCGTTGAATGGAACACCCAATGAGATTTGAACTCATTCGTGAAGGTTTGCTAGTCTAGCTTGCAAAACATTACACGACCTGAAGCACCCAACCTGCGAATATATATATATATATATATATATAGATAGATAGATAGATATAGATATAGATACATATATATATATATATATATATATATATATATATATATATATATATATATATATATATTGCGACATCATAGTAACCAAGTTCGAGCCCGCGTTGATCTGTTGAGTTTACTTTCGACTAATACCCTTTGGAATAATATAAGCCCCCTAATCCCTCCGGCGACGTTTCAAATATTATCACTGATAACCTCGGCATTGAATAATCCATGGAGATTGATAAGCCATTAAACAAACAAAAAATATTATGATAACGTTGATTTTTCAAAATTATCTTAATTGATCATTTGAAAAATTTTCATTTAAAATTGAGTACGTGTCAAAAAAAGGAAAACCTTTACCATCAGCAGATAATTAAAGTAAGTAAAGTAAGGTGGTGACTGTAATCGAGGGTGACCCGAAGGCTTTCTTTTCAATAGCTACTACACCGAGGTGTAGGCGAGGGCACTACTCCTTTTCTTAGATTGCTCCACTTTACACTCGATAAATACCTTACAATGCTGAGTGTTAAGCAAGGAGGTATTAAGTGCCATTTTTTAAAAGTGTTTGGTATGACTCGATTAGTGAACAGTCTACCCACTAGAGCAGATTCCGATTTTGGTGTTAATATAATTTTCACAAACGGCTGGAGAAGAAACTAGACGGAAATTACACAAGAATGCTGAGAGCAGTATTGAACAAGTCCTGGCGGCAACACCCCACGACACACCAACTATACGGACACTTGCCACCCATCACGAAAACTATACAAGTTAGGCGAACCAGACACGCGGGACACTGCTGGAGAAGCAAGGCCGAGCTCATAAGTGATGTACTCCTATGGACCCCCACATATGGCCGTGCAAAAGCAGGACGACCAGCTCGAACTTACATACAGCAACAATGTGAGGACACAGGATGTAACCTTGAAGACCTGCCGGAGGCAGAAGTGGCGAGAGAGGGTCAGGGATATACGTGCTGGCGGCACGACATGATGATGATGATGATGACACAAACTGTGAATATATATATATATATATATATATATATATATATATATATATATATATATGTGTGTGTGTGTGTGTGTGTGTGTGTGTGTGTGCAAGTGTGGAAAGGTGCACTCAGTATAAAAATTATCATTGTAGGAATTGAAATCTTCGACGAAAGTGTTTGCGTTTCTGTTCATCGAAAAGGCATGAATGCATCCGTACTCTTCCCCACCAGCAGTAAGTAGATCAATGGACAGACTGGTATAGCAACCAGTGTCTGAGATGGTAAACTCTTAATCTAAACCTACTTAAAATTGACTTTGCATTGCATCCAGCACCTGATGGAGTGTTTGGGTATGTGTGTGTGTGTGTGTGTGTGTGTGTGTGTGTGTGTGTGTGTGTGTGTGTGTGTGTGTGTGCGCGCGCACGTGCGCGCGCGGGTGCGTTTTTATGTGTGTGTGTGTGTGTGTGTGTATGAATAAAAAAATTGTTCAGAAATATTTTTCGTAAATCAAGAAAGTACACAAATACTGACGGATGGATAAAACATAAAGAAAACTGTTATTCCACCTTCCCTGTATGCCGGCTTAATTGAAGTTTTATGAACCAAAAAAATACAATCACCAGATAAAATATGAGTTTCACAAAACAAAATAAAACGTAGTTTTTTCCAAGCAACGATCGTGTCATACTGCTATATGGATGCACCACATGGACGCTAACTAAGCGTATGGAGAAAAGGGTTGACGGCAATTACACAAGAATGCTGTGAGCAATATTGAATAAGTCCTGGAGGCAACACCCCACAAAACAGCAGCTGTACGGCCACCTACCATCCAAGTTAGACGAACCTGACAAGCGGGACTCTGTGAGAGAAGTAAGGACGAACTCATAAGCGATATACTCCAGTGGACCTCTTAATATGAACGAGCAAAGGCAGGACGACTAACTAGAACCTATGTACAAAAGTTCTGGGACGATAAAGAATATAGCCTTGAAGACTCTCCGGGAGCAATGGACGATAGAGATAGGTAGCGAGAGAGGGTCAGGGAGATCCGTACTGACAGCGTGACATTGATTATGATGATGAGATGTGTGTATACATACATACATATATATGTGTTTTATGTATGCATATATATATATATATATATGTGTGTGTGTGTGTGTGTGTGTGTGTGTGTGTGTGTGTGTGTGAATAACATGGATATGCATCTTTTAACATTCATATAGGTCTTGAAATATACATTACACGCACTAGATACATAGGCACACGCAATTTCAAGGGATTTCCTATGGCGTAGTTGCTACTGTGCTGGACTATGCGATCGTAGTAGTAATTTACGAGGGTCTTTACTTCGATTTAGCACAAGGCCAAATGAATGGGGCACCCAATGAGACTCGAACTCACTCGTGTAGGTTTGCTAGTCTAACTTGCTAACCATTACACCACCAGAGGTGCCCCTATGCGATCGTAGTAAGCGAGTTCGAAGTCTCGTTTTGCTGTCCCGTTCACTTTCCTATTAGTACCTTTGCTAGAGGTAACCCTCTCCCCGCTAATCCACCCATCTATGGGTTAGATAGTGTCACTACTGTTCTTCTCCAAGGATGGCATCAGCTTTAAATAACCCAAGGAGGTTGATATGTCATTGAATAAAAGAAACCAAACCAAACCACTGTCTAATGTCTTAATAAGGAAAAAGGGATTTAATATTTTTCAATACATATATATATATATATATATATATATAATATATATATATATAACAGGCCCATTTTCCATGTGGGTAGAGTGTTTGCCAATGCCTCAGCATACCGGGGTTCAATCCCAGGTCGACTCGTACCAGAGACTAAAAAAATGGTACTTGATGCCGCCTTGCATAGCACTCAGCATTATAAGGTACGGATCAAGGGTAAAGTGGTGCAATTCAGGGAAAGAAGTAGTGCCCTCTCCAACACCTTGGTGTAGTAGCAATTGAAAAGGGTCACCTCGACTTCGGTTGCAACTTTACTTTTTTTACTTTATATATATATATATATATATATAATTTTTTGTCTCCATATTTTTGTATTTGTATTTGTCTTTTCAACTTGCTGTATCGATATTATATGTGGCCGGAATTAGTTAATAAACCTTTCATAATTAATCGGTTGCATATTCGACCTGATCTTGGGGCCATCATCTGAGGGGGATTTAAATTGCAAAAGCGATATAATATTTGCATGTGCATTGCTACTTTGTAACAATTGAGCGTTTATTTTCTATAGCTGTTGCTGCTATTTAAAGAATCAAATCTGAAATAAATGCTACAACAATATACCAGTATAAACAATAAACGCTTAATTCTTAAAAAGCCATAATGTACATGCAAAGGTTATATCACTTTTGCAATGTACATCTCCCTGGATGATGGCTCAGATGATCGGGCTGAAAGTACTAGGGAATCAATTAATTATGGAAAGTTTATTAATCAATTCCGGCTGGATAATAAAACATCGATACGGTAACTTAAAAGGATAAATACAAAAATATGTAGGTAAAAAAATGTCTGTATTGTTTAATCAGATATGTATTAACGAAAAAATACTGCCCAAATACACACACACACACACACACACACACACACACATATATATATATATACATATGTGTGTGTGTGTGTGTGTGTGTGTGTGTGTGTGTGTGTGTGTGTGTGTGTGTGCACTAATTATCAGAAGTAGTGGATCAAACAGATAACTTGCTCTTCAGAAATTTATTTTGCGATGTAAAACAGGAACATTGCAAAAAAGGAAAAAAAAAGAATCAAATTGCTGCCAATATTACAAAGCTGTGGAATTTAGGAATTTTGTGGTTTTCAGAGTTAAACTTTTCGAAAAGTTTCTTCTTAATTTAAATAATTCAATGAGACTGAAAAGGCGAACTTGCCGTTGAGAATAATCGTCATTTAATAATTTCGATCCTCTCCACTCAAAATCGTCATTTGCAACTGAAACTTTTTTTTTTAATGCTTACTTACGAGTAGCATATTGTTTTGGTAATGTTCATAAAGGCTGTGGCAAGAAGTGCACATAAAAAATTTTGCAATTGCAAATGTTAATTTATTAAATGATATTAATGGAAAATTGATGAATATCGATAAATACGTGTGTATGCGCTTACGTTATAACCATAAAATGTAATAATCATGAAATGTAATAATCACGAAATGTAATAATGATGAAATATAAATTTAATGAAATAAAATAATCATAAAATATAATAATTATGAAATGTAATAATCATGATCGAAAATCAGAGAAAATGGCTTCGAGCTGACACAGAAAAGAAGCAGAAGGTACCCCGCAAAAACAATTATCGACGCCGACTGCACCGATGATATAGCGTTACTGGTGAATACACCTAACCAAGCCGAAACACTACTGCATAGTTTGGAACGAGTCGCCGCAGGCATTGGCCTCCATATCAATGCACTCAAAACTGAATATATGTGCTACAACCAAACTGGTCTGAATATATGTGCTACAACCAAACGGAACCTCTCTGAAACTAGTAGATAAGTTCACCTACCAAGGAAGCAGCGTCTCATCAACCGAAAAAGACATCGACACGCGACTAACGAAAGCATGGACAGCTATCGATAGGCTCTTGATCATATGGAAATCAGACCTGACCGATAACATGAAACGCAGTTTCTTCCAGGCAGCGGTCGTATCGATATTGCTATATGGATGCACTACTTGGACGCTAACTAAACGGCTGAAGAAGAAGCTAGAAGGCAATTACACAAGAATGTTGAGAGCAATATTGCACAAGTCCTGGCGGCAACACCCCACAAGACACCAGCTGTACGGCCACTTGCCTCCCATCACGAAAACTATACAAGTTAGACGAGCCAGACACGCGGGACACTGCTGGAGAAGCAATGATGAATTAATCAGTGATGTACTCCTATGGACCCCCGCATATGGCCAAGCAAAAGCAGGACGACCAGCTCGAATATACGTACAGCAGCTATGTGAGGATACGGATGTAGCCCTGAAGACCTGCTAAAAGCAATGAATGATAGGGAGAAGTGGCGAGAGAGGGTCAGGGATATCCGTGCTAGTTGCACGACATGATGATGATGATGAATAATCATGAAATTCAATAATCCTGAAATGTAATAATCATAAAATACAATAATCATGAAACGTAATAATCATAAAATGCAATAAATGTAATAATCATAAAATACAATAATCCTGAAATGTAAAAATCGTAAAATACAATAATGCTGAAATGTAATAATCATAAAATATAAAAATTCTGAAATGTAATAATCGCAAAATACAATGATCCTGAAATATAATAATCATTAAATACAATAATCCGGAAATGTGATAATCATAAAATACAATAATACTGAAATGTAATAATCGTAATATAAAATAAGGCTGAAATGTGTTAAACATGAAATACAATCATCATATGCTGTAATAATCATGAAATATAATGATCATATAAGGAAATGATCATACGGTGTTTGGTTTGTTTAATTATATACCAACCTTTGTGGGTTATTAAATGCCAAAGCTATCCTTGTAGAAGAACAGTAGTGGTACTATTTAACTAATTGATTGCTGGATAAGGAGGTTCAGGCATTTCACAACGATATTAGTTCGAAACTAAATATCATAGCGTGGCCGGAGTACAAATTTACTAACCATAATGTCACAGTCCATCATGTTAGCCACGACGTTATCATGTAATAAGTAAAATAAAGTTGGCGGCCGTAGTCGAAGGTGACCCGAAGGTTCCCTTTTCGATACGTGTAGGGGAGGGCGCTACTCCTTTTCCTGGATGGCTCCACTTTACCCTTGATCCGTATTGGCGAATGCCAATGTCCGCTTCATGTAATGAAATAATTATAAAATAATCGTGAAATTTAATGATCATGAATAATCACGAAATGGAATAATCAGTTAATGGAAGATTAATGAAAGGTAATAACCATCTAATGAAGATTAATGAAAGGTAATAACCATCTAATGAAATAATCATGAAATTAATAAGAATTGTAGGAAACACATTATAGAATAAACATGAAATATAAAATCATGAAATGTAATGAACAGGTAATTTTATTAGCATGACATGTAATAACTATGAAATATATAAATCATGAAATGTAATGCGCCAGTAATTTAATTAGCATGGCATGTAATATCTATGAGATATAAAAATCATGAATAAGTTTCCATACTTTATTCGTATGGGCACTTTTATTGATTGTACACGCAAGAAACTCTAGTCCCCTTCGAAGTAATCTCCTCAGGCTGCAATTCACTTGTACCGTTCCAACAACTTCTGGAAGGCGCCATGGAAGTCCTCTTGTGTGAGCTTGTCAATGACCTTTGTCACAGCCGCTTTCATCTCTTTAATTGTCTCATAACGACGGCCTCTAAGATTTTCCTTGAGCTTAGGAAATAACCAAAAGTCGCAGAGAGCAAGGTCTGGACATTAGGGAGGGTGAGAAACTGTCTTAATGCCCATTTTGGTCAAATAGTCTGTGACAAGGATGGAGTTGTGGACAGGTGCATTGTCCAAGTGGAAATGCCAATGACCCGATTTGAAGAGAGCCTCTTCCGACGGAATGTCTTCCTGAACTCCCTTAAAACTTCAATATAGTATTCCTTGTTGACTGTCTGTCCAGTGGGAACCCAGTGCATGCAGATCATGCCAGTGCTGTGAAAAAAAGGGATCATCAAAAGTTTGTGAGTGGATTTGCTGTCTGGCCTTCTTGGGTCTGGGAGAGCCAGCATGCTTCCACTGGGAACTCTGTCTCTTGGTCTCTAGGTCATAGCAGCAGATCCAGCTTTCATAGCAGGTTACCAGAGCATCAAGATCTGTGGGATCTGAATTGATCAGCTCGACCATCTCCCTGCTGTCATGACAACGTCTTTCTTTCCGATCTTCTCTAAGCACCCTTGGGACAAACTTCGCGCAAATCTTCCGCATCTTCAGTTCCTCGCGAATAATTGTGTGTACGATTCCCACACAGACATCAAACTGTACACCTATCGTCTCTATAGATACACGACGGTCCTTATCCATGAAATTTTTTATTTGGCCAATCAACTCTGGTGTTCTGACTTCCTTACTCCTCCCACACCTCTCATCATCCCTCACAGACTCCCTGCCTTCCTTGAATCTCTTAGGCCACTCAAAAGCTGATGCTCGATTCATTCAAGATGCTCCAAAAGCAGTCTGAAGCATTCCATACGTTTCTGTGGCATTTTTTCCAAGTTTAAAACAGAATTTTATGGCATATCGTTCTAAAGTGTCCTCACGTCTAGATTGCATTTTTGAAATTCACCATCTGTGACAATCATGCATTAGTAGTGTGTATTCCAATTCCTGCTGTATCTATTCATTTGAACCTGAAATCATAAAGATTGGTTGGTCATCTCATAAGATGTATGGCAATAACATACTGAATTTTCAAGAGTCTACGACAATTTTAAATGCCTGTACAAAAAAAGTCTGGAGACTTATTGAAGGTTCCTCGTAATGAGTATCTAATTTAATTAGAATGACATGTAATAACTATGAAATATAAAAATCATGAAATGTAATGAGAGTGCATTTTAAAAAGCATGAAATGTAATAACTATGTTATGTAATGATCATAAAATGGTATATTGTTGTAATGAAATAATCATAAAATAATTATATTATGAAATGATTATGAAATGTTATGATTATTCATAATAATCACGAAATTTGACTCTGGAAAACAAATAATGCCGAAAAAGCAAAAAAAAAAAATCGAGTTTATTTTTTTTTTGTTTTTATTTTTGTTTTGTTTTTCTTTGTTTTCTATTCATTTATTATTAATTCATTTATTTATTTATGAATAAATCAGAAGAAATTTGAAAACTTTTCATTTTGAAGCTCACAGTGTTCGGATATTTTTTTTTAAAAAGTGCGTTAATATGACAAATATCGGTCCAAATTCAAAACAACGTACAAACTTCGCTTAGGTAGACAATGTGTGTGCATTTCCAAATACAAAAGTGTATTTATATATACACAAACATATATTAGATATTCATACTTTTTTTTTGTTTGTTCATATCTATTGGTTTTCTCCGTCTTGTATACAGTTATGTGTATGTATTGATGTATGTGAGTATATGCGCATGTGTATGTGTGTGCATGTGTGTGTACGTGCATATGTGTGTATATGCATGTGTGTGTATGTGCGTGTGTATGTGTGTGTGCGTACGTGTGTGTATGTGTGTAGGCATCCCTCTATTAAAGTGTGCGTGCGTATGTGTGCGTGTATTCTAATGTGTGTGCGGGCGAATGCATGCGTATGTGTGTAAGTGTATGTGTATACTTGTGAGTGTGTGTGTGTGTGTGAGTCTATGAGATTATGTGTTTGTGTGAGTGATTGAGTGAGTGAGTTTGTGTGTGTATGAATGTGCGAGTGTGTGTGTATGCGTTTGCGTAAGTATGTGCTAGTGAGTGTGAATGTGTGTGTACGCGCATATGTATAGATGTGCATATGTGTGTATGTGCATATGCGTATGTATGTGCGTATGTGTATGCGTGTGAGTGTATGTGTGTATGCCTCCCTCAGTGTTTGCGTGCGTGCGTGCGTGCGTGCGTGTATATTCTAATGTGTGTGCATGCATATGCATGCGTATGCGTGCGTATGTATATGTGTACTTGTGAGTGTATATGTGTGTATGAGTAAATATATGAGATTGTGTGTATGTGTGAGTGTGTGTGTGTGTGTGTGTGTATGTGTGTGCGTGCGTGTGTGTGTATGTGTTTGTGTGAGTATGTGCCAGTAAGGGTAAATGAGAGTGTATGTGTGTGTACGTGCATATGTATGCTTGTGCATGTGTGTGTATGTGCGTATGTATGTGCGTATGTGGGTATGCGTCCTTCTGTGTGAGTGTGTATGTATGTGTGCGTGTATTCTAATGTGTATGCGTACGTATGCATGCGTGTGCGTGCGTTTATATATGTGTACTTGTGAGTGTGTATGCGTGAGTATATGAGATTGTGTGTATGCCTCTGTGTGTGTGTGTGTGTGTGTGTGTGTGTGTGTGTGTGTGTGTGTGTGTGTGTGTGTGTGTGTACGAGGTTGTGTGAATATGTGCTAGTGTGTGTATGTAAGTGTGTATGTGTGCATGTGCATATGCATATAAAAACACTAGTGAAGTAATAACGGAATAGGTAACGTCAAAACAGCATAGCAACAGCGTTTTGATGATTAATCGGATGATTCTATTGGTTGTTTAAAAATTTTACTCACTATTGAATCAGTTTTTAAGCTGTACCAAGAAATCAAAACCTTTTGCTATGATTTAATATAATCACATTGTATACATAGTTTATTTTCTGCTAGTTAGAGTTTTTAAAAAAAAGCAGTCGCTGCAAAAACTGCCCTGAAAAACAAGCAGTTGAATAAAAATGATCTTCTGTTTTCTAGAGATTATCGATGAATTATGTAATAACCACACAGAAAATATGGCTGCTGTTCTTGTCGAACTTATAAGTCAGATTCTACCCGAAAACGTCTTCTTAGAGATCTACAAGACGATCCGTGAACCCATTCGGTTCCCATTATAACTGTAATCCTTGATGATATTAATGAATCTGTTTAAGGATCAAAGGGTTTTGAATAGCATTTCATACTAATCTTAGTTATTCACTTGTCGGTCGGGCTTAAAACTCACTAAAGTGTAAGACTCTCCCTAAAAAGAGTCTAATCAACTGGGGCTGCAGAATACACCGGCTACATCTCTGCATAGAAGTCAAATACCTCCGAATGAGTATCACGGATATGGCATAAAATAATCTGATGGTGAGGCTCCAGTAATGCTAGATCTTTGTGAGATGTGGAGTACGCCTTCTTTACCATCACTCCCAGGTCTACTCTGACCAGGAATGGTAGCACCTGAAAGGGTCCTATATATGGGTCAATAGAACTGTTTGACATCTAAACTGAGTGCAAGCAAATGATTTTAACTAAACTGAATTGTTTGAAATAGAACTGTTTGATCATTTAAACAAATGTGTAAACTAATGACTGATTGAATTGTTAATAATGCATAACAATACTTCGAACCATTTAACTTTGACTTATACTAAATTGAATTGTTAGAAATAGAACTATTTGTACATATAACAATGTGTAAACAAATGACTGATTTTTAATTTGATTGTTAGTGATACATAGCAATTCTTGGAACAATTTAACTTTGTTGACTCATGCAAAATTAAATTGTTTGAAATAGAAATGTTTGATCATTTAACTGTGTGAAAACAAATGACTGATATTAAATTGTATTGTTTATAATACATTACAAATATCGGAACCATTTAACTGTCAAATGGATGAGTTATGTCTAAACAGAATAATTAGTGTTAAATAGCAATACTTGTAACCACTTCACTGTTCGCAAACAAAAGATTAATATTAAATACAATTATGAGTGCTAGATAGCAGTAACTGAAAGCAGTTTGCTCATTTAAAATGTAATCGGCCAAATGTGTTTACAAACCATATATATATAATATAAATATACATATGTACAAAGAGGCTTTGGCATTAAATAACCTACAGTAGTTGATATGCCATAGAACCCAATCAAACCTCTCCAAAAGAGGTGTCCTGAATCGAATACTAAACTGTATCTGGCGACTGAGCTCAAGTGCTGAAGCTCTGTGGATTGTAGAGGAATTCTTCATGGCTTTTACTCCCAGGTCCACTCTGACCCGGAGTGGTAGCACCTGTTTGGATTTCATGTATGGTTCGAATAGGTCTGTTTGCAAATTATTTGTAATTAACCGAAATACTTGATACTATTAACCGTCTACAAAATCTTAAGAAACTACACAAAAATCTAAATATAAACTTACCATGTGTGCAATCCCCTAACCTCTGGGCATAAAATAAACCCAGATGAGTTGACATATTGTTAAAATCAATCAAGGATTATATCAGTTATATAAAGAATTTAGATGATTAAAAATTGATGTTCAGCACGACCCGACAAAATGATATTTCTTTTATAAAGTGGAATAGAATCGCTTCCTTAGTCGAGCAGTCGGGGCGTATTGCTCAAATAATAATCTCGCTATGATGTGCTGTTTTTCTCCTATGGTTATGAACAAGTAGTATGTGAAATGTAGCGACGGATATTTTTTAATACTATCTGCCTCATTTAGTAATAAACTGGAATTGCATTGTACCTAAGATGATTTTTGAAGTATATTGGTATATTGTCTTGCTATAAAGGGTCGTTTTTCTTGTATTACGACTGCACACACACACACACACATATATATATATATATGTGTGTGTGTGTGTGTGTGTGTGTGTGTGTCTATATATATATATATATATTATGAGGTTGAAGCAAATCTTTTGAAATTGACAGTACAATCAGCTCGACGTTAATATATATATATATATATATAATGTTGTACTGCTTGCACAGATTTCCCTAACTCTCTCTCTCTCTCTCTCTCTCTCTCTCTCTCTCTCTCTCTCTCTCTCTCTCTCTCGCTCATCATCTCTATCATCCATCGCTTCTGGCTGGTCTTCTCAATTACATCCTCTGTCTGCACAGAGCCGTTGTAGGTAGTTCTTGCTGGTCAGCCAATACTGGCACGACCATGTGATGAGCTCCATAGAAGAAAGTCACTGATGAGTTCGTCCTCATTTCTCCAGCAGTGTCCCGCATGACTTGTTCGTCTTATTTCGATAGTTTTATAGATGGAAGGTAGGCGGCCGTACAGCTGTTGTTTTATGGGATGTTGCTTTCAACATTTGTTCAATATAGCTCATAGCATTCTTGTGCAATTCCCGTCTAGCTTATTCTTTATACGCTTAGTCAACGTCCATGTGGTGCATCCATTGAGTAGAACTGACACAAAGACTGCTTGGATAAATAGCGTTTATTTCATCGGATAAGTTTAACTCCTACATGATCCATAACCTCTCGATAACAGTCCCTGCATATTTCGAAATAAAACTGACTTTTGTATTTTATTTTTCATTACCAATCTGGTATTTTTTAATATTCACCTGTAAGTGATAATTTTGTTTTGAGCTTTTCAAATTATATTGCTATTTTATTCAAGAAAAACCTTTTCCTAGCTGAGCGAGTTCGCGAACTTAATCTTTGCAATCAAAGCTTCAATTTAAAAATTTGACATATGGTTAGGGCCAAGAATATGTCAACTGCATCCTCTGAATAGATATAATCCCTCCCACAAAAGCCTATTGTAGGGTCACTCCTTTATTGCCATTATTTCCAACAAAGTTAAATGGTTCCAAGTATTGCTATGTATCACGATCGATTCAATTAAAACCTCATTCATTGTGAAAACAGTTCAGTTTAGTATAAGAACGCAGTTTAAATGTCAAAAAAGTTCTTTCAAAAAATTTAATTTAGCATAAGTGTACAGTTTATTTTTATTTGAGCCATAGATAGGACCCTATCAGGTGCTACCGATCTGGTGGGAGCGATGGCAATTAAGGGGTACTCTGCATTCCCCAAATCTCCAGCATATCTGGAGCCTCCCCATCAGTTTAGAGTCAAAGCAGGACACTCGTTGGGGGAGTTTTACTCTTCTGCAGCTATACAGTCGGTGTATTTATTCAATAGTTCCAGCTGACAGGACCATAAAAAAATTTGAGAAATTTAAAAGTAAATTACGGATATTTTTCTTTTCATAATTATTATTTTTCAACTTTAATCTTATATATTATTGTAGATACGGTACTTTTTTTTTCAATATAAAAAAGCATGTCAAAAATTATGCAGTAAGCACTTTTAAACATGGCTCACAGCTTTTTAATTTTGCAGCAAATGAACAACCCACAGATATGAAGCAAAAAATTATCTTAATCATTTTAATCTTCTCGAGCTTATTTTTTTACACCAGTTTTAACAAAAGGTGTTCACTGGAGTCCAAGTGACAGCAAGTCTACTCAGCTCTTTAAGACTTTTCTTAGTAGTCTTGCTGGTCTCAGCAGTGGTTTGGTCAGGACAGTCTCAAATTCTTTCCGCAGACTTCCTGTTCTCTCATTATCTTTTCAAAGTTCTTTGGAATTTTTCTGAGTGTTCCGATTATCATTGGTATTACCGGTACCTTTATATCCCACAACTTTTTTTTCAACTCGCTATATTTATTTCTGTGATCTGCTGAAAAAGCGATGTTCACTTGGAGATACGTTCATTTTTTTTCTATTGATTCCAATAACGTTTGGTCTTTTGATTGGAAGGTATGTTTTCATCTAGAAGTCACAAAGGATTTTGTGGGCCATATTTTCTCGGAGAGTTTCTTGTTAGTGTATAAACTATTTATCTGTAGTGTCAGATTTTAGACGCTCCCACAATTCCCAGTGAATCACATTCCCCAGTTATTATTGTTATTATTATTTCAGGTTTTTCTCATAGGCGTGAGTAACGGCAAGTTTCTTCAAGTCTTCAAGACTCTTCTCGGTATTCTGGCCCATCTCAATAATGTTCTAATTTCGATGGTCACGGCTCGTACACCGATTTCTAACTTTTCCAGTCCCCTGATCAAACCTTTAGGGATCGTTACGCGCACACTACAATTGGTGTTACTATCACCTTTATATTCCACAGTTTTTTTTTAGTTCTCTGGCAAGATCTAAGTACTTGCCTCTCTTTCAGTTTTCTTTGAGTTTTACTCAGTGGTCCGCCAGAATGTTAATATCCTCTAGTCGGCAGGTTCTCTTTTTTCTTAACTATTACTATTATTTTACCCTTTGAAAGTTTATCAGACCAGCCTTAGCTGATGGTCTTTCATTGGAGTTTGAGAGAAAGAAATTCTCCCCAAGTTTCCAGGACTCTTCTCAGTATTCTGGCTGATCTTAATAATGGCGTAGTCTGGATGGTCTCTACCTTTTCTTCTTATTTTCACGTCTTCCAATCTCTTTACCAATCCTTTGGAGATGGTTCCAAATGCACCAATCAGTATCACCGTCACCTTCATGTTCCATAGTTTTTTTAGTTCTCTAGCAAGGTCCACGTATTTATCTCTCTTTTCCATTTCTTTTACTGTTACTCCGTTGCCTACCGGAACGACAAAGACACTATACAGCAGGTTCTCTTTTTTTAAATTTTCTTAATTTTTTGTTGACAATCACTACGTCTAATCGTCTGGCCCGGATTTGGTGACTGTTTGCATCTCACAATCCCAGAGAACTTTGCGGGTCTCATTCTCCAGGATGGATAGTGGTGTGTGCATATACCACATTTTCGTTTGCACAATTCCCAAAGGATCACCTTCCCCACCAAGTTATATCTCGTCTTATATACTTTTGCGCTAATTAGCTGTATTCACTTGTTATGTGATTGGTCGTTTCTTCAGTATAACCTTATAGCCTAGATTTGCTATTTTCTTGTGTCTTATCTATATTCATTGATGTACTTGGACCACTATCCTCATATTTGTTGTAATCATATTCACAAGATTTTATCTGCTGTACTCTCTTGCCTTCTTCAAGAATCTGTCATAGTCGGTAAATGAAATTGAACCCGTTATTCAAGGGGGGGTGTCCTCGTGGTGTAATGGTTAAAGCGTTGGACTGCGGAATCGTAGTACGCGAGTTCGTACTCCAGTCGCGCTATTACGTTCACTTTCGGGCAAATACCTTTGGGAAAGGTATGAACCCCCTTATCCTCCCAGCTATGGGTTAAATAAGTACCATTATTGTTCTTCTAGGAGAATAGATTTGGCATTAAATAAAACCAAACCAAACCGTTATTCAATCCATAAGCGTGTATTGTTTTATCTCTTTGTTAATGATCTAAATTGAACAATTTGTTTTATTTACTAATAGATTTGTTCATTTCTGTTTATTTTCTTAATTTGGTATTTTCTTCTTTTTTATTGGCAACGTAGGTATCATACGATTGTGTATTATATTTTGCTAACGCTTTGCTCTTCTCTAAATTATCTATTTAATTCAGTTTTCAACATCTCCATCATTCAATCTCAAATGTCCCTAACATTAACCGACCATTCATATGTGAGTCACACATGTGTGTTAAAACGTACACACGGGCACACACGCGCACACACGGGCACATTTACATTAAGAAAAAGAAGCGCAAAAAGACGCACTAAGAAAAGCAGGCTAACAGAACGAAGGACATCTGACCACCTCGTCATTTATTTCCACGCTTTCCCTCCCGGTCAGCGGCTTTAATCCTGGCAATAGAAACTGAGTTAGACCAGGTGAAAGAGGTCAGGACCTGGTATGACCGCAACTGTGGCTTCACGTCGAGGCTCTGTCGGACACTGCAAACGTCACGGCGAGTTGAAGGCCGAATTGTCGGGGACATTGATGTATTTCGTGACCGATCTGGGTTGATGTCACGCAATGAGCTCAGATCTCTGGACAGATGTCAGTCCCCGGTCATTTAAATGGCAACGTTCGTTTCTAGCTGACCATTTTAGAGGTTTTGATTTCATTCCTTCTATCGGGGAACACATGCAAACTAATATATTTAAATTTCAAATCTTCGGTTTCCGCTCTACCACAAGACTTGCAAACGAATGCAAGTGAGCCTGATCATCTCTGAGAACTCTACTGCTGCAACCTTGTACGAAACTAATTCAACCTTAATGAATATCAATATTTCATATTGATGAGATTGAGATGAACATAATATATATAATAACGAACAAGTGATTTTTTTTTCTGTTTCTTTGTTTCTTTCTCTGTAATGTCTGTCATTCTAAAGGAAACAAATATTTAAAATTAGTTAACCATGTCTTGATTTGAACGTCAAATTTGAAAGAAAGAAAAAAGAGACATACTCATTTCAACAACTTTTTCTTGAATCTACAGTAAAATTAACTTGGGTTTTCAAAGTTAGGCAAATTTATATAAAGATATAAGTTATACAAAGTTGTACAGAGTCATATTCAAGTTAGGCAAAGCGGACAAATATAACACTGAACTCGACAGAGGTGTTGGATATGAAAAATCCAAAGCAAAATGCACAGATAATCAAATAATCCTCATCTGTCAACCAAGAAGTGAAAATTTGATCATTGCATGAACGAATTAATGTGATGGTTGATTGTATTAATTATTTCATTATCAACTTTGGTTGGGCCGTAAGTTTTTCAATTAGTTGTTAAGTTAGCTAAAATCTTAGAGCGGAAATATAAGTCAAATTAGAAAGTTCAAGCGAGTGTGCCTGCGACCAGAATAGGGGACCTTTCATTTTTACACAGAAAGACCAAATGTTAAAAAAAAATAGATTCATGTCTTGTCATAAGTTTGGTAAAGAATTGGAGACACGAGTGAGATGACGCAATAACTTAATGAGATAACATCAAACTAACGATATGCTGAATTTAGATATATAAAAATTAGCGAATTTTGATGAAGTCAATAAGAAGTTGGAGTTCAGTTGGAGGCAGTCGAAGAAGTCGTCAGTGGGGGTTAGACGTCGGTCGGATCAGGAGATATCTCTTTGTGTCTGTTAATATACCCTTACATATTCTCTCTCTCTCTCTCTCTCTCTCTCTCTCTCTCTCTCTCTCTCTCTCTCTCTCTCTCTCTCTAGTGCTACTGTATGTAGTCTGAACATTAAACATTTCTATAAAAATATTGGTCATATAACTGTTACACCAATACGTTCTAATAAATGATTGTTAATTGTTGACGGGGAGTTCTTCTTGTCTTTGAGTTGCCAACACCCAGACAACTAGTTCTAATGAATCGCCCGGACTGTCCGAAGAAGTTTTGAATGCATTGTGTTATCCTCCATCTGTGGATCTTTCAAACACAGGATGGGCACAGAGGGGACTGATTAAGAGACTACCTGGAAACGCATATGGTAGTCACAGAGCGAAGCCCATAAAAAAGTACCCGTATAGGTCATAATACTACATTCATCATCATCATCATCATATCGTGCTGGCAGCACGGATATCCCTGACCCTCTCTCGCCACTCCTCCCTATCGTTCATCGCCCTAGGCAGGTCTTCAGGACAACAACCTGTATCCTCACATAGCTGCTGAATGTACGTTCGTGCTGGTCGTCCTGCTTTTGCGCGGCCGTGTGTGGGGATCCATAAGAGTACATCTCTTATGAGTTCATCTCTGCTTCTCCAGCAATGTCCTGCATGTCTGGTTCGCCTAACTTGAATAGTTTTCGTGATAGGGGGCAGGTGGCCGTACAGTTGGTGTCTTGTGGGGTGTTGCTGCCAGGACTTGTTCAGGATTGCACGCAGCATTCTTGTGTAATTGCCATCTAGTTTAGGAACCACAAATGTTGTGCACTATGGTATCAAATATAAAAAAACGGTGAACGCCATATTATTATATTTGGTGGCGTTATCAGCATAATATTAGACTAGATAAAGTAAAGAGATAGGACAATTGATCTGAAAAGTGACTCGTTGATCCTAAGCGAAGCGTGCAGATACTACTATGATCCCAGGAAGAAAGAATGATCTATACGTAAATAATCCAATCGTTAATGTTATGCTTCTTTTAACACTAAACAACTGATAATATTTATTAACTTTTCATGCAACTCCTTTTTTCAAAGTTATAATACATAAAGCAAACAAGAGTCGGCCCGAAAGAAAACTAAAATATTCTCACCTCAGAATTTAGTTTTTAAATTGTGTTTATGTTTATTTTAGTCGCTACAGGGAATTGTGTAAAAATGTTTATATTTTAAAAATATGACCACAGCAACATGGTCAACACTTTCATTGATTTACTGACGTAACATTAGCAGAAACGTCATTGTAAATCCCTGTTCTGTAGCTGGGAAATTTTTATCAACATCACCAGGTGATTGTTTTGTCCTTATCATATATAACATCTGGTGATGTGAATACGATTATAAAAAAACACAAATACGAAAAGTAACTTCTGAGGGTAACATTTACTGATACTGATATACTGATCTTAACATCAGTTGATAATGTACGTGTTACATCATGTTATATCAATTAGCAAGAACCAAATTGAATTTCAGAGAAATCAATCCGCGACATCACAAATTTTGGCTATCCGTCTAATTCTAGAAGGTGTACGTGCAAAAAAACGTTGACGCAACAATATTATTCGTCGACTTCTCCATGGCCTTTGACTCCATACACAGAGGGTTGATGGATCAAATACTCCTCGCCTACGACCTACCCAAAGAAACCCTCGCGGCCATAATGATGCTATATAGAAATACGAAAGTAAAAGTCCGCTCCCCGGATGGAGACGTTGACTACTTCGACATTATAGCAGGCGTGCTGCAAGGAGACACTTTAGCCCCATACCTATTTATCATCTGCCTAGATTACGTGCACAGAACGTTTACTGTTATAATGAAATATAACGGTTTCAAGTTGGCAAATGAAAGAAGCAAAAGATACCCCGCACAAACAATTACGGACGCTGAGTACGCCTATGACATAGAGATTCTGACAAATACACCAGCCCAAGTCGAAACCCTGCAATATAGGCCTACATGTCAATCCAAACAAGACGGAATAAATGTGCTTTAATCAAAGAGGTGACATCTCCACACTAAACGACAGTTCTCTGAAACTAGTAGTCAAGTTCACCTACCTAGGAAGCAGAGTCTCATTAACCGAGAAAGACATCAATACGTGACTAGCAAAGGCATGGACATCTATCGATAGTTTATCGGACATACGGAAGTCCGGCCCGACCGATATAATAAAACGCAGTTTTTTCCAAGCGGCTGTCGTGTCAAGCAGCGGTTGTGATATCACCCCATATGAACATCACCTGTCAGTGTCAGTGTCAATAGATGTCCATATTACCAGATGTTAATATCGCCAGATGTTACGGATGTCAATATCAGGAGATATCAATTGACATCTGCCCGTCAATATTGACAATCACCAGATTAATTCCCATGTCCATATCATCATCTGGTGGTTGATATCTCTAACATCTGGTAATATTGCCATCTGGTGACACTGACATATTATCAAAATATCTGGAGATTGACATCTGTTACAGTTGGTGATAGTGACATCTGCTGACACTTGTGATATCATCTGGTGAGGTGAATATTGAGGTGTTGAGATCTTAATTTGATATCTGGTAATTGACATCTGTAACATCTGATGATATTGACGTCTGGTGATGTGGTTTAGGGGACATTTTTTTCTATGTCATTTTTTTCACAAACTGGTGAAAGTAACATTTCTTACTTTGCCCTCAGTGATAGTAAAGTAAAAAATTTTTGCATTCACCTGGTTGTGAAAAAATTACATGACATTAAAATGTAAATAATCATGTTATATTCTATATTAATTGATATCTAGTACATCTGGTGATGTATTTATACCGGACATTGGCCAAGGGGTTAGAGTGTTCGCCAATGGCCCGGGAGACCTGGGTTCAATCCCAGGTCGAGTCATACCAAAGACTCAAAAAATGGTACTTGATGCCTCCTTGCTTAACACTCAGCATTATAAGGTACGGATCAAGGGTAAAGTAGAGCAATCCAAGGAAGGAGTAGCGCCCTCCCCTACACCTTGGTGTAGTAGCTATCGAAAAGGGAGCCCTCGGGTTACCCTCGACTATGGTCGCCAACTTTACTTACTTACATCTGGTGATATTGATATCTGCTAGTACATCTGTTACATCTTGTATATCTGATGACGTTGACTTCTACTGACATTGACAGCTTAAAAAATATTGACAGATTTGAATATGATCACCTGAAATTCACATCTGTTAATATCTTTAAAAGGAAAATCACCAGACTAACACCTCAACATTCACCAGATTTAAATGATTTGATTTGGGTATTATTATTCATTGTCCAAATTACCATCTGAACCGAAATCATACGTTGACATCTGAACTGAACATGTGAACTGAACATCTGGTGACACGAACAGTAGAAAAATCCAAAAGACACGAACAGTAGAAAAATCCAAAAGAAACAAGAGCGAATACAAATATTTGAAAGAAGTTGCTTACATAATGTAATCTTTTGACTACCTCAGTATGCATAGAAACTAAAAGGACAACATTTGTGAACTTTTATTCTAGAAAGTGTGTCTCGGCAAATCAAATCAAACCCGTTTAAATGATATCAGGTCGATTTAATATGGGGAGACTCACAAAACGCAAGCCTCGCGATGAACGGGTTAAAAAAAATTGCTTATGTTTTTTTGACATTTCCCTCAGGAGGCGCCTCTGGCGCTTAGGATTTATCGAAGTTATCTTTTTTTAGGTGTGTTGACAAGTACTTCCTGGTTATTTAAAGACGTGTGATTAATTTATAGGCACCTTTTCTAATTAAAGTGTTTATTTCAAATAAAATCATTCTTAGCCCTGATCATCGTAATGAACTTTGTCTTTTAATTTACATCGTTGGGCTATAAAAAGAAATGAATAAATATTTGCATCTAGCCTAAACCCTGGGTAGTAAATGGATCTTAGTGTGGGAAAGGTACGGTAAAAAAGCGATTATCCAATGTCTGTGTCCGGAGTAATCTTTCAACCGATCACAGTTCGAACGGGGCTGAATTCATGGCAGTCCAACGTGGTTTATGGAGAAAAAAAAAGAGGAAGGAACTTTCATCTCGGATTTCCAGTTCTCTCCCGGAATATCCCGCGTCTCAATCTGGGAAATTCTTCTTATATAGCTTGATCTTCAGGGTTTGTTTTCTTTAGTGACTTAAATTCCACTACCGAATTTCTTTTTTTTTTTTTTTCTAAGTCAGCTGTCAAACAATTTAGTTCTCTACATGTTCTCTTAAGATTTATTAAACGGAAAACTGTTGTAGAGTGGTTAAAACACCCCTTCAGTAATCTACCAGATGGACTGGCTCATAGCTATAATTAGAAGACGATTAAAGGCTTCGAGGGTTAATTTGATAAGCTGATTAATATTCGAATTGATCTTTCTTCGTTTGGCTATACTACATTTTGACCTTCGTTAATTGTTTGTAACTTATATTACTGTGTCTTTTGTATGTATCTGTTAGCACCGGAAACTGGCGCTGAATAAATATATTAAGCACTCATCTTCTCTATGTGTCATTCACCTGTGTGTCATTCACCTCAACGATACAACAAAAACTATTCTATTCTTAGAGCCCTGCCACATCGAACCCAGTCGACTGTGGAATACACTGAGTGTCGTGGATATGTCACTAAACTATCTGATCGTGTGGCACCAGTCTTGGAGCTCTGGGGAATAAACCCCTTTTTGTTATTATTGCTCCCAAGACCACTTTGACACGGAGTAGTAGCACTTGATAGAGCTCTATCTATGGGTCGAATAGAACTGTTTCATATCGACCCTGTAAGCAAACAAATGACTAATGTTAAATTGAATTATTAGAAATAGAATTGTTTGTACGTTTAACTATTTATAAACAAATAACTGTCAAATTAAATTGTCAGAGATACATAGCAATACTTGAAACCATTTGTGTGCAAATGAACGAGTAATGTTGAAGTGAATTATTAGTGTTAAATAGCAATATTTGAAACGCTTTAACAGTGTGTCTAAATTGAATTTTTGGTGTCATAGAGCAATACTTGGAACCATTTAACTGTGTGCGAATGAATGAAAAGTTTTGAATAGAATAAGTCGAGTTAAATAGCCATACTTTTAACCATGCACTGTCAGGAAACAAATGATTTATATAGAAAAGAATTAACATCATTCACTTACAAATCATATGCATATTTTTTTTAAATGTAGGTAAACAAATGTCTGATATTATATTGTACTGTTACATAGCAATACTTGAAGTCATTTAACTGTATGCAAAAAATGAACACAGACTAAAAGAAAATGTTATCTACAAAATATGTTTAACAAATCATATATGTTTGATATATATTTATAAAGAGGATTTGGCGGTAAATGTTCTACATTAGTTGATATGCTAAGCCAAACTATAACACATCACCATCCCATTCATGATATGTTGTAATTACACATTTCATATTTTCCTGACAAAATTTTCACTTCAAAAGAAAAATATCTTCCAACGGAACGAACCAACGATAACTTTCTTACTTCTACATCTATTTGGTCATATAATTGAGACGATCCAATCAAAGCTATGGTACCAGTCAGATCCCTGGTTCATATGCTGTCACTCAAACGCATTTGACTTAACGGTATTTTTCCACACCGTTAAACGGTTAGAACCCATTCAACTTCTATTTTGCTATTTAACACTAACAATTCGTTGTTTAGGCACAGTTAAATGATTAAACCGTTCTATTTCAAGCAATTCAGTTAGCATAAATCATTTGTTTGCAATCAGTTTAAATGACAAAGTTCAATTTGACCTTATAAGGTGCTACCACTCCGAGCCAGAGTGGACTTGGGATTGATGGTAATCAAGGGGTACTTCACTTTCCCCAACGCTCCACTATGACTGGAGCCTCACCATCCGATTGTTTAGTGTCATATACAGGACATTTGTTAGGGGGGTCTTATCCCTGTGCAAAGATGCAGTTGGTGTATTCTTCTGCCCTAGCCGACTGGGCTACAGGATACTCGTAAGGGAAGTCTTACCCTTTGCAGAGATACGGTCGATGTAGTCCATAGCCTCAGCCGACTTGGCCAAAATCCTGGACGAGACAGCATTTTACTTTGACATCATCTCTTTGGGAAAGGTATAAATCCAACTATTCTCTCTCTAGCTATACGTAAATAGTATATTAGACTGGGATTTTTTGCCTTGGTATGGTCGCCAATCTAGGAGAAGGATAACTCTGAATTTAAACTTGTAAAACTTCGCTTAAAAATTGACTTTGTGTCACATCTCGTATTTAATTCTGGCAGTCACTGTTGCCTTGCCCAGTCGGCTAGGGCTGTAGAATACACTGACTGCATCTCTGAAAAGGGGTAAGACTTCCCCAACGAGTTCCCAGAATATGACACAAAATAATTTGATTATGAGGTTCCCCTAATGCTGGAGCTTTGAAGAATACGGAATATCCTTTGATTGTCATCACTCCCAGGTCTACTCTTGCACGGGGTGGTAGCACCCAATAGGGTCCAATCTATGGGTGAAACAGAACTAAACTGTGTACTTATAGTAAACTGAATTGTTTGAAATGGAACTGGTTTTGTGTGATAAACTGAATTGTTTAAAATAGAACTGTTTTGACATTTAACTGAATGTAAACAACAAAAACTATACTTATATCAAACAGAACTGCTTGAAATATAACTCTTTACATGTATGAGAATGGATTTTGCATTAAATAGCCCACAATGGCTGATATGCCATAAAACCAAACCAAACCAAACCAAATCATTGCTGCCACCATATTTAATTGGGTTACGTAGTTAATAGCTTGATTGGTTAACGTTGAATAGTGAAACAGGCTAATGAAATTGACTAGCAAAAAGTGTGTAATGTAACCGAATTGTTTCCGGAAACAATATTCTTCTAAATTTGCTATAGATTTGATGTTTCCACAACTACAAGAAAGACAAATGTGAGATATCTTTTTAAAAATTTGCTCAACATGATGCCTGGCTCCTAAAAGACAAATGGTTCGTAGAACGTGGAATATAAGTGAAAGGGCGATTTTCCAGTTCCTATGCCTAGGAATTCATCCTCCCCTTCCGTAAAAAGGGTGACGTCGGATTAGCCAAGAACTACTGAGGCATAACACTTACATCCATAGCAGCCAAAATTTACAATGCCCTACTACGAAACCGCATAGAACTCAAAATCAACAACATCCTTCAGAAAAACCAAAATGGCCTCCGAAGAAATAGATCCACGACCTCATGAATATTGACCATCCTTAGAACCCTCGAGGGCGTACGGGCAAAAGACCTACAAGCGACATTACTATTTGTCGACTTTACCAAGGCCTTCGATTCCATTCACAGAGGAAAGATGGAACAAATCCAACTAGCATACAGCCTACCTAAAGAAACCGTAGCAGCAATAACGATTCTCTATAGAAACACCAAAGTGAAAGTACGTTCACCAGATAGAGACACAGAATACTTCGACATTGTAGCTGGAGTACTACAAGGAGACACGCTAGCTCCATACCTCTATATCATCTGTCTAGATTACGTGTTTAGAACATCGATTGATAAAATCAGAGAAAACGGCTTCGAGCTGAAAAAGAAAAGAAGCAGAAGGCACCCCGCAAAAACAATTACCAACGCCGACTACGCCGATGAGATAGCGATACTGGTAAATACACCCAACCAAGCCGAAACACTACTGCATAGTTTGGAACGAGCCGCCACAGGCATTAGCCTTCACGTCAATGCACACAAAATGGAATATATGTGCTATAATAAAACAGGCGACATCACCACATAAGACGGAACCCCTCTGAAACTAGTAGACAAATTCACCTACCTAGGAAGCAGCGTCTCGTCAACGGAAAAGGACATCGATACTCGACTAACGAAGGCATGGACAGCTATCGATAGGCTCTCGATCATATGGAAATCAGACCTGACCGATAAAATGAAACGCAGTTTCTTCCAGGCAGCGGTCGTATCGATACTGCTGTATGGATGTACTCCTTGGACGCTAACTATACGGCTGGAGAAAAAGCTAGACGGCAACTACACAGGAATGCTGCGAGCAATATTGAACAATTCCTGGCGGCAACACCCTACAAGGCACCAACTATACGGCCACCTGCCTCCCATCACGAAAACTATCCAAGTTAGACGAACCAGACATGCAGGACACTGCTGGAGAAGCCGGAACGAGCTCATAAGTGATGTACTCCAATGGACCCCACATATGGCCAGGCAAAAGCAGGACGACCAGCTCAAACATACATTCGGCAGCTATGTGAGGATACGGGATGTAGCCCAGAAGACTTGCCAGAGGCGATGAACGATAGGGAGAAGTGGCGAGAGAGGGTCAGGGATATCCGTGCTCGCGGTACGACATGATGATGATGCCTAGAGTCGTGTAAAACAGTAGGATAGAATGGATCTCAGAGCCATGTTTGGCAACCAGTTTCAGAGAAGTACATTGATGAAATGCAAACTAGAACAGAAGACTTTAAACAATTCGACGTTATCGGCTATTGCCAAATTATATCACCAATTTTTCCTTTTCCTTGCAAAAACATCGGTGACATGAGGATTGAACAATTGCTGAATCAGCAACTTCTTGTATTGTCCAGGCCTAAGCAGACGTCTATAGTCTAGAGAGACTCACGCTTATCACTGGATGGACTTATATACGGCAAAATAAGGAGATAATAATCGTGGTCAACAGAAATCACAAGCAAATTCCAAGAAAAAAATGAACAATAATTCTGAATAAGAAAACACGGAACAGAAGATAAAACGGAAAAGAAAAGAAAATTAATGGAGAATTCAAAGAGCAAGCAAAACGAATTTCAAGGAGAATTAGAAATGAATAGTTGTGCAAAGGACAGTTGAAACGAGAAACATTATCATCAGTAAACGACTATATTAGAAAGAACTATATCAAAGCTAAAATACACAACAAAATGATCAAGCAGCGGAGACAACGATAAAACTATATCACTTATTGAGTGTTTGAGAGAAAGAAAGAAAAAAAGAAAAAAAGAAAGAAAAAAAGGAAAGAAAAAAAAAGAAAGAAAATTTTCGTATGGTGTTGATGGTCATTAAGATAATGGTAACTGAGTTAATTTGAGAATATTGCATTATTTTGACAACGGCGTGAATAATAATGTTAATGAGGACATAACGGAAATTAAACGAACATTTAATCCCCCTGAAGCTTTTACAAAAGGAAATAATATTTCATGTTGAAAATTTGAAAAAAATTAGATTTTTAACACTTTATTATTATTGCACAACGATATGGCAAGAAATCTCGGATGATATCTGTGACATTTTAAAGAGAAAAATAGAACAATATCAACGCCTTGTTGGCGGGACTTAGATTACGATGTCTGTTCCCACCCAATCCATACAAAAAAGGATGTCCTGGATATGATACTAAACTGTATCTGATGGTGAGGCTCCATTTCCGTAGAAATAGAATTTAAATTACTCCTTCATTGCCATTGTTCCCGGGTAAACTCTGATCCGTAGTGGTACTAACTCTAAAAGTACAATCTATGGGTCAAATAGACATGCTTAAAAATTATTCGTATTCGGCATTAAATAGCCCACAATGGTTGATATGCCATAAAACCAAACCCTAGAATAATTCGAGACCGGTTGCATGCAGTTGAAATTAATCAATGAATCAAAACAGTTTTAATCGTCATAATCCAATAAGATAATAAAGCCAAAAATGAATCACATGTAAACTTGAAATTAGACATATTGCCAAAAGAAAGCCCGTTAAATGATAATTATAAAAACGGCAGACTGGCTGTTGAATTGAGAAGATACCTAAGAGAAACAAATATACACGAATGTTTGACTAAGCGGAAGTTTACACTGATCCAGAAAGGCCCCCAAAAGAAACCTTTCGTAGCAATCATAGACCAATAACATGTCTACTAATGATGTGGAAAACTCTAAATTAGGAAGGGGATTTATTATTCGCTTGTAAGCTACATACTGCTTCCCGAAGAACAGAAAAGATGTTATTGCTATACATCTTATAAGATGACAGACCAATTTTTATGATTTCAGGTTCAAATGAATAGATACAGCAGGGATTGGAATACACCCTACTACTGATGTCACAGCTGGTGAATTTCAGAAATGCAATCTGGACGTGAGGACACTTTAGAGGAACTATATACATTGAAATTCTGTTTTGGAAAACTTGGAAAAAAATGCCACAGAAGCGCATGGAATGCTTCAGACTGCTTTTGGAGCATCTTGCATGAATCGAGTATCAGTTTTTGAGTGGCATAAGAGATTCAAGGAAGGCACGGAGTCTGTGAGGGATGATGATAGGTGTGGGAGGAGTAAGGAAGCCAATACACCAGAGTTGATTGGCCAAAGGGTTGGGGTTAGTGTTTCTATGTTGAGGTTTTAAGGGAGTTCAGGAAGAGATTCCGTCGGAAGAGGCCAGCACTCTTCAAATCGGGTCAGTGGCATTTCCTCCAGGACAAAGCACCAGTCCACGACTCCATCCTTGTCACAGACTATTTGACCAAGATGGGCATCAAGACATTTCCTCAGCCTCCCTATAGTCCAGACCTTGGTCCCTGTGACTTTTGGTTATTCCCTAAGCTCATTGCTGTCGTTATGAGACAATTGAAGTGATGAAAGAGGCTGTAATGAAGGTCATTGACACGCTCACACAAGCAGATTTGCATGGGGCCTTCGTGAAGTTGTTGGAACGGTACAGCAAGTGCATTGCAGCCGGAGGAGATTACTTCGAAGGGGACTAGAGTTTCATGTGTGTACTACCAATAAAAGTGCCCATGCGAAAAAGTCTGGAAACTTATTTAATGATCCTCGTATATATATATGTATGTATATATATATACACCTCACCGCACGAGGAGGATGCGACACAAAGACCATTTTTTAAGCAGAGTTTAAGAGTCTTAAATTTAGAATTTTCCCTCTTTAAGAGGGAAAATTGCCAAACCAAGACTACTACTCACCCAAAACTAGAAAGTGAAAGTTGGTTTCATACTTTTCCCAAGTACTTTCTGACTCCTAATCTGCCATAGTAGCAATCAAGGAAAAAATATTTAACAACCCATTAAAAGCAGAACTGTTTACCAAATTGAATAATTTGTGTAACCAAAAAAAAAATTATATTATGCTGGATACCAAGTCACATTGGAATCCAGGGACATGAAATCGCGGACTCAACTGCAAAAACAACACAGAACAATCCACTCGACATACACTTCAAAATCCCTTTACAAACTTAAAAAGAACCATAAACATTTATACAAAACAAAAACGGCAGAATTACTGGGATAACTTCCAGAACAATAAACTACACGAAATAATGCCACAAATAGGAAAATCACAAAAAATCAAACCAAAATACCGAGAAAAGAAGAAATAATGTTATCAAGATTAAGAAGAGGACACTCACAAATTACCCATTCATACCTCCTCAAAAAAGAAGAGGCCCCATATTGTATACCATGCCAAAAGCCGTATACTATTAAACACATATTAACAGAATGCATCGACTTAAAACTGATACAACAAAAATATTACCTTACAACAAAATTAAAACAAATTTTCCATCAAATAAAACCAAAAAACTTACTTGAATACTTAAAAGAAGTTCACCGATACAGCAAAATATTTTTTTTAAATCCCCCTCCAAAAAAATGCTAAAAAATACTTACAATAAATGTTCAAACAAAAGTATAAGGAAAAAAGTGTTTAAAGAAATACCTAAAAAAAAAAACTTTTTTCCCCACATATACCAAAAATATAACCAAAAATGAAATACCATTAATTTACTTCAAAAACTGAGCCGGCATTAAATGACCCTTTGTGGTTGATATGCCGTAAAACAAAACAAAAACAAAAAAAAAAAACAGTGTATGGGAAATACAAACCGTTTTGTCCAGGATTTGAACCTGTATCGATGTGTTCATTCAATTCAAAATCACATTGGCAAACCCATGTTTAGACTATCTGTAAATATTTTTTTTTAAATTAAAAAATGCTTCCGCGAACATATCACACATTCTTTTGTATATTCTACATATTTTGTTTTGAACTCTAAAATTTCATGACAATCCTCTGTACAAGCCTGAAGCTCTCTGATTTGCTACCATGTTGAATGTTGGATTGGCTGATCCTAAGGTCAGCGGTGTTGGTTGTAGTCGGACTGGAGCGTTAGTAGTACGCATGGTGGTATCTTCTCGCGATCAGGATAATGACGTTGTACTGCTGTTGATCGCCGCTTGTTTCTTCTATATGTGTGCTGTATGGTTATATTTGCATAGTACGTGGGAGTGTGCGTACAAATATACATATCAATAAGCCGGCAGGGGTCACTTCATAAAAACGTCCCTGAATAACATTCTTCCTGCCACCACACATTGAATAGCCTCAAAACAAACATTTTTTGAGATGTTAAATTTATTTTTGCTCTAAAGCAATTTTAAACAATGCAGAAGTTACATTTGGGGAAAAACATTCCAAAAAATTATTTCAGTTTCATATTAATTGGTATCGTTAAATCCTACCCTTTATAAATTTACTTATATACCATTTCCTTATTTTGCACACTTATTTATTTTCAGTATCGTTATCTTGTTAATGCACTTAATTCAGAGGTGAATAAAATTTTATGCAATGAAAATTTTAGTTCAAAACTCAGCTAATACGTATGTTCCAGACTTCTTAATCCAAATTCGTTTTTCTTGGACAAGTTAAACCTTCGAGCTTAAAAGATAATCCACGTAAAGCTAAGTTAATGACGACACAAAGCCGCATTTTCAGAACGTCTAGTGATGTCTGTGTAGGCTTTTGAGGCCAGTAGAATCGTTCTTATACCATCATGACTGTTCTAGATATAAGAATTTACAAAACTAGGTCAATCCTGACGCAAAATTCTAATCTAAAGTACTCTTTAATATAGTACTGATAAACAACCGCTTGTAACAATAACTGATTATCAGACCAATAGTGTTCCCATGGAATTAGTACTTGGACTTTTGATGTGTTTAATATTTATAAACTATTTACCAAATGATAGAAAATCAGAAATAGAACTATTTGCCGTTGATCTTAAACTACTTGTTAAACCATTATCAAAAGAAATAACACTGATGGATGTAAATAAATTGTCATATTGGGAAAATATTTAGAAATCAAAATTTAATCGTAAAATCTAAAGTTCTACATTTTGGATCCAAAAATGTTGAAGTTAGATATTAATTAAGTGACAAAGAAATCAAAAAAGTAAATGATGAATGTGATCTATGGGCTGGCTTTGATGATACATTTAAAATTCACAATCACATTTTGTCTATTGTATTGAAACACAATGGAATAATTTTCTAGATAGTTGGGAATGTCATTTCAAGGGAGGTAAATGTTGTTATAAAAAATAGAAATTTCAAATGAGATTTTATATTGAATATTGTTCTAAGGCTTTGGCCTCCGGTGTTGAGACATGGAAATTGGAGTATAATATTGAGACTGGAGGGTATACAAAGAGGAGCTAGAAAAATAATAAAAACATAGAATATTACAATTATCGGGAGAGATTAGAGAAATTAGGATTAACAAATTTACGGAAAAGAAGAGTGGGAGGTGTTTTAATTGAAACTTTCAAAATAATTAATGGAATTTCTAATTATGGTAGACATTTTTTTTTCAATATTTCTTCCCGAACTAGAAATTTACTGTCAAGACGGATTTCAAAAATTAAGTCTATTAAGCACTTTTTTTGCTAATATAAAAATTTTTTTTTTTGAAAAAAAATGCCTAATCTGATCAAATATTTTCAGATTAAATTGTATGATTCCAGAAAAAATGGTAAGAATAAGAATTTAAGAGGTCATTTCTGGAAACTATCAAATAAATATAGATAAACTGACCTGTATATAAATATTGTATCGATCATATATGTGTTTCGCGTAAAAATTTTTTAAGTTGATGTGAGAAGATAAACCTTTTTATAAACAATACAAAATGAAACAATGAATGACAGTTTAATAAAAAATATGTTAACGGATACTTTTATCAGCGGTCATCATTAATTTATCTGTTTGTCATGTGATTTGGGCCTCTCAGTATTTTACTGACATTAAACGAAAATTCAGAGAATAAACCTTGTACACTCTCAAATTATGGATTAATGTCTGGAGTCAATATCCACTTTTCAGCACTTATAGAATTTAAACATGGATGCTTCCCACAAGCAAAACTCTTAACGTAACTGAATGCAATGTCTAGGTACTATAATAATTAACTAAGTTTCTTGCTTAGATGTGGCACAAGGCCTAACGAATAGGGCACCCAATGAGACTCGAACTCATTAGTGTTCGTTTGCTAATCATTACGCCACCGGAGGCACCCATGTCAAGTTACTATATATTTCCGATAGAAAGCTATTTAATGATTTTTTCAGAAGATAATCTAACATTATTAAAAGGGGAGTCGCCCTAGTGTAGAAGCTAAAGTGCAAGGCAGGGGAATCAAAGTAAGCGAGTTCGAATTCCAGTCACGCTCTTACGTTCACTTTGGATTAATACCTTTGGCAAGGGGAGGAATCCCCTTATTCCCTCTGCTATGGGTTAAATGGGTATCATTGCTGTTCCTCTACAAGAATGACTTTAACAATAAATAACCCACCAAGGTTGATATGCCATTAGACAAATCAAGCATCATGAAATATTGTTTCCGTCTTTTTTTTAAATAACTTATATATATATATGTGTGTGTGTGTGTGTGTGATAATATTAATAATATTGAATTATCTCCGCTCCCGCACCGGGTATTAAGATAAAAGTATGACTATTTAGAAATAAATGCAGGGCTGATTCGTTGCTGGGTGATACCGGGTAAATGTGCCTTAAGTAGGCATGCTTAGAGTAACAGTTATCGTCTTAGCAAATGGAAATGGTGACCCTGAGTTTAAATCTTGGACATGGCTTTTTGTGTTTCAATCCGTGCTAACCCTCTTGGGAAAGACAACAAACTATCTGTTCTTCCCTCAGCTATGGGTAAAACAGTAAGGTAGAGTGGATTTATTTAACCTTGGTTAGACAACCAGTCTAAGAGAAAGACAACACTGGATTCAAATCAGCTTTACTCCGCTTGACCTTGAGTGTCAAATCCAACTAATGGCAACGTGGGGTAAATATAAAGTGGTGCTTATCAACTCGAAATGAATATGCAAAAAAGCTGCTTGAAGAGACCCCAGAGAACATAGAGGTTAAAGGTGTGCTGGTTGAAGGATGGGAAGAGTGATCCCGTATTCGAAAAGAGAAGATGGTGGTTGGCTGGTTAGATGTTTGTGTTAGACAGAACATCAGCCGATGTTGGTTGTTTAAAGCCAAACCTGTTTTTCCATATATATCAAAGAGATAAGATTGATAAACGAATAGTTTGTAGGTAACAATTTTCAAACGAACCAGATCTCATTTATTTAAACCCAATTAAATGTTTCAAAGTGTTGCTATCTAGCACCGATAGTGCCCAGATGTCTGCGGCTGAAGAATACACTGAATAGACCCCCACCAACGAGTTTCCTGGATATGATTCTAAACAATCTAATATTGAGGTTCTAGTAATGCTGGAGCTTTGGAGAATGCAGAGTGTCCGTTCGTAGCCGTTGCTCCCAGGTCCACTCAGGCCCGTAGTTGTAGCACCTGATAGGATCCTATCTATGACTCAAAAAGAACTAAATTGTGTACTTATGCTAAACTGAATTGCTTTGAATAGAACTGTTTTGACATTTGAACTGTATACTTATGCTGAAACTGAATTTTTTTAAATGGAACTGTTTTTCTATGCTCAACTGAATTGTTTTAAATAGAACTGTTTTGATATTTAACTGAGTATAAACAAAAAGTCTATACTTATTCTAAACTGAATTGTTTGAAATATAACTGATTATATGTATAAAAATGGATTTGACATTAAATAACCTACAATGGTTGATCTGCTGTAAAACCCGAAACAAATCGAACCAAACCTAACCAAACTAAAACTGATGGTTTCATTTGCACACAGTTCAATGGTTTCAAGTATAGTAAATGATTAAGTAGTTCTGTTCAAACCGTATATGGAACCCTAACAGCTACTGCTACTCCAGGTTAGAGTGGATCTGGGAATACGGACAATGTAGGGGTACTCCACATTCCCCAGATCTCCAGGTGTGAAGCCTGACCATCAGTTGCAGTTTAGTGTCATTCTTTGGCAAGGGTCTTATCCATCTGCAGAGATGCAGTTGGCGTTTTCTACTATCCCAGTCGACTTTTCCGTGGAAAGAACAGAAGGAAAATACTATTTCGTAAACCAATCAGATTAATCAAATCAAGCGCCAAATCATTTGGTCGGTGTTCGGTCAGTGACCTGAGTAAATGATTCCGGACACCGAAAGGCAATGGCTGACCCTTCTTTTCCCAACTTTCAAGAATGCGGCTTCTCGCCATCAAACCACGTCGTTTATACACACAACATTTCCCTTTATTAAAGCGTGCAACTATTGAGGAAATCTTTGAAATTCACACAATCTCTTTCTGACAGCCGCAATCGCTTCCTGAAACCAGTGAAGGTTGCTTAGAGTGTAATTAGATAAGACTTAAATGATATAATCCCATTGAAAGAAAGCGTAACTCCTGCAGTGCATCGAAAGTAAGCATTATTAAAAACAGAGTACATCACAACAGGATGCTCAAGGTTGACTTGTTCGTGCAAATTTATGGTTATCAGCAGCTGAAATTAGCCAGGATTTTTTTAAAAATCTTAAACAAACCCTGATACATAAAAACATGAGAACCTATGTTTATAAACATTCAAGAATATGTTGACCAAAAAATCAAACTATCCAGCCTTCGGGGCTTAGAATACGCCGAATGTATCCCCTGTATGTCCTGGGTGTGACTCTAGGGCACCGCAGGTGGTGTAATGTTTAGCAAGCCAGACTAGCAAATCTTCAAGAGTGAGTTCGATTCTCATTGGGTACCCCATTGATGAGGCAAATATCTAAGTAAATTACTAACGATAACTTCATATTGCTAAAACATTTGTAAATTTTTTTTAAAAATAAACCTGGGTATACATGTTTACCAACCCCTCCGCTCGGGCAGGATATGACACAAGGTCAATTTTTAAGTGGAGTTTAACAGGTTTAAATTCAGAGTTTTCCTTCTCCTAGACTAGTTGCCTCATCAAGGCTGAAGAACCTAGTCTGCCCTACTATTTACCCATAGCTGGAGGGAGAATAATTGGATTCATACCTTTCCCAAGGGTATTAGTGAAATGAAATCAGTCTCGTCCAGGATTTGAACTCGTGTCGTCGTGTCCATTTCCTACGACAATAACCATTACACCACGGGCACCTCTGGTAAACCTGGGTATAACATAAAACTTAATGAGTAGGGAAGGATTAAATATCCTTTCTATTACCAAAATAACAAGTAAATTATAACTGGCAAAGTTCCTCCAATAGTCATATTGAACAAAAATAAGTTTTAAACCATATATTTCACTCATAGATAGGAACTAATGAGTACTACCACTCCACGTCAGAGTAGACCTGGAAGTAATATAAATGAAACAGAGACTTCATAGAACCCAAATCTTCAGAACAGGAGTCTCACCATCAGATGTAGTTTAGTGTCATATCAGGAAAACAAGATCTTGTTTTCAAGGAAACTACTAATATACATAACTATACGAACCGTAGAAAGTTGACTTCGGTTTCGTTTTTTGTTTTTGTTTTTTGTTTTTGTTTAAAGACATCAACCTTCGTGGGTTATCAAATGCCAATGCCGTCCTTGTGAAAGAACAGTAGTTGTATTATTCAACCTATTTAGTTGGTGGGTATATGAAGGTTCATATGTTTTTCGAGAGTGTTTGTCCTAAAGTGAACGTGATAGCGCACCCGGAGTTCGGATTAGCTTCCTTGGATACCACAGTCCAGTAAGTTAGCCACTATACCACGAGGTCTCTCCCGGAAAGCTGATTCGTTTAATAATTAAGTGAGAATTAAAATGACTTGAAATAGTTGCTTTAAGTTTGTTTATTATGATGTTATCAGGAAAGTGTCTGTAAAAAAGAAGAGGTGAGAGGGTTAAAAAAAAAACAGTACAAATTCTTGCGCAGAATTTGCTAGTGATCATCTGGCAATTGGCAATCCTAAGAATAAAAGAGAAGAAAAAAAAAAAGAAAAAGAAAATAATCCACTTAAAAATCGGTATGTAAATATATTATTGAATCTATACTGTAAAATTTGGTTAAATCTTAGTCGGCAAAGATCAAAATGAAGATCACGAATATAATTTTGAAAAATACAATTTCAATTTTCAAAATCGGATAATACTGTTTGGATCTTTTAAAAGACAAAATGATAAACAAGGTGATGGTATCTTTTAACTATTGACCAAATTATAATATGTTTGTTGCAGTAATAGAGCAAAAATGGTACGTTGTAGTGAGATATTTGTTAGCGCCATAGCATCTAAATGTTCTCACTTTGAGAATAAAAAAATCTAATCAACTCGCTGACTTTAAAATAACAGTGGGAGGTCTTCGATGGCACAAACTATCATGTCGACTTCTCAAAGATTAGAGATATTAAAGGCCCATAAATTGTTCAATTCATTTATTTACAACTTATATCATCGGGACATACATTGTATTGTTAGAATCTAACTCAATATTACTTCGCTTTCGTAGTTCTTTAAGCAATTAAATTTAAAAAGATTTAATAATCTAATATCTGCAGCAAAAACGGCACTTCATATCGAGGTTGTTGCGTACTCCCTTGCGTTAAAACGTTTTAACTTTGCTTTTTTTATGTATCATTAGATTGCAAAAAAAATGTTTCGAATGAAATAATTTAATTCGTTACAGTTCCAATAGTAACATAGAATTTCACTGACAGCAAAGAAAGCCTAGTCGAGAGCAAATTACTGTAATACGTGTTGTGATGAAATCGTTATTGAGAGAATTGTTTTACTTGCCAACCCACGCAAAGTAAACGTGCCTCGTATAGTTTTCCTTTTGCTTAAATTCTAGCGACCATTTTCCCCTTAGAGTGACACATGCTACATCCCAAGCTATGTAGGTAGGTAGGTAGGTAGGTAGGTATGTAGGTACGGCGATATGAACATATGGAGAGCACTAAATTTAATGCTATTTGAGAGAATAAAAAAACAGGGCGAAGGGTTGCAAAATGAGATTTAAGTAAAAAAGAGAAAATATTGGCACTTAAAATGTTAGTAATACATATTAGTGTGGACCAATAAATCTGTATCCTGATACGAATTGTACCAAATGGCATGTAAGATAATGCCCATTTACTTTTGGTTATAAAATATTTTGAAGTTTTCTTATCTGTCGAATCTGGACGACCAAAAACCTCAACTCAACCAAAAACCACCAAAAACCTCAAATTCGCATATATGATCGGGGACATATTTTGAGATATTTTCGTTGAAAAAGGATTGGCTTCAAATAATAGTCGTGAACTGAATTGTAATCTGACATTTTCATTGTATAAAGTTCGTTTTAAGGGATTAATAATCACCTCTGAATTAAATGCACTTTCAAAAGAAGGACACCTCCACCACAGGCAGGTTGTGACACAAGGTCATTTTAAGTGGAGTACAGCTGGTTTGAATTCAGAGTTTTCCTTCTCCTAGACCGGTTGCCTTAGCTGGTCAACAGAACCCAGCCTGTCCTACTATTTACCCATAACTGGTGCGAGAACTGATGGATTTATCCCTTTTTCAAATTTATGTGAAGTAAAACGCAAATGGCTTCGTCCAGATCGCCAATTCCATTTCTTACTACGATAAGCATTTCACCAAGGGTGCATCGAAATTTGACAAATACGTATATAATTTGTAAAATAGTTTTTCTTGTCATCATTAACATAGACTTCTTGATTTATCGGCTTACAATACCAAAATAAATTTTAGCTTATTGTAAGTCATATATCTTTGTCAGCCAAATCGGCTGGGGTTGCAGAGTATACTGACTGCATCTCTGCAGTGGGATAAGAACCCTACCCCACATCCCGCGCCAACGAGTGTCCTGGTATATAACACTAAACAATCTTGCATTGCCGTCGCTCCCAGGTCCACGGGTCCGGAGTGGTAGCGACTGAAAAGGTTCCATCTATGAGTCATATATCAAATGACTTATGCTAAATTGAATTTTTAGAAATATAACTGATCATTTAACTGTATGAATAAATGACCGATGTTTGATAGAATTATTCGTTATGCAGAGAAATTCTTGGAACTATTTAACTTTTTTGACTTATGCTAAATTGAATCGCTAGAAATAGAATAGTTTGATCATTTAACTGAGTATATCTACAAATCGTGTTTACAAATCATATATATATATAAACATGATTTGGCATTAAATAACCTACAATGGTTGATATGCCATTAAACTAAGCCAAACCATATCTTTGAGTCAAAGGTTCTTGGAAATATCAATATAAACAATGTGAATTAAACAAAATACTAGTTTCCCTAAAAATCATAATGTAAGATACCAGGATTGCTACTTCTATCAGAGCTGACGTCATGCTTCTACCACCTTATATACTACAGAATAATGGCGACAAAGTAGCGGACCTTACGCAAAATATGAGGTCAGTTTTCCGGTGCCTACATTAGATTGCCTGATTTATTACTCTGATAGCGCAATGACCTCCAAGACAAAAAGATCGAAGAATCCGGGCCGTGCAGCCTTCCCGGTCAGTTATGGCCTTAATGGAAGTCATAAAACGTTCCCTTTTGCGATTGTCGCAAAGTATCATTTAAACTAATTAACGGCTTTCTTGAGACTATCGTAAATCGAAATCATCGTTACTTACACTACTTTTATTTCTCAGACATCCTGGTGCCTGGATCAGGCTTGTTGTGTTTAGGATGGCCACCCACTGGGTTCCATATTCTAACCCATGGAGTAACAGCGATGGCAATATCATTAATCAACCCATTTGGGGACTGAATTTGATTAGTTTGTTCTAAGATGATATGGAGAATTTCTGGGACGTTATTCATTTGTAGAGACGTTTAATATAAAACCTGTAAGAAAATAAAAAATAGCTTGAAACCAAGTTCAGTTTGTCTCCATGTTTTGCGTGTAAAAGTCGGTTTCAGTATCAACATTGGGTTCCGAAACTAAATATCAGGAGTTTATTTCGCTCTCCTCGAGACCAAAACGTGACACATGGTAGGTTTAATGTGGGGGTTAGCCGCAGAAAGCAAACCTTCCACAAGGCGGGTGCAAATATTGCTTAATTATGTTGGCATTCTCCAAGAGGGGTACTTCAGGCTCCTAATAATAAACTTAGCCCTTACTCTTTTTTGATTGCTGTCTAGAGGTAAGGCTCCCTGAAATTAATTTTACTGATTCTCAACTTCACGGTGCAGTTACACCAGGTGTAATGTAATAAGCAACCTTCTTAATCTCTGTGAACCTCGTGACGAAGAATAAAAAGTAAAACATGAGAACTCTCACGGTTGCTACGAGAAACGTTTACGTGAGAGTTGGGGATTTTTTAAAACGTTAGTCAATTAGTCAGTTAGTAAACAGCAGGGAACATATAAGAAACTTAAACTTCGGAGCTAGTAAGATCGCCTCTGTCACTAATGGAAAGATTAGATCTTTCTTTCATCGATAGATCAATACCACTTCATGTCTCCCTGTTTTTGAGACCGACCCGGTGCGAGTTTAAAATATACTTATAAAGTGAGAGGTATGTTATCTTGGAAGAACGTGTCTAACTGGGTCCTTTACAAGGAACATTTCTCTTCATCTCGTCTTTATCTCTGGCAACTTGCACCAATACTCCTCAATGCGACATAGGTAAATAGAAGCAATGTTATTCGATTTGAACCGGCGTTATTTCCAAGAATTTAACACCCTAGTTCACAAGCATCGCTTTTCACCTTTGATGCCTTAAAAGTAAGAATGTTTTAGATCAATACTATTATCCTGAACATTTATATCATGCCCCGAGCAACGCTTTTTGTGACCAGTGTTTGTGGGATATTAGTGTACCAAAGATTCTGGGACAATTTAATGGAAGTTTAATGGAAGAAGAATATTGAAAGACATTGCACTTGTTAAAAGGGAGGAGTAATGAATAAAAGAATTACAATCACTGTTGATAGTATACTTTTATCCCTCTGTCCATGGGGTTATTTAACTATTCTGACGGCCTCCCCTGCAAGAGAGAAAGAACTTCCCTCGCTGTGTAATCATATTTACCAACCCCTCCGCTCGGGCAGGATGTGACACAAGGTCAATTTTTAGCGAAATTTAACAGGTTTGAATTCAGAGTTTTCCTTCTCCTAGACTAGTTGCCTCACCAAAGCTGAAGAACCTAGTCTGCCCTACTATTTACCCATAGCTGGAGGGAGAATAATTGGATTCATACCTTTCCCAAGGGTATTAGTGCTATGTGAAATGCAATTAGTCTCGGCCAGGATTTGAACTCGTGTCGCCGTGTCCATTTCCTAGGGCGGTAACCATTACACCACGGGCACCTCCTCCCTGTGTAATACGGAGTACATCTCCATTGCCATTACTCCGAGGTCGACTCTGACCCGAAGTGGTAGTATTTTTTAGGCTCACGTCAGTTGGACAATTATATATTTGTTCTGATTCGATTTGTTTGTTTGTGTGGGTTTAATGGCATATCAACACTTGTATGTTATTTAATACCAAATCCATTTTTGCATAAACAATCAGTTCTATTTCAAATAATTCAGTTAAGCATGAGTCCACTGTTTAATTGTCAAAAACATTTGTATTTCAAAGCCATTTAGTTTAGTCAAACAGTTCCTAATTCAAACAATTTTAGTTTAGTGTAAGTAAAGTTTTTGTCCACACACAGTTAAATGTCAAAGCAGATTTCTATTTCAAGTAATTCATTTTAGCATAAGGACATATTTTAGTTCTATTTGACCCGTATATAGGACCTTATCGGGTACAACCACTCCGAGCAAAAGTTGATCTGGGATTGATGGCAATGAAGAGGTACCTTGCATTCTCCGAACCTCCAACATTACTGGAATCTCATCATCAGATTGTTTTGTGTCATAATCAGGACACTCGTTGGGGGGGGTCTTACCCCTCTGTAGAGAAGCAGTCGGTGTATTCTACAGTCCTAGCCGACTTGACCTCGTTGGGGCGGGGTTACCCCTCTGCAGAGATGTAGTCAGTGTATTCTACAACCCCAGCCGACTGGGCTTCGCTGCAGGGTCTTACCCTTCGGCAGAAAAGTAGTTGGTGTATTCTATAGCCCAGTTCTGATTTGATGTGACAGTGTGAAAGAAATAACTATGCAGAAAATGTAAATTGTGTTTAAGTAAATTGGCCGACTGTTGTCGAGGGTGACCCAAAAGCTTCCTTTTCAATAGTTGCTACATCGTGGCGTAGGGAAGGGAGCAACTCCTTTCCCTGGATTGCACCACATACCCTTGATAATGCTAAGTGTTAAGCAAGGAGGCGTCAAGGACCAATTTTTGAGTCATAGCTATTACTCGACCAGGGACTGAACCCTAGTCTACTGGACCATTTACGAATATTCTAACTGTTATGTTGCCCAGTCGGCTGGGGCTGTAGAATACACTGACTGCTTCTCTGCAGAGGGGTAGGACCCCCACCCAACAAGTGTCCTAGATATGACAGTAAACAATCTGATGGTGAGGTTCCAGTAATGCTTGAGCTTTAGGGAATGTGGAGTACCCCTTCATTGCCATCACTCCCAGTTCCACACTGGCCCGGAGTGGTAGCACATTTTAGGGCCCTATCTATGAGTTAGAGCTAAAATGCGTACTTATGTTAAACCAAATTGTTTGAATTAGAACTGTTAGACTAAACAGAATAGCTTGAAATAGAAATGATTTTCACTATTAAACTGTGTACTTACATTCATACACTAAACTGGATTGTTTGAAATAAATCTGTTTTCACGTTTAACTGTGTGTAAACAAAATCTATACTTATGCTAAACTAAAATTCTTTGATTTAGAACTATTTGACTAAACTGAATAGCTTGAAATAGAAATGCTTTTGACAATTAAACTTTGTGCTCATGCTAGAGGGAATTGTTTGAAATAGAACAGACTGTGTTTCCAAAAATGGATTTGGCTTTAAATAACCTACAAAGGTTAATATGCCATAAAACCCAAACAACCAATCAACCAATCTAAACATTATGCCAATGGGCTGATGAAATGGAGATATAAACGTATACCGAACATGATTCCCAAAGTTCTAGGAATATATAACCGCTTGATGGGTTGACATGTCGTTGAAATCTTGCAATCAATCAGTACCAGGGAACAGAGAAAGAAGCACTTCTTTTGTGCATTCTCTTCGTTCAATGCAAAATATGCTGAGGAGCTGAAAGATTAAAGATTTTCATGTTTACAACTCACAGTTTATAAGTTCGGGACTTGAATATAAGAATGATCTTTGTGAGAAGAAAGAATGGAGGTTGGATGCCAAGAAAATCACGTCTATAATAACAATGGTGATACGAATGTATTCAAACTAAAAAGAGATGTATTGTTAATGTTCAATATATGGATTATAAATTATAATAATCTCAGTGGACTCCCTGTGACCCACACGAATAAATTTATAATGATGAGTCACGCACACATAACATGAGGAATGATGTTGCTTTGAGTGGAGACTTTTAAACAGGACATCATGATTTTTACAGCTTGTCTCTCATTGTAGATGGGATGCAAGCTGTGAAATATCGTGTCTTTCAGAATGGGATAACAGTTGTTGTTTGTCTTAAAAATGGAAAGATTAACGTGAAAAAAAAACCTCGTTAAATGAAAAAAAAATCCAATTATGACATAACGAAAGACAATTCCATTTCTCTCTCAAACTTTTTCACATGTGCTTATGGTCGAATTTGAAAAGTCATGCCGCGCCCTGAGTGACTATCATCGAATTCCTAACGACGTGGTTTGAGCAAATACCGTCGAATTTTATTCTGTTTACTGAGCTATATTTGTCACCATCTGGGGAATCTTCGAATGAGATTTCCATAGAATCAGTAGATTTCCGATAACAGAAAAATGCTGTTTCGAGGGTGTTAATATTCATTGGTAGAGGGAATATACTGAACATAATGACCCGTGACATGTGGCAGGAATGGCAGCAACTGTTTTTTTGTTGGGTTTTTTTTTTTACGTCTGCACGTCTGGATCAAACGAATGTAAGCAGGTAAACCAATCTCAAGTATTTTATTTCGATGTCCTGAGTACTGTAGCTATGAACCAGAAAAACGATTTTATTGAATGATAAAATGATTGATTGATTTAGCGACATGTCAATGCGCCTAGGTTGATTTTATACCTAAATGTTAAGGAAGCACGTACATAGTACGTTTATTAAGAGCTCTTATTTTTACATAGAGTTATATGATATCAAGCATTCATATCTAATACTAATAATTTGCACACAGTTTAATATTTCAAGTATTCCTGTCAAATACTAATCATTTATATACAATTATATGGTCTTAGATATCCCTACTGATTCATGTTCAATTATATAGTTTCAATCATTCCTATTTGATAAGTAACTATTCCTATGCAATAATATTCATTTGTTTACACACAGTTATATACTGTTAAGAAACTAATTATAGGGCGAGGAAATAGTATTAGGAACATGAAGAAATCTTTGCAATGTTTGCATGGCTATCAGACTCGTCAGATCATTGAGTACTGATATAATGTTCTGCAACAAGAAGTTCTTTTTACATAATTTTCACATTATTTTACGGAATTTTTACAGAATTTTTACAGAATGTTCCCGGTGTAACATGCAACAGTTAAAGAAACTACAGATACAGCTTGAAATCAGATCCCATAGAGAATTTTTGAGGTCTTTTAGAGTCAATATCTGATGAGGTAACATCTGTTTTACAGGAACATAGAAGAATTTCACCTTACCGGGCAAAAGGTATTGTTTTCACTCATTAGTGCAGATATATATATATATATATATAGATAGATAGATAGATAGATGCTAACCTTCTAATATAGAAAGACAGAGAAAAAAGAGAGAGGAATGTTCTTAGATAGATAGATAGATAGATAGATAGATGTGAGCCTACAAAGATAAATTTAAAAAAAGAGAGAGAATAACGTATTGAGCTAGTTCGCTCGCTTGCTAGCTAGCTAGCTAGATAGATAGATTGTGATGCAATCATTTTTTTCAACCGCTTTTTTTCATCAAATATAAGCATAGAAATTAGTTTACAGATCTGAACAAAATTTATTATCGACCGTTGGACTAATGGTTTTGCCGTTTCAAACGGCGCCATTTTTAGTTGCGGTTAACAAGCCCACCCAAACCCCTCTCATTGCATCCGACATTCCAGCTGACTTTTTTCTTTCTTTTTCTCATGCACAAAGCTCTGGGTTGCCATGACATTGTTTAACGAACATCGACAAGAACACGATCCATTCACGTTTACGGCCGCGCAACTTAGCTATTTTCAAAGTGATAGGGAAATCTTTATGTTTTATTTTTGTTTTGTTTTGGGGCGTTTGTTTGTTTATTTTTTGCTTTGTTTTGTTTTTATGTTTTTTGGTTTGCTTTTGTCTTTGTTTTTGTTTTGTTTTTGTTTTTTGTTTTTTTGTTTTTAGTTTGTTTTTTTATTTTATGCTTATTTAAATCTTTGTAGTTAATGAGTGGGATTCTTTTGGTTTTTGCTTTTCATTGACCAAAACGCGATTTTATGGATTTCTGCTTTTTCATGATAAGTAAACAAGCAATGATTAAAGCAAGTTTGAGTTCTATTTTCTCCTCTTCCAACGTGTTTATTTTCCTTTTTTTTATCTTCCTGTGTTTGCATTGTTCTTTGTTCTCTTCCCAATCCAGCTATGTTCACATCTAGAAATTGATAGATAACTGATAGGTAGATATGATCTATCTATCTATCTATCTATCTATCTATCTATCAATCGTAAGCTGTTCATATATACCTAAGTCTGTTCATATCTATCTATCTATCTATCTATCTAACAAAGATTTTTCATATGTATCTATCTAATTTTTTTCATACTAATATCTGTTCATATATATCTAAGTCTGTTCATATCAATCTGTTTATCTATCTAAAACTGTTCATATGATCTATCTATCTATCTATCTATCTATCTATCAATCTGAAACTGTTCATATGTACCTACTTATCTTTCTAAATCTGTTTATATCTATATATATAAAAATTGTCGAATACTCAGCATCTTGCTTGCTGTAGAATACACCGACTGCTTCTCTGCAGAGGGGTAAGACCCCCCCCCCCAACGAGTGTCCTGGATATGACACAAAACAATCTGATGGTGGGGTTCCAGCAATGCTGGTGCTTTGGGGAATGCGGAGTACCCCTTCATTGCCATCGCTCCCAGGTCCACTCTGGCCCGGAGTGGTAGCACCTGATAAGGGTCCTATCTATGGGTTAAATAGAACTAAAACGTGCTTCTTTCACTATACTGATTTTTGCATTTAAACTGCGTATTTATGCTAAACTGAATGGTTTAAAATAGAACTGTTTTGACATTGGAACTGCGTACTAGTGCTGAACTGAATTGCTCGAAATAGAACTGTTTTTGACATCTAAACTGAACTGTTTTCAATAGAACAGATTATTTACATAAAAATAGATTTGGCGTTAAATAACCTACAAAGGTTGATATGCCATAAAACAAAACAAAACAAAACAAAACTCTATCTATATGCCTGTTCCTATATATCTATGTCTTTTCATATCTATCTATCTATCTATCTATCTATCTATCAATTTAAGATTGTTCATATGTATCTATTTATATAATGTTGTTCATATTAATATGTCTGTTCATATATATCTAAGTCTGTTCATAAATATCTATCTATCTATCTATCTATCTATCAGGATTTGTATATGTATCTTTAGGTTTTTCAGTCAATATGTGGAATTGTTTCATAGTTCACATTTAATTTTATTACCCTGCAGTGGCAACTATAAGTACTGACTACCCTTTCAGTCATGACATTGTCAGAACGCAACCTTCGACATGCAGATACTTGTAAAATTTGCAATATGAGCAAGGTATAAACATTTATCAATCTATTTATCCATGTTTTTATTTCCGTTTATCTATCTGTCTATCTATGATTTCATCTATCGATAGACACACAGACATATCCGGGCCAACTGTCTGTTTATCTATAAACATCCCATCAAAGTGAATAAATAGTGATAATAAATGAAACAATAAAAACAAACTCTCCAAACAAGCATGTACTATCAAAAGAATCGAATAGAATAACAAAAATAGCTGAACAACTGAAAATCACCAATGGACGCCAAGTCAACTGTACAACAAACCAAACAGAACGAGACTGAATGAAAACAAAAACGCACTGTTGCCCAAAAGGTTCGAATGATGTAAGCAGACATGCCAGAGCCGAGCTCATAGGATGGAATCGATTGGGGATTGGCACGGTCTTTTATAGCAAAAAGCACCCGCGTTTGGAGCTCATGTCGCATTTGCGCTTATCTAAGCGGCCGACACCGATTCGAAGAGGAAGGAGTTAATGCTTATCTTCGTAACTCCATCAATATCTGAAGTGGGGAAAAGCAAGAGTTGTGTGGTTGGAGATCTGAAGTCGAAGTTTTATGAGGGTGTATAGAAGTTGAGAAAGAGGGTAGAGGGCCAAGTGCTTAGGTCGGCTTGGGTCGTGTTGGGCTTGGAGATGTCTAGTTGAGTGGAGAAGGGAAGAATGATATTGGGAGTTTCGAAGCAGAAGTGGTGGAAAAGATAGAAATTGGTGGTCGGATCCATATCAGTAGTTGCTGGTTGGAGTGGATTTATGTATACGAAGAAGTGGAGAGAGGGGGCTGTAGCTGTGGATGCAGATAAGAGAGATAAGACAACAATGGCGTTGATGCTGTACAAGTGAACAGAGAAAATACAAAAACAAAAATGAAAAGTAATCTTGGTGAAGAAAAAATAATGCAAAAAAGGAAAGAAAGAAACGAACGAATATGATGGAATAAAACATTAGGAAAGAAAAAATAGAAAACACAATGACGGGAAAAAAGAGAGGAAAGATGAAAATCAAATAACTAAAAACCGAGAAAAAAATAGAGAGAAGAAAAAGAAAAGATCCGAAAAAAAAAAGAAATGATAAAAGAAAGAAGGGGAGACGTAATCGTCGTTTGATTGGCTCAGCTAATAAGAATAAGAACAGGAATATGGGGCACTTAGTGAGAATCTTATTTATCAATACTGTTTTTTAACAATTGCACCAAACTAAGTATCCAAGGAATTTGTGAAAAGAACATTTTTAGACTGTTTGGAACACAATGAATTTTTTAGACTATTAGGAACACTATAATTTTTTTTTTTTTCTATCAGGAACACTATTAAGTTTTTAGACTATTAGGAACCCTATAATTTTTTAGACTATTACGAACACAAAGATTTTTTAGGATTATTACGAACACAACAAATTTTCATCTTTGCATGTGCTGTGAGTGAACTGTTGTGTGGTCACATGATAATCTCAGAAACACATTCTCGACTTTTTTTCGCTTCTAATTATTTACCAATAGAGACGTTACCTCTGATCCTACCACATAGCCAGTAATGGAATATCCCACACCCCCTTTCAGTCATGTGAAGTGACTATATACAGTGAGCACGGCATAATACCTGCCCTTGCTCCAGGGATAAGGCCTACTGCATGAATTTGCCCCTCCCCGTCGGCTTTTTCGACGGACCGTCTGGCATTCGTGTTAGATGGGGCATTGTCTATCTAAAGCAAACTCGAGGCCAGAAGACCCCTGGCTTCGCCGAGGCCACTTCTAGGTTGGCAAGCGGCATTATTGATACCTTTGTATAGCACTAGACCCCGAGGTCCAGTTTAAGCTATAATCTGACATCTGTGCCTTGACTCTTGTTAAGGTTCATGGCTAGGCTCATCGTCTAAATTCGTACCAAGAGAGCCGATGACGAGCATAGACCAGCAGGGATCGATCCTCGACTTGGGACTGACCTTCCTCTCTCCTAACACCACTATAATCCGACCTTCAGGTCATTTGACCATGTGTTGGGTCCTGCCTGGTGGGAGGCAGAGACAAATATACCTTGCCCCCGGGATAGAGCCGACTGCATTAATTTGCTGTTGGCTTTGCCCTCAGACGACTTTTTAGCTGAGTCGGATGGAGCATTGTCCATCTAAGACAGATACGAGGTTGGAAGGCCCTCGGCTTCGACTGGGCTACCTTCGGGTGGGTAAGATGCATCATATACTTTGTATAGCACTAATCCCCGGGATCCAGTTTAAGGCATAATCTGGCATCGTAACTGGATTCATGTTTGGGTCCATGTCCAGCTAGACTCATCAGCTCACATAGCACCAAGTGTGCCGATGACCAGCATGGACAAGCAGAGCTCCATCTTTGGCTCGGTTACGACCTTCCCCTCTTCTAGCCCCTACTATAATCGGACCTTCGGGTCGTTTGACTTTGTGTCAAGTCCATTCTAGTGGGAGGCAGAGGCAAATATTGTCCTTGCTTCGGAGATTAATAGTACTTTTCTTTATGCCTTGTATCTTTCTTGGAATAAAATCCTTTATTTATTTAACAAACGTGTTGACTGTTCCTTTCCACTCAAGTACCACCTTGTCTTTTATTGTATTCCTTTTCAAGGATACAACACTATTTTCCTTAGACTTTACAAGTCTATCTTTCTTATTTTGCACCCTTTCAACATACTGCTAGTTCAAGGAATAATATGTGAAAATTCTGGTGTTTGAGACAAGTTTATGTATTCTTTGTAATGCCAAATCTTCTTTCAAGTGTAATTGAATTTATCTTATCACTCCTTCCGTAATGTTCAGTGTTGGTTTGGTTAGTTTCTTTGTTTATTGGCATATCAACCTTCGTGGGCTATTCAATGTCGAAGACATCCTTTCAGAACAGCAGCGAAAATATTCAACCCACAGTTGGGAGATCAAAAGGATATTATTCTTATTATACATAAGAGCGTGACCAGCGTTCGGGCGTGTTTACTTCAAGGTCACAATCCAACACTTTAGCTATTTCACCCCAGGAACTCCATCTGGTTCAGTGTTAGTATATCATGAATATACTAATGATAACATTAATCCATGGAACGTGGAGACTCGACTAAAAATCTTCCCGACGACCACACATTCCGTTAAATGTTTTGAGGGTGTGGTTCCATGTAATAAAGGTTAAATGGGGACAATCACCAGGTAGAAGAGAACGACTACCAACACTTGAAAAAACTTTAATCTAGTAGTTTAGTCGGCTGAGGCTGTAGAATACACTGACTGCATCTCTGCATAGGGTGCAAGACTTTCCCGCCCTACAACAAATGTTCTGGATATGACATGAAATAAACTGATTCTGATGTCCCTTTAATGCTGGAGCTTCGGAGAGTGTGAAGTACTCCTTCATTGCCATCGCTCCCAGGTCCATTCTGGCTTGGAGTGGTAACATCTGAATGGGTTCTCTCTATGGGTCAAATAGAAATGTTTGACTATTCAAAATGAGTGCAAAGAAATGATATGATAAATTGAATTGTTTGAAATAGAAGTGTTTGATCATTTAACAGTGTGTAAAAATAAATTGTTAGTGATTAGAACTATTTAATTTTGTTGACTTATATTTTCAAATCATATATATCTAATGCATATATATTAACAGGATTTGACATTAGATAACCTACAATGGTTGATATGCCATACAACCAAACCAAACCAAATCATATATATTTAATGTATATGCATTAACAACATTTGGTATTAAATAGCCTACAATGGTTGATATACAATAAAACCAAACCAAACCAAATCATATATATTTAATATACATGTATTAACAGGGTTTGGTATTAAATAACCTACAATGGTTGATATGCCTTTAAACCAAACCAAATCTAATTTAAACATAGGATCATCATCATCATCAAGGCAGGTTTACAGCACTGATTTCCTTCTCTCTCTCTCTCTCTCTCTCTCTCTCTGTGTCTCTCTTTCATTCTCTCTCTTTCTCTTTCTCTCTCTGTCTGTCTGACTCTCTCTCTCTCTCTCTCTACTTCCTATTTGACCATTGCTCTTGGAAAGTCCATTACACAGTATCCAGGGTTCGCACAGGTTTGATCACCATAATTTTTTGCTTGTCGGTTAATACTAGTGTGTCCATAAGTTGGAATCTATAAGAAAACGTTATTTATGAGTTCGTCTTTACTTCATCAGTAGTTCCCGGCATGTCTAACTCGTCTTACTTGGATGATTTGTGAGATAGGTGGAAAGTGGCTGTGGAGCCACTCTTTTGTGGGATGCTGCGTCCAGGATTTATTCAAAACACCACACAGCATTCCTCTGTAGTTCCCATCCAAATTCCAAGTTATGCAACCATACAGTAGTACTTATACTGCTAATAAGTAAAAGGAAAACCGAAAGAGAAGAAAACACTAATGCGTCCATATGAACAGGTCACAAGTTATAGGGCATTCACATCAATGAATATTATAAACTTTTGGGTCCCAATATTTGATTTCTATGCACTTTACAATAACACAGAATTAATGTCACATTATAACGAGATTTCTGTTAAAGCAATAACCTTAAAATACCCTTCCAAACCAATTTTCAATTTGATGATAAAAATACAAATGTTCACGCCTTTGCTCACTCTAATCATCATAATTTCTGAACAGAGTGAATTATTAAATGCTAATAATAGGTGGACCTCCGCTTATTTTTTCTATTTCTTTATGGTTTGATTAAATTAAAGGATGTGAATAGAGTTTAATACCCTCGGCCTTCAAGCGAGTATCTTTTTTTAAATATTTGAATAGTGAACATTTAGATTGTATTTTTCTTGTAAACATGGATTATTAGAAATAGCAAACAGATTATGTCTGTTATACAAAGCTTCTATTGAATTCTATACCTCGGTATTGGATTGAAATTGTTTTTTTAAATCATGGTTAGGTTTACGAATGTGTAAATCCTGAATATTATTGACTGACTTATGTCATTGTCAAGAACAAACGAGAGTTTATTCTGAAACTAATGAAGTTTAGGCTTCAGTGACCCTAATACTGGAAGGGCCCCACGAGAGACTTTCTCTAGGTCTCCACTTATTGTATTACTATGATCATATAACAACATGATATCATAACACCCTACCGGGGAAATTGAAAATACGCCGACGGTAACCACTGCAAAAGAATAAGAAATAACTCTTTAAAAGGGGTATCTTGGGTATGACACAAAATGGAATCTCATTGTGTGACGCAAGTTCTAGTGATCTGAGAAATAGAAAGTACTACTTCATTGCTATTACTCCCAAGTCCAAACTGAGCCGGGGTGGTAGAACCTGTTAGGGTCTCATCTATGGGTTAAAGAGATCTGTTAGGAAATTATTGTTATCCTATATGAAAACTTGTTGCCATATTATTAATATTATTTTACTCATCTGTGAGTTTTTCATATCAGCGTTAGATGATGGTTTTCCGCTGGAGTCTGAAAGACAACCAGTCACTCGGGACTCTTCTCAGTATTCTGACCGATCTCAACAATGCTGTACTTTGGATGGTCTCCATTCATTCTCTTATTTCCAAGTCTTCCAGTCCCTTTATTAACTGTACCAAGAACACCAATTACAATTGTTATCACCATAAATTTCATGGTCCTTAGTTTTTTCCGTTCTCTGACAAGGTCTAGGTACTTACCTCTGTTTTCGTTTTTCTTCAGTTTTACCCTGCGATCAGCCGGAACAGCTAAGTTCCTAATTCGGTAGTTTCTCTTTATTTATTCATTTATTTATTTTTTGTTGACTGTCACTAGGTCTGATCATCTGGTCGAGTATTATTATTATTATTATTGTTTGTTAAGCCCCCAGAGGCATATCCACTTTTTACTATCTTCCATCAGTTTTTAAAAAATAATCTTTGCAGAGATTATATACATTATTCATACAATATCTTTATACAGATCAATTGATGTAATTCATCTGATAATTCCGAAAAACACACTCTTAAATTTTTCCTTACATTTTTTTTCTGAAATCATTCAGTTCAGTCTTTTTTTTACTCACTTCTTCCAAAAATAAAATTACTCAGTTAGCAAAAAAAATCCAAGTGGCTTTAAAAATCTACCTTGACAGTAAATCTCCAGTTCAGGAAGAAATATTGAAAAAAAATTCTGCCATAATTAGAAATTCCATTATTTTTAAAGTTTCGATTAGATAACCTCTCGTAAAGTAGTCGATCTAATTTCTCCAATCTTTTCCTGTAACTGTAATCTTTTTCACTTTTTATTACTTTTGTCACTCTTCTTTTTGTTTTCCTTTCGCAGTATAACACTCCAATTTCCATATCTCGACACTGGAGCACAGGCCTGAGTACAATATTCCTAGGCGGTCTAATTAGGTTTGTATTAGTTTTTAAAACATTTGCATCTCTTGAAATAACATTTCTAATCGTCCAGTCAATCATTCCTTTCACACTCAATATAACTGACAAAATACGTTTGTTAGTTTTAAAGGTTTCATCAAAGTTTACACATTGATTGCATTCCTCAATTGATTTTTTTATTTACCTTTTGCTTAATTTATACTCAATTTTAATGTTTTGGGGCCTGATATGTAGTACTTTAGATTTTTTTATGTTAAATTTTAATTACCGAATATTCTCCTGATGTGACAATTTATCTAGATCCATCTAAGTTATTTCTTTTGATAATGATCAAATAAGTAGTTTAAGATCATTTGCACATAGTTCTAGATAGGACTATATCAGGTGTTACCATTTCGAGCTAGAGTGAACCTGGGACCAATGGCAATGAAGGAGTACTCCGCATTCCCCAAAGCATCTGCTTCACCATCAGATTATCATATCCAGAGATGCATTCAGTGTATTCTGCAGCCCCAGCAGACTGGGCCATGGTAAGGTAGAAGTAGTGTTTCCTTTAACATGATTTTAGAGATATGAGGTTAGTGGCCGTACAGCTGCCTTTTTGTGGCATACTGCTTTCAGGATTTGTCCAAAATAGCACATAGCATTCTTCTGTTAATCCTATCTGGCTTTTTCTCCGATCCTAATCCTAACCCTAAACCTAAGACTGCCCTAACCCTAACCCTAACCAAAAAATATACTTATAGTAAACTGAATTGTTTGAAACTTTTCTCGAAATGCCGAAATTCGACGTTAAATGACCCGAAAATAGTTGATAAGCCGTAAAAGACAACCAACCAACCAATCTTCGCTACTCTATAGAAGTAGAATTTTCAACATCATCATCATCGTCATCATCATCAGTAGTCTTCTGCTTTCTGTATAAATGCAATGCATTTGTTCGTGAAAACCAATTGTTCTTCTGTGACGTTTTGTGGTTGTAAGAGGAGAATAGGAAAGGATGAAAAGACGAAAGAAGGGATGAGGATTACGCAAAAGAAAAGAAAGAAACTATGAAAGTAAAAGAAAGCACATTAAAATGCGCATTTGTAACGTTAACTTCTATCGTTCAGTTCAGAATTGCTGTAATAATTTGTTATTGAAAATATCGTAGATTTTTATAACACTTAGGTATAGTTTGTCATAGTAGTTATAAAAGTAATTGTAATTTTAATATCCCTGATTTTAGTGACTGCCTGACGCCCCAAGTTATTAATCAAATCGGGCGCGTTATCATTTATGTCAAAGGGGACAGTTTTCTGGAAAGATTAGTGGTACGACGAGTTTTTCGGTGATGCGTTTATATAAATCTGAAACGGTTTGAAGGCGCCGGAAGCTAGCTTGTTATCTCTTCCCCATTATAACGGAAGATTTATCGCAAACAATTCATTCTCAACAATTCAGAGACATAAAAAATTCATGTAAGGGATTGTTAGGGATGATTTTTTAGGTATGAATTGTTTCTGGTAATGAAGTTTTGGCTATGAATTCAGAGAGCTGGAATTTTCAGATCATCCTTGAGACATTTTTCTAAGTTTGGTTTGACTTATTTGTTAAAGAGTGCATCAACACCTTGTGGATTATTCAATGCAGATATTTGATTCAGTTTATTGAGCACATTTTATTCATGCATATAGAAAAGCAATATTAAACACACACACACACACACCCACACACACAAAGCCATTTTAATTCAGAAGTTCTTTTTTCAAAAAAGAAGGAAATATCAAGATTGCTGAATCAGTTGTCAGTATTAGTTTATCCTCTTGTCCACTTATTTTTATTATCTTGTCAGATTTACCAAAATCTACCATTTCTTCCTACCCTTAGAATGGATTGCAACACTTTCAATAAAAACTGCAAAAGTACAAAAGATACATCCTCGCTGTTCACTCCCATAAAAACAGAAGTGTTTTCCTACAGCCCAGCATAAAGGAAAATATAATACTAAAATGCACAACTTTCCAAGCACATTTTTCCACACAATGAGCAGGAATATCTAAAAGCCTCCAAAACTCTTCAACATTATCAACCCACAGCACTAACTCCAGCCACCATCACCCAAATCTGTATCTATTTTTCTCCCTTTATTTCCTTTTCTGTCTTTTTGCTTTAGACCCTTCCATCCTTTTATATTCCATCTTTATTTTATTGATTTCCTCATTTGTTGAATTTTACAAAGATAAGTTAAAGTAAAGTTGGCAACTTTAATTGAGGGTGACCCAAAGGCTCCCTTTTCAATGGCTGAAACACTGAGGTGTAGGGGAGGGCGCTACTCCGTAACCTGGATTGCTCCACTTTACCCTTGATCCGTGCCTTATAATGCTGAGTGTTAAACAAGGCGGAATCAAGTACCATTTTTTGAGTCTTTTGTATGACTAGACCTATGATTGAAACCTGGTATCCCGGACCATGGTTGATCACGAACCCATTTTAATTCTGAAAAGGTCTGTTTTCAATAAAGAACGAAATATCAAAATTGCTGAATCCGTTGTCAGTGTTGGTTAATCCAATTTTTCACTTATTATTATCATATATATATATATATATATATATAGTTTGCTATATTCTTAACTAAAGTGTCTTTAATATTGATGGTTAAAGATAATTAGATCTAAGCTTGAATATCAACGTCAAAGAGCTAACAGCGATTGGTGACAACCAATTTCTCGTTAATATGATTATCAGACCAAGACTAAGTTATTGACAGTCACCAAGCACCGCAGATAGTGTTTCAGATGTCCTAACTTAAAATCTACATATGCTCTATCAACTATGTTGAGCACAGTCTATTTATACATATATCAAACTAAAGTAATTGGCCTAGTGGGTAGAGTGTTCGCCAAGGGTCCAGAAGACTTGGGTTTAATCCCAGGTTGTGTCCTATCAGATTCTTTAAAAATGGTACTTGATACCACCTTCCTTAACACTCAGCAATATAAGGTAGGTATCAAGAGTAAAGTGGAGTAATCCAGGGAAAGGAGTAGCGCCCTCCCCTACACCTCGGTGTAGTATCTATTGAAAAGGGTGCCTTCTGGTCGCCTTTGACTACAGTCACTAAGTTTACTTACTAATATCAAACTACTTTATGTATATATATATAGGGTTGAGTTCTCTGGCGAAGAAGTAATCGTGTTGCCATTAGTTTTTATGGCAAGCCTCTTCATAGATGAATTAAGGTCTCGGCAGCCATTTGAACGGATGTATGTAAGCAATAGTAATTGTGATTCATAACCGTTTAAAATTTACTTCGTAGCTAATATCTCCTCGTGGCTGAATGGTTAGAATCTTTGGCTTGGCGTTTGAGTCAACCGGGTTTCGATCCCAGCTACGGGAAGGTACTGTCTAGCCACACTGATGAGTTCTGATAGAACGAAACAGATCTGTCTGTGGATGACTATTGAGATATATATATATAGTGAGCTTGAAATTGATACGTAGCATCGAGGCGACCTAGAATGCCGAAACAATGATCAACATAAAGTAAAAGTAAGTAAAGTTAGCAACAGTAGTCGAGGTCGACCAGAAGGCTCCCTTTTCAATAGCTACTGCACCGAGGTGCAGGGAAGGGCGCTACTTCTTTCTCTGGATTGCTCCACTTTACCCTTGATACGCACGTTATATTGCTGAGAGTTAAGCAAGAAGGTATCAAGTACCATTTTTAAAGTCTTTGGTATGACACGACCTGGGGTTGAACCCAGGTCTCCCGGATCATTGGTGAACACTCAACCCGCTAGGCCAATGAGCCGGTTGATCAACATGGGATGACGCTTAAAACACAGGATTAAAACCTGGGAAAAGGAAGAGTTCTTTACACGCCATAAATGTGACGACAAAACGATGAAACTACAAAACAAGAAAACATTCATCAACAGGCAAAAAAGTTTGACTTCCGGTGGTGGTTCCCTGCCTCCAATTCCCCCAGCCTATTCCACGCATGGATAGACCTTACAAGCTAAGCTCGCAATCTACAGATAGCAACGACGACACGGCAACAGAGGCGACTCTGTCTGTATTCTCATTAAAAATGAACATTGACAATGAAAACAAGGTGTATATGACGCGTGGTACATTTTGATTTATTCGTCTAAATTAGCAATAATCAATATTTGCGAAGATCAATGATAAAGAAATTTTCGATAAATGCATGAATATAGTCAGGTTTTGTGTCTCTGGACGCTAAAATTTAAGTAAAATTTTCTTTTAATAGAATTAAATTGTTAGATAGTTATTTTCTATGTTTCTAAAATCTTGTTCCAAATTATAAAACGAGGTTCATTAAATAGACAAGGGAATTTTTTTTAAAATCAAATTGTTTTTCAGAATAATTTTCTATAAATGGAAACTCTGTAATGTTTGAAATTAGTTTATAGCAAAAATTATGTTAATCAGGCAAAATATTTGCTTTGAGGCAAATCAAAATGGCGATAAATCAACCAGAATGCTTTAGACTTCAACATAGATCTGCCATCAAATTTTATTAGCTGAAAATTGCAAACCATGTGAAATTTACAGAAGAATGTGTTGTGTGAACAGAGAAGCAGAGTTTTACCAAAAGATGGAAACAAATGGGCTAAATATGGGTTTGTTCCTACGAGCCTGAAACGAAAAGATAATCCTCCGGTAAAAAAAATGTGTTGGACGCAGTAGTAAAGAAGGTTATGCTGAGGGCATTCTGATACAGGAAATGACCCATCACAATTGATTTCTTTGAAAAAGGAGCAACTTTAATCAGTAATTAATACTGTTAACTGCTTAAATTTGCTTTGGTTTAGTTTAGTTTTATGGCATATCAACCATTGAAGGTTATTTAATTCCAAAACCTCTTTATACATGTTTATTATTTTCATTACGCACGTACTATCAAAGATAAATATAGTATATATGATATTTCATCAATTTATTATTATATCCTAGCCCAATTCCCTTCCCTAAATATAATACCAGCATAGTACAATATTATATTGCAATTCAATATATCCCTACTTATACCCATTGTGATTCTGGTCTACTATAATATAACCGTTTAAATACGCTTACAAATCAAATCTTTATTCATTCTCTTCGACATGCAATGATGATGTTTTGTTCCTTAGCTATAATCACCTACACATAGGGAAATAAAATAATTTAGCAAAAATATGAGATACACCTTCGAATTTATATCCAGTTAAAATAACGCACTGCGTTTGTACTCTCACTTAAACCCACACATACACACAGTAATACGCAACTATAACCCACACAAGCATACGCACACACCGACACACACTCACACACTCACACACTTACAATCACACGTAAAGATTCCTACAAAATCCAAACGGTTTTTTGACTGTATTTTTTTATTATTTTCGATTCATTTTATTTTCTTAACTGCCTGATGATTGTTTTGTAAAATCTCCATGAAACCCAGGGGTTGCAGTCTAAATTCCACGAATTAAAAATATATATATATATATATATATAGTGGATGACTATAGATATGTATATATATAATATATATTTAATTGCTTCTTTTTCCTGGAGGGTGGAAGTGGACAGATTTAAAATGAATTAAAGAATATAATTTCTGGTTTTCTTGGATTCGTTAAACGGACCTAAGATATATATATATATATATATATATATATATATATATATATATATATATATATATATAAGGAAGTGATGCTCGTGATTACATCTACGTTCCACGTCGTCAAATACGGCGTTGTATTTAAGAGATAAGTCTAAACATGTTTTGTCTTATGCCATCTGCTTCCCACTTGATCAATAGATCAATTTATAGTAAACTTGCTTTTACCTACTTTGTCCTCCTCATTTTTCATCTTTTTTACTCATTATTGACTATATATATATATATATATATATATATATATGTATGTATGTGTGTCTGGGTATACGAATGTGTTGCTCGCCTCTTTATGATTTTAATCAAATCCTACAATTATGGTAGTTAACGGACCACAACTAATGTTTTCGGAAAGTTCTCGGACCGTTAAGTAGAAAAGCTTGAAGCAACAGATAAGTACTTAACTAGGACGTGTGTGTGTATGCCTATCACTACGCATGTGTCTGGGCGCAGTCATTCTAGTGTCTATGTGTGCCATTCTGTGTGAGGGCTGTTTATGAGACCGTGCCTCTGTGTGTGCTTCTGTATGTTTGAGTGTCTTAGCGAGTAATTCTGAGTTTGTGTGTATGTGTATATATTTGTGTTCATGTCAGTTTTTATTAGGACGTTTGTTGTGTGTGTGTGTGTGTGTGTGTGTGTGTGTGTGTGTGTGTGTGTGTGTGTGTGTGTGTGTGTGTGTGTGTGTGCGCACGCGCGTTCGGTTAGAGATTAATCTATTCATGTTCTTCTAGGGAGCATTTTATTAATATTTTAGTCAACTTTTCTAGCAAGCATAGAGAGAAGTACATATCTGGATCCAGATAATTCAATATAGTAATATATTCAGACTGATTATCGCCGAGGGAAAGTATTTAAAAACTGAAAATTGAATAATATCGATAGCTTTTCCGAGCTCTAATGTCCAGCTGTGTAGAAGGAGCTAAATGTTTGAAATTGTTCACAACCATTAAATCGAATGTCCGTTTAATTAATAATGTTTTTTTTAAATTCATTAATTATTGTCTGGAATATACATCTTCTTACTCATCATCATCTTCATCATCCTCCTCATCATCACAAAACTGTAGTGATAGCAGGGAGTCCTTTGATTCTCTATTTGTTTATACAACATCTTGTATATATATATATATATATATATATATATATATATATATATATATGTGTGTGTGTGTGTGCGTGTGTGTGTGCGTGTGTGTGTGTGTATTATTTAGTACAATCACAGTATGAGTCCAACCAAAGACTCAAAAATGATACTTGATACCTCTCTGCTTAACATTCAGTATTATAAGGTACATATCAAAAGTAAAGTGAAGCAATTCCGGTAATGAAGTAGCACCATACCCTACACCTTGGTGTAGTAGCTATTAAAAAGGGAGCCTTCGGGTCGTGCTCAACAATATATTATGTGTGTGCGCACGCGTGCGTGTATGTATATATTAGCAAACATTATCAACTCTGTTTACGCCATACAAACTAAAATTTGCACACTGCTTCAAAGATATGTTTAGCACTCTTTATTCATAAATATAGCAAACTATATATTCAATATTTATGCATGAATGCATATATACATAAGTGTGTGTGTGTGTGTGTGTGTGTGTCTGTGTGTGTGTGTGTGTCTGTGTGTGTCTGTGTGTGTGTGTGTGTGTGGTGTATTTTAAAAATTATATACAATCTGTTCTATATTCTAATAAAGGTTCTTACAGATAATGTTAATATCTTTTTAATCACCCGTAGAAGATTCCAAGAATGTGTTGGCAGGAATAATGAACATGTGGAGACTATTTTAAATCATATCAGGGAGGTACTTATGAGGGTGTCAACAATTCTTAATAACCATATATATATATATATATATACACACACACAGAGAAAGAGTGTGTGTGATGGAAACGGAGAGAAAGAGAGAGTTACTACATCTTTTTCATTTGGTCAATTGAATCAGAAACACTTTTGATATATGTATATATATATATATATGTGTGTGTGTGTGTGTGTGTGTGTGTGTGTGTGTGTGTGTGTGTGTGTGTGTGTGTGTGTGTGTTTTAAGACAGAGTGAGAGAGAGGGGGGAAAGATAGATGTATTGGGAGAGAAAAATAAACTATATATATATATATATATTATATATATATATATATATATATATATATATATATTGCAAATTCCAAGTCAAAAATAGTGAGTCAGAAGAAATGAGTCAAATAGGGGGCGCGGAAACAAACTTAAACCAAAAATGGTCGGTGAAAAATTTAGCTCCGGTCGATCACGGTGCCATGAGGATATGCTAGAGAAGTCAAAAGAAAAGGTCCGAGAAGAAAAATAAGCTAGAGTGCCTTCGACACAGAAAAAGCTTAACCGATACACCAATGTGCTGAAGAATGGAAAAAGCCGCTGTATAACCTCCGAAAAAGACGATGATGAGACCATGAGTATGAAGACTCCCAAGATAAAAGAAAAAAGGACAGCCAGCTATCTCTGTGTCCTGCTAAGTCCCACATATTAAATCTCTTCTCTCTCTTGAACTTTATATTCGACTGAGGATTTACATGCTCCGTTCCACACAAAAAAGAACATTTTAATTGATAGGACGTTTCGCCCTTGATGTAAGCATTAATGTTTGTTTATTTTTTTGTTTGTTTATTTTTTTTGTTAGTTCTTTTTTGTTTATCTTAACCACGGGTTCAGTTCATCGTCTTCTTTCTTCGAAGGACGAGGCTTAACCGAATAGATGTCTGCCTTATTTATTTCGTTTTTTCCCAAATGTATGTGTGATGGAATATTTGGGGAATGCACGAGACGTTAAGGAGTTCGCATGTGGGGGGACCAAAGGGGTTATTATTCACCCTGGGCCTAGAAAATTCTCTGAACTCGCAATAATATATATATATATATATATATATATATATATATATATGAAGGTAATGACTAGGTATGGCACCTTTCCACAAAACACCAGGTCTAAAGATTTAGTATCAGACTGTTTAGGGTCATATCAGGACACTCGTTAGGAGGAGCCTTACCCGTTTGTAGAGATACACACGTCGTATTCTGCAAGCCCCAG
>OY757911.1:51586357-51663857 GCA_963585895.1 Sepioteuthis lessoniana | reverse complement strand
CTGGAACATGTAATTATTTTATGGTCTGCCTACACTAATGTATCTATATGCATTATATATAGATGTGTCTATATATATATATATATATATATATAGTATATACGTATGTATCCATATACATTAGTCCACAATGAGTTCCTCCTTACTTCTCCAACAGTATCCACCATGACTTGCTGGATGGTTTGTGCGATGAGATCTAGGTGGCCGTACAGCGTCTGTTTTTGGGGTGCTGCTTCCAGTTGTCTTGTGAAGTTCCTATCTGCTTTTTTCTTTTACTGTGACTGTATGTGCATGTACGAGCGTGTATCTATATGTATGAGTGTGTATAGGAGTGTGTATGTATGAGCCTCTGTGTATGTGTGTGTGTGTGTGTGTGAGAATCTATGTGTGAGCTTCAATGTATATGAGTGCGCATATGTGTCCGTATATATGTAAGTCTTACGGAGTGTGTTTCAGATATATGCAAGACCTTACATGCAATTATGTAACCATAATATTTCATTACGAAGAATAACAGCCGTTCTTTTATTAACGCGGGAGATTCTGAGCCGCACTCAAAGCGAACAAGCGTCGATTTACCGCAACAACATAAACGGTAATATTTAAAGAATCCTTTAGTGAATATATATATATATATATATATATATACTATTTACTTTTTATTCAAGTAAACCATCTCTTTGAAATCCATTCATATTCGGTTGTATGTTTGGTTGTTTGTGTTTTACGGCCTATCAACCTCTGTAGGTTATTTAATTCATTGGTAAAGACTTGGAAATGAGAGGAAAAGTGTAGACCCGCCAAACTAAAGCATTTTTGAGATTGGCCAGAATACTGAGAAGAGTCCTGGAGAATTGCTGCCACTCAAACACCAGTAAGTCACCATCAGCTAACGCTGATGTGAAAAAACTCTCAAAAGAGAAAAATAATAAGAAAATTTGCTGTCTCGTAGATTTTACCCTTCCGGCAAACCAGCGAGTGAAAATATAAGAAAACGAAAAAAAGAGACAAATACTTGTCGGACAACTACAATTACTGAGGAACAAGTCGGTGACGGTGATACCAATTGTTGTTGGTGCCCTTGGAACGGTCACGGAAAGGCTTAGAAAAAAATACAGGAGCAACTAAGAATGTGGTGGGGAATCGAAACTATCCAGACATTAGCATAGTTAAAATCGGCTAGAATACTGAGAAGAGTCCTGGAGATCTGGGGACACTTACGGTCATTCAAACTTCAATGAAGGACAACCATCTAACACAGGTGTGAAAAACTCTCAAATAGTAAAATAATAATTTTGCATGCAATTATATAGCTTCAACTACTCCTATCCAATAATCATGGGAGAGAGTTTTCGTGGGGTAATAGCTGGACTGTGATCTTGGAAGGAGCGAGTTTGAACACCAGTCGCGCAATCACATTCATTTTCAGAATAATACCCTTGAAAAGGTGTGAACCCTTTTATCGCCATAGGTGTGGGCTAAATATTATGATTAAAGATGGATCTGATGTTACGTAACCCACGAAGATTGATATGCCCATAAACAAAGAAAACAAAACAAACCGATAGTAATTTTCTAAAAGATGATTCACAGATGGAGTCTTAACAAGTGCTACCACTCTGAATCAGAGTGCACCTGGGAGTAATGGGAATGAAAGTGTAATCCACATTCCCTCGATCTCCAGATCTGGAGCCTCACCATCTGTTACAGTTTCATTGTCAAGACATCCCTTTGGGAAAAAGGATCTACTCTTTTGCAAACACACTCAGCATATTATAAACCCTGCTGACAGGATAGAAAATCAGTTAAGAGCCCAATGCTTGTAGCCTTACGAAATACATAATTTTTGACCAAATTGTGGCCTTAAGTCAATGCTTCAAGGCGCCTCTGGTGATGTAATGGTGCCCCTTTCATATGGCCTTTTGCCACATCTAAGCAAAAACCTGAGTAAATTTCCTTAAGTCAATGCTTCATTTTAATGATCTACAAGAGTAGATTGTAGATCATTACGCTAAGGCGCAGCACAATAATAAATAAAATAAAACTTCAGTGATTTTTAGTTATTACTTCTTTTGATACCGGTTTTGTTTGTGGTTTATTGGCATATCAACCTTCGTGGGGTATTTAATCGCAAATCCATCCTTCAAAAAGAACAATAGACGTAATACTTAAACCATAGCGTTTTTGTCAGAAAGTGACCGTAATAGCGCGACTGGAGTTTGAACTCGGTTACTCCGATGCAGCAGTCCACCGCTTTAACCATTGCTACACGAGGACAATCCAGTCAGTGTAATTATGTTTTCTTGTATTAGTAGCAATAATAATCCGTGTTACTATGTGTCAGAGTGATCTTACATACGTGATGCGATCAAATAGACTACACAAGCCCTGGGAGCTGCTAAGGCAACAAGTTTGAACTGGCCTTAAGCATTCTACTCTTCTTGCTTCAATATTCATATATTTATTGGCCGATGAACGTGCAACGACGCGTTTAGTCAGCTTCTTGGTATTTAGATTGCTTATTCAACCGTTCAGTCAAATGCGCCACGAACTGACTGCTTAGTCGAAATGTGTTTCAAGCCATTTCTTACAGATTTAAACACATTTGAGTTTATTGACATGAAATATGAGTCTTATTTTGATCTGAATTATATTCAATATTACTAACGGAAAAATCGATGTTGTTGTCCTCAAATGTTTCTTTCATAATTATCATTGAATCGTGTACTTGAAATAATTTTGTTACAAGGGCTTAAATCATTTGGTTGAGTCTTAAATAATTTCCGTTTTAGTAAAATATAATTTATTCATTAATGATTTAACAATGAATTAATTCCTATCATTAATATTTTCAGCAGTACTTGGAACTACCTCTTGCCATTTATCTGATCGCTTGTTGATACTTCTCAAGTAAAATACAGCTGGTTTCAAGCACAATATTTTTTATTTTGAGAAAATTTGGTATCATTCACAGTATTTTTTTTTAGAAAGAAATAGATAGAAATCCCTTGATGCAATTTCTGTGAGTAAAGTGGATGGGGTTAAACAGATTAACCTAAATTTTTTTCCTATGTGATTCTTGCTGAATGTGGCCTTTCATTATCGTGGAGAAGCACAACGTTTCTCCAGTAGATGAGTGCGAGACATTTTCTTAGATTTTCATACACGCGTTGCAGCTGTTGAAAGTATACTTCTGCAATGACTGTCTGGCTGTAGTTTTAAAACGCAAAATTTATAACACATTGATCCTACAATACAAACAGCATAACTTTTCTTCCGTGAAGCTCTGGTTTAGGGTAGGCTGCGGAAATTCATCTTTGTCAGTTCACTGCCTTTTGCATTGCACATTGACATCTTTCGTCACTTTGAAAGACATGTCGCTATGGATATGAGATCTTCCGTATTCTCACTAAAAATATGAGGAAGCCAAATGTCTGACTTTTTACAAGTGGATGCAGATTGTTGATTGGGATATTTTGAGTACTTTTTGTCAAGTACTTTTGCGGGGATTGTATTCAAGCAATTCTCTCAGAAAATTTTGATCAAAGTCTGATGAACGTCCTGATCTGAGTTTATCTCTCAATAACGTATCTCCCAAACGTAACTTTGAAAACTGGTTTCGGACTTATCGGTCAGTCATGACACCAAAGCCATAAACACTTGAGGTTTTATTAAACTGTTTCCGTGGAATTTATGTTGTTCTTAAACTTAAAATGAAGGCACTTTTTTAATTAATTATTTTCTGGTTGCGTGTAAAACACTGGAAGTTTGAAATGTGTAGTTACAACTTGCTTTTAAAAAATTGGAAATTATCTATGAGTGAACCCAATATATATATATATATATATATATTTCTGGATTTTCATGTCAATTTACCGAAATAAGGTAGCTGCTGAGTTGTGACTGGGATATGTTGCTGTCAAGTGCTAATTCTCGAGTGCTTTTACGTGGATTACATTATGCCAGTTCTCTTAAAGCATCTTGATCGAGGTCTAATGAGTGTCTTGGTCTGAGTTCATCTATCAATGAAGTAGCTCTAGAACGAAAGTCTGAAAACGACTTTTGGACTTATCAATCAGTAATGACCTAAGCCATAAACACTACAGATTTTTAAAAAAAAACTTTTTCTGTAATATTTTTGTTGTTCTTAAACTTAAAATGGAGACACTTTTTATTAGGTAATTTCCGGTCGCGTTTAAACCATAGGTAGTTTGAAATGCAGAGCTGCAACTTGCTTATGAAAAATGGAAATTATTTAAGAGTGAACACAATAGATTTCTAGGTTTTCATGTAAATTTACCGAAATAAATTAGGTGGCTGAAACTTCCATCAATTCTATAAAAGCGTCTAGCTCCAAGTCGTAGGAGTAACCTGGTCTACTTGCATCGCCACAACGCAACTTAGCTGTTTCTGTGGTGTTTTTGTTATTCTTAAACTCCCGCAACATTACCTGTCAAATAAACACTTTCGGTTCGTTTATTTAAGAAGCATGTGATCATGGGTCGAATTAAGATGCAAATTATGATGAACACTCTTCCTCTACTGAAACAAGAATGACCATACTAAATACCGAAAGTTTGATGGTTGGTTGATTGGTTGGGTTTTATGGCTCATTAACCATTGTAATTTATTTAACGCCGTATCCATTTTTGTGTAAATAGTTTGTTTTATTTCAAACAATTAGGTTTAGCATAAGTACTCTGTGTAATTGTCAAAGACATTTCTATTTCAAGCTATTCAGTTTATTCAAACATTTCTAATTCAGCCAATTCAGTTTAGTTCAAGTATAGATTTTGTTTACATGCAGTTAAATGTCAAAACAGTTCTTTATTAAACTATTCAGTTTAGCGTAAGTACGCAATTTAAATGTAAGTACACCGTTTAATTGACAAAAACATTTCTGTTTCAAGATTTTCAGTTTAGTCAAGCGGTTCTAATTCAAACAATTCCCGAGAGTTTGAAATGCGTGGTCAAAATTTACTTATAAAAAGTGAAATTTATTTATGACTCAGCCTAATAGCTGATCATCCTTTGAATATACTGATGTACCCACGGTAGTGGGGTAAGATACCCTGCACAAAAAAATGAAAATGTTCTGAACAGGAAACTAATCTGCATGTAATGGTGAGACTCTAGTTCTGGAAATCTGGAAAGTTTGGAGTTACTGCATTACTCCCAGGTCCACTCTGACCAAGTATATCCTTTAGGGTTCCATTAATGGGTCTAGTAGATTTGTTAAAAAATTACTTACATTCAATAGCAATACTTGATGTCATATAACTGTAAATTATTTGTATTAAGAATTGTTACTTGAAGATATAATTGTTTTTTAAAGTTTATTGTTAGTAACTTGAAACCAAATAACTATCTGCAAACAAATGACTTTTATTAATGAGAAATAATTACTTGAAACAATATAGTTATTAGTATTTGATAAGAATATTTGAAACTCAATAAGTGTGTGCAATTTTTTATTACATAAGAATACTTAATATTCGCAAAAAACTCTTAAGAAACTAATAGACAAAAAATGTAGATATAAATGTACACTGAACACGATTCCCGAAAATCTAATCATAAAATAACCCTCAACGAGTTGATCTGCCGTTAAAATCAATTAATCAATCAAATAAGTTGATTACTGAATTGAAATCTTGGCTCATTCTAATGATTTTATTTATCTTATTTTGCGTAATTTATTGCGAGCAAAATAAATCAACATTGCCCAAGTATTCTCTGGATGTAGAGCTTAATCCAAGCATCTTTCAATCAGTGTATTTTGAACTAAAAGTCGTTAGTCGTTGTGTTGAAATTTCCGTCTAATTGTGAACTGGAATAATTATTGTAAAACGAAATTAAAAAGAAAAATAGTAATGAAACAATGTAAGGTATTTGCTGCCCCATTTTCAAATTTTTAGGATATAAAAGAGTGAAGTGTTTACACAGTCTTGTGCACACTTTTAAATTTATTGAGATTTTTCACTGTGCCATGTGGAACAAAAACCAAATCGCAAGCATTGTGTCATGAGAAATAGTTGAATTCTCAGCACTTTATCATGTGCAATAATAGTCGACATTCTAGCTTCCTGGCATATGCAACAGCACAAGACTTCCTCGTACCATCCTATATGTAACAAGAGTCAACTCCCTAGCCCCATCCCATATGCAACATAAGTCGATTTCCAAGCATCCTGTCTTATGCAACAATAGTCGACTTCCTAATCCCATCCTAAATGCAACAACAGTCGATCTCTGAGCATCCTGTCCAATACAATAGTGGATTTCCTTGCATCCTGTCCAATACAATAGTGGATTTCCTTGCATCCTGTCCTGTGCAACAATAGTCGACTTCCTAGCCCCATTCCATATACAACAATAGTCGACTTCCCAGCATTCTGGTATATATAACTATGGTCAACTTACTAAAATCATTCTATATGCAACAACTGTAGAATTCCTTTCACTGTGCCATATGTAAAAAATTGTCGAATACTCAGCATCTTGCTTGCCCAGTCGGCTGGGGCTGTAGAATACACCGACTGCTTCTCTGCAGAGGGGTAAGACCCTCCCTAACGAGTGTCCTGGATATGACACTAAACAATCTGATGGTGAGGTTCCAGCAGTGCTGGAGCTTTGGGGAATATGGAGTACCCCTTTATTGCCATCGCCCCCAGGTCCACTCTGGCCCGGAGTTGTAGAACCTGATAGGGCCCTATCTATGGGTTAAATAGAACTGACAGCATACTTATGCTAAAATGAATTGTTTGAGTAAACTGAATAGCTTGAAATAGAAATGATTTTGACAGTTAAACCGTACTTACATTTAAACTGCGTTCTCATGCTTAACTGAATTATTTGAAATGGAACTGTTTTTGACATTACACTTAACTGAATTGTAACATATAACTGCTTGAATAGTTTGAAATGGAAATGTTTTTGACAATTAAACTGTGTACTTATGCTAAACTGAATTGTTTTAAATAGAACAGATTATTTACATAAAAATGGATTTGGCATTGAATAGCCTACAATGGTTGATATGCCATAGAACCCAACCCAACCAACCAAAAATCAGCATCTTGCCGCATGCAAAAATTGTCGAATTCCAAGCACTGCACTGTGTGTAACAACCGACAAATTCCAAGAATTGTGTCATGTGCAACAATAATCGACTTCCAAGCTCCTAACAGTGTACAAAGGTAGTTAAATTACTAGCACTTAACCACATGCGGCAATAGTCGAATTTTAAGGGCGATGACTTGTGCAAATTACAGAATTTATGGAATCTCGTTGGGGTGAAAAATATCAGCCACTGCGTTGTGAGCAGATTTAAGGCATATTATGCACGATTTAGACTCAGAATTAAGTGAAATAAGTGATTACGCAGGTGATCAAAGAAATCCCAACGGTACAAGGTTATTTTCGTATAAACTTGAAATCCTCCCTCGTTCGAAGTTTTACAAATAACATAATCTTTTGGTATCTTTCAAGAAACTTCAATCATAGCAAAATATTTTTTCCTTTTCCAACGAGAAATTCCGTTAGTCTTTCGGAGAACTGAATTTTATCCATTAAGAGAATTCTTAAAAGACCAATTCAAACGGTAATCCGAAGGTGGAATACAATGTAAAAACGGTGCGTGAATAAAAACATTACAGACAAGCTGTAATAAATTGTTTATTTTTGTTTTTATGCACACTAAAGAAACAAGCGACCCAGCGTCACCATCTCTAAACTAATTCCTCACTCTTTTTATTGGTTGCTCCCTTGTCTAAATTGGAACAAAACTTGTTCAAATCAATTGTTTGATTCTTTGTAAGAATCTCATGACTCCTTTCAAACCCCAAACGTCACCTCACCGACACAGCACCATCTCGAACATCAATAGCAGTTACATTTCTCAAATACAAGACGGACCCGTTGTTTCCAATACAAAAAGTTTATTAGCTGACAGCAACATTTACATTGTCGTCAACGAAACGAGAGAGAGAAAGATAAAAATAATTACTTATGTCATAGAAATGCTATCAGATTCATGAGTGGTAAACTAACAATCAAAACACCGACTTTGCTTTCTTCGCCCGATCGACCCTGCCCCCACGGAGCTGCTCTTCTGACTCCGGCGAATTGCTCTCGACTCTTTGAAGTATGAACTCAGCAGCTGTTTTGTGGAGTGCTGCTTCCAGGATTTGCTCAACAGATCCCGTAGCATTCTTATATATATCATCATCATCAAGTCTTTAAAAAAATACAGTTTACGGTCAAAGAACATGAGCAATTTTGCTTGTATTATACATATAAGGAGTAACAGATATAGACGTTTAGTTTATTCAATTCAAAGTGAAATCGTCTGAAGGTTGCAGATTCAATCTTAGCAACAGGCGAAAATGACAAGATATACTTAACATAGCTTAACCCTTTACCGGGTTATCGTAACAGAATTAGAACAATCTATTCACGTGTATTAAATAAAGGGTTCTGTTCGAAATTCTGTGAAGGTTCTTGAATTCAATATGAAGGATCCTGAGTTCGACAAGAATTTTTCCAAGTTCGGCTAGAAACACTCGGTCGAAATGTAATGTATATACAATAAACATGAGGTTAATAGTCCGACTCGTGGATTAGTTAGCAAGTGCTGATAATGATGAACTTATCACTGCATTACAATAATTCTAACTGCATCAGTAGTATCCCTGTTCGTAGAATTATAAGTTAGCGACCTTAGTCGAGGGTAACCCGAAGGCTCCCTCTTCGATAGCTACTACACAGAGGTGTAGGGGAGGGTGCAACTATATTCCCTGGATTGCTCCACTTTACCCTTGGTCCGTACCTTATAATGCCGAGTGCTAAGCAAGGCCACACCAAGTACCATTTTTTGAGTCTTTGGTATGACTCGACCTGGGATTAAACACTGGTCTCCCGGACCATTGGCGAACACTCTATTCATTAGTCCAGTGACCCTCATTCATATCTACTTTTAAACATAAAGTTTTATGGAATAAAAATCATAAAGTAATGATGAACTTCAATTCTAATATTGCTGTAATATTTCCGAAAGAACGTAATGCTTAGCGGTTGACTGGGGCAGATGTTGTGGTAAAGTCGTCATTGAGAGAGCCGCTAACTTGAAAGTCTGCCATTTTTGCACTCTGCACTATGCTAGAAATTTGATTATTGCTGTACACGGTACGACGCTAGGAATTCGACTATTATTGCCCATGGCATGATGATAAGAAACTGACAATAGTTGCACTCAACACACAAAAAAATAAATCAACGTTTTCAAGACGGTTAATTTCGTTAACCGCTTCTTCAGTTGATCCTACTATTATACCTAACGTTTTCAAGACGGTTAATTTCGTTAACAGCTTCGTCAGTTGATCCTACTATTATACATGAATAGGTATAATAGTAGGATCAACTGAAGACGCGGTTAACGAAATTAACCGTCTTGAAAACGTTAATTTATTTTTTTTTTTTGTGTGTTGAGGATTTGGTGTGCATCATGCTATAAGAGGGAGAGACAGACTAACTCCATATACGAAAATAGGCATATGGAGTTAGTCTGTCTCTCCCTCTTGTAGCATGATGCACACCAAATCCTAAGAACTAATTTAGGTTGGTCCTATAAATAGAAGCAATGTTATTCGATTTGAACCGGCGTTATTTCCAAGAATTTAACACCCTAGTTCACAAGCATCGCTTTTCACCTTTGATGCCTTAAAAGTAAGAATGTTTTAGATCAATACTATTATCCTGAACATTTATATCATGCCCCGAGCAACGCTTTTTGTGACTAGTGTTTGTGGGATATTAGTGTACCAAAGATTCTGGGACAGTTTAATGGAAGTTTAATGGAAGAAGAATATTGAAAGACATTGCACTTGTTAAAAGGGAGGAGTAATAAATAAAAGAATTACAATCACTGTTGATAGTATACTTTTATCCCTCTGTCCATGGGGTTATTTAACTATTCTGACGGCCTCCCCTGCAAGAGAGAAAGAACTTCCCTCCCTGTGTAATCATATTTACCAACCCCTCTGCTCGGGCAAGATATGACACAAGGTCAACTTTTAAGCGGAGTTTAACTGGTTTGAATTCAGAGTATTCCTTCTCCTAGCGTAGTTGCCTCACCAAGGCTGAAGAACTCAGTCTGTCCTACTATTTACCCATAGCTGGAGGGAGAATAATTGGATTCATACCTTTCCCAAGGGTATTAGTGCTATGTGAAATGCAATCAGCCTCGTCCAGGATTTGAACTCGTGTCGCCGTGTCCATTCCCTACAACGATAACCATTACACCACGGGAATGTAGGTTGGTAGTTACAACTATATTATTCAAGAGGTGCGCTTAATATAACGGCTATAGTCGTAGGGATTAACATCAGCAACTCTAGTTCAAATCTCAGACGAGGCTAGTTGCCTTTCACCTTGCTCAAATGTGCATGGAAAAGGAATGAATCCATCTCTAATTTCCCCAGCTATGGGTAAATAGTAGAGCAGATTGACTTCTCTACTCTTAGGCAACCAGTATAGGAGAAGGAAAACTTTTAATTCAAACCAGATGTACACTGAGTAAGAATTGACTGTGTATCAAATCCTGCTCAAGTCGAAAAATTGGATAAATATGTTCAGACTTAAATTGCCTTCAAGTTTGATAACAACTAGTACATAATGATATCCGTTTTGAATGTATAATGTTCCACTAGAAATGATAGAATCCCAGTATGTTGGTTATGACGACTGTTAGAGCTTTTCTTAGATATTATTGATTCTAAATATACATGTATATATATATATATATATATCACAAGAAATGATAAAATCCGAGTATATTTTACTTAGAAGAAAAATATCGCTTAATAAAAATTGTAAAGTCGGACGATTGTGCCATTCGACACTCCAACTTTACTTGCAGGAATAAAAAGTTAATAATCTTTGTTAGTTATATATATATATATATATATATAATATTGAACAGAATAATATGTTATATTACCGATTACTGTTTTTCTGTCATGTTATCCTGGTGAATATAGTATCATATTATATTTACGTCTCTATCATCCATCGCACTGGTTAGACTTTCTAGACAGCAACCAGTGTCTGCACAGAGCTTATGAATGTAATTCTTAGCTGGTCGGCTACCACAGACAGGTTCATCTTTGGGAGAATGTCGCTTATGAGTTCGTCCTCACTTCTCCAGCAATGCTCTTCTGGTCTCAGTCGTCGTACTTGAATAATTTCTGAAATCCCGTAGAAAATTTGACTGGCACCGACAACGCAGATGATCGAGCGCTTCTTGCAAAAACACCTGCCTAAGCCGAATCCCGACTGCATTGCCGAGAGCAAATATCAGGAGACTTGGGCCTCTTTGTGAGCGAAAATAAGATAGATCTCATGTGTTTTAAAAAGGTGCCATCTCTAACGTCATGGTCAAGCTTCTGAAATTTATTAATCTGTTCAAATTGCTTAACAGCAGTATTACATCTACCTACTGTAAGTGATGTCAGCGTGCGCCCAGCAAAATAGTGGGCTGCTATTATGAATCATATAGAAATCTGATCTCTCTTCTGAAATAAAACGGAATTTCTTCCAAGAAATGACTGTGTTAGTACTTTCAGTACTACTATATGGATGGACCAACTGGACGCTAACAAATCCCATTGAGAAAAGACTAGTTGGGAACTACGTAAAAATGCTTCACAATGTTTTGAACATAGCCTGGACTTAATACCTCACAAAACAGGTCCTGTATGGCCACTTACCTACCATCTCATAAGCACTCATATATTAGCGTTGGTAATAATTTGGCTGATGTAAAGCCTGGATTTTCTTCTTTTTTTTTCTTTAAGTAATCATAAAAAATTATTTATTTTGTATTTTGCTCATTATACAAATGTACTCGGGGAGCCTCTTGGTGCATTGGCTAAAGTTCTGCACTGTGATCTCTAAGTAAGCGAGTACGAACTCCAGTCGCGTTACTGAGTTCACTTTCCAATTAATACGCTCGAGAAAGGTATGAAGCCTCTTATCTCTCGGATTTGGGTTTAATATCACTGTTGTTCTTTTGCAAGGATAGATTTAGAAATAAATAACCCAAAAAGACTGATATTCTATTAAACAAACGGGCCAAATCAAAAATATGCACTGTGGTTGAGGTGTAAATATAAATAAAGTTAGCGACCGTAGTAGAGGGCGACACGAGGGCTCCCTTTTCAATAGCTACTCGACCAAGATGTAGGTCAGGGCGCTACTCCTTTCCCTAAATTGCTCCACTCTACCTTTGTTCCGTACTGCATAATGCTGAGTCTTAAGCAAGGAGGCATTAAATATCATTTCTGAGTTTTTGGTATAACTCGACCTGGGATTGAACCCCGGTCTCCCGGACCATTGGCGAATACTCTACCCACTAGACTAATGGGCTGGGTGACACCTACTGTAGAGCAATCCCCAGTCGGCTGGGACTGTAGAATACACCGACTGCTGATTGTGATAATGAGGACCTTTGGGGAATGGGGAGTACCCCTTCATTGCCATTGCTCCCTGGTCCATTCTGACTCGGAGTGGTAGCACCTGACAAGGTCCTAACTATGGGTCAAATAGAACTAAACTGAACTTTTGCTAAAGTGATTTGCTTGAAATAGGACTGTTTTTGACATTGAAACTATGTACTTATGCGAAAATAAATTGTTCGAAACTAAATTGTTTTTACATTTAACAGAACCGTTTTGACATTTAACTGTAAAGAAAACTATACTTTATACTCAACTGAATTGTTTAAAATTTAATCCGGCGTTAAATGACCCGAAAAGGGTTGATACGCCGTAAAACTGTCCTTTAGAGCAGTGGTTACTATGTCACACTGGCAATTCATTGATCATGACTTATATCTACATTAAATGCTCCCTACTTTTGAAACCTTGTTCCAGACATAGTGGGGGGTTGAGAAAATATTCACTGTAAGACAATGCTGAGCTTAGTAAATACATACAGACTCTCGGGCATACATTCATTTATTAAATAGCTTTTTATTCTTCCGACCCTCTAAAAGCCTTTTCATACTTAGACTCTCCGCCATTGTTTGACTGAATTCTTACGCGTGAATGGTTTCACGGATCTTTTGAACTAAAATCTGATTAAGCACGCCTTAAGCTATGTTTGGCACCCACTTTCATTCAAGCATTTTCTTTTGTACTGAACCAGGTGCGTTTGCAGCTGAACCTTGACCTAACTTTTGTTAAACTTCTTACAATACGTTGTGTGAAGTAGGACCCGCGCGGCGATTGTGGTCTTGTGTCATTCTATTTTCAAAATTGCCAGAACAAGATGTCAATAAAAGTTAGCTTTATCTCCAAACTACATTCTAAAGCTATGACAAACTTCATTTTTGTTTATATAGCATTCTGATATATGATTATCCCAATATCATTATATAAACATACAAAATCATAAAACGTGCCGACATAATTACGTATCTGTACGGTAAATTATGTCAGAGATTCAGTTATCTACATATCAATACCGCTATAATAATATTAGTATTTTATAATGGAGGGAAGCGTGGGTAAGTTCATTGGAAGGGTAACTGGGCAGTGGCTGAGGGTCTAAGACACTAAAAGATTAAAAAAAACAACTAATTTCTTTTTTTTTAAGTAAATCAATGAATTATTTAGTAAGCTTAGTTTATAGCCTGTCGATGTGGCTAAGAATATGTTGACTATCCAATCCAGAGTGATATAACACCCCCTCAAAAATGGTTTGCGTGGTCTGACTCTAAACTGTATCTGATTGAATTTTTCTTAAGATCTAGGGAGTGTAGAGTAACCCTTCATGGCAATTTCTCCAAAATCATTCAGACTCTTCAAAAAAACGATCTATGAATACAAATAAGTTCTCTTAAAAAAGACCCTATCTATGCCCTCGGACGACACAGAAACAAAGAAAAACACAATTTTGATTAAAATGGAGCAAAAATTATTTTTAAAAAATGCCTAATAAAAAGAAACAATTCGTCATAGAATCGGTAGTTATTCCTCAAACCAAAACAATAATACAAAGATCTGGAATATTTCAATTATCTCCAACTTTGGCTCAATTGATCATCACGGAACATAACATTAACAAACATTTACGTTAAATCAAACACAAACGTTACATTGTTACCAACATCTACATAACATAAAAACAAACATTCCTTTTCAATCTAACCGTTGAAAATGCTATGTTATATAAAGAAACATGTTCAATAAAAACTTTTACCAAAGTTTTTCCAGTTTGTCACTGATACTACACACCATATATACATAAGATAAATCACGAAGTTTGATATACCATTAAACAAAGAAACCAAACCTAATGACAAAAGGAAAGGTATTAACTCTCTTTTGCCCAGCCGGCTGGGGCTGTAGAATACACCGACTATTTCTCTGTAAAAAGGACAAGAACCCTCACCAACGAGTGTCCTGATATATGACATCAAACAATGTGATAGTGAGGTTCCAGTGCTGCTGGATCTTTTGGGAACGTGGAGAAACCCTTCATAGCCATCACTCCCAGGTACACTCTGTTCCGGAATGGTAGCGCCTGATAAGGTCCTATCTATCGGTGAAGTAGATCTAAACTGTGTACTTATGCTAAACTGAACTGTTTGAAAGAGAAATGTTTTTGTATACTAAACTGAAGTGAAATAAAGCTGGGCTTTTTTACATTGAAACTGTTTACTTTTATGCTAAACTGAACTGTTTGTAATAGAATTGTTTTTGTATGCTAAACTGAATTTTTGGGAATAGAACTGTTTATATGTAGAAAAATTGATTCGGCATCAATAACCTACAATGTTACGGGTTAAATAGTATCCCAACAGTCCTTCTAGAAAGATAGTTTGCGCATTAAATAAGCCAGTGCCCAGCCTGCTGGGGCTGTAGAACCCACCGATTGCATTTCTGCATAGGGTTAAGCCTTCCCGAATGAGTGACAAGGATATGACACTAAACAATCCGATAGTGAGACTCCAGTAAGGCTGGACCTTTGGGGAATGAGGAGTAACCCCTTTACTGCCATTGTTCCTAGGTCCACTCGGGCCAGGAGTTGTAGCACCTGACAGGTTCCTGTCTATGGGTAAAATAGAACTGTTTGATATTTAAACTGAGTGCAAACAAATGACGCTTGCAAAATCGAATTATTTGAAATAAAACTGATCATTTGAACTATGTATATGTTTGATGTTTAATTGAATTGTTAGTGATATTTACCAATATTTGGAACCTATTTAACTTTGTTGACTTATGTTTATAAATCATATATATATCTAATATATACTGGATTTAGTATTAAATAATCTACAATGTTTGATATGCCATAAAACCAAAGCAAACCAAACCTGAAAAAGCCAGGAAGTTTCATATGCAACTAAACAAAGAAAACGAAACATTTTTTTTCGAATACACTCTCTTATCAATTAGAAAATATTTTTTGAAGGGATGGGAAATAGTTTAGGATTCTTTGGTTTTCCTTGTTTTTGATTTTATAACAAATAATTTGTGTATATGGGTACTCTGCAATAGCGTTGGCCTTGAGTCAAACTAGTCTAAGCTAAGTAAACCTAATTGTTGTGAGCCACAACCCTCGGGTTCTCTTTCTTTTATGAGGCAATGAATCAACTTTTGCGAGTTTACCTGTGTCAAATACTGCACACTATACGAAATCATGATAGTCTAAATCAATACTCAATAGATTTGATTCATTCAGTCCAAAAAAAAAAATGTTGGATTGATTTTGTTTTATTTTTTTTTATTTTTTTATTTTTTTGCTTTTGTTTTTGGGTGGAGTGTTTTTCGCTTTTGTTGCTTTTTTATTTCTTTGTTGTTTTTTGTTGTTGTTGTTTTTTTGTTTTGCTTCTTTTCTTTTTTTTTAACTTTTTTTTTTTGTCCAGTGTCATCATAGTTATTTGTCGCCATAGAAAAATATGACAATCTGATGTCTCTTATCTGGAAAAAGTATCGCTTACGGTGTATGACTGTGTGTATTTTTGCGTGCCGGAAAACGGGACTGGCGAGCTGGGTTCAAATTTCGGCTGAAACCCTTCGTATTTACTTACTATTAATACCTTTGGGAAATATATAAACCCAAATCTCTGTGTGCTGTCTCATTTCCTTTTTATTTGAATCTATATTTTATGAAATAAGAAGCCGTAACAAATACCAACCAGTTAAAACAAGTACATACATGCACTGACAGCATTCAAAAGTTTATTTTCGTATAGCAGTCTATATATGATTACTACCACCTCGAGGTTATTAAGCGACTCGTGATCATCACTTCTCGAAGGAGTCAGATTAGTCCTCCACATTCTTCTTTCTTTTCTTTTTTTCATTTCTTTTTTATTGTCATGATCTGATCGAAAACAAGAACACACATGGAGATGAACAGATTCCCCACTCTAATCCTAACTCGGATAAAGGAAATGGGCAGATAGCACCTTCTGATCCTAGTCTGACTGAAGGAAATGAATAGATTACAATACTTTAATCCCACCTCAATTGAAGGAGATGAACAGATATCACACAATGATTCTAGGATAAAGGAAATGAACACTAGCCTTTTTTGAGGAGGTGCCCGTGGTGTAATGGTTATCATCGTAGGAAATAAACACGGCGACACGAGTTCAAATCCTGGACGAGACTGATTGCATTTCACATAGCACTAATACCCTAGGGAAAGGTATGAATCCAATTATTCTCCCTCCAGCTATAAAATAATAGTAGGGCAGACTAGGTTCTTCAGCCTTGGTGAGGCAACAAGTCTAGGAAAAGGAAAACTCTGAATTCAAACCTGTAAAAACTCTTCTTAAAAATTGACCTTGTGTCATATCTTGCCCGAGCGGAGGGGTTGGGTAAATAGGATGAACACTAGCCTTTCTGATCCCAGTCTGACTGATGAAGATGAAAAATACCACACTCTAAATCACATCCCGACTGAGGGAAATTAACAGATATTCAACTGTAATCCTAAATAGCCCCGTTGGCTGGGGCTATAAAAAATAATGACTGCATCTCTGCACAGGGATGACACAGGGGTGACACTCCTGCCATCACGAGTGTCCCTGATATAACACTAAACAATCTGACGGTGATGCTCCAGTATTGCTGGAGCTTGAGGGAATGTAAAGTACCCCTTCATTGCCATCGCTCCTAGGTCGTGATACGCGTCTATGTCTGATTCAATGTTTCGTTGATCCATAACAATACTTGGAACCATTTAACTGTATGAAAACGAATGAGTGATCTGAATAGAATGATTAGTGTTAAATAGCAATACTTGTAACCACTTCACTGAGTGCAAACATATAATCAATATTGAATAGAGTTATGAATACAATATCTTACATATAATGCATTTCTATTTGAATGTATTCAAACAAATGACTGATGTTAAATTGTTACTGCTACACAGCAATACTTGAAACCATTTCCCTGTGTGTAAACAAATGAACTTAGGCTCATTTTAAAATCTTATCAGGAAAATGTGTTCACAATCATATTTAATATATATGTATAAATAGGATATGGCATTAAATAACCAACAATGTTTTGTCATAAAAATAAACCAAACAAAACGATCTAATCCGAAAGAGTGAAACAAACACCATACTCTAATCCTACCTCGAATAAAGGAGATGGACAAAAAGTACCTTCTGAGGTTAGACTGACTGTAAGAGATGAACAGATACACTCTTTAATCATACCCTAATTAAAAAAAAATGAACAGATACACACTTTAATCTCCGCTTGGATAAAATGGCCCACAGATACCACTTATTAATCCCAGCTGTTTTTAAGGAGAATGAGAGATATCACGCATCAATCACAGCCGAATGAACACATACGACACTCTAATCACCGTCCAGTAGAAGAAAGGAATAGATACCACACTCTAATCCAAGTTTGAATAAAGGTGAAAAACAAATACCACATAATAATTCCAAGCCAACTCAAGCAGATAAACAGATATCACACTCTAATGCCAACATTGGCCGTTGTCTATATTTAGGTTGTTAATAGAATTAGATGACCTCTGAGACTTTATCTCGAAAATTAATTTAATTTTATCATTATTTCAAAGGGTTAAATGATCTTAAATTCTTGTCGGACACAAGATCAGGTATCCTTTGCATTTTAGTTTATTATCGTTATCTTATTTTATACAGTCCCCATTTGCTTTAAATTCAATATTAGGGATTCTCTTCGGCGTTATCTATTTGAATCAGCAGTGCCTTTGGAAACGAGTGTTATACGCTAATCTTGTAAAGTTATTTCTCGAAAATGAATCCATACGTTTTGTAAGTACAACAACTGATCTCAATTGCGATAGAACTTTTGATTTAGGTGAATTGAATATACTTTCAAAATGAATTTCATTTCTTCTCATTGAACTCAGGTGTATATTGCGTTTTCCTAATTCATTTTAGAATTAATTTCAATGTTGGCCTTTCTGGATTTCAGTTTGTTTGTTTTTTGTTGTTGTTGTTGTTTTTTTTTTTTTTGCTTTTGCTTTTGTTTTTGTTTTTTAATAAAGATATTCAGATTCGTTACGAAATTTAACGGAGGTTCAAGTTCAGAAACCTTTATATGTAGTTCTTGTTTATTATTTTGATGTTCTAATATTATTATGTTGTCAGTATCAGAAAGGTGCATTGTAAGTCTCACTGTAAGAGACTTACAATGCACCATTCTGATAGAGGTTCAATAGCTCAGCATTTTAAAAAACATTCATGCCTAACAACACAATTATAGAAAATTTTCACCGACAACACAATAATATTAGAACATCAAAATAATAAACAAAAACTACAGATTCTCGAAGCACTACATATTAGAAACATCAACCGACACTTAATAGAATTCATTTTCAAACCAGTGCTAATGTACTTAAATGTCTTTATCTACTGACACTAATTATAGAAACCCATTTAAAAGCAAACGCCATAATCTTCAACGGTAAAGACGCTCTTACATAGTGGTAATATGCTAAAACAAAAGTTACATCACTTTTGTAATAGATCCTCCCCTGAGGATGGCCCAAAGTCGGGCAGAAAGTACTAGGGATACATACAACTATGGACAATACATAAATCAATTCCCCCCGAATACGATAAAAGTAATACGGGAATTCGAACGGATCCAGAAGAAAATATGTAGACATAAAATGTCTATTATGTTTAATGAAATTTGTATCAACGAAGAAATGCTGCCAAAATATACATATATATATATATATATATAAGAATAAATAAGGGTTCCTTTGCTGTTTTATCCACATCTACTGGCCAGTATTTGAACACTTGATTTTATAAAAACTTTTCGGTTTGGTTGTTTAATGGCATATCAACCATTGTAGGTTATTTAATGCCAAAGCCATTCTTCTAGAAGAACAGTAGTGGTACTATTTAACCCATAGCTGGGAGAATAAGGAGGTTCATACCTTTCCCAAGGGTATTTGCCCAAAAGTGAACGTAATAGCGCGATTGGAGTACGAACTCGCTTACTACGATTCCGCAGTCCATCGCTTTAACCATTACACCACTAAAAAAGCTTTTTAAAACGATATATATCAAAGCTTTTATAAGAACAGTGTACTAAAAAGACTATAGCACAATCATTTGTTTGCACAAAACTGTAAGACATGAATATTCCAATCTAACATAAAGGATTTGCATACAGTTGTATGGTTTCAAGAATTCGTATCTAATATTGATAATTTTGATTCCGTGTACAAAGGAAAGAGGGAGCAAATATTAAAAACATATAATCTCCCCAAAGAAACCGTTACATCTATAATGATGTGGGCACCTCCGATGGTGTAATGGTTAACAAGCTAGACTTGCAAACCTTCACGAGTGAGTTCGAGTTCCATTTGGTGCCCCATTCATTAGGCCTTTTGTCACATTGAAGCAGAGAGCTTTGTAAATGACTACAGCTATAATAATGCTTAACAAAAATACGAAAGCAATGGTTCACTAACCTTATAGCGACACCGACTTCTTCAACATTGTTACTAGTGTCTTGCAAGAAGATAGAATATCGCCATATATGTTTACAATCAGCTTAAAGTACGTATTTGGACCGTCGATAGATCTTATAAAAGAAAATGGCTTTACGCAAAAAGAAAACCCTAGAAGCTGACTGTATCCTGCCGAAAGTACAACAGACGCAGACTATGCAGATGACCTAGCGCTACTTCCAAATACACCTGCCTTAAGCCTATTACCTGTAAAATTTGTAGCATCATGATAATTTCCGAGAGTTCGCCCGAGGCGGAGGGACAGAGTAAATACATATCTTTGCACAAATCACTGTTAATTGATCGTTTATAATAAAGATCCGCACAAAAAATGCCTGTAGAACAGTGGCAGACACCCAATCACCAAATATCTCTTGAATCGTGCTCATATTTTGTTTTGTTTTTTAACTTATGTAGTATATGATAGATAGATTTTTTGCCGAAAGGAATTACATCACTCTCACTTTGTTTACTAGTTTTACGTCATTGCATATATATATATATATATATATATAAAGAGTCAGAGAAAGACAGACAGAAACAGAGAGAGAGAGAGAGAGAGAGAGAGAGAGAGAGAGACTGACACTTCTCAGTTCGCAAAGAGATTTCATGTACACGTATGTCGCTTCATAGGCTAACTTCAACTTTGTAAGCCCTGCCGTATATGTGATAAGCAAGACACCTGTCTTAAGCGTTGACACTAATCCCGTTCATTTTCATACGGCTTTTAAAACCTGCTGCAGACACATACTTAGTCAGAGAATTGACGCGAATGAACCTTTAATTTCTAATAAAGGACCAGAGGAAAATCACCATGAGATTGTTTGCTGTCACGAGAACTCATGTGACTTCAATGTTTAGACAAACAAATCCTATTGTAGACTTTACCAACATTTTCAGGTTGAAAAGTTTCCGAGACAGAGGATAAGTTCTGTTTCCGAAATTCATACTTTCCAGATGGACTATTCGATTACTCGTAACTTCAAACCTGTTTTTTTATAGTCTTATGAGAGTTTCCACAACATACCATCGTCACATCAAAGCCCTAAAAAGAGTCTATCAAGCTTGTTTTAGAAAATGAAATGTATAAAATTTTCTGGGATTTATATATATATATATATATATGTATGTGTGTGTGTGTGTGTGTGTGTGTGTGTGTGTGTGTGTGTGTGTGTGTCTGTCTGTCTGTCTGTCTGTGTGTTTACCAAACCGACCCCTCAAGCAGAATGAGTCAGTTTTTTAACAGGTTTGAATTCAGAGTTTTCCTTCTATACCAGTTACCATACGAAGATTGAAATGCCCAGTCTGCCCTACTATTAATCTATCGATGAATGGAGAATAGTTTAATGTTTTTAATACTCTGGGGTATCAGCTATGTGCAATGCAAACCACCTCGCCCAGGATTTGAAATCGAGTCTCCGTGTTCATTTCTTACGACTGTAACCATTATACGACGAGCGCCTCCACACATACCCACACACATAAATAAGTTCGTAGTGTAATGAATACCTTAGACGGAAATAGACACGATGACATGAGTTCAAACTTTGATGGCTCTGTTTGCATTTCACATGGTGCTAATACCCTTGGGAAAAGTATAAATCCAATTATTCTCCAGAAAATCCGGCATATATAGAGTCTAGAAAGAGAAAAACTCTGATTTCAAAACCTCAGGAATATTGTTCAGAAGAATCTGTGGTTCATTGGTTCTGCTCTCACCTACACCGCAAACGATAAATCACCAGTACAGATAATCCAAAGTTTCATATATTTAAGCGATCTTTTGAACCCAGTAACAGAATATAACGCTTATGATTAGCACTAGAATTGTCTGCAGATCTGACACTCATTTTAAGATAACTTTACCATAAAACCAGTTCGAAAATACAATTTCATTTCGTTAATCTTTTTATAAAGAAATTATAAAATTAATTCTCAGATTAAGAAGCCTCATCTCAAAAATGATCCAGTCGAAGATAATTACAAAAATTCGATACGGACCCGACTATAGAAGACCAGATAAGGATTTATAAGACCAAAAAATTCTTCCTTGATCGCCCTTCGGGGCTCGTGGCGCAGCGTATAGAGGCGTTGAGTCTCTACGGTTCCAGGTGAGCATTGTCAGAAGATAGCAGTTTCAAATCCTACCCAAGCCGGCCAGAGGTTTACTTGGTTAAAAACGTGGTGCGATAGACAACAACTATGGAAGGCAGTAATTACGGTTACAAGAATCATCATTCCTATCCGAGGTCGCAGTAAAATCACCTGAAGAAGGCCAGAGGTGAAATTTGGCCGAAACGTAGTGAAAGAAGAAACAACACAAAAAAAACTACCAAGATGAGGACAAAAAGTCCGCAATAAATAAATAAAAATTAATTGTCAGATTAAGAAGCCTCATCTCAAAAATGATCCAATTAAAGAGAATTATGACTCAATCAAAAATTCCAATCGCACCTTCATTGCTTTTATTGATGCAAGTTGGTCTATGATGCAGTAAAAGTCTTTTGCTTTCTTTTTCTTTTCTTTTTTTTTTTTAGTTTCTTCTTTCTACACTTTTTAAAGCAAAATCACAGAGTAAACCTTGACCAATGGAAGCTCTCAAATACAAAAGTATAAGATTTTGACTTGTTAAATTGCGATGGTAACTGTGATGATTAGCGATATCTGAATAGCAATGCAAAGATTAGAGACGACACTATCATCTTCATGGTCCCACGTCGAGTACCTCACGGTAGCACTCCGTTTAGTTTGGACTCACAGCACGTGTCCTACCTGCCATACTGTAGATATGCAACTAGTTGGTCCTTTCTTGAAAAAGATCAATAATGTATATATAAATGAATAAATAAATATATATATATATATATAGGGTAGAACGATAAAATTGTCGTCCAAAAGAAAACATCACTACAGCTTTATTTTAAAACTTTTATTGAAAAAATCAATTCAGGTAACTTGATTATGTAGTAGAGCTGACATCTATTCAATGTAGCCGCCTTCAGCCTCAATCAACGCCTCGATACGGATCCGGAACTGAGAGCATGCCTTTTCCACAAGCGCAGGCTGGAACTCGGCGAATACTCGGCGGATGGCGGTGATCAGGCTGGCTTTGGTATTGTGAGAGGTCATGTTGGTGATGTTCTCGACGTATGACCAAACGAAGTAGTCCAGCGGGTTCAGGTCGCGAGAGGAGTGGGGCCAGTGAGAGAAGGGTACAAAGTCGTAGCACTCCTTCTGAAGCCAAGCCCGGGTCTCTTTGGACTTGTGGGCCAGCGCCGAGTCCTTCTGCCACACTCAGGGTCTGCCATCGGCCACCTGATTGCACCAGGGGATCACCACACTCTTCAGCACATCCACGTACACTTTGGTGTTGAGTTTCAGGCCGACTTCGAAAATGTGAGGTGGCATGATGTGGCCCTCACTTGAAACCACACCAAAGACCATAACTTTAGCCTGAAACTTTGTTTTCATCACCCTGGGCACATCCCTGTTATTCGTGACAATCTAGATTTGAATTTTGAGGGTGCTGGCAATGGTTCTGTTGTCATAACTTGGATCGGTAGGGAGCATGTGTTGTACAGCGGCGCATTTCCGATCTCGCTCGTTGAACATTGTGTCACTTTCAGACATAATAGAAGGCTCCCATCGCTCTTGGGATTTGTACACAACTGGCCAACTAGTACATGGTCTGCAACAAAAAAAAGAAAACCGGTTTTCATTAAACGGAATGGAATCATGTCGTCTTTTCTAGGGCGACAATTTTATCGTTCCACCCTGTATATAATATCATTGAAAAGAAAAACAAATATAATCACCCAACTGACAACTTTGGTTTTCACAATTATCTAGTAAGTGTGATTCAACTTGAGTTATGATCAAATTAAACTTAAATTTGAGAGTTAGGTGATCTTTTTCTCCTTTTTTTTTTTATTGACATTATACTATTTCTACGATTTATTTGTATTTAGCACAATTATATTCACTACTTTTAGCACTGCAATCTTAGTTTTGGAATAACATTCTTGGTTTGTTGAACAAACAATGTTTTATTAAGGTATTACACACACACACACACACACTCACACACTTATATATATATATATATATATATATATATATATATATATATATATATATATAAATACTTTTATATAATCAGAGGAGGAAATCCTAGAGGTAGGAGTATCCAATTGGAGTGCTCGATGTCAACGGCTATCCACGTATAATTAATTATACATCAACAATCGACGTGCATAGCTAAAAAAATCTTTTTATATAAAAATATAAAGAAAAAAATTCACTTGGTGTCATTATAAATCTATTTCTGGTCGTGAAATTGTACATTGTACGTGGAACATTGAGTAAGTAGCCACCCATCTTTGACACTAAACCATCTGGAGCTTTGGGGAATGCGGTGTACCCTTCATTGCCATTGCTCCCTCGTCCACCCTGGTCCGCTGCAGTAGCACCTGTAGCACCTGATAGGCTGTTATCTATGTGTCAAATAGAACAAAACTGAATTTGTTCTAAACTGAGTTGCTTGAAATATGTCTGTTTTGACATTTCAACTGCGTTCTTATATTAAACTTATTTTTTTTAAATAGAACTGATTTTGACATTGAAACTGTACTTACACTAAACTGAATTGTTCGAAAAAGAACTGTTTGGAAATTTAACTGTGTGTAAACAAAAACTACACTTATACTAAACTGAATTGTTTGAAATAGAACTGTTTGACTAAACTGAATAGCCTGAAATAGAAAAGTTTTTGACAATTAAACTATGTACTTATGCTTTTTTTTTAAGTAGGTTTTTGGAGTAGAACTGTTTATTTGTATAAAAATGGGTTTGGCTTTAAATAACCTAAAAAGGTTGATTTGCCATAAAACCCAAACAAAACAAAACCTTTGTTATTTCTATTCACATGTATCATCTGATAATTGTATCTATAAATTTATTTATTGTAGGAATACATGAAACTAGTAGTCATGAAACTATCATAAGGAACTGAGTATATATTCATTTTAGGTTTATGCTGTTCCACATACCAGAATTTGAGCAATTTTTTGATCCATGAAAAAGCATTTTTAGATCGATTTGTTTATTTCACATGTACTTATGGAAAATCAATTGCTTTCAAATTGAGGTAAATCCTATAAGCCTATCATCTCAAGTAGTATGTACATTTTATTTAATCATTTTTATTGTTCTGCTATATGAATAAACAATGAACACATCTTCGTTTCTTTTTTTTTTTTTTGTTTATATATATAAAGTTAGCGATCGTAGTCGAGGGTGACCAGAAGGCTCCCTTTTCGATAGCTACAACACCGAGACGTAGGGAAGGGCGCTACTCCTTTCCCAGGACTGCTCCACTTTAACCTTGATACGGACCTTATATTGCTGAGTGTTAAGCAAGGAGGTATCAAGAACCATTTTTAAAGTCTTTGGTATGACGCGACCTGGGATTGAACACAGGTCTCCCGGACAATTAGCGAGAAAAAAAAAATATATATATAGTAGCGTCCAAAACGAAGGGACAAAATTTTAAAACCTAATATTTGTTAGAAATAACAAGTGTGAAAAGCTGAAATTTTGAAAATTGGTAGTCGTTATCATCTATAATAACATACTAAAATCTGAATCATTTGCAAAGGATAGAAAAAGAATTATAACAATTATTTATTTATTTTCAAATTTGGAACGTCCAAAAGTAAGGGACAAAATTGAGAAAAACAATGTAAACAGCCAAAAAACAATAAAAATACATGTACAATCAATATTTAGTAAATGAGCCCTTTCTCTCAATGACAGCGGCACATCTTCGACTAAAAGAACTAACCAGTTCTTGACAATCCTCGCTACTAATTTTACACCATTCTTCTTGAAGCTTCACCCACAAATCCTCCGTGTTAGTGGGATTTCTTTCCATAACTTTCACTCCTAAGGTCTTCCAAAGATTTTCTATTGGATTTAAGTCAGGACTTTGCGGTGGCCAATCCATAATTTCGAAATCTTGCTCGTTAAGGTAACTCATTACCACCTTTGCCTTGTGACATGAGGCATTATCTTGCATAAAGGTAGCCCTATCGAAGCCTGAATTCTATATGATTGGCACAACATGATCTTGAACTATATTTTTATAGATCTGCGCGTTTACACGAGTTTGTAACCGGACAAGAGGCGTTGTACCTTGGCTAGAAAACATTCCAAATACCATGACGCTTCCGCCCCTAAACCTGACAGTTTTCTTAGTACACTTTGCACTTAATCTTTCACCAATACGTCTCTTTACATTTTTTTCCATCATTTCCAAATAAATTAAACTTGCTTTCATCACTGAAAAATACTTTTGCCCAATTTTCATATGTCCAAATTACATCCCTGTTTGCAAACTCTAATCTCTTCTAATCACTGTATTACTTTCTATCAGCGAAAACTTTTCCCCTTTTCGACGGGCACTGTTCTACTAATATTATATTCCTTACTGCAGAATAAATTCAGCTAAATTACACTTACATATTAGCACATAAATATATGTTTCCTGTTCATAGCGACATAATCACACAAAGATCTTTTTCACCCAAAATATATTATCTAAAACAGACTTCTGAACTGACAGTAACCGAGCACCGTTGAATCTGTGTCTATGATGTATACACGCTCTAACTTATATACGCTCTATCAAGGTGATTGAGCACTTTTTATCTATAAATATAGCAAACCACAATATATATACATATATATATATATATTTGTATATGTATTTTAAGAAAAAACAATGCTCGGTTACATTTGGATAATAAATTTATTTTAAAATTATTTATTTTTAACAGGTCTTTATCAAGAATTCCTGTTAAAAATTATTTTGGAGTCTTTGATTTATATCAATGCTCTTAACAGGATTGAAATGAATTTATTATCCTAATGTGACCGAATATTGTTTTTTCTTTACTTGAAATAATATTATCTGCTCTGTGAATTTATTTACATTGAGCTCGTTACCAGGAATACCTAAATATTCGAAATTTGAATAACATATTTGTCCTGACGGAATTGTTTCTTACTTTGAAGAATACATACACACACACACACACACATATATATATATATATATATATATATATAGATCTGTTTCGTTCTATCAGAACTCATCAGTGTGGCTAGACAGTATCTTCCCGTAGCTGGGATCGAAACCCGGTTGACTCAAACACCAAGTTCAAGCTTCTAACCATTCAGCCATGAGGAGATATTAGCTGCGAAGTAAATTTTAAACGGTTATGAATCACAATTAATATTGTTTACATACATCCGTTCAAATGGTTGCCAAGACCTCAATTCATCTTTTGAAGAGGCTTGCATAGATGCTAATGGCAACACGATTACTTCTTCGCTAGAGAACTCAACCCCACGGGGGTAGGGGAGTATATATATATAGGGGAGTATATATATATATATATATACTTACAATGCACCTTTCTGATACAAGTTCTATCGCACAGCATTTAAAAAACATACATGCCCAACAACAGAATTACGGAAAATTCTTACCGAAAACACAATATTAGAACATCAAAATAACATGTAAAAACTACTGATTCTCGAGGCCCAACTTATTAGGAACATACGACCCAACCGTTGCTAATGTACTTAAATGTCTTTAGCTACTGACGCTATTTATAGAAACAAATTCAAAAAATAAACGCTACACAATAAAACAGTTCAAACGCTAATTCATACGAAGTAGAAATGTACATAAAAAAGTTACATCACTTTTGTAATACATCCTCCCCTGAAGATGGCCCAAAGTTTGGCAGAAAGTACATGGGAAATTACTAATTACGGTCGAATATCATAAGATCAATACGGCAATTCGAAAGGATTAAAATATGTTGACAAAAATGTCTATTATGTTCAATCAAATATGTATCAATGAAGAAATGCTACAATATATATATATATATATATATATGTTGTGTGTGTGTGTGTGTGTGTGTGTGTGTGTGTGTGTGTGTAATCCTCGATTCGCATATTCAGGAAAGTTAATTCTTTAATCAGTTTCAAAACCACTATACGTATCTTTTGGGGAATCTAGAATTCTAAACATCAACCGAATTTTTGGTAAGAAAATATTACTCAACTCATTCGTACAGACTGGTTTGATTTGGTTTCTTTATTTACTGGCATATCAATTTTCATGGGTCATATAATGCCAAACCCATCCTTGTAAAAGAACAATAGTGGTACAATTTAACCAATAACAGGCGGAGATAGTCATACTGACTGAGACATTGTAAAAAAAAAAATTACTTAACCGAAATAGAAACAAGTCTGACGTACTCTGTTCTGTTCTCAAACAATCGACTAATATAATTTCTTCCGATGGACAACCCCAAGTGTGCAGAAAATATTCAACCGGAATTTTTCAACATTGATACTCCGTTGGGAAGAATCTTTTTTAAGATGTGATTTCATAGCTCGCTTGTTTGTCTATTTGTTTGTTTTTTTAACCCGTTCTTATTTTTTCTTTTATTTAAGACGCATCGATGTTATCCAGTACATTAATGTCATTTGTTGTGTTGTGGCCTATTGTAAAAGATGACATATCTGATTTGTTATGATCCTACATCGATCTGTCTGGATCGATGATACATTGCCCTTCGCTACGTCCTCTGCAACACCACTTCGGACAAAAAGGATAAATAGTGACAGATAAATAAACAGAAACTAATAGATAGATAGATAGATATATAGATAGACGTGAATGAACTTTTTTTTCCTTTGGCCAAGAACATCGTACTGTTTTTGTCGTTTGATAGCATTAGGGGTGTTCAACATTAAATGACTCAATTCAGAAAGATCACAATTGACTGTATTGTACCAACTGTTATATCAGTAAACATTTTGAAGTTGTCAAAATTGATGTAATTTCTGCTGATTCTATAAAACCAGATGGAAGAAAATGAGAAACATTTACCGAAACAAAATGGTAAATATCATGTTCAATACAGTTAATTGTCCAAAAAAAGAATTTTTTTTTTTCCCTTGCTATATTATTCAACAAAGATCTTTTAACAATTTAATGTACGCACCAGATACTGCAATTTTAACTGGCTGATTTTAACGGCCTGTGAACCCGTCTGGGAATATTTTATGCCTAGGGGTTAAAGAATTGCGTTTATTTTACGTTTATTGCGTAATTGTTTCTTAAGAAGTTTTTACACTCATTTATATGATATCAAGTATTCCAATCTAATACAAATAATTCGCACACAGTTGTATGGTATCAAGTATTCCTATCTAATACTAATAATCATATCGTTTCAAGTAATTATTTCTGTTTGATAACAGACATTTGTTTTATCAAAGTTATATGGTTTCAAGTAACTTATAATAATGCATAGTAAACAATAATAGTGTCAAGTAACTATTCTCAATACAAATAATTCAACAGTCATATGATATCAAGTATTCCTATCTAATACCAGTATTCTGCACAGAATTTTATCGTTTTAAGTATTCCTATCTAATACTAATACTAATACTAAATAGTATGGTTTCGAGTAACAATTTCGATTTAATAAGAGTCATTTGTTTGCACACGATCCTAGGGTTTCAATTCAGAGGTGTCCGTGGTGTAATGGTAATCTCCGTTCTAAGGGAGACGATGACTTGCGTCCAAATCCTGGATGAGGCTTATTGCATAGTACATAACGCTAATATTCTGGGGAAAGGTATGAATCCAACTATTCTCTCTCCAGCTATGACTAAATAATAGGGAAAACTAGACTCCTTAACCTTCTTATGACGACTAGATTAAGAAAAAAACTCTTTATTCAAATTTGTTAAAATTTTCCGCGACAGCGGTATCATTCTGTTTCCGAAGCGCGCGCTTCCCATATGGAGTGTTCGATTACCCGTACTTCAAACCTTCTCTTTAGTATCCTTTTGAGACTTTCACTACATACTGTCGTCACATCAAGGCCTTAGAAGGGGTCTATAAAACTTGTTTTCGAAAATGAAATACATAAAATTTTCTGGGACTAATAAATATATACGTCTGATTAAATAATAAAGACACACGCATATATACATTAGGGTAGGTTGATTTTTCACTTTTTTTTAAATATCAAAAAGAATAATGTACTGAAAGTTGTGTATATACTTATTAAATACTCATACCAAAAATTAGATCTGAATCTTCAACGGTTTTTTGCTAATTTGGCATGAAAGATTTTGAATAAACACGTACTGAAAAGTTCTCGATTTTGCCAGATTTGGCCTAAATATTGATGTAAAAACCAAACAATTTCAGTATTTAAATTAGGATATCTTATTTTATTTTATGGAAATATAATAAATAAATTATATCAAAACTTCAAATTGAAAATTGAACCCCTGACCCACCCTGCTTTACCTGTGTCGAATCTAAAATGCTATTATTCAAGCAGTAATATTCGAATATATTGAAAAAAAACTTTTTCCTGATATGAATTGAAATACAATAAATAAACAAATATGGAAAAACAAATAATTGTTTAATAATTTTTAATATATGGAATCAAATAGTTCCATATATGAGTCCTTAGATGAAAACGCTGGTCTCAATTGTTGGCACAAAACTTTTGCAAGTATGTGCTGGTGCCTTGCTTCAAAGCCATAAACAGATTGAGAAGTCTCCGTTACTAACTTAACTGCCCGTTCCACACCTTGGGAATGTGAAGGAAAATCTGGCAAGTTAATCTTTTCACCAGTTAACAATGAATTCTGTAATTCATCGTCAGAAAAGTCTAGTGTGAGTGGTGGCTCACAGACTCTATTTACTGACAAATCAATTAAATCAGTCCAGTGCACAACTTTAAAGTTGATATTGGGATCTTTTAAAATCTTTTCTTGACTGGCTTCCCTCTTCTGAAAGAATATAAAAAATAATTTGAGTTTAATTTTTAAATGCAATTTGTTCTGCTTTAATAATATTTGGTAAAATCAGATGTAATCTTTAAAATGTTTCAATAAATTGGCACAAGTACTTCAACCAGTTTTTTATGAATAAATATAAATGTACCTAATGGCCAAAATTCTTTTTATACCCTCTTCTCTCACTTCAGGTTCATCAAATTTCACCACTGAAAATAAAACATTCTCCAGAAGTAATGCATAGGCATTATACTGGAGGTTTTTTAATGTAATCCTTTGAACCTCAATTGGTTTCTTTCGTATCCTGTCAATCATATTGTAAATATAAATTTGCTGGTGATGGAACTTGTTACTTTTTTTATATCAAACCAACAAATAGCATAAACATTCACAATAAAATTTATCAAACTATATAGTTTGGTCGAAAGATTCTGTGGATATCCCCCCAAGTCCATAGGCACATGAGCCTGATGGCCAAAGTTAACCACCTTGCCTGGTTTAATGGACCAATTTTCCACGATGCAAATCTAGGGTCCACCTTACCTCTAGAAATACCAACTGTATATTCATAGAGTAATCTTTGGTTACTACTAAGGCTATCCATATTTTTCATTCCAAAATGAAACTCCAGGGGATTCTCAACAGCTGAAAAAGATTTTGGGGGTAAATTATGGCAATCATTTGCACATAGTTTACCCAATTGACCATTGAATGTAGTGTGGCTTTTTGTGGTGCCATATAAATGTTTGAATAAATGGAAGTTCATTTTCATGTAAGGAGCAACCAATTGTGTGAAGATTTATTTTTATTTTTTTTTCTAAAAGTGCAACAAGTCCACCTTCACACCATGTATTTGCATTCGTGTTGTCAACAAGGACAGCCTTAATAGTGTACCAGTTGCACCAATATCAGGAAGAACCATGTGAGTCAAATATATACTCTCATTTGGTGTCTCCTTTGTGATTGTCAAGTGGCATTAGGTCCTTTGGCTTTTTTCAGAATTTTACTTCCATTTTCCCCCACTGATTCCTTGTAGTGTAGTGTGTCTTTTTCCTCCCATCAACTTCTATACAAAGAAGATTCTCCACATTTTCATTTTGCTTTTCATAGGCATTTGTTTTGACTTTAGCCGTTGCTCTATTTTACATTTATCCATATTGATATTCTTTATATCTATATTAGGGATAAAAAGGCCAATAGCCCTCAAATCCAAGAGCAAGGCATGGGCAAGGCTGGCTACAAGATTAGAAAATATATCACCCCTAACTAACTCAAGAGTATACCTTGGAATTTTTGTGAGGTTATAAAGCACTTGAAGAGGACTATCTAGCTGTTTATAATCCTCTGTTTCATCACTTGGAGAAGATGAGTAAGAATGGGAAGAATCACCCTGAACATATAATGTTGAAGCTATTGGTGGGGATATCTTCATACTTTTTTGTTGGCTTTTTTGTCAGAGGATAAGTGCAGATGATGTGCTTAGTCTGGCAATTTTCTTTGGTGCATTTGACATTAATATTGTCACAACTTAAAATTGGCAGGTTGCACGAACATGATGACATATCAAAAAATGTATCCAACTTTTCCTTCCAGAATTTTGTTTGGGCAACAGGTAGATATTTCCTACTTATTTGCTTTGCCTTCTGAAAGCATAGAATTTTCACCTTGTTGACAACACTAATTTCCTTTAATAAAGGCAAACGAGGGTTGACAGCCTTCCAAATATCTATCACGTCCTTTGCTATTAATTTAGAAATACCTAAACAAGAAAGGTGGGGATAAGTGTTCATTAAAAAATAGCTGTATTGAGTTATTTGTCGACAAGTTCCTATCTCAGTTTTATCCAATGGTGATGGTAAACCTGAAAATTTAATTGCACCTTTATTTCGAGTGGAAACTCCAGTGTTTTTTCCTGCCATTTTTAATCAAAATATCTGTAAAAAGAATATATATATATATATATATATATATATATATATATATATATATATATATATATATTGTCTGAAAATACACGAACATGTTTTAAAAATATTGTAAATAAATTTCGAAATTCATTAAAAAAAAGTAATAATGTTTACTTACTAAACAACAGTATTGTACTGTTTAGTTCCAAAATTAACTCGTAAACCGACTTTTCACTTAAAAAAAACGCTAAATTTTAAAATATAAATAAATTACAATAACTATAAAATGTTTAAATATTTTAATAGTATGTCTACTTTGCGAAATCAGCACGAACGTACATTCAGCAGCTATGTGAGGATACAGGTTGTTGTCCTGAAGACCTACCTAGGGCGATGAACGATAGGGAGGAGTGGCGAGAGAGGGTCAGGGATATCCGTGCTGCCAGCACGATATGATGATGATGATGATGATAAGGGTAAAAAACATAAACAAACCGAAGTACGACGGAGAGATATTTACCACCGGTGGAAGCCGAAAAAATATCCGGTAAATAAAACGAGGTTTAGTAAGTCGTTATTTGTATTTTAAACTATATATTTTAATGTATTTTATTTTTGTTTTTGGTCATTTAATTAAACATAATATGAAAATGGATAATAAACTTAAAAATATCAATTATTTTATAAATTTTATTATTTAATTTTCCTTTAGTCTCAGTTTTAATTTTATGGATAAAGGTTTCCAGCGTCACCGATATCACGACTAAAATCACAAAATATTACGTCTTTAAATGCAATTTCGCAAAAAAATACAAAATTTTGGAAAAAAATATTTCGTGGGTTAATTTCTGATATTATTTTACAACTTTCACCGCGTCATTCTTTTAACAGTTCCAAAATCGACCTACCCTAATATACATATACATGCATATAAATGCGCGTGTATGTGTGGGTACCTACCTTCCACTCGATTAAGGTGTGACACAGGGTCAGTTTTTTAACAAGTTTGAATTCAAAGTTTTCCTTCGCCTGGACCAATTACTATACCAAGGTTAAAGTGCCCAATCTGCCTTACTATTTATCTATAGATGAAAGGAGAATAGTTTGTAAAGGGTAAATAGTGGGGTAAACTATTTAACTTTGTTATAGCGACCGGCCAAGGAGAATAAAATACTCTGAATTCAAACCTGTCAAAATCCGCTCAAAAAAATGACTTTGCAACACATCCTGCTTGTATGGAGGGTTTGGTAAATATATACGTGATTTCAAGTAACTAACAATAATTCATTGTAAATAATTAGCTTTAAATAGTTATTCTTAATACAAATAAGTGAGTTGGCGACCGTAGACAAGGGCGACCGGAAGGCTTCCTTTTCAATAGCTACCACACCGAGGTGTTGGGGAGGTCGATACCCCTTTCCCTGGATTGTTCCATTACCCTTGATACATACCTTATAATGCTGTATTAAGCAAGGAGTGATCAAGTACTATTTTTAAAGTCTTTGGTATGACGCAACCTGAGACTGAACCCAGGTCTCCCGGACCATTGGCGAACACTCTACCCACTAGGCCAATGAGCCGGTCTACTTAATACAAATAATATACATTTATATAGGATCAATTATTCTAATCGAATACGAATTATTTTTCTAAATGTGCTACCACTCCTGGTAATTGTGGATTTTGGAGTAATGGCAATGAAATGGTACTCAAAAGCTCCAGAACTTGAGACGCTGGTTAGTTTAATACCCAGGGCGCCACTTTTGGTAGGGATTCTACTTTCATACAGCGTATTCTCTTCCTGGTCATCAGTGTAACCTCAAGTTCGGTCTTAATCTCATCTTGAAAGAATTCTCTAAATGGAAATAAAAATTCACTTCTTTGAATGTTTTCAAATCACTTCTAGAATAGTTTTCTTTTGTAGGGAAAGGCAACTTTTGAGTCACATATTTCCGTTATTCTTCTTGTTTCTTTGTTTCTAATGATTGATTGTTATGAAAGAACCTATTCACTTCAAAATTAAATATCTAAAAATTAATACGGCTGTCCTTCCTTTTTTTAATTAAAAATTATTTCAGCAGTAATAGTGTTTTTGGTATTGGTCCAAAATGTACCACAGGGGATACTTCCTCAGTCATATGCAAGAATTTATTGATGAGAATCATTTAATAAATACGAGGAATTTTTTTGTACAAAAACAAAACAATATTTTTTAATTTTTTTCTCTATAACAAAAATCATTTCATAAATTAGAGGATCTTTTTTTGTAAAAAAGCAAAACATTTTTTTTCCCTATCAATGCATTGATTGGAATTGGTTTTAGCAAAAAGTATTTAATCTCAAAAAGTATTCATTTTGAGGCCTATTGAAAAAAGCGGCTAATCAAACTTGATCAAACTCCTGGTTTGAATAGAGGTCTCTCGTCAAACATTTGCAAGCTGAGAAGTGCAAACCATGTGAAATTTACAAAAGAATGTGTGATGTGTACGAAAAAGCATGTTTGAGTCAAAAGATGTTTATAAATCGGCTTAACACAGCTTTGCATCTACGAGCCTGAGTTAACAAAATAGTCTATGGATTGAAAACACATTGACTCTCCGATAAAGAACAAGTTCGGGGCGTAGCAGTCAGAAAAGAATTTTGTGCTGACAGTCTTCTGTGATATGAAAAGAATTGATTTCCTTGAAAAAGTTGCAAATGTAAAGAGAATGTCCTTGAGCAAACTCCTTAGATAATATTTCACCTTATTTATTTATTGGTTTGATTTTATTTAAAGGCATACCAACCCTCATGGTTTATTTAATGCCGAAGTCATTTTTTAAGAGACCTGCATAGCGGGAGTGATAGGGAGACTCATACTTTTGCCGAGAGTATCAATCCAGAAATGAACGTAACTGCAGCTCGAACTCGCTTATTTTGAGGTGGCAGTCCAGCACTTTAGCTGTGATGTTACGGGGACTTCCCCTTATTTATTGAATGACTCTCGTAGATATATAATAATTACATTTACCATCAATAAAAGTTCATGTCATTTGCTTAATTTTTTTTTTTTTCTTTTTCTGAACATTTACATTTTTGTGATCAAAATTATTGCAAAAAAAATCTTCTTTGTGGTTGCGGGAGAGAAATATTAAATAACTATAGTTGGTTGGGTGAATTGTAGCGATGCAAAAACGGGGTTTTTGAACGTAAATGCTCCGTAAAAAATGAAATATATGACTGAAACTTACTCTTATTTGGTTGGTGAATGTAAATATTAAAACTTTTTAGTACATCACAGGAGACATTTTTTGTACATTACCGTGGAAATTTTCTCCGCAGGATATTCAACTCAAGTACCGTAATTTTTAGATCTTTAATTACAAAGTTTAGCTTGGAATAAAGCTTTGGGTTCTTTGGTAACATTCTTTTTCTTTCATGATACCGGTATACGCCTTTAGTTTTGTATTAGTGCCATTTTGGAAAAATTCTTTAATAAATTAACGATCTAAAAAGGTATGTACATCACAACTCATCAAAATAAATATGTATAAAGAAAATTGAAAAGACAAGTATTCCAGTTGCGATGAATTTATCTATGATGGTAAAGTCAACGTTAGAACTTTTCGGTCTTAATACACCTTCATCAGGACTTTGTTATGAAGAAAAATTGTTGCTTGAACAACGATGGATATTTTTATTAGAATAACGGGAGAAGAAAAAGTATATACAGAGAAAAACCCATAACGTTGACTTTACCATCAAAATAAATTCATTACATGAGGAATACGTTGTTTTTCTATTTTATTCATACTGTCGGGTCTATTTACTTCCATACATACATATATATATATATATATATATATATATATATATATATATATATATATATTGAAGAATGTATATTTTAGCCGCAAGTTATTATTCAAGCAAGTTTTCTTATACACGATGGAACACTGTTTTTTTATTACTTTAATTTTATTTTTTCAAGACTCTTTGTTATTTTTGTGGTGTCGGGATCAATTCCTTTACAATCTAGATCCCGACACTAGAAAAATAACAAGGAATCTTGAAAAAATAAAATTATATATATATATATATATATATATATATATATATATATATAATCAAAGAGAAGTATTTAAATCAATACTGAGTTTGACTGTGTAAAATTCATAGAAGAAATATTATGTCTGCCATCCAGTCCTCAATTTGCTTAGCCCAATCTGTTGGGACAGCAGAATACAACGACTGTATCTCTATAAAGGAGTAAGACTCCTCCAATAGGTGTCCTCGATATGGCACGAAACAATCTAATGGTGAGGCTCCAGTAATGTTGGAGTTCTTCGGAAGGCAGAGTATCGCTTTATTGCCATCGCTCGCTGGTCCACTCTGGCTCGGAGTGGTAGTACCTGATAGGGTCCTACCAATGGGTCAAATAGAACTAAACTATGTACTTATGCAAAATTGAATTGCTTGAAATAGGTCTAATTTGACATTAAATTGTGTCCTTAAAAAACAGAACTGTTTGAAATAGAACTGATTTTATGTATAAAATGTATTTGGCATTAAATAACCGACAATGGCTGATATGCCATAAACCAAATCAAACCAAACCTCAATTTACTATTTGGTAATCGAACCTGCTGTTGGATAAGATGAATACTTAACGTGTGCACCTTGATATACTTGTGTATCCAATGCACAGAGAAGCAGTTGCATACATGTATGGAGGTGTGCTTAGTGTAACCATTACCGTCGTAATGATTTGGATCCGATGATCTGTGTTCAAATCCTGTGCAAAATTCTTTGCGTTTACACTTCATGCAAATGCACGAGGGAAAGGCATGAATCCAACTCTTCTCCCCTCCCCACTCCTCAGCTATGGGTATATAATAAGGCAGTTTGGGTCATTTAACTTCGGTAAGGCAACTAGTCGAGGAGAAAGAAAACTCTTAATTCAAACCAGGTGTACCCCGTTTGAAAATTGACCTTGTATCGCATCCTGCTCAAGAGGGAGGGGTTGGGTAAGTATATACATACATGTGAGAACATATTGACGCAAATTACTAAAAAATGTTCATTGCATACTTACACACTAACACGCATTCGCATTCTCTCTCTCTCTCTCTCTCTCTCTCTCTCTCTCTCTCTCTCTCTCTTTCCTAGGCTGCTATAAAAAATTACTATAGAAAGACAATTATGGCATAGAGGTAGAGTTACATAATGGATGGATAAGTTCTATAATGAACATGTAGTGAAGGCGATTTAAATGAGTCATCTGATCAGCGGATGGAAAGATACTCACCAGAGAGTATCACTTGGTGTATGTGCTTTCCTTGGTAATTTGAATCCATGACTGTGACTGGGTTAAAAAGTCATGTAATAAAAACGACCCTAGAAACATTTAGTTGGTGCTGAGACGTCGACAAGCACACATGTGTAATCATGGATGTGTACAGAACGAAGTTGAACCCAACATCGGACTGTTTTAGAGGCCTCCGAAATATCGCCTCAGCCACTTTACCGCAGTGCGGGGTCGGAGGATTTGAATTCAGTTTTTCCTCTCTAAGACTGTTTTTTCTTCTTGAGACCGATTGATAGATTGTTGTGTTATACCGATAAGTAAATTGTACCAACATTCTAAATGGGAAAAACTTATCTCCATGCCAATATAGAATTGCTGACGTGGATACGATTCTCTACCCAAAACTCTGCAGTCGAGCCTATTCTACAATTCTACCCACAGCTCGAAGACATGGATACATTCTTTGCCGTTGGAACTAAAGAGTGAATCCACATGACGTAGTGGATAATTTACTGAATATTATATTGTAATAAACTTGGAGTGAAACGAAGTCTCGCTTAGAATTTGAACTGGGCACGCCAAGTCCATTTTCTATGAAAATAACCATGACGCTACTCCTCTCCAGGACATATATTTAAATCTTACCTTCTATCTATTGGTTTTAACATGTCAACCGATCTAGGGTTATTTGAAGCCTAGACGTTAGGGAAACCACAGTCATCGTACCTACACATTTACACTTTTTGTATGCTTGTTTCTTTAGAGTTTTCTATTTTCTTTTCTTTTTTTTTTGCTTTTGCTCACGTCCTATAGAACAGAAATATTTTAAAAACAAATTTAACCCTAATAGGTACACCAACTCCGACTGAGAGTAGACCAGTGAATAATGGCAAGGAAGGGGTACTTTACACTTTCCAGAGCTCCAGAAATAGAACCTCACCACTAGTTGTAGCTTATTGTCATAAAAAGGACATTCCTTTTCTTGGCAATGGGGGGAGGTTTCATTATTAATTGTATTATTGATGTTGGAATTATGTTTATGAAGACTAAATGTTTTCATTGCATTGAAAATAAAATCTGTTTAATCCAAACACTGAATAATATCATGTCTAATAAATCTTTAATATTTCCAAGGACTGTGTACAGTTCTTAAGGGTTAGCGTGCTTTCAGAGATGCTTGACTTTGTATATTTAACTAGACTTGAATGGTAACGACAAAGTGAACACTATAGAATCCACGAATGCATATTACTGAGAAATATTGCTGTTTATAACCTGTGTGCATCGGGAAAATTCCGAATACTTCTTTGGTAAACTGAGTGCTATAAGGTAAAGAGATGGTTTAGTGATAGAGGTTGGAGGATAACTAATTTTGAAAAAAAAAATTTTAAATAAAAAAAAAAAAAGTTAGAAAAGATAGGAAAAAAGGCTTCAAAAAATATTTATCTGAACCAAACTCCGATTGCAGACGCCAGGGGAAACTTACTTCATATTTAATCGATGAATAAGCTAGAAAAATAAGGATGTGGAAAATCGATAGATCGAGATAAAAAATTTTTTAAAAAAGCAGCGATAAATGTATAGATAATTGCATATAAATCAAGTTTCTAACAAAAAAAAAACAATACATACATATAAACAGACTAAAAGGAATAGACTAAGATAGATAGATAGATAGATAGATAGATAGCAGTCTTAGAAAGACAAGACAAGATAAAGAAAACCTACATTGCTTGGTCTTTTTGACTAAAATGATAGGTGCTATTTTGTTCCGTTTGGATATCTTGAGAGTACAGTCAAGTTGATTCTGTTTCTGTTAGTCAGATGTCAGGCAGGTTACTTAGGGTCTATGGCATTTAAAGTTCATGAATTGTTCCTTTATATTACGGCCTTCCTGCTAAAAGTGAATCTTAGATTCGTATTTAATGTGAAAGGTGGTTTGTGTGAGTATTGACACCCAGTTGTTTGGTTGTCAACAGGATCGATGAAATGGGTTATTTTACACACTTATACAAACGTATTCATTATTCATATATATATATATATATGTGTGTGTGTGTGTGTGTGTGTGTGAGGAAAAGTATATATATATATATATATATATATATATATATATATATATATATATATCCATTGATGTGAAGGCAGGGTTAGTCGGGCGAAGAAAGTGAAGTCAGTGTTTTGATTGTTCGTCTACCATCCATAAATTTAATACCGTTTCTATCACAAGAAAAATCTTTCTATATATCTTCCGGCCTCGTTTGGTGTCTAACTACTTGAAAAACAGTAGAAAAAATAATTTTTTCGAATCTAAAGAAACAACGGGTCCCTCTTGAACTTGAGGAATGTAACACCAATTATTATTTGGGATGGTGTTGTGTAAATAAGGTAATGTTACATGGATAATCTTTTAAGAGATAACGATTCATCAATTTTTTTGTTATATAATGATAGCTGATTAGATTGGTTAGGTTTGGTTTCTTTTTTCAAAGGTATATCAACCGTCGTGGGTTATTTAATGCCAAAGCCATCGTTGTAGAAGAGTAACAGTAATATTATTTAACCCATTACTGGGGCGATAAGCGTCTTCATAACTTTCCCGAGAGTACTAGTTCGAAAGTCAACATAGCAGCGCTACTAGAGTTCGAACCCACTTTCTTAGACATCACAATTCACCACGTTTGCCACGCAGCCGCAGGGTCTCCTTCTCAACTGAATGGATAATAACATACTGGAATATATCAGTGGCTTGCAGTATTAACTACAAGCATTTTCTTCGTTCTCTTAGTTCAATGGTTTCCTTCTTTTATATATATATATATATATATATATATATATATATATATACAAGTGTGCTCGATACGAATCTAAACAATCTGATGGCGAGGCTCCAGTAATGCTGGATCATTAGGGAATACAAATACCTCTTCATTACCATTGCGCCCCGGTTCACTCTAAACTAGTGTTGTACTACCTTATAAGTTCCTATCTATCGGTTAAATAGAAATGTTTGACATTTAAACTCTGCGAAAACAAATATCTGATGCTAAATTGAATTGTTTGAAAGAAAACTTTTTGATCATTTAACTGAGCGTAAACAAATGTCCAACACTTAATTCAATTGTTTCAAATGAAACTGTTTGATCATTTAACTGTGCGTAAACAAATGACTAATGCTAAATTGAATTGTTTGAAATAGAACTGTTTGATCATTTAACTGGGCGTAAACAAATGACTAATGCTAAATCGAATTGTTTGAAATAGAACTGTTTGATCATTAAACTGCGCGTAAATAAATAACTAAGGCTAAATTGAATTGTTTGAAATAGAACTGTTTGATCATTTAATTATGTGTAAACAAATAACTGATGTTTAAGTGAATTGTTAGTGACACATAACAATACTTAGAACCATTTAACTGTGTGCAAACAAAGGATTGATATAAACAGAATTATAAAAGTTAGCAAGAATTGAAACTGTTTAATTGTATAGAAAGAGCAATTATACTAATGTGCAAACAAAAGAATTCTAACTCATTTAAAAATAAAATCAGACAAACTAATATCTCACATATGATGTATATCCATTTGTATGTGTGCAAACAAGTGACTGATTTTAAATTATTACAGTTACATAGCAGTACTTGAAACCATTTAACTATGTGTAAACAAATGATTCATAATGAATAGAATTAATAGTATTAGAGAGAAATATTAGTTGTCTAAATTTCTGAGACGAAGCTTGATGATTGATTGATGTTCAGCAGGACGCATAGCGTAATGGTTATAGGCGTTGGTTCCCAAAGCTTCTAAGGACACAATCATCTGGAGGTTGCAGGTTCAATCCTGACTGCAGGCGAGTAACAATACAGGAATACTTAACACTTATACCCGGTTATGGTTAACGGAATCCGAACAGACGACCCCAGTAGATTCAATAAAGGACGTAGTTCGAAGTTCCGTGTTGTTTCCCAAGTTCGATAAATACGTGAAGAAGGCCAGAGGATATATCGGCTGAAACGTAGTGGAAATAACAATAAAAATAAAGAAAATAGTCCGAAAACCCTTAATGATAGATAGAAATACTTGAAGCCATTTAACTGTGTGCAAAATATGAGCTCAGGCTCGTTTTAAAATTTTATCAACAAAATGCTTTTAAAAGTCATATATATCTTATATATGTGTATAAACAGGATTTGGTTCTAAATAACATACAATCGTTGATATGCCATGAGACCAAACCAAACTCAGTCATATATACCAAATATATATGCATAAACAGGATTCGGCATTAAATATCCTACAATTGTTGATATGCCATAAAACCCAAAAAACAAATCATATATATTTAATATATTTGTAAAAAGAGGATTTGGCATTAAATAACCTATAATGGCCGATAAGACATAAAACCCAACCAAACCAAATCATATATATTTAATATCTGTGTATAAAAATGATTTGGCATTAAATAACCGACAATAGTGGATATGCCATATAAACCAAACCAAACCAAATTTCCGGTCTGTAGCAATGATAACAAAAGGTAATATAGATCCTATTTGAATTTGAATTTTAGAATAAAAAGAACAGTATTTGCTGGTTTATTCTGTGTCATCATTTAATTTTAATATGCTTTCTCTTACGAGCTCTACATTCCTGATCCGTCACCTTAAAGTTCTATGGCGCACGCCTAGTAATATCCTCTGGCATCGCTACGACTTAATGACGAATGAAATCTTTCCGTTCGTCAGTTGTCTGCACCTTTACGTTTAGATATTTGACCCTTCAGATATGCCGAGAGGAAGTAATCAAAAGAGCGTAAACTTGCTGAATGAACAGGCCACGTTATCAGGTGAGGCACACGGGAAAGAATTTTCCCATAACGTTCATGTTCGCCATTTTGTGCCACGATGGTAACTAGAGTGGCATAGCTGCTGGGAATACATGCCACCCTACCACTTGCCGCTACTGGCATTTGCGGGGCGGAAATTTTTATTCCGGAAGATCATTCAACCAGACTGAGTATCATCAGCAACTTATGTGGTAAATTAAATACTTTAATAATCAATTACTCCGTTGTGCTAGAATTTATATCGTATTTTACTGATTTTACACAAATATTTAACTATATATATAAGTATATATAGAGAGAGATTTTAAATATATATATATATATATATATATATATATATATCGATTAGATAGTATCATTGCTGTGTTTTGCAAGGATTATTTCGACATAAAATAGCCCACTATGATATGCCATAATAATAAACCAAACCAATGAATGTGTGTGTGTGTGTGTGTGTGTGTGTGTGTGTGTGTGTGTGTGTGTGTGTGTGTGTGTGTATTATTTAATCCAGTTAAACCGGAGTCGGGAATAATTCCGTCAGGACAATAAATCATTCAACTATGAACATTTAAATTTTCTTGGTAAAGAACTCAATGTAACTGACACCACAGAGCAATAATTCCTTTAAGAAAAACAAAAACAGATCACATTCGGGTTATAAATTGATTTCCATCCTGTTATGGGTATTGATATGAATCAATAACACCAAAAATAACAGGACTTCTTCAGATCTAATAGATGAAATAATTACAGTCAGAATAGACACTAGAGGGAATGGTGGAAGAGGATAGAAGAAGGCTGAAGAGTTTCCTCCCCATTTCGCCCACTTCCAGTTTTTTTTCTTTTTATTACCGGTTGGAATCACAATAATGTAACTGGACGTATATTCAAACTCACTACAGTAAATTAAATTTTGATTTTTTAAAACTTAAATTCTAAATACATTTCAACGTAAATCTCCAGATTTAACAATAATCTTGGGAATTACAACAATTCTTATCATCCTTACGTAAAGATTACAGTAATACTTATCTTAAATTAAATGCAAAATTTAAAATTTAAATTTTAAATTCAAAATTTATATTCGTGCCCATTAATTCAGTTACCTTTCCATTGAAACTTACGTTCACCTCACATGATGTCTTCCCATTTTTTTATTTTATTCATTTCACCTCAAATATTAAATTGATCCTATTCTTTAGTTAATTAAACATTATCTATGATATTTGATATCATTTAAACTATAGACAAATACAAACACACACACATACACACACACACACACACAAATATATATATATATATATATATCATCATCATCATATCGCACTGGTAGCACGGATATCCCTGACCCTCTCTCGCCACTCCTCCCTATCGTTCATCGCCCTAGGTAGGTCTTCAGGACAGCATCCCGTATCCTCACATAGCTGCTGAATGTATGTTCATGCTGGTCGTCCTGCTTTTGCACGGCCATGTGTGGGGGTCCATAAGAGTACATCTCTTCTAGTAGTCAGACACGATACGAGGGAGGAAGATATATAGATAGCTTTTTCTTGTCATAGAAACTCTTTTAAATTCATGGATGGTAGACGAACAATCAAAACATCGACTTCATTTTCTTCGTCCGACCAACCCTACCTCCTAGGGGCCGTTCGTCGGACTCCGACCAACTGCAGTTGACTCTCTGAACTCTGAACTGCCCTAATTTCCAAAATCTCCCTGCTTATGTTATCTATACATTACCTGATTCTCTGATGATGATAAAAACACGTTTTTATTAACTTTCAGTATTACGTTATGCTATCCGTCAGTCGACATGCATTCAATTTGTTTACTTTTTAACATCCTGTCTACATCCCCGAGTTCAAAACAAAACACTATTTTGACTCGAGCTGACAACCTGGTGGTCGTATGTGCACGCGTACAACCTTTTCAATGGGACCTTCACTTCAACTTTCAACTCAAAGATTCATTTACTGCAACAAATAAAATGCTTAACTAATACAATTAATTACCAACCTTAATTATATTACTATCAAAAACTAATGCTTTATTTAAAATTAATTTGGTAAATTAAATTATTGAACAACCTGGACTCATTCGTCGAAAATAGTTCGTAATTATTCGATAAGTTCGACAAATAGTTTATGAATTATTCAACATTTGTGGTTTTCGCTTGATGTGTCATATTTTAGAAGAAGCATGGAGATACCTAGACTATTTTCACTTCGGAAAATCATCCGGGTAAACAATGGCCTAAGAATTAAGGTTGCCCTGTCGACTGCGGCTGTACAATACACCGACTGCATCTATGCAGAGGGGTGAGACTCCCTCCCACAACGAGTGTCCAAGATATGACTCTAGACAATCCGATGGTGAGGTTCCAGTAATGCAGGAGCTTTGGGGAATGCGGAGTACTCCTTTATTGCCATCGCTCCCCGATCCACTCTGGCCCGAAGTCGTAGCACTTGATACAGTCCTATCTATGGGTCTAATAAAATTAAACTGTGTATTTATGCTAAACTGAACTGCTTGAAATAGACCTGTTTTTGTATGCTAAACTGATTTATTTTAATGGAACTGTTTTTGAGATCGAAATTGTCTTTACGCTAAATTGAATTGTCTGAAATAGAACAGTTTTGACATTTAACTGTGTCTAAATAAAAACATAACTTAGACGAAACTGAATTGTTTGAATTAGAACTGTTGGACTAAAATAAAACTGTTTTAACATTTAACTGATTGTAAACAAAGACTATACTTATATTAAACTGAATTGTGTAAAATTTAATTCGGCGTTAAGTGACACGAAAAGGGTTGATATGCCGTAAAACAAAACAACTAACCAACATTAGAAATAAAGAAAAGTTGATTTTTGCTCGCTTCGGTAAAAATATCTTTTGACCGAAATAAAACTGAAGTCTTGGTATAATATTATCACACATATCGATGTGATTAATATACTCTGCGTCCCTGATACAAAACCGAATATTTAAAAGAAAAAAATGAATTCTTGAAAATCAATGAACTAAACAGGACTTAAATCCGACTATCGAGTTAAAAATTGGATATTTTTTAATCCGTTAATTAAAACTTTTATCAAAATTAATTCCTTAAAGTTAGATGCCTATTTAACAATTAGAAAATTGAATAATTCAATTTGTCTCTTTTATATTGAAAAGTAACGTTAGAATAAAATGCATTACAAAAATGTTTAAAAGAAGTAAGACTGCTTTCTAATTTATTTGTTAGACTATACAAAAAAAAATTAGAAAAAAATCTTTCCCTAAGGAAAAAAATGTTATGAACATTTTTGGCTTTTAAAATGTTTCTTGATTAATAAACGTTTTTATCCTCGTGAAATTAGGCGGGCCAATCAAAAAGAACATTTCGCCCATGACTCTCTTAAAAGCAATTTTCCCGTGACTGTTTAAGAATCAGCTTCAGGGGTTGAAATATTCCAGATTGACTTCCCATGGCGTAGTGACTACAAAGTCATAGTAAGCAAGTTTGAGCTGCAGTCACGCTATTACGTTAACCTTTGGACGAATACCCTTGAGAAAAGTATGGAAACCTTTATCCCGCCAAATATGAGTTAAATATTACCATTAGGGTTCTTCTAGAGGTATATTAAAAAGCCAAACATATCGACCATGAACATTCTGACTAATCAAGTATATCCAACCTTACGGTGAAAAGGTCCAGTCGGCTGGAGCTGAAAACACACCGACTGATTATCTTCCAAAGAGTTTCCTAGATATGTCATTAAACAATCTGATGGTGAAGCTCCAGTAATGATGGAGCTTTGAGGAATGCGGAAAAGCCCTTCATTGCCATTGCTCCCAGGTTCACTCTGATAGTGTTCTATCTTTGGGTCTAATAGAACTAAACTGTGTATTTATGTTAAACTGAATTGTTTGAAATAGCATTTTATATGTATAAAAATGGATTCGGCATTAAATAACCGACAGTGGTTGATATGCCACAAAACAAAACAAACCAAACCTACAGTGAAAGTTACTTACTTTCCGAACAGACGTCTGCACTGTACAAAGAGGAGAGCAGGAATATTGATACACACTGAAGAATAAAACGACCGAAGCAACGATCGTTATACACGACACTATCTAAACTATGGAATGAATGGCAACACAACTTTGCACACACAATCTAACCGTTCAACTGCAGCACCCTTCTGTTGTTGTCGTTGTTGTTCATTGATACTTTCATTGAACTGAACGTTATCGCAAACGTATCAAACCTTGTATCTAAGATTAAACTAACTAATGACTCATTAGTTTGAATGTTGTAATTTACGAAGCTCTTTGCTTCGATGTGGCACAAGGCCGAATGAATGGGGCACCCAATGAGACTCGAACTCACTCTTGCAGGTTTGCTAGTCAAGCTTGCTAACCATTACACTACCCGAGGTGCCCATTAGATTGAATGTTAGAGAGAAAAATGAATCTAATGAAATACGTGGGGCGTTCAATAAGTTTCCAGACTTTTTGTACAGGCATTTAAAATTGTCGTAGACTCTTGAAAATTCAATATGTTATTGCTATATATCTTATGAGATGACTGAGCAATTTTTATGATTTCAGCTTCAAATGAACAGCTACAGCAGCAATTGGAATACACCCTACTAAAGCCTCACAGCTGGTGAATTTCAAAAATGCAATCTGGAAGTGAGGACACTTTAGAAGAATGATATGCCATAAAATTCTGTTTTAAACTTGGAAAAAATACCACAGAAACGTATGGAATACTTCAGATTGATTTTTAACCATCTTGCATGAATCGAGCGTCAGCTTTTGAGTGGCATAAGAGATTCAAGGAAGGCGGGGAGTCTGTGAGGAATGATGAGAGGTGTGGGAGGAGTAAGGAAGTCAGAACACCACAGTTGATTAGCCAAAGGGTTAGGGTTAGGGTTACTATGTTGAGGTTTTAAGGGAGTTCAGGAAGAGATTCCGTCGGAAGAGGCCAGCACTTTTCAATTCGGGTCAGTGGCATTTCCACCAGGACAATGCACCAGTCAACAATTCCATCCTTGTCACAGATTATTTGACCAAGATGGACATCAAGACAGTTCCTCACTCTCTCTATAGTCCAAACCTTGCTCCCTGTGACCTTTTGTTATTCCCTAAGCTCAGAGGCTGTGGTTATGAGACAATTGAGGAGATAAAAGAGGCTGTGACGAAGGTCATTAACACGCTCACACAAGAGGATTTGTATGGGGCCTTCCTGAAGTTGTTGGAATGGTACAAATGCATTGCAGCCGGAGGAGATTACTTGGAAGGGGACTAGAGTTTCATGTGTGTACTACCAATAAAAGTGCCCACGCGAAAAAAGTCTAGAAACCAATTTAATGATCCTCGTATAGATCTGACTGCTAAACATGAAAACAAAAAAGAAAATAATTACGCAATTGTTTGTGTGCCCGTATATATAAAACGCAATTGTTCGTCTGCGCGTACAAATCTATCAATCTTTCTTTCTACCTCTCGATAAACATCTCATTCTCACACTTTCTCCCTTTCTCTATCGATCAACCTATCTCTCTCTCTCTCTCTCTCTCTCTCTCTCTCTACTTATATATATATATATATATATTGTAGCGGCCATAAGTTAAGGAACGGAACAACAACAAATATTTAAATGCTTTTTATTTGAAAAAATCTGTCTGTGTGTTTAGGAAATTTTCCCAAAATATCATCATCATCATGTCGTGCCGCCAGCACGGATATCCGTGACCCTCTCTTGCCACTTCTCCCTATCATTCATCGCCTCTGGCAGGTCTTCAGGGTTACATCCTGTGTCCTCACATGGCTGCTGTATGTAAGTTCGAGCTGTTCGTCCTGCGTTGTTTATCGTGTAATCAGTAGATTTAAAGCTGACAAGACACTTGAACCAAAACTGAGAACTGGCAGGCCTCCTATGACTACCAAACGGGGAAGATCGGATGATTGTTAAAATGTCTTTAAAAGGCCGTTTCGATACAGGAACGTCTCGGATTCTATGTCGTAAACCTTTGATTTCAAAGAAAAATCAAAAACTTCTTCTTGACTTCACCATAGAGATATATCCCGTGGACAGAGAAGAATGGGATGAGGTTCCCTTTAGTGATTAATCTAAATTCAAAGCTAAATATGAATACACTAGAGAATGTATGGAAAATCTTAAGAGAGAAAGCTCAGAACCGAATTCCTCAAAATATTGATGATTTATGCGGTTTTGTGAAAGAAGAATGGGAAAGTATCACTACCACCTTTTGTAAGAAGTTAATTGGCAGATGTGGTCGATGATGCAATGAGGTAATCCAATGCACAAGAAAATTCACTAAATATTGAATTTTTCTTTAGTTTCTATATTGATCTAACAAGGATTTATGATGCGTTCCTTAACTTTTGACCTGGGCAAAATGTATATTTTTGTTTTTTCAGTTAACTGTTAATTTACAGTAAAAGAAAATTTAGAAAACTTTATATGTTATAAATACATATATGTTCCAAGTATAATTTGGGAAAATTTCATAAACGTTCGGGCAAATTTTTTCTAGTAAAAAATAAAAAAATTGTTGTTGTTCCGTTCCTTAGCTTATGGTCGTCGCTACTGTATATACATATATATACATATATAAAGATTGTACAGTTTGCTATATTGATAATTAAAATGTATTTTATATCACTGAGAGAGCATATATCGATTTCATTTGGGATTGCCTAGACACAGAGTCAAAGGAATCTTGTGACTGTCAGTTTCTCTCAGACGCGATCATCAAACCAATTTCATTATCTCTTGGACTGATGACTGAATCGACCAGAAACTGACGGACAGTAAGCACCGTCGGCTCTGTCTCCGCAATTTTAACTGATATCATCATCATCATATCGCGCTGTTTGCAAAGATTTCCCTGAATCTCTCTCTCTCTCTCTCTCTCTCTCTCTCTCTCTCTCTCTCTCTCTCTCTCTCTCTTCGTCTCTATCATCCATCTCTTCCAGCAGGTTTTCTAGATTATATCATATGTCCATACAGAGATGTTGTAGACATGTTCTTGTTGGTCGACCAACATTTGTTCGTCCATGTGAAGGGGTCCATAGGAGAATTTTGATTATGAGTTCGTTCTTACTTCCCCGGCAATATCCTGCATGCCTTCTCCGTTTTATTTGGGTGGTTTTAAAGATGGGAAGTATGTGGCCGTACAGCTGCTGTTTTCTGGGATGTTGCTTCCAGGATTTGTTTAATAAAGCTCGTAGAATTCTTGCGCAGTTCCTATCTCACTTTTTCTTCATACGACTAGTTAGCGTCCATTTGGTGCATCCGTAAAGTAGAATTGATGAAACTGCTGCTTGGAAGAAATTGCATTTCCTTTTATCGAATAAGTCTGACTTCCATAAGATCGATAAAATATCGACAGCAATCCATGCCTTCGCTTGTCATATATTGATATCAATTTCAGCAGATGAGACGCAGTAACGGAATTACGTGAACTTGTCCACTGATTTCAGAGAACCACCATTCAAAGTGAAGATGTCTCCTTTTTTGTTAAAACATATGTACTCCGTTTTGTCTTCATTTACATGGAGGCCAATGCTACCTGCTGCCTACTATGGCAGTAAGGTTTCAGTTTGGGTCGGTGTACTCGAAAAAAGCACTATTTCATCTGCGTAGTCTGTGTCCATAATAGCTTGTGTGGGATATTTTCTGCTTCTTGCCTTTATACACACACATATATATATATATATACATATATATATATATATATATATATATGTGTGTGTGTGTGTGTGTGTGTGTGTGTGTGTGTGTGTGTGTGTGTGTGTGTGTGTGGTTAGGCAGTATTTGTTCATTTAAGCATGTTTCATTAAATAACAATGACAACTTTTTAAAAAACAACACACCTTACACAAGCAAGCAATCCCTGATGATGGCCTATGAAGGGTCCGAAAGCGCTCGGGACAGTTTTGGTAAATTAATTTACCAATTCCAACCTGAAACTAAGACACTTGAAAGGATCTTGAATAAATTGTACAGACAAAATTTGTCTTTATTATTTAATGAAACATGCTTATATATATATTTATATATATATATATATATATATATATATATATATATATATATATAGGCGCGCGCGCGCATGTGTGTGTGTGTGATGCAGTTTGTTATATTTACAAATAAGTGTTCAATATCGGTGACTGAGTATACCAAGATTTGATGATCGATTCAAAATGGCACTGACTCTATATCTACACGATACTAACTTATATATATATATATATATATATATATAATCCGATTATAAATTTATTTCTGGTGGGTAAAAACATCATCAGATGTATGACCAAAAAATATTATTTGGGTGTTCTTATGTTGCTTCCGGCGAGAATGGGATTTGAGAAAATTTTCTCATTTTTTAATTAAAATAATTATTAAATTATAATGATTTTTTAACATATTGTATTATATTTTTAATCAAGAAAAAAAATTAACGGTGGAGATATCATATCTGTTGTTTTTTATCATTTATACAAGGTTAATATAGTCATATAAAAAAAAACGTTTCCCCTAATTTAAATACAACTAAAAATTAAGAAACCTAATTCCAGAAAAAGTAAATACTTATTTAAATCTATAGATAAAATTTTCATTCTACATTCATTGAAACTATAATGTTTTATCAACATTGAATAATATGATTCGTATTATCAGGAAATAATAATTAAATACTGATCTAAATTGACAAAAACTAATTCTAACTATTAAAATTATCGTAAAAATTCATGTTATTAATATTAAGAAAAAATTAATATATCGAATGTTATGTCAATCGTAAAAAAAAAACAAAGAATTAATATATAATTCACATACTGAATGTCAAGTAATCATAATAAGTAAAAAAATTAATATGTGATATGTATTTTATTGATGTAACTAATAATTTATAATATGAATTAATAAAATATTCGTTTCTTAAACTTGTTTTTACCTTAGCAAAAAAAGGTGTAAAAACAACCCTCTAGTATGATAATAATTTCTTCTCGTTATAAGTCTATTAATCTTATTTCTTATTTATCATTATTTGTTATTTTTTATTTTGTTATCTTACTATAAAAACATATATTTGTAACATATTGACCCTCAACCGAGCCGTCAGTTAAGAGATGCACCTGTGTAACAGGAAGCAGGTGCATCCGGTCGAGGATGTCGGAATATCACTTTGACCTGTGGACTTGGTTGAATTCGGTGCAGATTCGTATGCCCACAGGAAGCAGGTGGATGTCAAACAATTATATAACCAGGTGCCACAGACGGCTTGAGCCAGTCAGTCAGTTGGAGTTCGAGTTGCAGTTTAGTTCCAGTCGCAGTTGCCTGCGGAGTGAGAACCAGCTCCAGACAGAGGGCTTGGGCCCTCAAGACTCCGGTTGAGCAGCTCAGCAGAATGAGGAAGAAGTGCTGCTATAGTCAGAGGAACTTGGGGTCAATATGTGGCAGTCTCTTCCGTCTCCAACTCACCTCTCGCACATAACAAACAGCAACCCTTTCGCAACCCTTACGAGAATAAAGTGTGAGAAGTATATTTTTCTAAAGAAGTTTGTTTGTACGTCATTATAGTTGACTATGTTTCCGTGTATAGTTGTATATGTGTTACGTGGCTCTACAACATATTTATACTTTATCTATTAAATTTAATTGTATTTGTTATTAGAAAAATATTAAATTATTTAATTAATTAGTCTATTTTGTAAAAATAATGGATTAATATATCAATACATAGAGTTAAAAACATATAAATCCCTTAATTAATGGTAGTTAAATATATTTAACGTTAATAATATATCAAGTTAAATCATACAAAGAATTTAGTTCTATGTCTACATGCCGAAATCATTTCTTTTCTGGTATTAAACAAATTTTCATTCAAATATTTCAATGTACAATTTTTCTCTTCTTACCTTATAAATTGTTTGTCGAGGAGGATCTTTTAGTTATTTTTCCAATTTATAACAGGTGTTAGTCCTAGTTCTATAAGATCACAGTAATACCTAGATAGGACAGTTTGGTTTCTTAATGTTGGATTTTTAAATGATTGTAGGTGGTTGTAATATCTAAATTTCTAGTTTAAGCTTTTCATACCTATGTATGCCTTATCATTATTATTATTTTCTTTAGCTAAAATATTGGCTTGATATACAATATTACCAAGGTGACATTTATTTCCTAGTGGGCATTTAATTTCTATTTTACAATTACATGAAAGTCTTAAATTGTCATTGTTATTCCACTCCAGGTTATTTATCAGTTTCTGGTTGTGATTGTCAATTATTTTAGATATATTGTTAGTACAAGAATAACTAATTATTGCTTGTGCAGTGGGGTTGGTAAATACCCCCCATATATATATATATATACGTACATCAAGTCATGATGGTTGCCCAGATTCCCTTGTATTTCTCTCGCCAACCGTCCCTATCGGCCATTAGTAGATCCTCTGAAAAGCACCCCGTGTCTATACAGAGCTGATATCAGACAACTTTTGTTAAGACACGCTGACAGGAACATGTGCAGGAGTACATAAGAGAACGACACTTAGGAATAGATCTCTGCTTCGCCAACGGTGCCCATCATGTCTTGCCTGTCTTGGGTGATTTACAAATGAGAAGCCAATGAAAGACTTGTATTTGGTTTGGTTTGGTTTTATAGCATATCAACCATTATCATATTTACCAACCCCTCCGCTCGGGCAGGATATGACACAAGGTCAATTGTTTAGCGGAGTTTAACACGTTTGAATTCCGAGTATTCCTTCTCCTAGACTAGTTGCCTCACCAAGACTGAAGAGTCTAGTCTGTCCTACTATTTATCCATGGCTGGTGGGAGAATAATTGAATTAATACCTTTCCTATGTGAAATACAATCAGTCTCATCCAGGATTTGAACTCGTGTCGCTGTGTTCATTTCCTACGACAATAACCATTACACCATATCAACAATTATAGGTTATTTAATGCCAAATTTTTTATATACATATGTTAAATATATGATTTCTGAACACATTTTATGGATAACATTTTTAAACGAGCTTGAGCTCATTGTATTCATACCGTTCACGCAACTAGCAAATGCATGGACAGCTATTGGTCATATGGAAATCAGACCTGACCAATAAAATAAAACAGCAGATGCACTATATGGACGCTGACTAAATGTATAGAGAAAAAGCTTGACAGCAATTACACAAGAAAGCTGCGAGAAATATTGTACAAGTCCTGGAGGCAACACCCCACAAAACAGCAGCAGTACGGCCACCTACTACCCATCACGAAAACTATCCAAGTTAGACGAACCAAACATGCGGGACACTGCTGGAGAAATAAGGACGAACTCATAAGCGATATACTCCTGTGGACCCCTTCACATATGACAAGCAAAGGTAGGACTACCAGCTAGAACCTATATACACCAGCTCTGTGTCGATACAGGATGTAGACTAGAAGACCGCCCAGCAGCGATGGACGATAGAGAGAGGGTCAGGGAGATCCGTGCTGGTAGTTTGACATGATGATGATGACTGCCCTTAAGATGCCAGACTTTATATATATATATAGAGAGAGAGATGGTTTCACTTATTTCTGTCTAATGTAAATAATTCTATTTACTATGAGTCATTTGTTTGCTGTGTTAAATTGTTTCAGGTATTGCTATTTAACACTAACAATTCAATTAAACATCAGTCATTTGTTTACACACAGTTAAATAATAAAACAGTTCTATTTCAAACAATTCAGTTTCACATAAGTCAAAGTTAAATGGTTACAAGTATTGCAATGAATCACTAACAATTCAATTAAATGTTATTTGCAATAGTTGTTCTATTTCAAACAATTGAAACAGTTCTATTTGACGCATAGATAAGACCCTATCAGCTGGTATCACTCCAAGCCAGAGTGGACCTGGGAGCGATGGCAATGAAGGGAAAATCTGCATTCCCCAAAACTCCAGTATTAATGGAGCCTCTACATCTGATTGTTTTGTGTCATATCCAGGACAGTCGTTGCAGAAGTCCTACACCTCTATGGAGATGCAGTAAGTGTATTCTTCTGTCCCATCCGTCTTAACCAAGACTTACATTACATGCAATATATATATATATATATATATATATATATATATATATATATATATATATTAAAAAAGATTTTTTTAAAATTCCAATCATATTAAATGTTTGACCTATTTATTCGCTGAAATGGTTTTAATCGAATATGCGGAAAATACAAGTGGGTAGGTATGATTCGGTAAGTGTTAGGCTAGACTCTCGAAAATCTTTCTAGCCAGCAGATGTGCCGATGGCCTTGAAGAAGCCCAAATCAAACTTGAAGTTTTCGCATTCTTTTCCTTCTTCTCAGTAGAATTCATATGAACATGTTTCGCCTACGAGAGATTTCCAATAAGCACAACAGGAATCCATGTTCTGCTTAATTCATATATTTTCTAACTATTATTCAACAATAATTATTATTCTGTTGAAAATTAGGCAAACAGACGGACAGACGAGAAATAGCTGAAATAGATAGATAGATAGATAGATAGATAGAATGAGTTTAACGGATTAGTCTTTAGTCGAGGGTGATCAGAAGACTCCCTTTTCAATAGCTACTACACAGAGGTGTAAGGGAGAGTGCTACTCCATTCCCTAGATTGCTCCGCTTTACCCTTGATCCTTGCCTTATAGTACTGAGTGCAAAGCAAGGCGGCTCAAAGTACCAATTTTTGATCTTTGGTATGACTCGACCTGGGATTGAGCCCGGGTCTTCAGGACCATTGGCGAACACTCTACTCATTACGCAGATAGATAGATAGATATTATCAACGGATCTACGTGCACTTACAAACACACGGCCCTCATATATATATATATATATATATATATATATATATATATATATATATATATATATATATATATATATATATATATATATATATATATATATATATATATATATATATATATATATATATATATATATATATATATATATATATATATATATATATATATATATATATATACAAGTACTTGTGTGTGTTATATATTTTCATGTATATGGTTGGTTATATGAGTTTTCAAGCCTGTTTACTCGTAGTTTTCATTAAACTATTACAATTTCACATGATAACTTACCTAGAGTGAAATGTATACATATGTAATTTTATTCGTAAATTAATGTGTATATACGTCTATACGCTAATACACACACACACACACACACACACACATTCACACTCACACACACACACACACACACACACACACAAGTATTCATATTATAGTGTATTCTTGTGTCTGGAGATAGTGTTTGTGAAAATGTGGTTCTAAATCCACATATCTGTATCAAAGTATGCGCAACTAAATTCATGTCTACGATAGATAGATAGATAGATAGATGTGAAAAGACAGAGACTGAAAGATAAACCGATCAATCGGTAATTAGATAGATAGGAAAAGACTGAAATACACAAGATAAATTGATTGATGGATATGAAAATAATCCTCTCTCTCTCTCTCTCTCTCTCTCTCTGTACTTTTTCTTCTTCTTTCTCTTTCTCTCTCTCTCACGATCACACACTTACGCACACACACACACACACACACACATATATATAGAGAGTGAAAGGGGGGATAGACGTAAAATTACCTTTATTTATAAATATACTTATATATATATAAACATCTTCATATATATATATATATATATATATATATATATCATCATTAGGTCATGCTAATAGCAGTGCTTCTCTTGACTCCCTCTCTCTCTCTCTCTCGCTCCCTCTCTCTCTCTCTCTCTCTCTCTCTATCTATCTATCTATCTATCTATCTATCTTTATCTATCTCTCTAGCCATCCGTCCTCATCGGCCTTCGCTCTTGGCAGATCAGATACATAGAAGCCAATGTTGCATTTAGCTGAGTGTAATTTTTTTTTATTGTCGGCTAGCACTGGTGTGTCCATGTGTGGGAGTTCACCGGATTATGTCACTTATAAGTTCGTCTATAATTCCCCAGCAGTTTTCAGTATGCTTTGTTTTTCCTACTAGAATGGTTTCTAAGATGGGAGGTAAGTGGCCGCATAGCTGCTGTTTTGTTGAGTGTTTCTCACAGGATTTGTTTCAAAACATCACTCAGCATCCTTTTGATGTTCCTGTCTAGCTTCATCTCTAAGTGTTTTATTAAAGTTCTCGTGGTGCAACCATAAAGTAGTAGTGACACGGCTAGGACTCTGAAGAATTTGATTTAATCAAATATCAGAATTCCATATATATATATATATATATGTGTGTGTGTGTGTGTGTGTGTGTGGTGCGGTAGATGGATAGATAAAAAATACAGACTAATAAATAAAAGTCTGACATCGATAGATAGATCGATAGATAGATTGGAAAATACTCATGCATATACACACATGTAATTTGGTAGATGAGAAAAGAATAAGATCCATAGAGAGATGCAAAAAGACAGGAAAATAGAAAGACAGACAGACACGAAAAGACTGATGATAGTATCCTCGTTGTGTAATGGTTAAAGCGCTGGTCTACGGAATTGTAGTTAGCGAGTTCAAACTCCATTCACGTCATTACGTTCACTTTCAGACCAATACCCTTGAGAAAGGTATAAACCCCTTTATCCTTCCAATCATGGGTTAAATAGTACCACTACTGTCCTTCTAGTCTCATGGATTTGGCATTAGATTACCCAAAAAGGTTGATATGCCATTAAACAACAGAACTAGAAATGACTGATATAGATCGATAGAGAGACAAATAAATAGATAGTTTAACGTACACATACAGTCACACTCGTATGCACGTTCACAAACACACCGTTGTATGGATTTATACATGCATACATAAATATAATAGGATTCAAGGGAACATACAGATAGATAGATAGATAGATAGATATGTATCCAACATAATCATAAGAACGTTTCAATACACACTCATGTGTGTAGATAGATAGATAGATTTATTGATAGATAGATAGATAGATAGATATGCGTATGTATGTAAGCTGTACGTGTGCACAACCCGGAGTTAATGCAATTCCATTTGTTTTTGTTTGTTTTTGTTTTTTTTTTGCTTTTTATTCTTTTTTTGTTATTGTTTGTTTTTTTTGTTTTTTGTTAGTTTTTTGTTTTTGTTTTTTTTTGTTTTTTTGTTATCTCCATTCATATGGAAAGATTTCTCCTGCAGCTATTTTTTCATCTTGATTCATTTTTTTATTTATTCATTCGTTGATTTTGTTTTTTAATGGCTGAAGAAGCCAAACAATAAACCTAGCCATTTTCTCAGCATTCTGGTCGAAATTTACAGCTCTTCCCCTTCAAAATAACCACTTTTTGTTCAACATTTTGTTTCCGAATGGAATATATCTAAATGGCATTCGCTGAAAATGTTTTAAGGGTTTATGCATTATTTTGAATTATTTAGTTTTAGAATTGAGATCCAAAATTATATCTCACATGTCCTACTTAATGTGCACAAGAGTCTAAAAAGAAAAGAAATATATGTGTCTATCTTTGTCTATGTGTGTGCAAGTTTATAATATATATATATATATATATATATATATATATGTGTGTGTGTGTGTGTGTGTGTGTGTGTACGCGCGCGTGCACATACACACTTATATGTATATAAACATATGCATAAATATTTATGCATAAACCTACACCCCTACATACATATATTGTAAGTATATATATATATATATATATACAAATATTCTCGTGAATTATAAATGATCATATAAATCTATGTATGTGTTACAGCCCATGTGTAAATTTGATAGAATTTAAACGTGTAATAAGCAATCTGTTTTTTTATTGATGACAAAAAACAGATAAATAATAATAATAATAATAATAATAATAATAATAATAATAATAATAATAAACGGGAAACATTTTCATAAAAATCTTAAAAATCGAAAGATAATTTTCAAAAAACTAAGGAATTGGCAATCATATTTATTTATTATACTTATCAATTAATTTTTTATATCTTTTTTTTTATTTCGATTGGAAGCGAAATTTTACTCCTTACAATACTGCAGTTACGTGCAAAAGAAAAAGATATTTAAAAAAAAAAAATATTCTCTTTCTCCACTTAATTCATTATGTACTTTTGCATATATATTTTTCTTTCTTCACTGAGATTTCTTCTCATTGTTCTTCTTTTCATCCCGTTTCTCCATTTTCTGTCATTCTTTTTTCCACATTCATAAAACAGTAAGCGGAAAATATCACTTGCGTATATCCATGCAAATATACAATACTTTCGTGTAAATCTCCGTATTACTGTTTTAAACTAGATTCACAAAACGCACAAAACCCACGTCAATATAAAACAAGAAAACAATTATTCATTTGTATTTAAGCATGAATGTATATATTATTTGGAGTCATAAAAAAATTCCCTTTTTTTAAAAGTAAGTTGTAACCACGCATTCCAAACTTCCAGTGTTTTAAACGCAACCGGAAATCACCTGATTAAAGAGTACCTTTATTGATCATTCTTATTGTAGTAGTGAAAGGGTGTGCATCACAATTTAATCTATGAACTCATGTTTCTAAAATGGACGAACTGAAAGTGCATATTCGACTTGTAATGTTATAGGAGTTTAAGAATGAAAAAGACGCAACAGAAACAACTTAGAACATTTGTAGGATTTATGTCCCTGGTATAATTACTCACCCCCAAGCCGAAAACCGGTTTTCAAAATTTCATTCTGGTGATTTATCAGTGAGTTATAAACCCACACCAGGACGCTCATCAGACCTCGATTATGAGAATCGGTGGAATGCAATACGCGCAGAAGTACTTGAGTATTAGCACTTGCTTTCAATATATCCCAATTTACCATCTGACCCCAGCTTGAACAAGAGAGGAAAAGTTAGCAAAATGAGTGTTTGGCTTCCTCATACTCTTAGTAGTTTGGTTTGGTTTTCGATGTTGAAACAGTTCTCTTTCAAGCCATTCAGTTTGGCATAAGTGCACTGTTTAGCTCTATTTGACCCATATATAAGACTCTATCAGATGCTACCATTCCGAATAAGAATGAACTAGGGAACGATGGTAAAAAAGGGTACTCCGCATTCCCCAAAACTCCAGCTTTACTGGAGCCTCCACATCAAATTGTTTAGTGTCATATCCAGACAACACGTTGGGGGAAGTCAGTCTAACTCCTCTGTAGAGTATTCTGTCAGTGTATTCTGCAGCCTCAGCCAAGTGGGTCATGCTCTTAGTGAGAAGAATAAGGAAGATCGCATATCCATGGTGACAAGTCTTCTTTCAAGGCATAGAAATGACCCGTTTCCCATAGATATAATTGCTGATGTATCTTTTATGACAATGTTCAACACTAAAGGCAGTGGATTGACAAAGATGAATCTCAGTAGCTTACCACGATGATGGAGTTTCATAGAAGAAAACTTATACAATGTGTAAGATGGAATCACCGGCGTATTATTCATTTCGAATTTTTGAATAGCAATCGGGGACTCAATGCAGAATTATAATCACAGCAGCTGCAACGTGTGCATAAAAATCTTATATGAAAACGGCCCGCACTCTTTAATAGAAGAAACGTTGTGTTTCTCCTAAATAACACAAGATCATATACGGCAAGATTTATGCATGAAAAAATATTGGATTTAAGCTGGTCTGTTCTACACCATCCACCATATTCCTCAGACCTTGCACTAAACGATATCCACCTTTTTCATTATGTACAAAATGCTGTGAATAGTACATGAATGATTATTTGTATCAGAAGTAAACATGAAAAGAGTTGGATATAAGAATATAGATGATTAAAGATAATTGAATCTCCATCAAGCTAATATCTGATCATTTTCTTTTCTTTTTTTTTTTTTTTTTTAGATATAATTGATCTTCGTTTGGACGAATGCACCGTGTGTTTACTGTTGAAACATATTCTTTTAGTAGTGTCTTTTAAGTCTGGTGAATGTTTAGTAGATACAAAGAAAACTTTTCCTGCTCATTTAATGTAACGGCGTAATAATGCTGTTTTGGATAAAATTTTCAACCCGTAACAGCATCAATATTCTCTCCAATACAGCTTTATTTCAGCTCTAGCAAAAATTATGGCATTAGGACTGTCAGAGAATGTTTCCGTTATTTATTATTAGTTTCTCTTTTGAGAGTTTTTCACACCAACGTTAGCTGATGTTTTTCACTAGAGTCTAATTAACAGCAAGTCTCCTCAAGTTTCCACTATTCCTCTCAGTATTTTGGTTGGTCTCAACAATGTTGTAGTTTGAATGGTATCCACTCGTCCTCTTATTTCCTAGTTCTCCAGTCCCTGTACCAAACCTTTCGAGACTGAACCAAGAACACCAATTATAATGGGTATCACCAACTTTTTTAGTTCTCGAGTTAGGTCTTGGTTATTGTCATTATTCTTTACTCCTCTCAGAGTTTTGCACACCAACGTTAGCTGATGGTTTCTCACTATAGGCTGAGTGACAGCAAGTCTCCAGGACTTTTTCTTTGTATTTTGGCTGATCATCATAATGCTGTAGTCTGGATGAACTCTATTTATCCTCTTCTAATCATTTTACCAATCCTTTGGGGATTATTCAAAGAGCACCAACTATGATTGTTATCATCCTGTAAATAATTTCATATTTCTTCCCCCAACTTCGTGTTTTCCCATATTTTCCTCGGCATGGTTACAAAAGATATACCATCAATTTAAATGATCAATTTAAATGATTTAATTTAGATTGTTTAAGGAATATTTATGAAGCCAAAATGTGCAGTTATTAAATTGAAAAAAATATTTTATGTCTTACCTGCTATTAGTTTATTTACTGCTAAATATACCATCAATTTAAATGATTTAACCTTATTTGTTTAAGGAATATTTTATGAAACCAGAATGTTCACTTTTTTTTTCTTGTTCTTATTAGTTTATAAGTGCTAAAAAAAAAGGGGTGGGAACATTTTCGAGTGGACTAATTCCATATTTTTCTCGGGGATAGTATAATTCGAAACGCATTTTTCAAGATTTGTAATAAAAAAAAATTATTCCCCTAATCTGATACAAATTTAAATCCATGGAGCACTTAACAATTATTTTTCAAGTTTGTTGCATTGCCCTTTTGTTGACCAATGTGTGCCTTGCTTGGATGATCGGTCGGCTCCCATCACCTTACTTCACTTCAGTTCCTTCTTCACGTCTCTTCGTCTTTTCTTCGGTCGCTTCGTCTTTTCACCAAGGTTGATCTGATGTCTCTTTTATGTTGCCATCTTTGTTCTTATTTGTTGATGAAAATAGCAACCCGACCATAATTTCAAGTGTATATATTATCTTTATTTATAGGTGGCTTTTAACCATTACCGGCTCTTTTAACCATTAACGATTCCCTAATGTCAAGGAACAAAATAAAGGTGGACGGGTTGACATGCCATTAAAATCAGTCTGTCCGATAAATAAAAAAAGAGTACCGTGTTTGTGGACATATAAGATGCACTTTTTAATTAGAAATATCTTTTGAAATTCCCTTACGTCTTATATGATATACAAAGGTTTAAAATTCGCGATTGTCGGCCAATATCAGCTCCCTGGCAATCCTTGTTAGCTTAGACTTTAGAGTAACTTTCATATACCTATTGTCATAATTTAAAAGGCTATTATGCAGATTAAAAGTATTTGCATTGATAATATTCATTATATTAATTTCATCACGTTTCATATTTGTACTTTTTCTTGATAAGCCCTGCTGAAATTGGGGTGTGTCTTATACACCCGTGCGTCCTATATGCCGTCAAATACGATGATTCGTTGTTTTTAATTAGAATGAGATATAGATAGAAAGGTTTGGTTTCTTTGTTTTTATGGCATGTCAATTTTTTAGGCTTATTTAATGCCACAGCCACCCTTGTGCAAGAACAGCAACCATAATTTTAACCCTTAGTCGACGGGATAAAAGTGTTCATAACTTTCCTGAGATTATGTCCGAAATTGAGCAAAATAGGGCGACTGGAGTTCGGACTTCCTTACTACGATTGGCCAGTCCAGCGTATCAGCCAATAAACCACCCGGACTTTTCCGTAGATGAAAAGGTAGAAAACAATCTTAAATAAAAGAAGAACTTATACATTTGTTTTTCGAGCGAGACGAAAAATAGAACAAAAAAGAAATAAACGTTTTATTTAAAGACGAGCATTGATCTTCTTATGTATTTAAAGATAAAAGATAAAATGCATTTATGAAATAATTTTGATAGATATTTTCGCGAGATTCTATGGATACAAAAAATATGATTATAACATACAAGGGTCGGCTGAAAAGTTCATAGGCTGACCAAGATATTCTCATGGAATGTGGCAAAATGAGGTTTATTCGAGGGTCGGATGGAATGGTTGCAAAAGAGGTTTATTTTTTCAACACTATTCCCTTTGTGGTCAGCACACTCATTCCATCCGTGTTGCAGTGCTTTGATCCCCTTAGGCAAAATGTCGAGAGCAGACATGACGTCTTCAACGCAAACAATAGATTTAAAAGAAAGAAAGAAAGAATTTGGTTTGGTTTGGTTTGATTTTATGGCATATCAACTATTGTAGGATATTTTATGCCAATTCTATTTTTATACTTATCATCATCATCAAGATGTCGCGCTGCCAGCATGGCTCTACCTGACCTTCTCTCGCGATCCTTCTCTATCGTCTGTCACTCCCGGGACGTTTTCCAGGCTACATCCTGTATCGGCCAAGAGCTGTTGTATATAGGTTCTAATTAGTCGTCCTGCCTTTGCTCGTCCATATTCAGAGGTCCACTGGAGTATATCGCATATGAGCTCGTCCTTACTTCTCAAACAGTGTCCGGCTTGTCTGGTTCATCTAACTTTGTAAGTTTCGTGATGGATGATAGGTGGCCGCACAGGTGCTGTTTTGTGGAGTGTTGCCACTAGGACTTGTTCAATATTGCTTGCAGCATTCTTGTGGAATTGCCGTCAAGCTTTTTCTCCATACATTTTGTTAGCGTCCATGTAATGCTTCCATATAACAGTATGGACACGACTGCTACTAGGAAAAAACTACCTTTTATTTTATCAGTCAGGTCTGACTTATATATGACCGATAGCCTATCGATAGGTTGATGTCATCTCTGTTGATGAAACACTGCTTACTAGGTAGGTTAACTTGTCCACTAGTTTCAAAGGACCTCCCTTTAGTGTAGAGATGTCGCCTCTTTGATTAAAGCACATGTATTCCATCTTGTCTGCGTTGACATGGAAGCCTATGCCAGCAGCTGCTTGTTCCAGATTATGTAACAGGGTTTCGGCTTCGGCTGGTGTATTTGTCAGAAGTGCTATATCATCGACAAAGTCCACGTCCGTAATTGTTTGTTCGGAGTATCTTTGCCAGCTTGAAAAGGTTTTCTTTGATTAAATCAATAGATGTTCTTAGCACGTATTTAGTTTAATATGAGTACAAAGTTTAGTTCTATTCGACCCATAGATAGGACCCTATCAGATGGTACCACTCTAGGCAAGAGTGGACCCGAGAGCGATGGAAATAAAGGGGTACTCTGCATTCCTCAAAGCTCCACCCATCAGATTATTTTATCTCAAGCAATTCAGTTATAAGTACACAGTTTGGTAGTTTCTATTTCTATTTCGAGCCATTCAACAGAGTTAAATGGTTCTATTTCAGACAATTCAGCTTAGAATACAAAAACAGTTCTATTTCAAACAATTCAGTTTAGCATAAGTACACAGTTTAGTTCTATTTAAGCCTTAGATAGAACTCTATCATGTGCTACCACTCCGATCTAAAGTGTACATGGGAGCGATGACAATGAAAGATTACTCTGCATTCCCTAAAGCTCCAGGATTACTGGAAGCTCAACATCTGATTGTTCAATGTCATATCTAGGACACTCATCGGTAGTGGGGAGGTCTTACCCCTCTACAGAGATGCAGCCGATTTATTCTACAGCCACAACCGACTGCGTAAAATAGAATTATATTTAAAACAAAAATAATATATCATTATTTTAGGAAGAGTGATATTTCAAAGATGACAGTGTTTTTTTTTTTAATGACACGGAGGGTTAAGTGAATTAAAACAATCCGATAAAAAAGGATTGTTTGGATGCACAGGCAAGTAGAAAAATAATACGCATGGTTTTACTAAAAGTTGAACTCTTGCCTTCAACTGAATTTGTCTTTCTGACGAGATACTGCGTCCTTATTATAGAACAAGTGGATTTCAAGATTCGTACAGATGCTTATGTCATACATGTTCAGGCGAGTCACAAAAATGCAAGGATAAAGTATGTATTTGTTCGAAGATCTTAGTTCTGAATAGTTTAACGTTGAATAGATGTTGTTTTTTCCCCATTCAATCTCAGTCTAACCTTTCATTGGATGAACGTAGGTGTGATACATTTCTTTCTTTCTTTCTTTCTTTTTTCAAGATTTTTTTTTCTTCAATTATCAATTATCTCCTTCTTTAAACTGATTGTCTATATATAAAGCTGCTTATTACGTCAGGGTTCAAACCTTTCCCAAGTGTATTTGCCCGAAAGTGAACGTAATAGCACAACTGGAGTACGAACTTGCTTACTACGATTCCGTCCATTGCTTTAACCATTACACCACGAGGACACCCACTTGTTTGTGTGATTTGTGCTTGTGTTTGGTTTGGTTTGGTTTGGTTTTATGGTATATCAACCAGTGTAAGTTATTCAGGGTCAAATATTCTCGATACATATATTTATCAAATATATATGATTTGTATACACATTTTGTTGATAAAATTCCCAAACGAGCCAGAGCTCTTTTTGCACACAGTTAAATGGTTTGGTTTAGTTTAATTTTATGGCACATCCACCATTTTAGGGTATTTAATTTCAAATCCATTTTTATTCTTATAAACAGTTCTATTTCAAAAAATCGATTTGGTATAAGTATAGGTTTCGTTTACATGTTAAATGACAAAACAGTTTTATTTCAAACGATTCAGTTTAGCATAAGTAGGCAGTTTAAATATAAAATATTTTTATTTCAAACAATTCAGTTTAGCATATCCATATTTTTGTTGACACAGTTAAATGTAAAAACAGATCTATTTCAAACAATTCAGTTTAACATAGGCACACGGTTTACTTCTGTTTGATTCATAGATAGGACCCTAGCAGATGCAGCCACTCCGGGCCAGAATGAAACTAAGTGCGATGGCAATAAACGGTTACTTCACTTTCCCTAATGTGTGTGTGTGCTTTTATGTGTGTTTGCGTGTGTGTTTACGTGTGTGTGCTCATGTACGTGTGCTTTTATGTGTGTTTGTGTGTGTGTGTGTGTGTGTGTGTATTCTCTGCATATTTATGTGTATGGACTTTAAGCATATGTGTGAGTGTGAATTTTTGTAGGTATGGTTGAAATGCATGTGTGCATGTGTATGTGTGTTTGTGTGCGTGTGTAATTGTGTTCGTAAGTTTTGTACGTGAGTGCTTCTGTATGTGTACGTGGGTTTTTGGGTGTGTATGTTCATGTGTGTTTATTTGCGTGTGTTATTGTTGGTGTACTTGAATGCATGTGTATGTGTGTTTGTGCATGTCTATGTATTTGTATATATGTGTGTGTGTGTCTGTGTATGTGTGCCTGTGTATTTTTGCATGTGTGTGTGTGATTATACTGGTGTGTTTTGTGTGTGCTTTTTTCGTGCGAATGTGTTTGTGTATTTGCGTGTGTTTGTGTTTGTACGCGTATGTGTATGTGTGGGTGCAGGTATTTTGAGCGTATGTGTTTGTGGGTGTGTCTTTTTGTTTGGTGCTTGAAAGGTATGTAAGCACACGAGCGTGCGTGTGTGTGTGTGCTTATGTGTGAATTTTGAGTATGCGTGTTTTTGTGTGTGTATGTGTTTATGTGTGCGTTTTTTTGGTGGTTTTCGTGAAATGCATGAACGTGTGTGTGCGTGTGTGTGTGTTTTTTGTGCGTATGTGTGTGTTTTGAGTATGTGTTTGTATGTGTATGTGTTTATATGTGTCTTCTTATTAGTTTTCGTAAAATGCATGTGCGTGTATGTGTATGTGTGTGAGTGTGGGTTTGTGTTAGTGTGTTTTTGCTGATTTGGTGTGTATGCGTGTTTTTATGTTAGTGTGTTTTTGTTGGTTTTCTTGAAATGCATGTGTGTGTGTGTGTGCTTGTGGGTATGTGTGTTTGTGTGTGTTTTTGTGAGATATAGATTTTACTGTTTACAATCCAATTATTTGCATTTTTTCCTCTCCCAAGTTGTTAGTCCGTTACTGTATATCTTTATAAAATGTTTTTGCAATATCATTGATGTTTATTTTGAAGGCTGCCTTTGCCATAGCCTTGACATGTCTTAGGATTTCCTGTGTATAATGTTCTTTACTCATGTTTAGTTAGCTTGAAGAAAGGACAATCTCATTTCTATCTTCTTTATTTGTTTTTATGTATTTGGACGTTACACATTATTATATTACATTGTTAATGGTTTAATTTGGTTTAAATTTATGGTATATCAACCCTTGTAGGTTATTTAATGCCAAATCCTTTTCATACATATATATTAGATGTATGGTTAATATTTTTAAACGAGCCAGTGCTCATTTTTTTCACAGTTAAATGGTTTCACTTATTTCTATCTAATATGAATGCACAGTTAGATGATCAAATAGTTCTACTTCAAACAATTCAATTTATCATAAGTACACAGTTTCTGGTATATACAGTCATTTATTTAAATAATTTTTGTTTACACGCACTTAAATATAAAAGCAGTTCTATTTCAAACAATTCCGCTTAGCATGATTTCAGTTTTTGTTGACACACAGTTAAATGATCAAACAGTTCCATTTCAAACAATTCAGTTTAGCATAAATATAGATTTTGTTAACACACAGTTACAAGTAAGAACAGTTCTATCCCAAACAACTCATTTTAGCATAAGTACAGAGTTTAAATGTTAAAAAAATTCTATTTGATCCATAGTTTGGACCATATCACGTACTACGACTCCGGGTAAAAGTGGACCTGGGAGTGATGGCAATGAAGGGGTACTCCACATTCCTCAAAGCTCCAGAATTACTGGCGACCCAGCACCAGATTGTTTTATGTCATATACAGGACACTCGTTAGGGGATCATCCACAAATGCAGAGATGAAGTCGGTGTATTCTACAGCCCCAACCGAATTGGCTAAATTAGTTTAGTTTCCAGTTTTCATTATGTATATTCTTCTGAAGGTGTATTTTAATTAAAGCTATATAGTTTGTTTGTTTGTTTGTTTATAATCACACTGACAGCAATGTGTGAAGTACTTCTTTGTTTATCTATATAAATAATTACGATGAGCTTGTTCGTTTTTCTTTAATAGACGACCAAACACTTTATTTGAAAGCTACCCCTAATTGTTTGAAACTATCCCTGTTGAATCAAGTGAAAACTTTTTCAATATTCATTGCCTTTTTTTTTAAATCCCACCTTTATTTCTCTATGATGACAATTTATTTGCGCAATGTTGCATGGTATCAAGTATTCCTATCCAATGCTAATAAGTTTTAAATAGCGTTATTTGACTAATAAATATGTCCCTCAGAGGAACTACCACTCCGGATCTGAGTGGACCTGAGAGTATTAACAATAAAGAGGTACTTCACATTCCCAAAAGCTCCAGAACTGGAGCCTCACCTTCGGATGCAGCTTAGTGTCATATTAAGATAATTGATTACAAACGGGTCACATACTTCGACACTTCCTTTTGATGTAATAAGGAGGGGGTTCTGGGGGATCGCAATCCACTGGGCGAAGTTCACTTCGTGTTTTTTTTTCTTTGGTTTTGGTTTGCTTTTTGGGTATTGGTGTATGCAGGTGGGTTCGTGTTCTTCCCGAAAACAAAAAAAAAAACAAACTATACTCTTATTGCTGAAAGAAAGCTGATAAAATGAGGTCTGGTCCTTTATTTGTCAACAATTTCGGTTTATAGGAGGCGCGCTAAGCACAACGGTTACCGTTTTTGAAAAGAGAATTTGTGACCCGAGTTCGGATCCTGAACAGGGCTCTTTGAATTTCTATTTACACAAATGCGCTGGAAAAAGGCATGAATACTTCTCTTTTCTACCTAGCTATGGGGAAATTGTACGATAGACTGTGTTCTTTAGCTCTTGTAAGACAACCAGCCTTAGAGAAAGAGAAACTTTGAATTCAATCCAGCTACTGTATAGTTGCATTATTTAGTGTTTAAGGAAACACCTGGTGACAAAGCTAGATAGAAACTATACTATAATGCGTATTGCTTTGAATCAATCCTCGGAATAGTCTAATGGTGAGATTCCTGTAATACTGGAGCTTTGGGGAATGCGGAGTACCCTTTTATTGCCATCGCTCCTAGATCCACTCTGTTTCGGAGTGGTAGCACCTGATAGGGTCCTATCTATGGGTCAAATAGAACTAAACTGTGTACTTATGCTAAACTGAATTGTTTAAAATGGAACTGTTTATATTGTCACGTGGTATCCCACTGAGAAGATAGAAATAAGATTACTACTATCTTCTTGTTTGAATTAACAGTAGCAAGCCATCAGAGAATGACCGTTAAGAACAGATGTTTGTACTCGGGAAGGAAGAAGGTAGAAGACAAATGATTGGCTGGGACCCTAAAACGGAAGTGGCACCTTCTTCCCGTCAGCGAAAAAAAATAATAAGAAAGTTAGTTGTTGGACAGGGTTCGTGGCGGACGGAACCAAAAGCCAAGTACTCCGGGTAAAAGAAGACGAAAAGAATATCTCGGACACGAAGGAGCCAGTTCTTCAAGCCAGTATTAAAAATAGCATAAAGTCTATTAGCCCGTAAAAGAGGAAACATTCTCCACAGGAACCCCGTCGAAAAAAAAAGATAAGTAAACTTTGAGACCGTTTCTCCTTATACCCAATTTTATATACCCTCTCTCTCTCTCTCACACACAATTTGAAGAAAAACGAAAGAAAAGAAAAGAAGAAAGACAGTTATGTTCATGGACTATTCATTGATTATATATTTGACACGTTGAATGTGTATATCTTTGTGCTGTAAAAGATTGATATATTTTAATGTTCCCTCGTGCCTGAAGTTGTTATTTGCAGCGTCTGATACGAATTTGTTATTTTCATGTTTCTTTTCCAGCTTCACGTCGCCTTATGTTATCTTGCTTAAAATTGTCCCATAAATTCCTTTAAAATATCACACGGGAAACCGGGATTGCCGACTACTTTACTAATATTATTACGACTAAACCTAGTGGTCCATATCTTCCATTGTTCTAGGGGAGGAAGTCTAGCGGCCTTGGTGGGTGTGTGGATAGTGTGATCAGTCTGGCCATAAATTAATCCCCCACATAATATGCCAGTTCTTATACCGAGGAAAAACTCTGAACGAGGACTTATTCTACAAGGGATCAAGTGCCAACCTGCCCCGTCTTCACGCGTGCGAAAATAAAGTCCTGTTTTGGGATTTTAAAGAATTTGCCGTCACAATATGGATAAAAATGGATTTGGCATTAAATAACCTTCAATGGTTGATTTACCATAAAACACAAACTAGGAATCCCGACAACCATGTTCAAATTGATCAGTATCTCAAGTAACACTTTTAAACTTATTTTTTAAAAAAAATCACCCTCCAGTTTTACATAAAACAATCAGTAAGTCAAGAATAATCCCAGAAATCCGCGAAAATACATTGGTTGTTGAAGTCCTCTTCAAACCTTAGTTTGATTTGGTTTGGTTTCTTTGTTTAAAAGCTATTTAATACCAAATGATTACTTGTAGATGGACCAAAGAGATAGTATTTAACCCATCGCTAAGGTGGGGGATGAGGGTTCATAACTTTCTTAAGGATATGAATTCGAAAATGAACACAACAACGCGACTGTAGTTCAATCTTGCTAAGTACGATGTCGCAAACTTGTTCGTTAGTAAATACACCATAGTGACCTCTCCCTACAAGCCTTTAACATTGTTGGAAAATTTACCAAAACTAAAAATGTCATTTGGTGTCTACAACGATTTTCACAAAAATTCTAGTAATCCAAAGTATATATGTGTGTGTGTGTGTGTGTGTGTGTGTGTGTCTTACGAGGTTCACGTCAATTTAGCCCACTATGTGTAAAAATTTCGGAACAAAACGCAGCATATTATTGAAATATTCCGATTTGGTTTGATTTAGTTTAGTTTTATGGCACATCAGCCATTGTAGGTTATTAATGCCATATCCGTTTTTAAACATATAAACAGTTCTATTTCAAACAATTCAGTTTAACATACAAAAGCATTTCTATTTCAAACAATTCAGTATAGTATAAGTACCCTGTTTAGTTCTATATGACCAATAGATAGGACTGTATCAGTTGCTACCACTCAAGGAACAAGTGAACCGAGAAGCGACAGCAATAAATGGGTACTCCATATTCCCCAAAGCCCCCACATTACTGAAGCCTATCCATCAGATTGTTTAGTGTCATATGCAGGATACTCGTTGGGGGAGTATTACCCTTTTGCAGAGATGCAGTCAGGGTATTCTACAGCCTAAACCGACTGCGACAGATATCTTCCGAATTATTGTGATAAAAAGTTAATGCTGATATGAATATAATATATGAAAAAAGCTAATAGCAAAACAGATAACAGGACCGTACTGTCGCTTAGGCTTAGAATACACTAAATTTACCACCAACAAAGGGATACAACCGCCCTACACCTACACACACAACAAAAGAAGGTACGTTCTAGGTATGACAGTAAAATCCATCTAATGGTGAGACTAGTTCTGTCGATCTGGAGAGTTTGGAGTACCCCTTAATAACAATCCTAGGTCTACTCTGACTCCGATTGGCAGAACCCGTAATAGTCCCGTGTTTAGGTCAATAGATCTACTTAGATATCATTTGTATTAGAAATTTTTGATATGATATAAATGAACAGTGTACAATTTTTTTAAAACTCTAAACCAACAACATATGTATACTTAAATATGTAGGGTACTAATGTTAATGAATGAAAAGACAATATTAACAATAGTATGACAAAAAATAAAGAAATGCATTTCTTTGATGGGAACTGAAATGTAGAAGTGTATACAGCGATTCGTGTATCAAGTCACTACCGTATCGGCTAGTTCTGGCAGCAGCGTGGATAAGATTTTTATCCAACTTGAAATTGTAATATGACACCGTTGTTTGAAGATGAAACGAACAAGGCACCGCTGAGAAAACAGTTTATCCGTATCACTCCGGGTTGTTGTGAGTATCTAATCTGTGTTGTCTGGAAAATTGTGTTTTTTTATAGCATCAAGGTGGATCCCACGCGCACGCGTTGACTTTCGAAAATTCTTTGGGCGCGTATTTTAGAGACCTCCAATTGGTCCCAGAAAACATTTTCAATAGTTTATTTTTAAACACCTGCGTGGGCGTTTGTTCGAGATCTTACCGCCAACTTTGATTCGTTTTTTCCAGAAAATTCTTTTGACAAGGAAATTGCATCATTTCCTATAAATATACACAGAAATATAGATATAATTGTACACGTTTCCTTAACCTTTAGGTATTAAATAAACCCAGATTGACATACCGTTAAAATCAATCAACCAATCAATTATCTTCTTATAACCATCTGTGACCCAACATTTTACCCAGCGTAGACGGTTATATCACCTAGTTTTATATACTCGATTGTTTCTCTTTGATGTAATTTTCCGGTAAAGTTTGGCTTCAAAATGCTTGTTACAAAGTATGATGAACGAGATATTGATGGTTAACTTCGCTTGCAATTATACCCTGATGTCTCCTGATGCCTGCAGCATCGTTCCAGCTTCATTAATCTTTCAGAAACCACGGCATGTTGAGAGGGCTAACAAAAATGTATCGACACAATCTCCGCTGGGTTTCTTGTTTCTGTACTTGCGCTAACACTCCAGGATGTAACGGTTATCAGGTGCATCTCGTAGGTCGACTAGAAAATTATTTCTAAAGAATAGAGACACCGGTCAGTCAAATGAATACTTTCTATTGATGGTCATTCAAAAGAGCACTCTATTATTTTCTAGGTCAAGGTCTTTGTTGTATTTTGGTCACAGTGGTTAACTTCAACGGTCAGCTAAAGGTCAACTAAAGCCAATCGCGCTGTAGGCGGCCATGTTATTGGATTGTACTCAAATCAACATCTCTATCCATGTATTTACTTGCCCACGTAGACGTCCATTAATCTTAGTTTCTGTAGCTGCACCAGTAGGGCAAAGTTGTTGCTCGTTTGGTAAAACGGTTGTTTTTCATTTAAATACTGCAATTTGATACGAGGTGGATATCATAAAATTTATCAAAATTGAATATCGAGAAATATATTAGATTTTTTACCTGTTCAAAAAAATAAATATATCACAATTTTCATCAACTATTAATCATTTGCTGATTGATCAATTTAAAAAAAAAACATTACAACACATCTCGGGTTATTTAAAGCTCAGATATTAAAGAATAGCGTTCATTGTGTATTTATATTTACATTTTTTGTTTTATTATTTCTTAAGAGGCAGTTTGCTTGTTTTTTGTTTTTTGGGTTTTTTTTTAGGGGGGTTGTATGTTTTGCTTAGTTTTGTTTTCACACGGCTCTATCGGATATGAATAATTTTTAAACATCATTTTGATCAATAGATCGGACTCTAAATGGGACTACCAATCCGGGCCAGAGTGGGAGTAATGATAATCAAAGGGTACTCAGAATTCCCCAAATTTCCGGAGCCTCATCACCAGATGCCGTTTAGCGCTATAAACAGCACATTTGGGGGGTAGGAGGGATTCTTGTCCCTCTGAAGACAATAGACTCAAACATTAGTGGTAAAATAGATAGATCACCAAAATATGTGTAAGTCCCAAGTTACTATACAAGAGTTTTAATAATGGAGGTTCCCGTGGTGTAATGGTTATCGTCTTAGGAAATGGACACGGCGAGACGAGTTCAAATCCTGGACACATAGAACTAAAAGTATGAATCCAATTATTCTCCCTGCAGCTATGGATAAATAGTAGGACAGACTTGGCTCTTTAGCCTTGGTGAGGCAACTAGTCTAGGAGAAGGAAAACTCTGAATTCAAACCTGTTAAACTCAACTTAAAAATTGACCTTGTGTCATATCCTGCCCGAGCGTAGGGGTTGGTAATGATAATGGTTGATATGCTATAAAACCAAACCAAACCAAATACAAGTCTTTCACTGGCTTCTCATTTGTAAATCACCCAAGACAGGCAAGACATGATGGGCACTGTTGGCGAAGCAGTGTCGTTCTCTTATTACACCACTACACCACGGGCACCTCCGGCTAGGGGTAAATAGTAGGGCAGACTGGTTCTTCAGCCTTGGTGATGCAACTAGTCTAGGAGAAGTGAAAAACTCTGAATTCAAACCGTTAAAATCCTCTTAAAAATTGATCAAGTGTCATATCCGGCCCGAGCGGAGGTGTTGGTAAATATGGATATAAGAGTTTTAATAAACCCAGTAATAAACCAAGTTTTCCTGAATCTGCCCTGTAAAAAAAGACACGGAAAATTCTCTGGGATTTTGAAATAAAATCGAATCACCCAACTCGGAACATAAGAACAGATCTAGTTTGAATCAATAAAAAGAAACAAACGTGTCGACTTAGACGTTCCAGCAGGCCATAGGGTACAACTAAAGAAAAACAAAAAAACTCACCTAGCTTTTTAGCCGTAAAAAATATTTGTGAATATGAAAATGAGAGTGAGTCCAGTCCTAGTTGGAATACTCTGAACCATCCCCAAGAATTCGAAAATAACTGAGACTTCCCAGACCACAGCAAGCCGAAAATACTCCGAGAGAGCTGAGGAGTCACTCCGGGGAAAAACTCGGTGTGGTATCTTTCTTAGTTTAATAGCTTATTAAACTTTGCGGATTATTTAATGCCAAAGCCATCTTGTAGAAGAACGGTAGTGATATTTTAACCCATAACTGGAGGAATAAGCAGGTTCATGCCTTTCCTATGAGTAATAACCCAAAAGTAAACGTTATAGCTCGACTGGAGTTCGAACACGTTTATTAGGATATCGCAGTTCAACACGTAGCCACAACACTGCGGTGAATCTTCTCATATATATATATATATATAGGTAATATTCGGTCAGGTTAAAAAGTTTGGAGTAATTCCCTCAGGACAAGAAAATCATTCAAGAGCTGAACATTTAAATTTTCCTGGTAGAGAGCTCAATGTAATTTATTACAAAGCAATATTTCTTTAAGAAAAAAACCAAAGACCGGTTAATTCATGATTATAAATTTATTTCGATCCCGTATTTTCAGTTTTTTTGTTTGTTTTTTTTTCTTCATGCTTTTGGTTCACACCAGAAACTGAAAATACGGGATGGAAATAAATTTATAATCATAAATTAACCGGTCTTTGGTTTTTTTCTTAAAGAAAAGATATATATATATATTGTGTTGGGGGGATCCTTTTAAAATTAGAACCAGGCAAAACCTACCATTATTAGCCATCCTCTTGTTGCTTTGAGTTTGCTTTTATGCATTTATTTGTATGGTTTAGATAAAGAAGTGCAAGCTGTAACATCACTAAAAGCAGGACACTGGTCCAAAAGGTTACAAAAACAGACGCGTCTGACTAGGGATCGTTACACACTGGGAATTGTGCATACAACTAGGGTCGGGTCATCTCCATCCAAAAGAGCAAATAGAATCTGACAGTTTTAAACAAGGAAAAAGAAACCTGTCAAATCGTAGTTCTGATCGACCAGCAGACAATACGCGAAAAAAAAAAAAGAATGAAAAACACTAGTGAGCTGGGGAACTGAGGAACTGAGGAACATGAACGTTAGATTCGATCAATTACAATATGAACTTTATCGTTGTATCCAGAAGAAACAGGGCACTTGAAACGATACCAAAAATACTGGAATCAAGATTCGATGCATTAGAAATTCAAACCATGGCTGTACTGTGGTCTACTGGGATTGTGAGAAATATGAGGGGATTCGTGGGATTTGAGAGGGGTGGCTGTCACTCAATCTCTAGCTATAACAACTAAGAATCTTTTCGAAATGAGCAAATGCTTGAAATATAAATCTTTCTTACGTCATCGTTCCGACAGTTCTATTTCAGATTCTGACTTTTCAAACAACTACTTAAAAGGAAAATGGGTTGAGTGTACTGTTTTAAAAGGATAGAAATCTTTCATATAAAAAAATGCTCTCATTAACGCTGAGGATTTCTATTATTCTAGATTTCAATTAGTCCACAGCTGGTTATAAATCTTGGTTCTAGTTTTTGACTCTTAAAATTTACTAAGCTTAGCTTAGTTGCACACCCCGGTCTCAGATTGCTGTTTTTGAATGGTCACCCATCAAGTAACTAAACAGGCTAACTTCGAGGTTAGAGCTAGGGCACCTCGGGTGGTGTAATGGTTAGCATGTTAGACTAGCAAACCTACACGAGTGAGTTCGGTTCTCATGGGGTGCCCCATTCATGCGGCCTTGTGCTACATCTAAGCAAAAAGCTTAGTAAATTAAAACTTCGAGGTTAGAGCTATAACTGGTGCTTTAAATGTGGCAGGATCATAATTCCTGAAAAACTAAGTGCAAATTTGATTTGACACAAATGAACATGAATAGGATATCTATCAAAATCAAACTCACAACCTAGTCATCATCATTATCATCACTAAGACGTGGCAATGGTACGGATTCCCTTGAATATCTCTCGCCGTACATCCCTATCAGCAACCACTCTTGGTAAGTCCTCTAGACAACATTCGATTTCCACACATGGCTGATGAATGTAAGTTTTTGCAAGTCAGCCAACACTGGTGGATGCATATAGTGGATTCCATAAGAGCTGGTATCTGTTTCTCCAGCCGTGCCCAACAATTCTTTCTCGTCATATTCGGATGGTTTTGTGGGATGGATGATAAGTGGTGATAAGAACAATTGGTGTTTTGTCTGTTTTACAATGCGTTTCGTTAAAGTCCATTTGGTGCAACCTTACAGTAGAACTGACATAGCTTCAGCTTAAAAGTATTCCCGTTTTGTTTTAACATTGTGATTAGGTTTTCATATGGTCGTTTACTTGTCAACAGTTGTCTATGATTTATCCATGCGTATGTGGACATCGTATTCAGTAGATGTGATATTGCGAACGAGATATATAAACTAGCCGACAAATATCAGAGGCTTACCATTTAATTAGGAGATCTTGATTAAAAGATCATATAGTTTGAATTATTGGGCAAACAATGATAGTTGAACTCAATAAAAATGATCCATGTCTGATAGTCCTCTTCACAAGCCATTCTATCATGTCAGGTGCTTTCTCATCTGCAAAAGACTATAAGACACCAATGAGGGTCGAATTCGCTACGAAA
>OY757911.1:51246357-51581357 GCA_963585895.1 Sepioteuthis lessoniana | reverse complement strand
CGTGCCTTTAGTTATAAGAAGGCAACAAAGAAGAGTCTGTGTGTTGATATGTGTTAGAATTGTCGACCAAATCATTTTTGGACCATTCAAAGTCGATGAAGGAGTTAAACTGAACAATGCTAACTTTTGGAATTTGATGAACTAAACTTTCCTTGCATCGTACAAATCCAAGTCATACATTTTCAAAGTGAAGTGTAAACTCATGCTCGACAAGTATTCTTCTGATGTATCTACGCTTACCAGTGAATTCTTTGGGCATAAAAGATTTACAGGGTAGAAGATAATGAAATAGCCACCATCTAGTCCTGATTTAGTTTCGTTTCGTTTGGTTTCATTGTATATCAGCCATTGTTAGTCATTCAATGCCAAATCTTTTTTACACATGTCTATTTAATGAATATGACTAGTCACACATTTATTTGATAACATTTTTAAACACTCATTTTTTACACACAGTTAAATGGTTCCAACTACTGCTATGTATTACTAACAATTCCATTAAAATTTCAGTCATGTCTTTACACACAGTTAAATGATCAAACAGTTTTATTTCAAACAATTCAGTTTAGCTTACATCAATGGCTTGCTCTCAGTTTAAATGTCAAACAGTTCTATTTTATTCAAAGATAGGACCCTATCAGGTGCTACCTGATAAGGGTAAGAGTTAACCTGGGATCGATGGCAATGAAGGGGTACTCCGCATTCCCCAAAGCTTCAGCATTACTGGAGCCTCTCCATCAGATTATTTAATGTCATATCGTTGGAGGGGGTCTTACCTATCTGCAGAGATGCCTTCAGTGTATTCTACAGCCCCAACCGACTTGGCTGTAGGTCCTGATCTGAATCAGATTGAAAATGTATGGTCTATTGTGAAGATGAAAGGTAGCAAACCATATTATGAAAAAGCAAAATATTATGAAAAAACAATCTCGGAAATTTAACTAGTTGAAATTAAAAAAAAATAATTAACTAAATCCATGGATAATAGATTACTAGCTGTTATTGAGAAGTTGGTTCACTATATAAAAATGTTAAGGATTCAAAGACTAATTATGTGTTTGTCATTTGCTCTTTTATAGGTTTTGATCAATTTTTGATGATTTTGTTGACGTAAAAAATGATTATTTGGTTTTTTCCTAATAACTTCAAAGGGCATTTTTTTAGAATACGTCAAAAAACTGCAATAACCGCAATAAAACATTATGATACAACCCATAATTTTAACTCTGGCTTTGTTTTGAAATCTAAATTGATTCTTTAAAACTTGACAATTTTTTTTTAAACCAAATTTGAATCATAGAAGTTTATGTGATTTGTTTAATAACTTCTAGTACATATATATATACCGGACATTGGCCTAGCAGTTAGAGTGTTCGCCAATGGCCCGGGGGACCTGGGTTCAATCCCTGGTCGAGTCATACCAAAGACTCAAAAAATGGTACTTGATGCCTCCTTGCTTAACACTCAGCATTATATGGTACGGATCAAGAGTAAAGTGGAGCAATTCAGGGAAGGAGTAGCACCCTCCCCTACACCTTGGTGTAGTAGCTATTGAAAAGGGAGCCTTCGGGTCACCCTCGACTATGGTCGCCAACTTAAAAGTATATATATATATATATATATATATATATATATATATATATAAGTTGGCGACCATAGTCGATGGCGACCCGAAGGCTTCCATTTCAATAGCTACTACTGAGGTGTAGAGGCAGGCGATGCTCCTTTATCTGGATTGCTCCACTTTACCCATATTTACCCAACCCCTCAGCTCGGGCAGAATATGACACAAGGTCAATTTTTAAGCGGAGTTTAACAGGTTTCAATTCAGAGTTTTCCTTCTCCTAGACTAGTGGCCCCACCAAGGCAGAAGAAACTAGTCTGCCCTACTATTTACCCATAGCTGGAGGGAGAATAATTGGATTCATGCCTTTCCCAAGGGTATTAGCGCTATGTGAAATGCAACCAGTCTCGTCCAGGATTTGAAATCGTGTCGCCGTGTTCATTTCCTACGACGATAACCATTACACCACGGGCTCCACTTTAACCTTGATATGTACCTTATAATGAAGTGTTAAGCAAGGAGGTATCACGTACCATTTTTGAGTCTTTAGTATGACTTGACATGGAATTGAACCCCGGTCTCCCAGACCATTGGCGAACACTCTACCTTGGCTTTTATTTCTTTTCTATCCAGGCACTGGTATTATTCGCATATAATTCTAAAGAAAAATGTTTGTAATGATTTTTATACTGACTATGCACGTTTTTAATGCGATCGTTAGAAAAGATATATCAGCCCGGCAAACATCTGTTATGTGAAATGTAATTGATGGATAAGCTGTAATTTAAAGTAATTTATCCACCAGAAACTTTTAAGAACCGAATAAATGTGAATTTTTTGAAAAAAATATTAATTGCTTCCTTTTGTCTATGCTTTAAAGTATTCGTTCAACAAAATATTATCCGTCAAACTAGAATTATATTTTGTTTATCTTGTTTATTGAATGTAAACTTTGTGCTGAATTTCAAAAATTTTGATTGATATTTATGGGTTGTAATCTTATGTCTTTTCGCCTGTTTATACACTGACGAACAACAACAACAACAACAACAACAATAATAATAATAATAATAATAATAATAATAATAATAATAATAATCATGTCGTGCCACTAGCACGGATATCCCTGACCCTCTCTCGCCACTTCATCGCTTTTGGCAGGTCTTCAGGGCTACATCCCGTATCCTCACATAGCTACTGTATGTATGTTCGAGCTGGTCGTCCTGCTTTTGCTTGGCCATATGCGGGGGTCCATAGGAGTACATCACTCATGAGTTCGTCCTTGCTTCTCCAGCAGTGTCCTGCGTGTCTAGCTCGTCTAACTTGTATAGTTTTCGTGATGGGAGGCAAGTGGCCGTACAGCTGGTGTCTTGTGGGGTGCTGCCGCCAGGACTTATTCAATATTGCCCTCAACATTCTTTTGGGATTTTGAGATATCACCTGATTTTGGCCAGACGACCAGACTTAGAAATAATCAACAAGAAACAGAGATTAGTTGTCTAAATTTCTGAGACGAAGCTTGATGATCTTTATCATTAAGGGTTTTCGGACAATTGTCTTCATCCACAACGTTTCTGGCCTTCTTAAGGTGTTTGTCGAACTCGGGAACCTACACGGAACTTCGAACTACGTCCTTTATTGAATTCAGAAACAGAGAACTTGCAGAATTGTGAACGTTGCTGTTCCAGCCGACCACAGAGTAGAATTGAAAGAAAGCGAAAAGAGAGATAAGTACCTCAACCTTGCTAGTGAGTTGAAAAGTCATAGCCCAGACACGCTTGGCGGCTCCAAAAATGTCTTGGATACTGTTGGCTTTCCGCTAAAAAGAAAGGTGCCTCACGACCCAAGCTCTGCTGAAGTAAAAAAAAAAGTCCGTATATATATATATATATATATACACACGCACACATATATATATATATACGGTGTTGTTTTTGTCATGAAATATATTGTACTCTGCTGAAGCAGGCGTGAACCTAGGAAAACAACATCCTGAAATGTAAGAAGAGTTGGTCTTATCACGTAACACGAATGGTGGCCTTACCCAGTCGCCATGTCAGGCGGCCTAAACCGACGAGCGTCCTTTTGACTGATGTCCACTCTCTCAGCACGACACCTCTATCTATACTATCGGAAGGTTTGTCATTTTCGTTAACTAGCGATCGGTGTTCAAACGCTATTTCTTCACATTATTTCTATATGACACAATTATTCAATCTATCTATCAACCAGCTACGTTCAGTTGTTTTTCTTTTTACTTTTTCCCGTTTTTTTTTTAATTCTTTTTGAGTGACTTAGTTTAGCCGATGTAATAATTTCAGACATTGCTTACAGCCTGTTTACGAAATACCTGTTTTAAATGTGAATTAATAAAAATAGGAGATTTTGTGGGAAAGTGTTTGTCCCTGTTTTTTTTTTTTTTTTTTTATGTTAATATGGTTTAGATTTCTTTTGAAGATTTTGGATACATTGTTCGTTATGCTCCTAAGAACATTTTAGTAATATAATGCGTCAGGGTAATATAATGTCTTGTAAAAGAAAAATTCTCTCTCACATTAAATTGCCGGGTTTCATGCCCAACCTTACTCAACACGATTATATCATTTATCTATTATATAGAAAACTTAAAACCCCGAAAAGAGATATGCTAAGAAATTAATACGGATTGTTGAGGTGATAACCAGTTTGGTCTCTCAAGATGTTTACGATATATTTGATTCGCCTTATAAACATTATAGTTACCTCATGCGAAAATTAACCAAGTTAGGCCAGCACTAGACATTAGATGAGCCACGCAATTTCGTAGAATGTTAGAAATCGCCAGAGTGCAAAAATCTTTATCAAAAAATAAAAATGAAAATATCTTTAAAAGAAAAATAGACTGACAATCGATTAATATGGACTCTTTCTATATTCTTTTGTGGCTATTCTCAAATTTTGAACAACGAAGCCTTAATTCAGTGATGCAAGCTATGAATTAACTTACTTGATGACTCGACAGTACACTGAACGAGAATAGAATATCCGTGAAATATACATCCGAAATGAGTTATCAATATGAATTTTTGTTTTAATGTTTATTTGTATTATATACTGAAATGATAACGTTAGCTCAATGGAAAGTCGAAACAACGTTCTAGATACACAGACAGACTTATATATATATATATATATATTACTGACCAGGTGAAGCATCCCATATTTAAACACTATTTTATTTTAAGCTATAGAGTACAATATATTTTGTGACAAAAACAATGCCATATATACATATATATATATATGTTTGTGTGTGTACGTGTATATATACGGAATTTTTTTACTTGTAAAATACATATATATATACATTATTATTATTATTATTATTATTATTATTATTAATATTATTATTATATATTTCATAAGGCAAAACTAGCTGTTGAGAATGCTGAATCGGCCCACAGGATGAAAAAAATAATTGGCACTGTGGCAAATGGAAAAGCAGGTCTAGGCCTACATCCACAGCGTTGGTGGTCCAAAGAATCCACGGCAAATAGAAAAAAAATGGTGTCGGAAAAATTCATCACCTAGAGGAAGTTAGGCGTTTTGTTACAGCTGTAGGACAAAGGAAACAGAGCGCATGGACTAAGTGGGAAAATGCAAAAGACAGAGCTGTCACATGGAGAGACCTCAAGCACATGGAACCAAAGAAATTTAGTTTCCCCATAAAAGCAGTCTACGACGTCTTACCAACACCAGTCAACCTTCATGCTTGGGGGTTAACTATATCCGACCGATGCAGAGCATGTGGGAAAACAGCGAGCCTCAAACATATTCTCACTGGATGTGTGTACGCTCTAAGAAGCTACACTTGGAGACATAACGAAGTCCTGGAGATTTTTCTGAGGTTTCAAAAACATGTTGTGAAATAAACCTCGAAATATTATCAACAACAGAGCAATTCAGTTCGTTAAAGAAGGAAATATTTCGAAAACAGCACTTGAAAATATGCGTAAACCATCATTGCTTCAGGGCTGCACAGACTGGCACGTCGCAACCGATTTAAAACATAACTTCATATTTCCAACTGAAATAACGTTAACAACAAAGCGTCGAGATTATGTCATATGGTCCGTTAAAGCAAAAAAGTTTTCGTTATTGAGTTAACGGTCCCTTGTGAAGAAAATTTCAACTGGGCACATCAGCGAAAGTTGGAAAAATATGAAGATCTGCGAGAACAATGTGTCAGAAATGGCTGGATAACGAATGTATTTCCTATCGAAGTCGGATGCAGAGGTTTTATTGCCTACTCAACCTCAGTTTTCTTAACTAATCTTGGACTTCCTCCATCAGACAAGAGGAAATACATGGAAAAGATCCAAGATAAGGCTCTAACTGCATCAGCGTGGATCTGGAAATCCCACAGAGCGACAACAATCTGACAAAGTCTGGTGGTCTCGTGAGATACTGCTGGGGCGCTAAAGGTAAATACTAATACCATTTAAAATACCTTAAATAAGAAAATTAATCAGAATAATACAGAAACAAAATAAAACAATTCATACTCACACCTGTGAACGTATGGTAGTATACAAATTATATTTCTCATTCGTCTGAAGAGATGAGATATCCTTGAACTAGTTTCTCATATTATCACAAGTCAATATATATATATATATATATAATGTCGTACTTAGGAAATTTCGAATATTTTTATTTGTCACCATCATATTAGATTTTCGAAAATAGTTGCAATGTATGGAGTCGCTCGTGATATAATGATTATCAAAGTAGAAAGTGAACTCGGTGATCCGGGTTCAAATCTAGAACTAAGCTGTTTGGGTTTTGTAAAGATATATTTGCAATGTAACAAAGACATACTTCATAGCAAATGTTTTCTATGTACCACACTTTTTATCATTAAGGGTTTTCGGACTATTGTCTTCATTTTATTGTTATTTCCACAAAGTTTCGGCCGATGTGTCCTCCGGTCTTCTTCGGGTGTTTATCGAACTCGGGAACCTTCCTGCTGGACTCATAGCGTAACGCTTATAGGCGTTGGTTCCCTAAGCTTCTAAGGAGACAATCATCTGGAGGTTGCAGGTTCAATCCTGACTGCAGGCGAGTAACAATACAGGAATACTTAACACCTGTACACGGTTATGGCTAACGGAATCAGAACAGGCGACCCCCGTGGATTCAATAAAGGACGTAGTTCGAAGTTCCGTGAAAGTTCCCGAGTTTGACAAACACCTGAAGAAGGCCGGAGGACATATATGTCGAAACGTTGTGGAAATAACAATAAAGATGAAGACAATAGTCCGAAAATCCCTTATGATAAAAATCATCAAGCTTCGTCTCGGAAATTTAGACAACTAGTACCACACTTTCTATGAACCCACTTGTAGTGGTAACCTTCTTCAAAATGTTGCATTGCCTAATTAAGTGAAAATGGGAAACTGTTAGTAACAATATGTGGTTTTGATTTCTACGTAAAATAAATTCAAACTACTGCTTCCGTAAAAAAAGCAACGGTACTAACACCAGCAGATGGATGACATTGGACTCAGGCATGGTTTCGGGACAGAAGAATCATAATCACTAACCCAGCAGTAACTTGTGATACCACTAGGCTTTGCTGGTTTTATGTCAGAGTGCGAGAATACTAGATCCATGAAAATGCAACATTTGCCTGATATTGAAACCTCTTGGAATATTTTGTTTTTCTGCTTGTAACAAGCCGAATTTAGTCAGATATGCTGAGGTCAATTTAGCAATAAAATGTCAGCAACTAATTCATTGGGAAATATATTGGTAGTCCTGCATTTTTGCACGCATTGCTCTCACTAATATTGGTACTTTTCCATCTTACTCTTACATTGATGTGCTCAGTCAGTATTTACCTGGGAGTGTCCTCGTGGTGTAATGGTTAAAGTGATGGACTACGGAATCGTAGTAAGCGAGTTCGTACTCCAGTCGCGCTATTACGTTCACTTTTGAGCAAATACCCTTGGGAAAGGTATGAACCCCTTTATCCTCACAGCTATGGGTTAAATAGTACCACTACAGTTCTTCTTGGAGAATAGCTTTGGCATTAAATAACCTACTGCCATTAAACAAAGAAACCAACCAAACATCAATATTTACCTCAAAAGAAAGATTATATCGGACATTGGCCAGGTGGTAGAGTGTTCGCCAATGACACGGAAGACTTGGGTTCAATCCCACGTCGAGTCATACCAAAGACTCAAAAAATGGTATTTGATGCCTTTTTGCTTAACACTCAGCATTATAAGGTACGGATCAAGGGTAAAGTTGAGCAATCGAGGGAAAGAAGTAGCGCCCTCACCTACACCATGGTGTAGTAGCTATCAAAAAGGAAGCCTTCAGGTCACCCTCGTCTACGTCGCCAACTTATATATATATATATATATATAAGGAAGACAGAAAGAAAGTGGAAGTGACAACGCTTTACAACAGTGCTTATTCTATACATTCAGGGAATAAAAAAGAAAGAAAGAAAAAAAGATAGAAAGTAAGAATGGAACATACAGAGAAAAAGAAATGGAAGAAATAATAGGAAACATACTGATAAAGGAATCAAATAAAGAACTCTTACTTGAAAACTTATTTTGAAAGTTTATTTTTAGACAAAATTCATGAGATTTGCAATATATATATATATATATATATATATGTGTGTGTGTGTGTGTGTCAACCCCTCCGCACGGGCAGGACGTGACTCAAGGTCAATTTTTAAACGGAGATTAACAGGTTTGAATTCGGTGTTTTCATTCACTGGTTGCCTAACCAAGGCTAAAGAACACAGTTATATATATATATTGACAACAAGTCATTCGAACAAATGCCATATGTACAGATTAGAGAGATTAAGACTCATAAATATCTCTAAGATTTTAAATTCATAGAGATCACTTAATCCCGGCTAGTAAACCAGACCAAGAGATAAAAAAAGAAAAAAAAAGATAAAACGAGAATGTGGTGAATAGTGGACTTTGCTGTCCCGGCAGACCACAGAAAACGAAAAGTGAGACAAGCAAAAAGTGAGACAAGAAAAAAGCTATGGAAAATAAAATTAACAGTGATGCTAATTATTACTCGTGCTCTCGGAACGGTTCCAAAAAGTTTGGAAAGGGGGTTGGAAGAGTTGGAAATTGAACAAACATCCAAATTCATCATTGTAGGTCGGCCAAAATACGGAGAAAAGTTTTATAGGCTGGAGTATACAAGCTTTCACTCCACTGAAAGACCATCAGATAATCTTGATGGGAATATATCTCAAGAAGTAATAATTAGAATACTAGATATAAACTCTTCCATCAAAATAACTTTCGCACCCAATTTTTGAAAAAAAAAATACAATACAAAAAATACCTCTGAAGAGGGTCTCTGGAGACGAACGAAAGTGCTTGGAATCAGATTTTTGGTCCATTCCTCAATCAACAGGACCCCAGTTTAAAAAAATAAATAGATTGTATGAAAACCTTGTGAAAGAATCAAAAATATCCCTAGTTTTTAACGAAATATGTCTAAGTAATTCATAAGTATATAAATATAAATATATTTGTATATATATATGATCCGATAAGGTGAAACTTTAGTAGATTTCCAACTCGCGATTTAAGTTAATTTTATATATATGTATATATATATATATATATATATATATATATATATATATATATATGTGTGTGTGTGTGTGTGTGTGTGTGTGCGTGTGTGTGTGTGTGTGTACGATAGCATACATGTGCTTATATACGTTCAAATGTGTATGCACGCTTACCCGCTTATGTATGTACATGAATATACCTGTGTACTTCTATATAGTTCAACTTATTGATATGAATTTAAAACTAAACTGAGTGACTCAAGTTATAAGTTGGGCTAAGAGGGATAACCCAATTCGTCACACGTTTAAGAGAAATCGTGGTTGTAATTCATCTAAGTGGGTGTGCGTTAATTTGTTCCGTGGGCGACATCTGGTACGATCAAATTGCTGATTTGTCCAGATGGTTTTCGATCGTTGTTGTGAGAAATTGCCGAGATCAACTCTAGAACCATTCCAAGCCTGGTTAAAACTAATGATTGTTGAATATTAATTTTTTCGAAGCTAGTAATCTAATGCTCAGAGCTTATGATAAATTGTCAAGTAAATAATTTTAGTCATGCGTACAATACAAACTGAGTTTTTTATAATAAGTATTGCGACTGAAGCTGTGTTTAAATAATCAAAAATGTTCTTTCACATATGCAATGACTTGTCAAAGTATATGTTGTATCGTGGTAAGGAAAAAATACACAGTGAAATAGAGATAATAGTTTATTAACTCAAGTGGTACAGTCCGACTTGTTTTATAAGTCTCGCGGTGTTGGTGTTACGTCTGAATTTGCTCTTACAACTGACCGATGTCCTTTCAGAGATCTCTTTCTGCTTCCGCGCTTCAAAAACACGGCGTCTTTATACTTCCGCGATACCGGAAGTCACGTGGTACGAGCCACTATACAACAGTATATAAGCGAAAAGAAGTTATAACATTTTCACTGATCGAATATTGAAACTGTGTACTTAGGCTAAACTGAATTGTTTGTGATAGAACTGTTTTGACATATAAACTGTGTATTTACGCTAAACTGAATTGTTTGCGATATAACTGTTTTGACATTGAAATTGTGTACTTATTCTAAACTAAATTGTTTGAAATAGAACTGTTTATATGTATAAAAATGGATTTGGCATTAATAACCTACAATGATTGATATGCCATAAAACCAAACCAAACCAAACCTGACAGAATAAGTCACTTTATATATAGATAAAATATATATGTATATATGCATATCAACTTTAAATGTATATATGTATTTACCAAAACTTCTACGCGAGTAGGATGCAATACAATGTTAATTTCTAAGTTTAAAAGGTTTGAATTCAGAGTTTTCCTTCTTCGAGACCGGTTACTATATCAAAGTTAAAGAACCTAGTCAGCCCTACTATTAAACCATTGCTGGAGGGAGAATTGTCGGATGCATTCTTTTCCCAAGGGTATTGGAGCCGTGTGAAATCCAAACTACTTCGTCCATAGGTTCATAATATGAATGAATGGGTATCTAGTTTATATGCCTATAAAATATATACGTTGTAAATATCTATTCTGTAATATGGATGGATGTATTCTCATAGCAGCAATTAATTGAAATTACCGTCTATGCTAAATAAGATATTACTTGAATCGCTTCGTGCACCTCGGGCAGTGTAATGGTTCGCAAGCTTAACTAGCAAGCCAGCAAGAGTGAGTTCGAGTCTCAGTGGGTGCCCTATTCATTCGGCCTTGTATTACATCTAAGCAAATCGCTAAATAAATTACTACTTGGATCGTATCAAACTATAATGGGAGTGTCCTCGTGCTGCAGTGGTTAAGGGACTGGACTGCGGAATCGTAGTAAACGAGTTCGAACTCCAGTCGCGCTATTACTTTCTAGAAAATACCCATGGGAAAGGTATGAACCCCTTATCCTACTAGCTATAAGTTCAATAGTACCACTATTGTTCTTCTTGAATTATGGCTTCGGCATTAAATAACCTAACAAGGTTGATATGCCATTAAACAAAAAAATCCAACTATAATGATAGCAAAAGAATTCGCTCGTACCGATTATGTACTAGTAAGTATTGATTCCGTCAGAGTTCCGTAATTCAAAAACTTATATATATATATATATATATATATATATAAAGTAAATAACGACTGTGAATATCCAAGCAGAAGAGCTCAGTCCACAACTATTTGATACAAAATATATCTGCAGAGCAAGATATATAAGTAAGTTGGTGACCGTAGTCGAGGGCAACCAGAAGGCTCCCTTTTCAATAACTACTACACCAAGGGGAGGGCGCTAATCCTTTCCCAGGATTGCTCCACTTTACCCTTGATACATACCTTATATTGCTGGGTATTAAGAAAGGAGGCACGAAGTACCATTTTTAAAGTCTTTGGTAGGACTCGACCTGGGACTGAAGCCTGGTCTCCCGAACTATTGACGAACACTCTACCCATTAGGCCGATAAATAATGTTTTATTTCCATAATAAATTTAGTTCGGTTATTCAAGCTCGTCTGTTGTAATTCAAATTGAGTTTGGTTACTTTTTCTTGTTTTCGTTCATCATCATCCTTTTGTCGCGGTACCTACACGGATCTCCTTGACCCTCTCCCGCCACCCATCTCTATCGTCCATCGCTCCCGGGAGGTCTTTAAGGCTACTTCCTGTATCTGCACAGAGCTGTTGTATATAGGTTCTTACTGGTCGTCCTGCCTTTGCTCGTCCATGTGAAGGGGTCCATCGGAGTATATCGCTTTTGAGTTCGTCCTTACTATTCCAGCAGTGTCCTGCATGTCTGTTTCGGCTAACTTGGATATTTTTCGTGATGGGTGGTAAGTGGCTGTACAGTTGAAGAGGAGGAAGAAGCACCTTATTCATGACCACCAGAGAATTCTCCTTGAGGCTGTGTTCGCCAGGAACAAAAGTGTAAAAAGGTAAGACTCTTCTCCAACGAGTGTCCAAAACAGACACTAAAGTATCTGATGGTAAGGCTCCTGTCCTGGAGCACAGGGAAATATTCAATTCTTTTCATTGCCGTCATTCTCAGATCCACTCTGACTCGGATTAGTAGTATATATCATTTTGTCTTCTATGAGTTAAATAAGAATATCTAATCATTTACTAGACTTAAAACCATTTAACTATGTGCAAACAAAAAACTGATGTTAAATTGAATTATTAGTATTTTATAGCAATACTTAATAACATTTAAATGCGTGCAAACAAATGAGCCCAGACTCGTTTACAAATAATGTTACCGACAAACTTCGTCAAAAAATTATATATTTAATATAGACCTTATAAATAGGATTTGGCATTAAATAATCTTCAAGAGTTGATATGCCATAAAACACAACCAACCAACTTGAAGCAATAATTGCTTATTAATGATTATTATTCTTAATTTGAAACTATACAACTGTGTATAAATTATAAGTATTAGGAAGGAATACTTGAAATCGTACAACAGTGTGCAAACTAATCGTTTTAGAAAGAAATACTTTCTATTCGACAATGTACAAACAAATGATTATGGAAAATTGTAATGAACATAAAAATAGTTATGATCACAATCAAACAATTACAAATGAATCAAGTTTCAGCGTTATATTACCCATTAAGAGTTGATATACCGTTAAACAAGCCAATTTACAATGCGCAAGGTCATGGTACGTTTTAAAGGTTTTCTCTTGCTTAAAATTGAGTTTTAAGAATGAAATTTTTCTTTTGTAATTTATGTTTTTTTTTTCTTTTCTTTTCTTTTCTTTTCTTTTCTTTTGTCTTTTCCTTTTTTCTTCCTCTCTTTGCTGCCAAATGTGCTTTTTAATTTATTTATTTTTCTAAGTTTAACTTATTTGAGCTGGAGGTCACGCAGTTTTTAGTCAGATTATATTAGCGTTGGTCTGTCACTTGAGACATTCAAGAACCTAGTTCTTCTGAAAGCACACCGCCTACCATTATGTTTTGATGGGTGGAACAGTTTTGGCTCAGATTCTGGTCAGAAGAGACTGAGAGAAACGTTAATCCTACCAATTCCATCTGGACTACGATAGACGAGCAATACCACGCCTACTAATAAACATAGCCCGAATATTGAATGTGTGCATTAGTGTTTACACGCTCGTGCGCATCCCCACACACGTATATATAAATGCATGTGCGTGTGTGTGTATGTATGTGTATGTGTGTGTATGTATGTGTGTGTGTGTGTGTAAATAGGTGTATATTTATGGAAAAATATACATTTATATCTATCTATCTATCTATCTATTTTATAAGAATCTGTTTGATCTAAAAAAAATTTTTTTTAAATTTTTAAAAAATTGAACGCCCCAGAACGGAAAAAAAAGGAGATAAAGCACTGAAGTTGGATTGGAAAGTTTTCAAACAAAATCAATTGATGTTACTTTGAGTTACACGGAATTATAACTCTAAAATAAATCGACACCAATAAATACTGACGATATATATATGTATATATATATATATATATTCACTAATCTAATATCTACCAGGATTCACGGTACCAGAAAAAAACAAAAAAAACCCGCTAGAGACAAGAGATAAAGTATCTCGAATCACTGCCCGGGGGAAAAAGGAAAAAAATCATAGGTCAAAAAGAAAGAAAAGGCCAACCTCGTCCTACCTCTTGAAAAAAATCAAAGGATACGCAGTCAGTTGGTCAAAAGAAAACTAAAAACCTTCCGCGAATCCTGCAATGCTACAATTACAAAAGTGCTCAACACAAGTGGAGCCAATTATAAAATTAACTTAAATCGAGAGTTGGAAATCATCTACTAAAGTTTCACCTTAAAAGAAACTTTAGTAGAAGATTTCCGACTCGCGATTTAAGCTAATTTTATATATATATATATATATATATATATATATATATATACACCGTTCCCTCTGCACGAGCAGGATGTTATTCAAGGTCAGTTTTCATAGGTTTGAATCCAGAGTTTTCCTTCTCGATCGGTTGCCATACCAAGGTTAAAGAGCACAGTCTGCCCTACTATTTACTCATAGAAGAAGGGAGAATAGTTAGATGCATACCTTTCCCAAGAGTATAAGCGCTGTGTGAAATGCAAACAACCTGGTCCGAATCCATTTCCTACCATGTTAACCATAAATTACGAGCACGTCCCTGACGAAATATATACGTGTCTTTGTGAGTGCGGACAAAGAATGATATATGTGTGTTTGTGATGACGAATTATACATAATTCTACAATGTTTTTATATTTGGATACATGGAGAGATATCGATAAATATATATAGAGAGACAAACACATAAAGAAACAGTGAAATTTGAGAATATATTCATAATTACGAAACTTGATATACACACTTTCATATTTACCGAACATTCTCGTGTATAGAGGGAATTTAAAGAGGTAATAATTAAATAAGTAAAGTAGGCTACCGTAGTCGAGGGCGATCCGAAGGCTCCCTTTTCAATAGCTACTACACCGAACTGTAAGAGAGGCAGTTACTCTTTTCACTGGATTGTGCCACTTTACCCTTGATAGGTACTTTATAATGCTGGATGTTAAGCAAGGAGGTACCAAGTACTATTTTTTGTGTTTTTGGTATATTTCAACCTGGGATTAAACCCATGTCTCCGGCGCCATTGGCAAAAACTATATCCACTAGGTTAATAACGTCAACCAATACATGGGTGATTATTTTATAATTCAAACATAATCGGAAGGACTAAGAGAAACCGTTGGCATTGAAAGATTAATTCCAGTAATAATTACTGGAATTAATCTTTCAATGCCAATGGTCATGTGACTAAAAATCAAGGCGAGACCTATTGACAACTTTGCAATATAAACGAGTGTATTCGGTATTTAACGTGCATAATACATATATATATATATATATATATATATATATATATATACTTGCACACATGTATAAATATATACATACACATATATATATATATATATATATATGTGCATACCTATATATATATATGTATATATAAACCCATCCATATATATATATATATACTTATATGGATATATACTTATATACATACATGGGCTCCTCGGCGGGTGGTGCAATGGTTTGCGAGCCAGACTAGCAAAATCTTCACGAGTGAACTCGAGTCTCATTGGGTGCTCCATTAATAGGGCCTGGTGCCACATCTAAGCAAAAAGCTTTATAAATTACTACATGGGCAACTCGGATAGTGTAATGGTTAGAAGGCTTGACTAGCAAACCTGCAAGATTGAGTTCGATTCTCATTGGGTACCCCATTCATTATGGAGGTGCCCGTGGTGTAGTCGTTATCGCCGTAGGAAATGGACCCGGCGACACGAGTTCAAATCCTGGACGAGACTGATTGCATTTCACATAGCACTAATACCCTTGGGGAAGGTATGAATCCAATTATTCTCCCTTCAACTATGGGTAAATAGTAGGACATACTAGGTTCTTCAGCCTTGGTTAGGCAACTAGTCTAGGAGAAGGAAAACTCTGAATTCAAACCTGTTAAACTCAGCTTAAAAATTGACCTTGTGTCATATCCTGTCCGAGCGGAGGGGTTGGGTAAATAGTACCCCATTCATTAGGCCTTTTGTCACATCGAAGAAAAGAGCTTCGGAAATTACTTCGTATATGCATACATACATACATACATATATATACTCATACATACATACATACATACATACATGACAATACTCATACATACATACATACATACAAATAAACATATATATGTACATCTATCGATACATATATGCATACATACATATATACATACTTGTACACACATATATACATAGATATGGCTCTGCATACATACATGTATATGATGATAATAGCGCGCTTAGCGTAACTGTTATTGTCTATGAAAATGAAATCGGTGACCCGAGTTCAAATCCTGGATGACACTGTTTGCGATTCACTTCTTGCAAACGACTTAGAAAAGGCATGAATCCATCTCTTCCATCCATCTGAGGGTGAATAGTATTGCATAATGGTTTCTTTAGCGCTGGTTAGGAAATCAGTCCGGTAGAATGAAAACTAAACTTAAACTAGCTCTCCTCTGTTTTAAAAAATTGACTTTGTGTCACATCCTGCCCCGTGACGAAGGGGTTCCTTTATTTAATGGCATTTCATCATTCGCGGGTTATTTAAAGCCGAAACCATCCATGTACAACAGTTAAGATATTATTTAACTCATAGCTGGAGGATTAGGAGCTGTTGATAATTTTCTGCAAATGAACTTGATACTGCAACTGGTGTTCGAACCCACTTACTACGGTGTCACAGTCTAGCATGTTAGCCACTACGCAACGAGCACTTTCCTCCTCCTAATGTCTTAAAAATTAGATTAATACATAAATACATATGACGGTTGGCCAATAAGTTTTCAGCATGTCACGTAATTATCAGCAGTAACCAGACGATCTATGAATTCGATGACTTCACGGACTCTCTCTCTTTCTCTCTCTCTCTCTCTCTCTCTCTCTCTCTGTTCCTATATGAATATTAAAAATCTAATATTTGTAAACGCGTTTTGTTGATAACGTTCTTAAACGAACGTGGGTAATTTTTGCACACTTTTGAATAGCTTCAAGGATTATTATATAACTGTAACAATTTAACATTAGTCATTTGTTGGCAAACATAGATCGTTCTATTTGACCCATAGATATGACCCTGTCAGGTACTACCACTCCAGTAATAGTGGCCCCTGGGAACAAGGACAATTAAACGGTACTCCACATTCCTCAAATCTCCAAGGCTAGAGCCTTGCTGTCAGATTGTTTACTGTTATATCCAGAATACTCGTTGGAGGCGGGTCTTACTCCTCTTCAGAAATGCAATCAGTGTATTCTACTGCCCCAGCACACTGGGCTCTTTAAAAGGTTTACCTACGGAGTTTGCCATGGGGTATAAATAATACGATTATTATGCAATTTCCCCAACTACTAAGAAGTTTTATTTATTTCAATTTGTATAAAGCGCAATATACAAAATAATTCTTCATAATGACAGAAAGAAATAAACAAACAGAGACGAAATTTGAAAACTTGTATCACTTAGAATATTCAGAATATTGTCTTCATCTTCATTATTATACTCACTATGTTTAGGTCAATACGTTCTCAGACCATCTTCCAGCAGGGCACATGGCGGAACTTATATTAACATTTGGTTGAAAAGTATTTCTAAGTCTGAAACTTTCATCAAAATGATTTAACTCGTCATTAAATGACCCGAAAAGGGCTGATACGCCGAAAAAAACAACCAACCAACTTCTAAGTGAAATCATCTGGATGTTGCAGGTTCAATCCCGACTGCAGGTAAATAACAAGGACAACTTACTATAATTTTACACTTGTACCGGTTCAGGGTAAATGGAATTAGAACAGTAAACTCAGATTGATTAAATAAAGGGTTACTAGCAATGAAGGGGTACTCTGAATTTCCTAAAGCCCTAGCATTACTGGAGCATCACGATCAGATTGTACAGTGTCATATCCAGGACACTCGTTGGGGGGGGCCTTACCCCTCTGCAGAGAAGCAGTTTGTGTATTCTACCGCCCCAGCTGTAAACGTTTATCCTAAGATCGTAGTTGATATCAAACTCAAGGCAATGAAACTAAATACGAGGTGTATTCAATAAGTTACCAGACTTTTTTGTACAGGCATTTAAAATTGTCGTAGACTCTTGAAAATTTAGTATTTTATTGCTATACGTCTAATGAGATGACTGACCAATTTTTATGATTTCAGTTTCAAAGAATCAGCTACAGCAGCAATTGGAATACACCCTACTAAAGCCTGATTGTCACAGCTGGTGAGTTTCAAAAAATGCAATCTGGACGTGAGGACACTTTAGAAGAACGATATGCAATAAAATTCTGTTTTAAACATGGAAAAAATGCCACAGATACGTATGGAATGCTTCAGACTGCTTTTGGAGAATCTTGCATGAATCGAGCATCAGTTTTTGAGTGGCATAAGAGATTCAAGGAGGGCACGGAGTCTCTGAGGGATGATGAGAGCTGTTGGAGGAGTAAGGAAGTCAATACACCAGAGTTGATTGGCCAAAGGGTTAGGGTTACTATGTTGATGTTTTAAAGGAGTTCAGGAAGAGATTCCGTCCGAAGAGGCCAGCATTCTTCAAATCAGGTCAGTGGCATTTCCAGCTGGACAATGCACTAGCCCACAACTCCATCCTTGTCACAGACTATTTTACCAAAATGGGCATCAAGACAGTTCGTCACCCTCGCTATCATCCAGACATTGCTACCTGTGACTTTTGCTTATTCCCTAAGCTCAGAGGCTGTCGTTATGAAATAATTGAGGAGATGAAAGAGGCTGTGACGAAGGTCATTGACACGCTCACACAAGAGGACTTCCATGGGGCCTTGCAGAAGTTCTTGGAACGGTACAACAAGGGCATTGCAGCCGGAGATTACTTCGAAGGGGACTAGAGTTTCATGTGTGTACTATCAATAAAAGTTGCCATACAAAAAAAATCTGGAAACTTATTTAATGATCCTCGTCATATTTACCCAACCCTTTCGCTCGAGGCAGGATATAACACAAGGACAGGAAAGCTGAGTTAAATTCAGAATCTACCTTTTCCTAGATTGGTTGCCTTCCAAGCCCAAATATTTCTCCATAGCCGAGAGGAAGACAAACGAATTAATTCTCAAGGGTAAATAGCATGAAGTGGATTGCTGACACAGTCGTCCAGGATTTGAACTCGGATTGCCTAGTCCACTTCCTTCTACGCAATACACGTAGATAGATAGATAGATAGATAGATTGAGATGTATAGGTATGAACAAACTGGAATAGATAGATAGATAGATAGATGTAAATTTGCTGATACATTAATGTTATAAATATCAGTTAAAAATACCAGACTATCAATTGAAAACCGAAGGTGCAAGAGTACTATCAAACTGAAGAGGTAGGTGTGTTTTTGCATTATAGCAAAAAGGCCTTCTAGACACCCTCACCGCCGCCGTCACCGCCTTTGCTTCCTCCGCCGCCACCATCGCCTCTTTTGATCCCTCGATCTTTCCTTCTTCGAGAAGCTGTAAATAATTGACCAATAAAACCGGTCCGCTAAACTGTCCATCCATCCTTTCGACTGTTTGGTTGGTCGAAACGGTCAGCCAGGCCGAATTAAGCGAAGCGTGGGTGTGGGGGCCCCCTCAGGTTGATGGGATGGGGTGGTGAAGGAGACTGCACAGTATTACCCTGACATTGCAAGCCACACGATAAAATCCCGCATCGTAGTTTTCTTTCTCTCTAACCGCATCGTCGACTGCCGGAACCTATTACCTCTGACCTGACCATCCCAACCCCGCTCCCACCGGTTGTTCACTCTTCAATCAACCCCACCCCCTAAACACACTCTGCCTTGATAAGTGCTTTGGGTTTCATGACTTCATACTTAGTTCGCTGTATTTTATAGTTTTCTCGGTGTTAGGTTGGCCAGAGATAAATGTTTCGTCACCCCCACCGCCTCACACACACCCAATACAACCCACATAAGTTATCCCAGGTCACTCCACCCCTAACCCAATAACTAACTCACTATTACACTTTTCTCCTCCTCCTCTTTTTCTTTCTTCTCCCCCTTTTCTTCTTTTTTCTCCTCCTCCTCCTCCTCTCTCTCTTTCTCAACCAGTGATTGTAAAAACACTCCACCGGGCACACAATTACTTGTACGCATGCGCCGGATAACATTTTATGGTAATGGTTGCCCCGCTAAATCGGTAATCGATATGTTGATGAGTTAAGTCTAGCGTGCGGCTTGGCTGGTCAGTCAGCCGGTCGTGGCCGTGGCCCGGGTTCTGACTGACCAGCGCAGGCGATTTCTTTCGAAATTTCTTCGGGAAACTTCCTTCAAGAGAAACCAAAGAAGGAAAGAAAAACAAAGACCTTCATTTTTTTTTAGGCTTGATCTCATATTTCGATACGATGTAAAAACATTTGCGACATTGGGCGAGTTTCTTTGACTTTTAAGATGGCAAAGCGAAGAGGCGTAACAAAACAGAACATGAGAAACTCGAAAAGGTTTCTGATTGCTAGAATCATTTCTTGCTTGGAAGGACGTATGAATCAGGGGTGGGTTGAGCAGTCGAACGGTTGGTTAGTGCCCGCGGACCCAGAGCACCAAGTAACAAAATTCTCGTTTTGAAGTGGACTCAGATAAATCATTATGTGATAACTAAAATGTTTTAACGCTACAAATCCTCGCAGTTCAATTAATATAGGACGGTACTCCAAAAAATGAAAATAAAGAATGTCCCAAACATTTTTCTCGGTTTTTTTTATACATTGAAAATCGACTGATAAGGTTATCAGCCTTGTCGATGGAAATCAGAATACTGTATCCTCTGCGAAACAGTAAAACATGCTCAAAAAGGAGCACTAAACTAGGTTGTGTGGAGTACTCAATCATTGCCATTATTCCCAGGTCCACTCTAATCCGGACTGGTAGAACCTGTAAGCCTTCAATCTTTAGGTCAAATAGATGTGTTTAGAATTATTTGTATTCGAAAGAACCGTGTGAAAAAAAATCTCTTAAAAATAACAACACAAAAGATGTAAATATAAACGAACAATAAAAGTTATAGCCTAACCTTTCGACACAAAATAATCCAAGACAGGTTGACAGGTGATTAAAATCAACCAACAAATATATAAATAAATTGTGCATATTGGTATGGATGTACTCTTAGTGTAACGGTTCTCGTCGTACGAAATAAATCAACGCCCCAATGTCAAATCATGGACGAATTTGCGTTTCACTTAGCAATAATAAATCCAACTCTTCTACCATCAACATCCTAATGGTAATGCACCTCCAAACGGATATGAAACATCATTTTGGTTTCGTTTGGTTTCATGGCTTCTCAAGAATACACCGACTGCATCTCTGCAGACGGATAAGACTCCACCCCAACGAGTGTCCTGATATGACACTAAAAAATCTGATGGCGAGGATCCAGTAATCCTTGAGCTTTAGAGAATGCACAGTGCGCCTTCATTGTCATTGCTCTCGGGTCCACTCAGACCCGGGCTGGTACTAGCTTTAGGGACCCATCTATGACTCAAATAGAACTGTTTGACATTTAAACTGAGTGCAAACAAACGATTTATTCTAAATTGAATTGTTTGAAATATAACTGTTTCATTTAATTGTGTGCAAACCAATGACTAATGTTTAATGAAATTATTAGTAATATATAGCAATTCATGGAACCATTTAAATTTATTGATTTATGTTTACAAATCATATATATCTAATGCATATGTATGAACTGGATTTGGCATTAAAAAACTTACAATAGTTGATATGTCAAAAAATCAAACCAAACCAAACTAATGATTCTATCTAATATTAATAAGAATCCCACGTAAAAGACGGAACAGTTCTATTTGGTTCTTAGATGGGATCATAATAGTTACAACCACTTAAGTCAGAGTAGAGCCAAGAGTAATCGTAATGAAGGGCTATTCTTTATTTGACAAATTCCAAAACAGGAACTTTACCATTAGATGCAGTTTAATATTATACCCAGGACACTATATATATATTTATATATATATATAAGTAAATTATAAAAATAAATTCAGCAGTATGAAAATAATAGAACTCTTGGTATTTCTATTTTGTACATATATAACTATGCTGTTAAATAGGCCTGGGTCCAGCACAAAACGCTTTTTAGCCTTTCCTTCAGTATCTTAAGAAACAATATGCAAAAAGGATAGGTTCAATGAAAATAACATTTCATGGCTCTAGCTGGCCTGAGAACTTTTCCGATGACGCCACGAAATCTACAGGCACATATCGTTGTTTTTGAAAGCAGTATATACGAGGTGCATACGATAAGTTTCCGGACATTTTTTGTACGGGCATTTAAAATTGTCGTAGACTCTTGAAAATTTAGTATGTAATTGCTATATATCTTATAAGATGGCTGACCAATTTTTATGATTTCAGTTTCAAAGAATCAGCTACAGCAGCAATTGGAATACACCCTACTAAAGCCTGATTGTCATAGCTGGTGAATTTCAAAAATTCAATCTGACACTTTAGAAGAACGATATGCAATAAAATTCTGTTTTAAACTTGGAAAAAATGCCACAGATACGTATGGAATACTTCAGACTGCTTTTGGAGAATCTTGCATGAATCGAGCATCAGTTTTTGAGTGGCATAAGAGATTCAAGGAGGGCACGGAGTCTCTGAGGGATGATGAGAGCTGTAGGAGGAGTAAGGAATTCAATACGTTGATTGGCCAAAGGGTTAGGGTTACTATGTTGATGTTTTGAGAGAGTTCAGGAAGAGATTCCGTCGGAAGAGGCTAGCACTCTTCACATCCGGTTAGTGGCATTTCCAGCAGGACAATGCACCAGTCAGCAACTCCATCCTTATCACAGACTATTTGACCAAGATGGGCATCAATACAGTTTCTCGGCCTCCCTAGAGTCTAGACTTTGCTCCAATGACTTTTGGTTATTCCTTTAGCTCAGAGGCTGTCGTTATGAGACAATTGAGGAGATGAAAGCGGCTGTGACAAAAATCATTGACACGCTCACACAAGAGGACTTCCATGGGGCCTTGCAGAAGTTGTTAAAACGGTACAACAAGTGCATTGTAGCCGGAGGAGATTACTTGGAAGGGGACTAGAGTTTCATTTGTGTACTATCAATAAAAGTGCCCATACGAAAAAAGTCTGGAATCTTATCGTATACACCTGGTATATATTTATATATATATATCATCATGACGTGTGGCTAGCACGGATATCCCTGACCCTCTCTCCACGTCTCCCTGTCATTCATCGCCTTCGGCAGGTCTTCGGGGTTACATCCCGTATCACCACATAGCTGCTGTATGAATGTTCGAGCTGGTCGTCCTGCTTTTGATTGGCCATATGCGGGGGTCCACAGGAGCACATCACTTACGATCTCGTCTTTGCTTCTCCAGCAGTGTCCGGCATATCTGGTTCGTCTAGCTTGTATAGTTTTCGTGATAGGTGGTAGGTGGCCGTACAGTTGGCGCCGTGTGGGGTGTTGCTGCCAGGACCTGTTCAATATTGCTCGCAACATTCTTGTATAATTGCCGTCGAGCTTCTTCTCCAACCGTTTAGTCAATGAAATAGAAGTTACGGCACGATATGATAATAAGAATTTTATAATTAGAAAAACTGTACAACAAGTAGTTGCATCATATCAGAGAGATATAGAAAAAGTTATTTTTTAGATATTTGTGGGGGAGGGGGAGGGTTATACCTGCTCTACAGTAGTAGCTTCAAGCACTTTTCTTGTTGGCTTTTCTCATATGCATTTATCTTTTATGTAACACCAATGTTAGCTAATGGTCCTTTACTGGAGTTTGAGCGACGGCAAGTCTCCTCAAGTCTCCATGACTCTTCCCATTATTCTGCTCGATCTTAGAAAATGCTGTAGAAAATTCTATTATCCAGCTTTGCAGGTCAATGTTGTATTTGTTTTTGTAATCAATCCATACCGTAGCTAAATTTTGTATCTCGTTTTGCTGTCCTTGAGGATGTGTTGATCAATGTATAGTACATCTTTTGTTTTCCTTTGTTCCTTGCGGCATCTTTTCTTTTCTTTGTGGAACAGTCTGCGGCTTATTAGCAAATTGTAAATCTCTTCCCTAATTTGTGCCGTTAGTATTTTTCACATCATTGGTAGGCACGTTATAGTTCTGTAATTGTAATTCTGTAAGCGTTTCCTCCTTGGGGATCACCCTAAATACATATAATGATAATAAAATACTACCCTGATCTAAAAAGATCAGGGTAGTATTTTATTATCATTATATGTATTCAGGGTGATTGAAAAGTAATACTACTTTTTATTATTCTTTATTTCTTTTGTATTTATCTTGTTATTATCATAATCATATGTATTTATTATCATTATTATCATAAGTGTTATTTTTATTATTATGACTTTCATTATTGTTATTACTTTTATTTTTAGAAATTGTTATTCTATTTTTATTTATCATTATTTTCATTTCCTTTTTATCATTATATTTATTTCGTTATTTTACTCTTCTGAGAGTTTTTCACACCAGCGCTAGCTGATGATTTTCCACTGGGGTCTGTGTGACATCAAGTCTCCTCAAGACTCTAGGACTCTTCTCAGTATTCTGATCGATATTAACAATGCTCTCTTTTGGATGGTCTCAAATTGTCCTCTTATTTCCAAGTCCTCCAGTCCCTGTAGCGAGCATTTAATGACCGTACCGAGTGCTCCAAGTACTATTGGTATCACTGTCACTTTTATAGTATTTTTCACTTTCTAACAATATCTAGGTATCTATCTCTCTTTTTTGTTCCTTTTTTACCCTGTTGTTATCCGAAGATTCTCTTCTTTTTTTGGGGTGGGGGGTTCTGGTAACTTTCTTAACTAGGTCTGGTCGTTTGGTCATCTGGCCGAGATTTCATGATCTGTTTTTATCTCAAAATTCCAAAGAATTTTGTGTATCTCATTTTCTAGGATTGATTCTATGTTGAGCAAATACTATTTGTCTTGTCCGTATATTCAGATTTAAACTTCCGGTGGATCAACTTGCCTACCCAGTTGTGTCTAATTTTATACTATTTCTGCGCTAATTTATCGCATTCGCTTATTATATGATTGATTGTTTCTTTTTTATCACCGTATAATCTACATCTGCTACTTTGTTTCTTCTTGTCTATTCGTATTTTGACATAGTCTCTATGAGATTGTTTCGTGGTTTCCTTTTTTTAGCTATGTCTAAGTTTTCTCGTGTGAGATTTTGCTTTTATCTCCCTTGAAATGTCCATAGACTTGTTTTTCTGCCCATTTTTGTTTCCAGATTTTTTTTGGGGGGGGGTCAGTTGATGCTTGGACCCCCACGCATGGCCGTGCAAAAGCAGGACGACCAGCACGAACATACATTCAGCAACTATATGAGGATACAGGATGTTGTCCAGAAGACCTGCCTGAGGCGATGAACGATAGGGAAAAGTGGCGAGAGAGGGTCAGGGACATCCGTGCTACCAGCACTACATGATGAGGATGATGAAATCAGTCTGCCTCAGCGATTTTTTATGCAGTCTTTGAGTCGCTCTATCGATGTATCGACGCTGTCTTCAATGTTGGCAAGTCTTCTTCCTTCTTTTCTTGACACTTACAGTCTGTCTCCGTCATCTATGAGATGTAAGGCCTTATGCATCGTTTTGTGTTCTCTTGTTCTCAGGTTCATTTGTTGAAGTTCTCCGGTCTATTTTAAGAATGTTCCCGAGTATCTTACGAGACGGACAGCCCAGGATTTTATTCCTTTGATGAGATATCTTCTATGAAGTTTGGCTTTGTGTAGTTTTCTCGTTCTCCAGACGTATTCTTTTTTGATTTTATTTTATTCTTCTCATCTTGTTTGAGGCTGTCCGCTTCCTAAATTCCCAAGTTTTTCAAATATGTGTATTAAAGATGTTTGAAAAGTAATTCTCTCCTTTAAAATTCTACTTTATCAATTCTTTCACTTTAATTTTTACCCGAAAGGAATTATAAGTATTAGACGGAAGTGCGTGCAAAATGTAAACAAAGCGTATAATAAACGGAATTTCCCAAGGTCTTGGCATGAAATAACCTAAATAGTTTGGTATGCCATTCAAATCAATAAATCAAGCAAGTAAGGAAAAGGTTTCACAGGCCCTAGTCAAGTAAATAAAGTTGGCGACCTTAGTCGAGGGTGACCCGAAGGATCCCTTTTCAATAGCTACTACACCGAGGTGATGGAAGGGCGCCACTCCATTTAGCCCTTAATCCTTACAATGCTGAGTGTTAAGCCAGGCGGCATCAAGTGCTATTTTTTGTGTCTTTAGAATGACTCGACCTGCGATTGAATCCAAGTCTCCAGGAGCAATGGCGAACACTCAACTCATTCGTCCTATGGCCTAGTCCTCTTTGTCGCTAGTTGCGGCAGTGGAATTGCGGTCGGAAGGTGAGGTTGGGGGTTTCTAGTCTAATACTTGAAGACATATAATTGTAAATTACTTTTGATTCTTTGTTTAAAGGCATATCACCATTCATGGGTTATTTAATACCAAAGCTGTAACAGATGGAGAACAATAGAAGTACTTTTTCGCTCATAGCTGGAGATAAAACAGTTCATATCCTTCCCCAAAGATATTATTTCGAAAGTGAATGTAATAGCGCAATTGGAGTTCGAACTCGTTTCCCTGACGTCGCAGTCCAGCATGTTAACGACTACACCACTGGGACTTCCTTCGTAAATCATTTGTATAAATGATAGTCATGTGAAGCTGTCTAAGGTTGTTTAGTAAGAGCTTTTTTGTGGGGACGGGTGACTCGATTCAGTCGAATAAGAATAATTTTTCATCAAATCCATTTGACCCACAGATGAGACGCTTAGTGGCACAATAAATCCGGATCAAAGTCAACTGATGATGGAGTACTCCAAACTTTCCATATCTCCAGAACTGTTGCCTCACCATCAGATGCTGTTAAATGACATACCAAGGACACCCCTTTTTGAGGTTGGTTGGTTGTTTTGTTTTACGACGTATCAACCCTTTTCGGGTCATTTAACTCCGAATTAAGTCATTTTCATAAAAGTTTCAAACAATTCAGTTTAGAATAATTTTTTGTTTACACACAGTTAAATGTCAAAACAGTTTTGTTTCAAACACTTCAGTTTAGTATAAGTACAGTTTTTTTTTGTTTACATACAGTTAAACGTCAGAAACAGTTCTGTTTCAAACACTTCAGTTTAGCACAAGTACAGTTTTTTTTTTTTTTGTTTACACACAATTAAATGTCAAAACAGTTCTAATTCAAACAATTCATTTTAGCTTAGGTGTGCACTTTAGATTCAAAAACACTTCTATTTCAAACTATTTAGTTTAGCATAAGTAAGCAGTTTTAATGTAAAAAGAGTTAATTTCAAACGATTCAGTTTAGCGTAATTATACAGTTTAGTTCTATTTCACCCATAGATCGAAGTCTATCAGGTGCTAACCTGTCCAGGCTAAAATGGACCTAGGAGCAATGACAATGAAGGGGTAGTCGGCATTCCTTAAGGATCCAGCATTACTGAAGCCTCACCATCCGATTGTTTCGTGTAATATCCAGGACACTCGTTGCAGAAATGCAGTCCTTTTTGAGGGCGCGAGTCTTAAACTTAAGCAAGCGATACAGTCGACATATTCTATGGCTCGCTGACAGCACGGAATTGATAATTAATTTTGACTGATTTTTTCTTTTTTTTCTTTTTATAAGTATCGGTTCTGAAAATACTGTCATCACTATGCGACGGTTATTATAGAAAGAAGGACGTCTGGATGTGACATCAGTTAATCCGCTTTCTAGCCATGCTAAAACATTAGCTTTTAAGTAGGGGAATATACACCGAGTTCACCCCAGTGAAAATTACTTTGTTCAGTTTAGGGTCAGCTTTCTGATATTTAATTAAACTTTATTCCTTTAGATCACTTCTCCTGCGCCCATTTATTCCCATTACCGCATGGACGTTCGATAGCATCTCAAATACTCACCTGATAGTAATTTTTCAGATGAAAAAAAAAAAGGTTGCTTGGACAAAAATATAGTATTTCAAGCTGTTGATTAAGATCTTATAAAATCAACACAATATACATCTGTTGTTTGTTTTGTGTTTGCTCAGTGGTATGTAAAGTGGTCTGTTGGCAAGAGGTAATGGTTTCTTTGTAGCCGGACTCTAAATTTTAAAAAAAGTATGGTTGTGCACGATTAATTTTCAAATATCAATTAATTGCATTTCACATCGCGCAAATGCACTTGAAAAAGGTCTTATTGTTCTCCATCTAGCGATAAGTACCTTTTGGTTGGTTGGTTAGTTGGTTGGTTGGTTGGTTGGTTTTTTATGACATATCAACCCTTGTATGTTATTCAGTGCCTAATCCTGTTTATATATATATAATTTGGAGAAATGGTAGATTTTGGTGAGTCTCATGAGATGATAAAATTTAGTGGAACAGTGGATAAATCAAACACTTACAACGGATTTCGAGGTAGTATTTCGTTCTTTATTCTCAAAAGAAATTCTTCAGACTAAACATTTTTTAGTTTTTCTGCATTTTGATAATTGGGTAAATTGATAAAATAATGGAGAATATAAAAAGGTAAAAAGGGAGAGAAAGGATCTAAAGACAAAAGACAGATAAGGAAAGAACAGGGAGAGAAATAGATATAAGTTTGAATGATGGTGGTAGGAGTTATTGGTTTTGACTGTGATCGTCTGGGTTAATGGTCAATGTTAGGTGACATCAAGTGTATCAGGTTTAAAGTTATTTTATCATTTGCAAATGAATACTTCGTAGGTAAATTTTTATACTAGCCAGAGCTCATTTGTTAGCACACAAGTGATTATTTAAGCTTAGATAATATGGTTTAAAGGCATATCAATTCTTGTTGCCAAATTGTATTTATACATTTATATATGTATAAAAAAGGCATATATATATATATATATATATGCTTTTGAGTGAATAATTTGTCGGTAACATTTTATGTTGTTGGTTGGGTGTTTGGGTTTATGGCATATCAACCTTTGTAGGTTATTTAACGCCAAATCCATTTTTATGCAAATAGTCAGTTCTATTTCAAACAATTCAGTTTAGCATTAGTACACAGTTGAATTGTCAAAAACATTTCTATTTCAAGCAATTCAGTTTATTCAAACAGTTCTAATTCTGGTAATTCAGTTGAGTATAAGTACATGTTGTTTACATATGGTTAAATGTCAAAACAGTTCTATATTAAACAATTCTGTTAAATGTAAGTACAGTTTCAATGTCAAAAACAGTTCAATTTCAAGCAATTTAGTTTAGCATAAGCACGCAGTTTAAATGTAAGTGCGGTTTAATCATCAAAAACATTCCTATTTTAAGCTATTCAGTTTAATCAAACAGTTCTAATTCTAACAATTCAGTTTATCATAAGGATGCAGTCAATTCTTTTTAACCCATAGATAGGGCCCTTTCAGATGCTACCATTCCCGGCTAGAGCGGACCCAAGAGCAATGGCAATGAAGGGGCGCTTCCCATTCCCCAAAGCTCCGGCATTACTGGAACCTCACCATCAGATTGTTTAGTGTCATATCATTGGGAGGAGGTCTTACCCCTCTGCAGAGGTGCAGTTGGTATATTCTACAGCCCCAGCCGACTGGACAATACACAGAGTTAATGTCAATACAGTTTTATTTCAGATAATTCGATTTAGCATAAGTACGCAGTTTAAATGTCAAAACAGTTATATTTCAAACAATTCAGTTTAGCATAAATACGCAGTTTAAATGCAAAAAAGAGTAAACTTACGAAACTACGGCTTAGTTTTATTTAACCCTTAGATAGGGCTCTTATAAGGTTTTACCACTCCGGGCCAGAGTGGACCTGAGAACAGTGACAATCTATGGGTACTCTGCATTCCCCAAAGTTCCAGGATTACTGGAACCTCACCATCAGCTTGTTTAGTGTTATATCCAGTAAACTCGTTGGGTGGGGGTCTTACCCCTCTGCTGAGAAGCAGCCGGTGTGTTCCACAGCCCCAACCGTCTGGGCAAACATTTTATAAGCCAGAGCTCATTCATTTGGTTTCAAATATTGCTATTTCTTATTTGCACACAGCTAAATAAGTAAGTTGACGACCGTGGTCGAGGGTGACCCTAATGCTTTTCAATAGTTACTACACCGAGGTGTATGGGAGGGTGCTACTCCATTCCCTGGATTGCTCCACTTTACCCTTGATCCTTACTTATTATACTGAGAGTTAAGCAAGGCGGCATCAAGTATCATTTTTTGAGTCTTTGGTAATACTCGACCTGGGATTTAACCCCGGTCTCCCGGACCATTGGCAAGCACTTCTATCAAACATCAATAATTCTACAGTTTCAAGTATTGTTATCTATTTCAAATAATTCAATTTAGTATGAATCATTTGTTAGCACACTGTTAAATGATAATAAGTTTAGTAAGTGAGTAAACAGTTCCAATTGACCCATTGATGGAACTCTAACAGCTAATACCACTCTGCGTTTGAGCGAACCTGGGAGTAATGAAGATGAAGGGGCACCCCACATTCCCCCACAACTCCAGAACTGGAGCCTCACCATTAGTTAAGTATAGTGTCGTATTAGGAGACTTGTTGGTGGGATTTTACCCCTTTGTAGAGTTGCAGTAGGCGTATTCTACAGCCCTAGCCAACTATAGGCTTATGAAAATGCACCTTGGTTTAGACAGGCATTTTAATAAAAAAAGATTTAAGAAAATAAATTAACATGTTTAAAGAATGAACAACAAGTAAAGGTGCTTCACAAAGCCATCCCCTGTAGAATATAAGTGCCTATCTGTCCTCTTTGATTACTGGAACTCGGTTGACTAGGATGGGGTATAGCTGGTATTCAGACCAACTAGATTTTAGCAACAAAATAGGAAGAAGTTATTTTTGGAAATAATGAGTTACGTGGGTCTTTTTATACGATAGATTTGATGAAATACTCCGATCAGGGTCAGTTCCAATCTTAAAAAAGAAACGAATCATTACTTAGTCATCTCAGTATTTTATTTTTCTTAAAATGACCTTTAGAATTAAAATATATGCTGGTACTTTTCATGGATTAATTAGTTTATCTAGAAAACCAGACCATTTACCTCGGTTGCATTATGTCATCTATTGAATGCGATGTCAGTATACTTATAGATACGCATGGATTGCTATTGAATGTTAAATGACTACATAGCAATCTGATCTCTGTGATAAAATAAAATGGGATTTCTTTCAAGCTGTAGCCGTGTCATATGGCTGCACCATTTAAACTTTAATGAAGAGAAAGTTGGATAGAAACTACATAAGTATTTGGCATGTTTTTTTTTGTTGTTTTTTTTACAATTCCAAGAAGCAGTACCCAATAAAACAGCTGCTATACGGCCACTTACCTCCCCTCTCACAAACCATCCAACTAAAACAAGTAAGACATGTTGAGTACTGCTGAACCAGTAAGGACGAACTCAGAAGTTACGTTCTCGTAAGAGCTACTACATATGGACGCGCCAGTACAAGCCAATCAGCTCTGTGCGGTCATGGGATCCTATCTAGAGGACTTTAAAAAGCGATGACTGATAGAGACTAACAGCAAAAGAGAGAGTCAAGATATCCGTGCTGTTGGCATGTCTTCGTGATGATATTGATAGTGATCTTCAGAAAAATTCGGTGAAAATATTAAAATAATATTAACTTTACAAGGATTTTCTCTGGATCATATCTTGACTCTGAAGGAAGTAGCACTTCTAATCTGTACTAAGAAATAATTATAACCCATTTTTCTACAAATCTTTTCTTTTTGTGTTCCTTAGTAAATATGTAGCTAGCGGCAAACATGATAGTATGGCTATATTCATGTGTACGTATACATGTATGGGGGTGTACTTATATTGTTGGTGAATGCTGGTTGGGGAAGACAAGGGGAAGTGAATAAATGTCCAAAGAGGTGATAGCCTGATAAAGCTGCGATAATTAGCTGAAGACCGGCCAGGCTACAACTTGAAAGAGTTAAATTTTCTTGTTATTTTCTTCTGTGTGTACTGGAGTACATATTGTGTAGCGTCGTAAGAGACCGTACAGCTGCTGTTTTGTGGGATCTGCCACCCATTTCGAAGACAATCCAAATTAGACGAACAAGATATTCGTGACACGGCTGGAGGAGCAAGAAAGAATTTAAAAGCGACGTTCTCCAATGGGCCTCTTCAAAAGGTCGCGCAAGTGTAGGGCGACCAGCTAGAACTTATCTACAACAGCTCTGTGCGAACACAGGATGTAGCCTGGAAGACCTGCCGGAAGCGATGGATGATAGAGACGGATGAGAAGAGAGAGAGAGAGAGAGAGAGAGAGAGATGGAAATCCGTGCGAGCAGCACGACACGATGATAATGATGATGACTGCGTAGCAATATCTTTTTTATGTTTGGATTTATGGGAGATCTTCGGCCAGAAATAGGGAAGATCCACCCATGTATACATATGAGTAAAATTAGCAGTGAGAGAAGGCATGCTGAAAGAGGTATCAAAATGAGGCTAGAGAAAGGTCCCAGTGTGTCACATGCACTCCTTCAGTGAACAACTCTACTTCTTCAAATCTTGTGTTTGTCTTTTCTTCTTCTTTGTTCCTGTGGCACCATTGTCTCCTCGGCTCGTGCACTGTAATACGCATTAACCGGATGTAACAAAATGGGGTCTGGTATCAACGTGCAGCAAAATAGTTTGGTTCGGTTTTATGGCATATCAACTATTGTTGTCCATTTAATGCCAAATCTGGTCACTTCATATATATTAGATATATACGATTTGTAAACTATATCAACAAAGTACCAAGTATTGTTATCTATCACTAACAATTCAATTAAATATCTGACATTTGTTTACACACAGTTAAAGGATCAAACATTTCTATTTCTAACAATTTTATTTAGTGTAACAATACACCACCAGCCGGTCTCCATTATCTCAACCTCCTAAACCACTCATGGCCATCAGATCGTCTAGTGGTTTCTCTCATCTCCGGCCAGGGGTATTTCACATTTCTTTACGGACACACAAAACACAACATACACAACCGAGAGGGTGGAATAAAAGAGAACAAACAAACACGGACTTGAGTTAGCTCCAAACGCAAGGAGAGGGAAGTTTGTGATACTTTTGCGTAGCTTTCTGTGCATCTGTGGCTAGCACGAGCGTGTATTCGAGCGAAATTCCTACAAAGCCACCAGGAACGCTGACTCATCCCCTCACGTTGGCCAACCAGGCTTCTGAGTCCACAGGTCCAAGCAGTCGCCTTTCTTCTCTTGACTTTCGGCGTCCTCCAACTTCTGTCGACTGCCTAGTTCTGCCGACTGCCCTGTTCTGTCCACTTCTCCTCTCTTTGGTTTCTTCTCTGCTTTCTTCCCTTCTCTTCTCTCTGTGACCTTCCTTCCCTCGTCCTCTTCCGACCTCGTGGGAAATCTCGAGCTCAAGCCCTTTGAGTGGGTTTCGCACCAAAACAGACAAAGGAATCTTCTGACTGGCACTTACCCACACCCACAGAAATAAATGCCACCTATCATGTCATATTAGTATAAATCATTTGTTCGGACTCGGTTTAAAAATCAAACAGTTCTTTTTGACCCATAGATATGACCCTATCAAGTATTATCACTCCAAGCCAGAGAAGGCCTGAGAGCGACGGCAATGAAGGCTTACTCCGCATTCCTCAAAGCTCCAGTATTACTAGAGCTTGTCGATCAGATTATTTAGTGCTATGTCCATTACTTTTTGGGGGTGGTTCTTACCCATCTGCAAAGATGCAGTCGCTATATTCTACAGCCCTAGCCAACTGGTTGTTAAATATACAAAAAAGTTGTACGTAACAGCAAGCTAGCCAGTTGTGTACTACCTCCTCACATAGACAGGGGTGGTGAGTTATATTTTTATTAGTTGAGACTACTTTCTTCATCTTTTTATCGCTGTTTCCAAATAATTCTTGTTAATCTATTGTTTAACAATTTAATTTGAACTGTGAATAAATCCAATAAAAACGGCTTTAAACTATACAGTATAAACCACCTTAAATCTAAATCACTCTGGTTCAATGAACCAAAACAAATGGTCAAAAATATTTGACATAAAAAGAACTGAATGATTACTAAACTAGAAATATATCATCATCATCATCATATCGTGCTGGCAGCACGGATATCCCTGACCCTCTTTCGCCACTCCTCCCTATCGTTCATCGCCCTAGGTAGGTCTTCAGGACAACAACCTGTATCCTCACATAGCTGCTGAATGTACGTTCGTGCTGGTCGTCCTGCTTTTGCGCGGCCGTGTGTGGGGATCCATAAGAGTACATCTCTTATGAGTTCATCTCTGCTTCTCCAGCAATGTCCTGCGTGTCTGGTTCGTCTAACTTGAATAGTTTTCGTGATAGGGGGCAGGTGGCCATACAGTTGGTGTCTTGTTGGGTGTTGCCGCCAGGACTTGTTGAGGATTGCACGCAGCATTCTTGTGTAATTGCCATCTAGTTTCTTCTCCAGCCGTTTTGTTAGCGTCCATGTAGTGCATCCATATAGCAGTATCGATGTGACCGCTGCCTGGAAGAAACTGCGTTTCATTTTATCGGTTAGGTCTGATTTCCATATAGTCGATAGCCTATTGATAGCTGTCCATGCTTTCGTTAACCTCGTTTCGATGTCCTTTTCGGTTGATTCGACGCTGCTTCCTAGGTACGTGAATTTGTCTACTAGTTTAAGAGGGGTTCCTTCTAGAGTGGAGATGTCCCCCGTTTGGTTATAGCACATATATTCCGTTTTATGTGCATTAACATGGAGGCCTATGCTTGCTGCTGTTCGTTCCAAACTATGCAGAAGTGTTTCGGCTTGGTCAGGTGTATTTGCCAGTATCGCTATGTCATCGGCGTAGTCGGCGTCGGTAATTGTTGTTGCGGGGTATCTTCTGCTTCTTTTCTTCGTCAGTTCGAAGCCATTCTCTTTGATTTTGTCAATCGATGTTCTAAGTACGTAGTCTAGACAAATGATAAAGAGATACGGAGCCAGCGTGTCTCCTTGTAGTACTCCTGCTACTATGTCGAAGTATTCTGTGTCTCCATCTGGTGATCGTACTTTTACTTTAGTGTTTCTATAGAGAATCGTTATTGCCGCTACGGTTTCTTTAGGTATGCCGTACGCTAGTAGGATTTGTTCCATCTTTCCTCTGTGAATGGAGTCGAAAGCCTTGGTAAAGTCGACAAATATTAATGTCGCTTGTAGGTTCTTTGCCCGTACACCTTCAAGGATTCTGCGGATGGTTAATATTTGTGAGGTCGTAGATCTATTTCTTCGGAAGCCATTTTGGTTTTTTCTAAGTATGTTGTCGATTTTGGGTTCTATTCTGTTTCGTAGTAGGGCATTGTAGATTTTGGCAGCTATGGATGTAAGTGTTATGCCTCGGTAGTTTTTGGCTAATCCGAGGTCCCCCTTTTTAGGGAAGGGGAGTATGCATCCCTTCGTCCATCTATCTATCGGATTTTGATTGTATACTGCGTTGCAGTGTCGGAGCAGTATGTCGTCGAATTGTCTGGTCTTCCATACTTCCGGGGGAATTTCGTCCAGTCCTGCAGCTTTTCTATTTTTAATTTTTCTGAGAACCGAGTCGAGTTCTTCTTGTGTGAACGGTCCAAGTTTAATGTCTAATTGTTTGCTAATTATTCTGGTGATTGGTTCAGGCGTTATTTTTGGTGGGTTTCCAAGTAAGTTTTCGAAGTGCTGTTTCCACAGTTTTATTCTTTCTTGTTGGTTTGCTGCTTTAAGTTTTGCTTTGGCCGTGTTCTTTCTTCTGCTCACTTCGTTTATTGTTTGCCAGGCAATTCTAGATTGTCTATCTTCCACCGAGTCTCTAATCTTATCTATCTGATTTTGAATGTATTCTGTCTGTTCCTTTATATATATGCCTGTTAATTGATATTGTGCCGTTTTTAGTTTTAAGGCATTTGTGTTTGTTGGGTTTTTTCGATAGTTTTTGGAGGCTGTTTTCACTAGTGCACGTTTTTCTCTCACCGCTAAAGTTTCCCATGGGACTCTATATTTAGTTTTAATTTTTGTTGGAATGTATTTTGCTGCTGCCTCGAGGTGTGCATTGACGAAATTTTCGTATTCGTCGTTTGGTGTACTTTTTTCCGTCTTTTCTTGTAGTGTTTCGAATCTGTTTCTTAATTCTAATACGTATTTATCTCTTACATCTTTGTTGTTTAATAGGGCCCAGTCATAGTGTTTGGTGGTCGCTGTTCGTTTGTCGTTTTTTCGTAGGCTTAACCGTATTTTCGCCGTGACTATTCGGTGATCGGTGGACACACCCTCAAAAGAGGAGTATGCCTCGCAATTCAATGCACTATTCTTCCATTTCTTGTTTATAAGGACGTAGTCTATCTGAGCTTTAGTATTGTTTGCGTACGTGTATGTCCATAGTTTGCCCTCTCTTTTTTGGTAGTTTGTATTGAGGCATGCTAATCTATTTTCTATCATGAAATCTGTTAGATGTTGCCCATTTCTATTTGACGTGTTGTGGAGGCTGTTTTTGTTGTTTCCGTTTTTCCCGATTTGTGCATTCATGTCTCCGCCAATGACTAACATGTTGTGTTTCGGGATGCTACGCACTAATGAGGATAACTCATCGTAGAAGGTGACTATTTCATTTTCTTCACTAACATTGGTGGGGCTGTAGCATGAGACGATTGTTGCTCTGGGGTTTCCGTTAAATGTAGCTACCATCATTCTAGGTTGTATTTTCTCTATGCTATTAAGCGTTTTTAGTGCTCTAGGTCCTATAAGCAATCCTACCCCTCCCACTGCGGCGTTGACAGAGTTTTTCCATGCGGATACAGTGGCGAGCGACCATCCATTGCTAGTTTCGTGATATTTGATATCTTCTGTGTGTGTGTATCTGTGTTCTTGTATGCATATTATGTCTATTTTATGTTCTTCGGCCGATGCGATTAGCTCTGGGAGTTGTCCTATTCTATTTAAGGTTCTTACGTTAAATGTGGCTATTTGTAGTGTTTGCTTGCATTTTAGTAGTTTTGATTGTTTGAGCTCTGTAGCTGATTTTTCGAACACCGAGGCCAGGGCTCCAACCTCAGCAGGACGCGCCCCTTTTTTACCCGCGCGAAGAGCGATGCGGTTTGTGTAAGTGGTTTGAGTGTGGGTCATGGTTATCTTTCGATGGCTGTTTTATTCTCTTCTATAGAAGCCACTCTTATAGAGGAGCAGCAGTAGTTCCCCGATCGAACTGTCGATCCTGAGCGAAAAGTCTTCAGACTCACGTCCAGGACCCATTTGGGTATTGAGTTTGGTCGTCCATTGTTTTATTCAAATACCTTTACGTACATCATGCTGCTTCCCATGTGTACATTTAAAAAAAAAAAAAAAAAAAAAAAAAAAAAAGAAAAGGGTGGGGGAATTTGTTTTAAGTTTTAACTTAGTTAAAGTCCAACATTAAGGTACTTTCTTAAGACTTTCACTAGTACTGACTTATACTTTTACGAATTTTTAAATTATTCGATAGAAGATATTCAAAAACATTCTGCCTTGTTCGCTGACATGTGGATAGGCTTAATATCAAATTGGCTTTATAGTAGAGTAAGCGTGCCTTTACATTTAAAACGCATAGTTTAAGCATTATTTCACAAACAAAATACAGCATAACATTTTGTAAAATTCAGCATTTTAAATTGGAATTAAAGACATACTGACCAATATTGACATTTCTTCCACTCGGCTCCTGAGTTCAAAAGCTCTTCTTCGTTTGGACTTTTATTTACTACTGATATTTTAGGTAGCTTTCGGGGTGGCGGTCTACTGGGGTGGAGGGGAGAATTCGTTTTTGTTGGGTTTTTTTTTTTTTTTTCTTTTTCCCTTTCTGAGGGGGGGGGGGGCTGTGGTAGCATTCTAGGCTTTTCTTCTAAACTACTGTTAGGGCTTTCTTTACGAATTTTTAAATTATTCGATAGAAGATATTCAAAAACATTCTGCCTTGTTCGCTGACATGTGGATAGGCTTAATATCAAATTGGCTTTATAGTAGAGTAAGCGTGCCTTTACATTTAAAACGCATAGTTTAAGCATTATTTCACAAACAAAATACAGCATAACATTTTGTAAAATTCAGCATTTTAAATTGGAATTAAAGACATACTGACCAATATTGACATTTCTTCCACTCGGCTCCTGAGTTCAAAAGCTCTTCTTCGTTTGGACTTTTATTTACTACTGATATTTTAGGTAGCTTTCGGGGTGGCGGTCTACTGGGGTGGAGGGGAGAATTCGTTTTTGTTGGGTTTTTTTTTTTTTCTTTTTCCCTTTCTGAGGGGGGGGGGGCTGTGGTAGCATTCTAGGCTTTTCTTCTAAACTACTGTTAGGGCTTTCTTTACGAATTTTTAAATTATTCGATAGAAGATATTCAAAAACATTCTGCCTTGTTCGCTGACATGTGGATAGGCTTAATATCAAATTGGCTTTATAGTAGAGTAAGCGTGCCTTTACATTTAAAACGCATAGTTTAAGCATTATTTCACAAACAAAATACAGCATAACATTTTGTAAAATTCAGCATTTTAAATTGGAATTAAAGACATACTGACCAATATTGACATTTCTTCCACTCGGCTCCTGAGTTCAAAAGCTCTTCTTCGTTTGGACTTTTATTTACTACTGATATTTTAGGTAGCTTTCGGGGTGGCGGTCTACTGGGGTGGAGGGGAGAATTCGTTTTTGTTGGGTTTTTTTTTTTCTTTTTCCCTTTCTGAGGGGGGGGGGGCTGTGGTAGCATTCTAGGCTTTTCTTCTAAACTACTGTTAGGGCTTTCTTTACGAATTTTTAAATTATTCGATAGAAGATATTCAAAAACATTCTGCCTTGTTCGCTGACATGTGGATAGGCTTAATATCAAATTGGCTTTATAGTAGAGTAAGCGTGCCTTTACATTTAAAACGCATAGTTTAAGCATTATTTCACAAACAAAATACAGCATAACATTTTGTAAAATTCAGCATTTTAAATTGGAATTAAAGACATACTGACCAATATTGACATTTCTTCCACTCGGCTCCTGAGTTCAAAAGCTCTTCTTCGTTTGGACTTTTATTTACTACTGATATTTTAGGTAGCTTTCGGGGTGGCGGTCTACTGGGGTGGAGGGGAGAATTCGTTTTTGTTGGGTTTTTTTTTTTTTTTTCTTTTTCCCTTTCTGAGGGGGGGGGGGGCTGTGGTAGCATTCTAGGCTTTTCTTCTAAACTACTGTTAGGGCTTTCTTTACGAATTTTTAAATTATTCGATAGAAGATATTCAAAAACATTCTGCCTTGTTCGCTGACATGTGGATAGGCTTAATATCAAATTGGCTTTATAGTAGAGTAAGCGTGCCTTTACATTTAAAACGCATAGTTTAAGCATTATTTCACAAACAAAATACAGCATAACATTTTGTAAAATTCAGCATTTTAAATTGGAATTAAAGACATACTGACCAATATTGACATTTCTTCCACTCGGCTCCTGAGTTCAAAAGCTCTTCTTCGTTTGGACTTTTATTTACTACTGATATTTTAGGTAGCTTTCGGGGTGGCGGTCTACTGGGGTGGAGGGGAGAATTCGTTTTTGTTGGGTTTTTTTTTTTTTCTTTTTCCCTTTCTGAGGGGGGGGGGGGCTGTGGTAGCATTCTAGGCTTTTCTTCTAAACTACTGTTAGGGCTTTCTTTACGAATTTTTAAATTATTCGATAGAAGATATTCAAAAACATTCTGCCTTGTTCGCTGACATGTGGATAGGCTTAATATCAAATTGGCTTTATAGTAGAGTAAGCGTGCCTTTACATTTAAAACGCATAGTTTAAGCATTATTTCACAAACAAAATACAGCATAACATTTTGTAAAATTCAGCATTTTAAATTGGAATTAAAGACATACTGACCAATATTGACATTTCTTCCACTCGGCTCCTGAGTTCAAAAGCTCTTCTTCGTTTGGACTTTTATTTACTACTGATATTTTAGGTAGCTTTCGGGGTGGCGGTCTACTGGGGTGGAGGGGAGAATTCGTTTTTGTTGGGTTTTTTTTTTTCTTTTTCCCTTTCTGAGGGGGGGGGGGCTGTGGTAGCATTCTAGGCTTTTCTTCTAAACTACTGTTAGGGCTTTCTTTACGAATTTTTAAATTATTCGATAGAAGATATTCAAAAACATTCTGCCTTGTTCGCTGACATGTGGATAGGCTTAATATCAAATTGGCTTTATAGTAGAGTAAGCGTGCCTTTACATTTAAAACGCATAGTTTAAGCATTATTTCACAAACAAAATACAGCATAACATTTTGTAAAATTCAGCATTTTAAATTGGAATTAAAGACATACTGACCAATATTGACATTTCTTCCACTCGGCTCCTGAGTTCAAAAGCTCTTCTTCGTTTGGACTTTTATTTACTACTGATATTTTAGGTAGCTTTCGGGGTGGCGGTCTACTGGGGTGGAGGGGAGAATTCGTTTTTGTTGGGTTTTTTTTTTTTTTTCTTTTTCCCTTTCTGAGGGGGGGGGGCTGTGGTAGCATTCTAGGCTTTTCTTCTAAACTACTGTTAGGGCTTTCTTTACGAATTTTTAAATTATTCGATAGAAGATATTCAAAAACATTCTGCCTTGTTCGCTGACATGTGGATAGGCTTAATATCAAATTGGCTTTATAGTAGAGTAAGCGTGCCTTTACATTTAAAACGCATAGTTTAAGCATTATTTCACAAACAAAATACAGCATAACATTTTGTAAAATTCAGCATTTTAAATTGGAATTAAAGACATACTGACCAATATTGACATTTCTTCCACTCGGCTCCTGAGTTCAAAAGCTCTTCTTCGTTTGGACTTTTATTTACTACTGATATTTTAGGTAGCTTTCGGGGTGGCGGTCTACTGGGGTGGAGGGGAGAATTCGTTTTTGTTGGGTTTTTTTTTTTCTTTTTCCCTTTCTGAGGGGGGGGGCTGTGGTAGCATTCTAGGCTTTTCTTCTAAACTACTGTTAGGGCTTTCTTTACGAATTTTTAAATTATTCGATAGAAGATATTCAAAAACATTCTGCCTTGTTCGCTGACATGTGGATAGGCTTAATATCAAATTGGCTTTATAGTAGAGTAAGCGTGCCTTTACATTTAAAACGCATAGTTTAAGCATTATTTCACAAACAAAATACAGCATAACATTTTGTAAAATTCAGCATTTTAAATTGGAATTAAAGACATACTGACCAATATTGACATTTCTTCCACTCGGCTCCTGAGTTCAAAAGCTCTTCTTCGTTTGGACTTTTATTTACTACTGATATTTTAGGTAGCTTTCGGGGTGGCGGTCTACTGGGGTGGAGGGGAGAATTCGTTTTTGTTGGGTTTTTTTTTTTTTTTTCTTTTTCCCTTTCTGAGGGGGGGGGGGCTGTGGTAGCATTCTAGGCTTTTCTTCTAAACTACTGTTAGGGCTTTCTTTACGAATTTTTAAATTATTCGATAGAAGATATTCAAAAACATTCTGCCTTGTTCGCTGACATGTGGATAGGCTTAATATCAAATTGGCTTTATAGTAGAGTAAGCGTGCCTTTACATTTAAAACGCATAGTTTAAGCATTATTTCACAAACAAAATACAGCATAACATTTTGTAAAATTCAGCATTTTAAATTGGAATTAAAGACATACTGACCAATATTGACATTTCTTCCACTCGGCTCCTGAGTTCAAAAGCTCTTCTTAGTTTGGACTTTTATTTACTACTGATATTTTAGGTAGCTTTCGGGGTGGCGGTCTACTGGGGTGGAGGGGAGAATTCGTTTTTGTTGGGTTTTTTTTTTTTTTTTTTTTTCCCTTTCTGAGGGGGGGGGGGCTGTGGTAGCATTCTAGGCTTTTCTTCTAAACTACTGTTAGGGCTTTCTTTACGAATTTTTAAATTATTCGATAGAAGATATTCAAAAACATTCTGCCTTGTTCGCTGACATGTGGATAGGCTTAATATCAAATTGGCTTTATAGTAGAGTAAGCGTGCCTTTACATTTAAAACGCATAGTTTAAGCATTATTTCACAAACAAAATACAGCATAACATTTTGTAAAATTCAGCATTTTAAATTGGAATTAAAGACATACTGACCAATATTGACATTTCTTCCACTCGGCTCCTGAGTTCAAAAGCTCTTCTTCGTTTGGACTTTTATTTACTACTGATATTTTAGGTAGCTTTCGGGGTGGCGGTCTACTGGGGTGGAGGGGAGAATTCGTTTTTGTTGGGTTTTTTTTTTTTCTTTTTCCCTTTCTGAGGGGGGGGGGCTGTGGTAGCATTCTAGGCTTTTCTTCTAAACTACTGTTAGGGCTTTCTTTACGAATTTTTAAATTATTCGATAGAAGATATTCAAAAACATTCTGCCTTGTTCGCTGACATGTGGATAGGCTTAATATCAAATTGGCTTTATAGTAGAGTAAGCGTGCCTTTACATTTAAAACGCATAGTTTAAGCATTATTTCACAAACAAAATACAGCATAACATTTTGTAAAATTCAGCATTTTAAATTGGAATTAAAGACATACTGACCAATATTGACATTTCTTCCACTCGGCTCCTGAGTTCAAAAGCTCTTCTTCGTTTGGACTTTTATTTACTACTGATATTTTAGGTAGCTTTCGGGGTGGCGGTCTACTGGGGTGGAGGGGAGAATTCGTTTTTGTTGGGTTTTTTTTTTTTTTTCTTTTTCCCTTTCTGAGGGGGGGGGGGCTGTGGTAGCATTCTAGGCTTTTCTTCTAAACTACTGTTAGGGCTTTCTTTACGAATTTTTAAATTATTCGATAGAAGATATTCAAAAACATTCTGCCTTGTTCGCTGACATGTGGATAGGCTTAATATCAAATTGGCTTTATAGTAGAGTAAGCGTGCCTTTACATTTAAAACGCATAGTTTAAGCATTATTTCACAAACAAAATACAGCATAACATTTTGTAAAATTCAGCATTTTAAATTGGAATTAAAGACATACTGACCAATATTGACATTTCTTCCACTCGGCTCCTGAGTTCAAAAGCTCTTCTTCGTTTGGACTTTTATTTACTACTGATATTTTAGGTAGCTTTCGGGGTGGCGGTCTACTGGGGTGGAGGGGAGAATTCGTTTTTGTTGGGTTTTTTTTTTTCTTTTTCCCTTTCTGAGGGGGGGGGGGCTGTGGTAGCATTCTAGGCTTTTCTTCTAAACTACTGTTAGGGCTTTCTTTACGAATTTTTAAATTATTCGATAGAAGATATTCAAAAACATTCTGCCTTGTTCGCTGACATGTGGATAGGCTTAATATCAAATTGGCTTTATAGTAGAGTAAGCGTGCCTTTACATTTAAAACGCATAGTTTAAGCATTATTTCACAAACAAAATACAGCATAACATTTTGTAAAATTCAGCATTTTAAATTGGAATTAAAGACATACTGACCAATATTGACATTTCTTCCACTCGGCTCCTGAGTTCAAAAGCTCTTCTTCGTTTGGACTTTTATTTACTACTGATATTTTAGGTAGCTTTCGGGGTGGCGGTCTACTGGGGTGGAGGGGAGAATTCGTTTTTGTTGGGTTTTTTTTTTTTCTTTTTCCCTTTCTGAGGGGGGGGGGGCTGTGGTAGCATTCTAGGCTTTTCTTCTAAACTACTGTTAGGGCTTTCTTTACGAATTTTTAAATTATTCGATAGAAGATATTCAAAAACATTCTGCCTTGTTCGCTGACATGTGGATAGGCTTAATATCAAATTGGCTTTATAGTAGAGTAAGCGTGCCTTTACATTTAAAACGCATAGTTTAAGCATTATTTCACAAACAAAATACAGCATAACATTTTGTAAAATTCAGCATTTTAAATTGGAATTAAAGACATACTGACCAATATTGACATTTCTTCCACTCGGCTCCTGAGTTCAAAAGCTCTTCTTCGTTTGGACTTTTATTTACTACTGATATTTTAGGTAGCTTTCGGGGTGGCGGTCTACTGGGGTGGAGGGGAGAATTCGTTTTTGTTGGGTTTTTTTTTTTTTCTTTTTCCCTTTCTGAGGGGGGGGGGCTGTGGTAGCATTCTAGGCTTTTCTTCTAAACTACTGTTAGGGCTTTCTTTACGAATTTTTAAATTATTCGATAGAAGATATTCAAAAACATTCTGCCTTGTTCGCTGACATGTGGATAGGCTTAATATCAAATTGGCTTTATAGTAGAGTAAGCGTGCCTTTACATTTAAAACGCATAGTTTAAGCATTATTTCACAAACAAAATACAGCATAACATTTTGTAAAATTCAGCATTTTAAATTGGAATTAAAGACATACTGACCAATATTGACATTTCTTCCACTCGGCTCCTGAGTTCAAAAGCTCTTCTTCGTTTGGACTTTTATTTACTACTGATATTTTAGGTAGCTTTCGGGGTGGCGGTCTACTGGGGTGGAGGGGAGAATTCGTTTTTGTTGGGTTTTTTTTTTTCTTTTTCCCTTTCTGAGGGGGGGGGGCTGTGGTAGCATTCTAGGCTTTTCTTCTAAACTACTGTTAGGGCTTTCTTTACGAATTTTTAAATTATTCGATAGAAGATATTCAAAAACATTCTGCCTTGTTCGCTGACATGTGGATAGGCTTAATATCAAATTGGCTTTATAGTAGAGTAAGCGTGCCTTTACATTTAAAACGCATAGTTTAAGCATTATTTCACAAACAAAATACAGCATAACATTTTGTAAAATTCAGCATTTTAAATTGGAATTAAAGACATACTGACCAATATTGACATTTCTTCCACTCGGCTCCTGAGTTCAAAAGCTCTTCTTCGTTTGGACTTTTATTTACTACTGATATTTTAGGTAGCTTTCGGGGTGGCGGTCTACTGGGGTGGAGGGGAGAATTCGTTTTTGTTGGGTTTTTTTTTTTTCTTTTTCCCTTTCTGAGGGGGGGGGGGCTGTGGTAGCATTCTAGGCTTTTCTTCTAAACTACTGTTAGGGCTTTCTTTACGAATTTTTAAATTATTCGATAGAAGATATTCAAAAACATTCTGCCTTGTTCGCTGACATGTGGATAGGCTTAATATCAAATTGGCTTTATAGTAGAGTAAGCGTGCCTTTACATTTAAAACGCATAGTTTAAGCATTATTTCACAAACAAAATACAGCATAACATTTTGTAAAATTCAGCATTTTAAATTGGAATTAAAGACATACTGACCAATATTGACATTTCTTCCACTCGGCTCCTGAGTTCAAAAGCTCTTCTTCGTTTGGACTTTTATTTACTACTGATATTTTAGGTAGCTTTCGGGGTGGCGGTCTACTGGGGTGGAGGGGAGAATTCGTTTTTGTTGGGTTTTTTTTTTTTTTTCTTTTTCCCTTCTGAGGGGGGGGGGGGCTGTGGTAGCATTCTAGGCTTTTCTTCTAAACTACTGTTAGGGCTTTCTTTACGAATTTTTAAATTATTCGATAGAAGATATTCAAAAACATTCTGCCTTGTTCGCTGACATGTGGATAGGCTTAATATCAAATTGGCTTTATAGTAGAGTAAGCGTGCCTTTACATTTAAAACGCATAGTTTAAGCATTATTTCACAAACAAAATACAGCATAACATTTTGTAAAATTCAGCATTTTAAATTGGAATTAAAGACATACTGACCAATATTGACATTTCTTCCACTCGGCTCCTGAGTTCAAAAGCTCTTCTTCGTTTGGACTTTTATTTACTACTGATATTTTAGGTAGCTTTCGGGGTGGCGGTCTACTGGGGTGGAGGGGAGAATTCGTTTTTGTTGGGTTTTTTTTTTTTTCTTTTTCCCTTTCTGAGGGGGGGGGGGCTGTGGTAGCATTCTAGGCTTTTCTTCTAAACTACTGTTAGGGCTTTCTTTACGAATTTTTAAATTATTCGATAGAAGATATTCAAAAACATTCTGCCTTGTTCGCTGACATGTGGATAGGCTTAATATCAAATTGGCTTTATAGTAGAGTAAGCGTGCCTTTACATTTAAAACGCATAGTTTAAGCATTATTTCACAAACAAAATACAGCATAACATTTTGTAAAATTCAGCATTTTAAATTGGAATTAAAGACATACTGACCAATATTGACATTTCTTCCACTCGGCTCCTGAGTTCAAAAGCTCTTCTTCGTTTGGACTTTTATTTACTACTGATATTTTAGGTAGCTTTCGGGGTGGCGGTCTACTGGGGTGGAGGGGAGAATTCGTTTTTGTTGGGTTTTTTTTTTTCTTTTTCCCTTTCTGAGGGGGGGGGGGCTGTGGTAGCATTCTAGGCTTTTCTTCTAAACTACTGTTAGGGCTTTCTTTACGAATTTTTAAATTATTCGATAGAAGATATTCAAAAACATTCTGCCTTGTTCGCTGACATGTGGATAGGCTTAATATCAAATTGGCTTTATAGTAGAGTAAGCGTGCCTTTACATTTAAAACGCATAGTTTAAGCATTATTTCACAAACAAAATACAGCATAACATTTTGTAAAATTCAGCATTTTAAATTGGAATTAAAGACATACTGACCAATATTGACATTTCTTCCACTCGGCTCCTGAGTTCAAAAGCTCTTCTTCGTTTGGACTTTTATTTACTACTGATATTTTAGGTAGCTTTCGGGGTGGCGGTCTACTGGGGTGGAGGGGAGAATTCGTTTTTGTTGGGTTTTTTTTTTTTTTTTCTTTTTCCCTTTCTGAGGGGGGGGGGGGCTGTGGTAGCATTCTAGGCTTTTCTTCTAAACTACTGTTAGGGCTTTCTTTACGAATTTTTAAATTATTCGATAGAAGATATTCAAAAACATTCTGCCTTGTTCGCTGACATGTGGATAGGCTTAATATCAAATTGGCTTTATAGTAGAGTAAGCGTGCCTTTACATTTAAAACGCATAGTTTAAGCATTATTTCACAAACAAAATACAGCATAACATTTTGTAAAATTCAGCATTTTAAATTGGAATTAAAGACATACTGACCAATATTGACATTTCTTCCACTCGGCTCCTGAGTTCAAAAGCTCTTCTTCGTTTGGACTTTTATTTACTACTGATATTTTAGGTAGCTTTCGGGGTGGCGGTCTACTGGGGTGGAGGGGAGAATTCGTTTTTGTTGGGTTTTTTTTTTTCTTTTTCCCTTTCTGAGGGGGGGGGGGCTGTGGTAGCATTCTAGGCTTTTCTTCTAAACTACTGTTAGGGCTTTCTTTACGAATTTTTAAATTATTCGATAGAAGATATTCAAAAACATTCTGCCTTGTTCGCTGACATGTGGATAGGCTTAATATCAAATTGGCTTTATAGTAGAGTAAGCGTGCCTTTACATTTAAAACGCATAGTTTAAGCATTATTTCACAAACAAAATACAGCATAACATTTTGTAAAATTCAGCATTTTAAATTGGAATTAAAGACATACTGACCAATATTGACATTTCTTCCACTCGGCTCCTGAGTTCAAAAGCTCTTCTTCGTTTGGACTTTTATTTACTACTGATATTTTAGGTAGCTTTCGGGGTGGCGGTCTACTGGGGTGGAGGGGAGAATTCGTTTTTGTTGGGTTTTTTTTTTCTTTTTCCCTTTCTGAGGGGGGGGGGGCTGTGGTAGCATTCTAGGCTTTTCTTCTAAACTACTGTTAGGGCTTTCTTTACGAATTTTTAAATTATTCGATAGAAGATATTCAAAAACATTCTGCCTTGTTCGCTGACATGTGGATAGGCTTAATATCAAATTGGCTTTATAGTAGAGTAAGCGTGCCTTTACATTTAAAACGCATAGTTTAAGCATTATTTCACAAACAAAATACAGCATAACATTTTGTAAAATTCAGCATTTTAAATTGGAATTAAAGACATACTGACCAATATTGACATTTCTTCCACTCGGCTCCTGAGTTCAAAAGCTCTTCTTCGTTTGGACTTTTATTTACTACTGATATTTTAGGTAGCTTTCGGGGTGGCGGTCTACTGGGGTGGAGGGGAGAATTCGTTTTTGTTGGGTTTTTTTTTTTCTTTTTCCCTTTCTGAGGGGGGGGGGCTGTGGTAGCATTCTAGGCTTTTCTTCTAAACTACTGTTAGGGCTTTCTTTACGAATTTTTAAATTATTCGATAGAAGATATTCAAAAACATTCTGCCTTGTTCGCTGACATGTGGATAGGCTTAATATCAAATTGGCTTTATAGTAGAGTAAGCGTGCCTTTACATTTAAAACGCATAGTTTAAGCATTATTTCACAAACAAAATACAGCATAACATTTTGTAAAATTCAGCATTTTAAATTGGAATTAAAGACATACTGACCAATATTGACATTTCTTCCACTCGGCTCCTGAGTTCAAAAGCTCTTCTTCGTTTGGACTTTTATTTACTACTGATATTTTAGGTAGCTTTCGGGGTGGCGGTCTACTGGGGTGGAGGGGAGAATTCGTTTTTGTTGGGTTTTTTTTTTCTTTTTCCCTTTCTGAGGGGGGGGGGGCTGTGGTAGCATTCTAGGCTTTTCTTCTAAACTACTGTTAGGGCTTTCTTTACGAATTTTTAAATTATTCGATAGAAGATATTCAAAAACATTCTGCCTTGTTCGCTGACATGTGGATAGGCTTAATATCAAATTGGCTTTATAGTAGAGTAAGCGTGCCTTTACATTTAAAACGCATAGTTTAAGCATTATTTCACAAACAAAATACAGCATAACATTTTGTAAAATTCAGCATTTTAAATTGGAATTAAAGACATACTGACCAATATTGACATTTCTTCCACTCGGCTCCTGAGTTCAAAAGCTCTTCTTCGTTTGGACTTTTATTTACTACTGATATTTTAGGTAGCTTTCGGGGTGGCGGTCTACTGGGGTGGAGGGGAGAATTCGTTTTTGTTGGGTTTTTTTTTTCTTTTTCCCTTTCTGAGGGGGGGGGGCTGTGGTAGCATTCTAGGCTTTTCTTCTAAACTACTGTTAGGGCTTTCTTTACGAATTTTTAAATTATTCGATAGAAGATATTCAAAAACATTCTGCCTTGTTCGCTGACATGTGGATAGGCTTAATATCAAATTGGCTTTATAGTAGAGTAAGCGTGCCTTTACATTTAAAACGCATAGTTTAAGCATTATTTCACAAACAAAATACAGCATAACATTTTGTAAAATTCAGCATTTTAAATTGGAATTAAAGACATACTGACCAATATTGACATTTCTTCCACTCGGCTCCTGAGTTCAAAAGCTCTTCTTCGTTTGGACTTTTATTTACTACTGATATTTTAGGTAGCTTTCGGGGTGGCGGTCTTCTGGGGTGGAGGGGAGAATTCGTTTTTGTTGGGTTTTTTTTTTCTTTTTCCCTTTCTGAGGGGGGGGGGGCTGTGGTAGCATTCTAGGCTTTTCTTCTAAACTACTGTTAGGGCTTTCTTTACGAATTTTTAAATTATTCGATAGAAGATATTCAAAAACATTCTGCCTTGTTCGCTGACATGTGGATAGGCTTAATATCAAATTGGCTTTATAGTAGAGTAAGCGTGCCTTTACATTTAAAACGCATAGTTTAAGCATTATTTCACAAACAAAATACAGCATAACATTTTGTAAAATTCAGCATTTTAAATTGGAATTAAAGACATACTGACCAATATTGACATTTCTTCCACTCGGCTCCTGAGTTCAAAAGCTCTTCTTCGTTTGGACTTTTATTTACTACTGATATTTTAGGTAGCTTTCGGGGTGGCGGTCTACTGGGGTGGAGGGGAGAATTCGTTTTTGTTGGGTTTTTTTTTTCTTTTTCCCTTTCTGAGGGGGGGGGGCTGTGGTAGCATTCTAGGCTTTTCTTCTAAACTACTGTTAGGGCTTTCTTTACGAATTTTTAAATTATTCGATAGAAGATATTCAAAAACATTCTGCCTTGTTCGCTGACATGTGGATAGGCTTAATATCAAATTGGCTTTATAGTAGAGTAAGCGTGCCTTTACATTTAAAACGCATAGTTTAAGCATTATTTCACAAACAAAATACAGCATAACATTTTGTAAAATTCAGCATTTTAAATTGGAATTAAAGACATACTGACCAATATTGACATTTCTTCCACTCGGCTCCTGAGTTCAAAAGCTCTTCTTCGTTTGGACTTTTATTTACTACTGATATTTTAGGTAGCTTTCGGGGTGGCGGTCTACTGGGGTGGAGGGGAGAATTCGTTTTTGTTGGGTTTTTTTTTTCTTTTTCCCTTTCTGAGGGGGGGGGGGGCTGTGGTAGCATTCTAGGCTTTTCTTCTAAACTACTGTTAGGGCTTTCTTTACGAATTTTTAAATTATTCGATAGAAGATATTCAAAAACATTCTGCCTTGTTCGCTGACATGTGGATAGGCTTAATATCAAATTGGCTTTATAGTAGAGTAAGCGTGCCTTTACATTTAAAACGCATAGTTTAAGCATTATTTCACAAACAAAATACAGCATAACATTTTGTAAAATTCAGCATTTTAAATTGGAATTAAAGACATACTGACCAATATTGACATTTCTTCCACTCGGCTCCTGAGTTCAAAAGCTCTTCTTCGTTTGGACTTTTATTTACTACTGATATTTTAGGTAGCTTTCGGGGTGGCGGTCTACTGGGGTGGAGGGGAGAATTCGTTTTTGTTGGGTTTTTTTTTTCTTTTTCCCTTTCTGAGGGGGGGGGGGCTGTGGTAGCATTCTAGGCTTTTCTTCTAAACTACTGTTAGGGCTTTCTTTACGAATTTTTAAATTATTCGATAGAAGATATTCAAAAACATTCTGCCTTGTTCGCTGACATGTGGATAGGCTTAATATCAAATTGGCTTTATAGTAGAGTAAGCGTGCCTTTACATTTAAAACGCATAGTTTAAGCATTATTTCACAAACAAAATACAGCATAACATTTTGTAAAATTCAGCATTTTAAATTGGAATTAAAGACATACTGACCAATATTGACATTTCTTCCACTCGGCTCCTGAGTTCAAAAGCTCTTCTTCGTTTGGACTTTTATTTACTACTGATATTTTAGGTAGCTTTCGGGGTGGCGGTCTACTGGGGTGGAGGGGAGAATTCGTTTTTGTTGGGTTTTTTTTTTTTTTTTCTTTTTCCCTTTCTGAGGGGGGGGGGCTGTGGTAGCATTCTAGGCTTTTCTTCTAAACTACTGTTAGGGCTTTCTTTACGAATTTTTAAATTATTCGATAGAAGATATTCAAAAACATTCTGCCTTGTTCGCTGACATGTGGATAGGCTTAATATCAAATTGGCTTTATAGTAGAGTAAGCGTGCCTTTACATTTAAAACGCATAGTTTAAGCATTATTTCACAAACAAAATACAGCATAACATTTTGTAAAATTCAGCATTTTAAATTGGAATTAAAGACATACTGACCAATATTGACATTTCTTCCATTCGGCTCCTGAGTTCAAAAGCTCTTCTTCGTTTGGACTTTTATTTACTACTGATATTTTAGGTAGCTTTCGGGGTGGCGGTCTACTGGGGTGGAGGGGAGAATTCGTTTTTGTTGGGTTTTTTTTTTTTTTTTTCTTTTTCCCTTTCTGAGGGGGGGGGGGCTGTGGTAGCATTCTAGGCTTTTCTTCTAAACTACTGTTAGGGCTTTCTTTACGAATTTTTAAATTATTCGATAGAAGATATTCAAAAACATTCTGCCTTGTTCGCTGACATGTGGATAGGCTTAATATCAAATTGGCTTTATAGTAGAGTAAGCGTGCCTTTACATTTAAAACGCATAGTTTAAGCATTATTTCACAAACAAAATACAGCATAACATTTTGTAAAATTCAGCATTTTAAATTGGAATTAAAGACATACTGACCAATATTGACATTTCTTCCACTCGGCTCCTGAGTTCAAAAGCTCTTCTTCGTTTGGACTTTTATTTACTACTGATATTTTAGGTAGCTTTCGGGGTGGCGGTCTACTGGGGTGGAGGGGAGAATTCGTTTTTGTTGGGTTTTTTTTTTTTTTTTTCTTTTTCCCTTTCTGAGGGGGGGGGGCTGTGGTAGCATTCTAGGCTTTTCTTCTAAACTACTGTTAGGGCTTTCTTTACGAATTTTTAAATTATTCGATAGAAGATATTCAAAAACATTCTGCCTTGTTCGCTGACATGTGGATAGGCTTAATATCAAATTGGCTTTATAGTAGAGTAAGCGTGCCTTTACATTTAAAACGCATAGTTTAAGCATTATTTCACAAACAAAATACAGCATAACATTTTGTAAAATTCAGCATTTTAAATTGGAATTAAAGACATACTGACCAATATTGACATTTCTTCCACTCGGCTCCTGAGTTCAAAAGCTCTTCTTCGTTTGGACTTTTATTTACTACTGATATTTTAGGTAGCTTTCGGGGTGGCGGTCTACTGGGGTGGAGGGGAGAATTCGTTTTTGTTGGGTTTTTTTTTTCTTTTATTCTTTTTCCCTTTCTGAGGGGGGGGGGGCTGTGGTAGCATTCTAGGCTTTTCTTCTAAACTACTGTTAGGGCTTTCTTTACGAATTTTTAAATTATTCGATAGAAGATATTCAAAAACATTCTGCCTTGTTCGCTGACATGTGGATAGGCTTAATATCAAATTGGCTTTATAGTAGAGTAAGCGTGCCTTTACATTTAAAACGCATAGTTTAAGCATTATTTCACAAACAAAATACAGCATAACATTTTGTAAAATTCAGCATTTTAAATTGGAATTAAAGACATACTGACCAATATTGACATTTCTTCCACTCGGCTCCTGAGTTCAAAAGCTCTTCTTCGTTTGGACTTTTATTTACTACTGATATTTTAGGTAGCTTTCGGGGTGGCGGTCTACTGGGGTGGAGGGGAGAATTCGTTTTTGTTGGGTTTTTTTTTTTTTTTTTCTTTTTCCCTTTCTGAGGGGGGGGGGCTGTGGTAGCATTCTAGGCTTTTCTTCTAAACTACTGTTAGGGCTTTCTTTACGAATTTTTAAATTATTCGATAGAAGATATTCAAAAACATTCTGCCTTGTTCGCTGACATGTGGATAGGCTTAATATCAAATTGGCTTTATAGTAGAGTAAGCGTGCCTTTACATTTAAAACGCATAGTTTAAGCATTATTTCACAAACAAAATACAGCATAACATTTTGTAAAATTCAGCATTTTAAATTGGAATTAAAGACATACTGACCAATATTGACATTTCTTCCACTCGGCTCCTGAGTTCAAAAGCTCTTCTTCGTTTGGACTTTTATTTACTACTGATATTTTAGGTAGCTTTCGGGGTGGCGGTCTACTGGGGTGGAGGGGAGAATTCGTTTTTGTTGGGTTTTTTTTTTTTTTTTTCTTTTTCCCTTTCTGAGGGGGGGGGGGGCTGTGGTAGCATTCTAGGCTTTTCTTCTAAACTACTGTTAGGGCTTTCTTTACGAATTTTTAAATTATTCGATAGAAGATATTCAAAAACATTCTGCCTTGTTCGCTGACATGTGGATAGGCTTAATATCAAATTGGCTTTATAGTAGAGTAAGCGTGCCTTTACATTTAAAACGCATAGTTTAAGCATTATTTCACAAACAAAATACAGCATAACATTTTGTAAAATTCAGCATTTTAAATTGGAATTAAAGACATACTGACCAATATTGACATTTCTTCCACTCGGCTCCTGAGTTCAAAAGCTCTTCTTCGTTTGGACTTTTATTTACTACTGATATTTTAGGTAGCTTTCGGGGTGGCGGTCTACTGGGGTGGAGGGGAGAATTCGTTTTTGTTGGGGTTTTTTTTTTTTTTTCTTTTTCCCTTTCTGAGGGGGGGGGGCTGTGGTAGCATTCTAGGCTTTTCTTCTAAACTACTGTTAGGGCTTTCTTTACGAATTTTTAAATTATTCGATAGAAGATATTCAAAAACATTCTGCCTTGTTCGCTGACATGTGGATAGGCTTAATATCAAATTGGCTTTATAGTAGAGTAAGCGTGCCTTTACATTTAAAACGCATAGTTTAAGCATTATTTCACAAACAAAATACAGCATAACATTTTGTAAAATTCAGCATTTTAAATTGGAATTAAAGACATACTGACCAATATTGACATTTCTTCCACTCGGCTCCTGAGTTCAAAAGCTCTTCTTCGTTTGGACTTTTATTTACTACTGATATTTTAGGTAGCTTTCGGGGTGGCGGTCTACTGGGGTGGAGGGGAGAATTCGTTTTTGTTGGGTTTTTTTTTTTTTTTTTCTTTTTCCCTTTCTGAGGGGGGGGGGGCTGTGGTAGCATTCTAGGCTTTTCTTCTAAACTACTGTTAGGGCTTTCTTTACGAATTTTTAAATTATTCGATAGAAGATATTCAAAAACATTCTGCCTTGTTCGCTGACATGTGGATAGGCTTAATATCAAATTGGCTTTATAGTAGAGTAAGCGTGCCTTTACATTTAAAACGCATAGTTTAAGCATTATTTCACAAACAAAATACAGCATAACATTTTGTAAAATTCAGCATTTTAAATTGGAATTAAAGACATACTGACCAATATTGACATTTCTTCCACTCGGCTCCTGAGTTCAAAAGCTCTTCTTCGTTTGGACTTTTATTTACTACTGATATTTTAGGTAGCTTTCGGGGTGGCGGTCTACTGGGGTGGAGGGGAGAATTCGTTTTTGTTGGGTTTTTTTTTTTTTTTTTTCTTTTTCCCTTTCTGAGGGGGGGGGGGCTGTGGTAGCATTCTAGGCTTTTCTTCTAAACTACTGTTAGGGCTTTCTTTACGAATTTTTAAATTATTCGATAGAAGATATTCAAAAACATTCTGCCTTGTTCGCTGACATGTGGATAGGCTTAATATCAAATTGGCTTTATAGTAGAGTAAGCGTGCCTTTACATTTAAAACGCATAGTTTAAGCATTATTTCACAAACAAAATACAGCATAACATTTTGTAAAATTCAGCATTTTAAATTGGAATTAAAGACATACTGACCAATATTGACATTTCTTCCACTCGGCTCCTGAGTTCAAAAGCTCTTCTTCGTTTGGACTTTTATTTACTACTGATATTTTAGGTAGCTTTCGGGGTGGCGGTCTACTGGGGTGGAGGGGAGAATTCGTTTTTGTTGGGTTTTTTTTTCTTTTTCCCTTTCTGAGGGGGGGGGGCTGTGGTTGCATTCTAGGCTTTTCTTCTAAACTACTGTTAGGGCTTTCTTTACGAATTTTTAAATTATTCGATAGAAGATATTCAAAAACATTCTGCCTTGTTCGCTGACATGTGGATAGGCTTAATATCAAATTGGCTTTATAGTAGAGTAAGCGTGCCTTTACATTTAAAACGCATAGTTTAAGCATTATTTCACAAACAAAATACAGCATAACATTTTGTAAAATTCAGCATTTTAAATTGGAATTAAAGACATACTGACCAATATTGACATTTCTTCCACTCGGCTCCTGAGTTCAAAAGCTCTTCTTCGTTTGGACTTTTATTTACTACTGATATTTTAGGTAGCTTTCGGGGTGGCGGTCTACTGGGGTGGAGGGGAGAATTCGTTTTTGTTGGGTTTTTTTTTTCTTTTTCCCTTTCTGAGGGGGGGGGGGGCTGTGGTAGCATTCTAGGCTTTTCTTCTAAACTACTGTTAGGGCTTTCTTTACGAATTTTTAAATTATTCGATAGAAGATATTCAAAAACATTCTGCCTTGTTCGCTGACATGTGGATAGGCTTAATATCAAATTGGCTTTATAGTAGAGTAAGCGTGCCTTTACATTTAAAACGCATAGTTTAAGCATTATTTCACAAACAAAATACAGCATAACATTTTGTAAAATTCAGCATTTTAAATTGGAATTAAAGACATACTGACCAATATTGACATTTCTTCCACTCGGCTCCTGAGTTCAAAAGCTCTTCTTCGTTTGGACTTTTATTTACTACTGATATTTTAGGTAGCTTTCGGGGTGGCGGTCTACTGGGGTGGAGGGGAGAATTCGTTTTTGTTGGGTTTTTTTTTCTTTTTCCCTTTCTGAGGGGGGGGGGGCTGTGGTTGCATTCTAGGCTTTTCTTCTAAACTACTGTTAGGGCTTTCTTTACGAATTTTTAAATTATTCGATAGAAGATATTCAAAAACATTCTGCCTTGTTCGCTGACATGTGGATAGGCTTAATATCAAATTGGCTTTATAGTAGAGTAAGCGTGCCTTTACATTTAAAACGCATAGTTTAAGCATTATTTCACAAACAAAATACAGCATAACATTTTGTAAAATTCAGCATTTTAAATTGGAATTAAAGACATACTGACCAATATTGACATTTCTTCCACTCGGCTCCTGAGTTCAAAAGCTCTTCTTCGTTTGGACTTTTATTTACTACTGATATTTTAGGTAGCTTTCGGGGTGGCGGTCTACTGGGGTGGAGGGGAGAATTCGTTTTTGTTGGGTTTTTTTTTTCTTTTTCCCTTTCTGAGGGGGGGGGGCTGTGGTAGCATTCTAGGCTTTTCTTCTAAACTACTGTTAGGGCTTTCTTTACGAATTTTTAAATTATTCGATAGAAGATATTCAAAAACATTCTGCCTTGTTCGCTGACATGTGGATAGGCTTAATATCAAATTGGCTTTATAGTAGAGTAAGCGTGCCTTTACATTTAAAACGCATAGTTTAAGCATTATTTCACAAACAAAATACAGCATAACATTTTGTAAAATTCAGCATTTTAAATTGGAATTAAAGACATACTGACCAATATTGACATTTCTTCCACTCGGCTCCTGAGTTCAAAAGCTCTTCTTCGTTTGGACTTTTATTTACTACTGATATTTTAGGTAGCTTTCGGGGTGGCGGTCTACTGGGGTGGAGGGGAGAATTCGTTTTTGTTGGGTTTTTTTTTTTTTTTTCTTTTTCCCTTTCTGAGGGGGGGGGGGGCTGTGGTAGCATTCTAGGCTTTTCTTCTAAACTACTGTTAGGGCTTTCTTTACGAATTTTTAAATTATTCGATAGAAGATATTCAAAAACATTCTGCCTTGTTCGCTGACATGTGGATAGGCTTAATATCAAATTGGCTTTATAGTAGAGTAAGCGTGCCTTTACATTTAAAACGCATAGTTTAAGCATTATTTCACAAACAAAATACAGCATAACATTTTGTAAAATTCAGCATTTTAAATTGGAATTAAAGACATACTGACCAATATTGACATTTCTTCCACTCGGCTCCTGAGTTCAAAAGCTCTTCTTCGTTTGGACTTTTATTTACTACTGATATTTTAGGTAGCTTTCGGGGTGGCGGTCTACTGGGGTGGAGGGGAGAATTCGTTTTTGTTGGGTTTTTTTTTTTTTTTTTTTCTTTTTCCCTTTCTGAGGGGGGGGGCTGTGGTAGCATTCTAGGCTTTTCTTCTAAACTACTGTTAGGGCTTTCTTTACGAATTTTTAAATTATTCGATAGAAGATATTCAAAAACATTCTGCCTTGTTCGCTGACATGTGGATAGGCTTAATATCAAATTGGCTTTATAGTAGAGTAAGCGTGCCTTTACATTTAAAACGCATAGTTTAAGCATTATTTCACAAACAAAATACAGCATAACATTTTGTAAAATTCAGCATTTTAAATTGGAATTAAAGACATACTGACCAATATTGACATTTCTTCCACTCGGCTCCTGAGTTCAAAAGCTCTTCTTCGTTTGGACTTTTATTTACTACTGATATTTTAGGTAGCTTTCGGGGTGGCGGTCTACTGGGGTGGAGGGGAGAATTCGTTTTTGTTGGGTTTTTTTTTTTTTTTTCTTTTTCCCTTTCTGAGGGGGGGGGGCTGTGGTAGCATTCTAGGCTTTTCTTCTAAACTACTGTTAGGGCTTTCTTTACGAATTTTTAAATTATTCGATAGAAGATATTCAAAAACATTCTGCCTTGTTCGCTGACATGTGGATAGGCTTAATATCAAATTGGCTTTATAGTAGAGTAAGCGTGCCTTTACATTTAAAACGCATAGTTTAAGCATTATTTCACAAACAAAATACAGCATAACATTTTGTAAAATTCAGCATTTTAAATTGGAATTAAAGACATACTGACCAATATTGACATTTCTTCCACTCGGCTCCTGAGTTCAAAAGCTCTTCTTCGTTTGGACTTTTATTTACTACTGATATTTTAGGTAGCTTTCGGGGTGGCGGTCTACTGGGGTGGAGGGGAGAATTCGTTTTTGTTGGGTTTTTTTTTTTTTTTTTTTCTTTTTCCCTTTCTGAGGGGGGGGGGCTGTGGTAGCATTCTAGGCTTTTCTTCTAAACTACTGTTAGGGCTTTCGAATAAATATAATTAAAAGTAATTTTTACCAAGTTCTTAAATTATAATCGCTACTTATGTTTCACTGGCACAGCTGCAGTCTCATATTTCATTGTCACTGATTGTCTATGGGAATCCTTGGTGCTAAGGAAGATATTTAGTCAAGTCCCTACTCACTAAGGACCAATATATATGTCATATACTATCACTGTGCACAGCGGAAGGAAAGATAAAATAAACTCATTTACTCATACCAGAAACTTTATCATTTAATACAAACAATACATAGTATTATTAAAAGAAGAAATGTACGAATGTGTCCCAACTGATAGAAATATGCACATATTGTTTAATGAACAAGCAGTATGTGGAAGAGATACAAAAATGGAAAAGTACTTACTTAATGAGAGTTAGAGTGGGTCAGAGACAACGTATCAGGTGTTCAAATATCCAAGGCAAATAAGTTAAGAATGGGTTTCTCGACAGTCATGAGACACCTTACAAGCCTCTATAGAACATGCAAATAATCAAAGGGTGATCATTATTTAATCTACCCCAATAGTTTGTTAGATATGACCAAATTTTCATAAGCTTTTCAGGCTAAAAATCATTCTAATTATAAACTGCTGGAATTCAAGTGATTATTTGAATCCGAAAACAATTTCTTTAATTATAAGTTTGAAAATAAATTTAAAATCACAAAGTGCAATATTTTACTTTATTTTATTTTCTCTCTTTTCTTTTTCTTTTTTTTTTTTTTTTTCGAATGAAGACTTCCGTCTGGAATCAGGCTTTACTTTATTTGAAAAGGGCTAAAAAGAATTCATTTCTCCAGAGAATAATGTTTTAAATATATAAAAATAAAAATCAATCTCTTATATTTAGTATAAGTAAACGAAATCCTCAAATTGATTCATGGAGAAAAGGGCACACAACCAATTTTGAGGATATCTGAAGTGGAAATTTTGTTTCTTTTTAATAAAAAGCTCGTCCTTTCTTAAATAAGTACTGAAAATATGGATAAAATATTGCAACCACTTAATTTTTGGTAGATTTTTAAGATCAAATGTTTTTGTTTTTGTTTATTACTAGAGTAACGTGAATGTAACAAATTATGTGGAAAGATTTGATAAAAAATCTAAATTAGTATTTTATGAAAGAGTCTGCCGAGTTCTGTGATTTTATTCATTTGGTTTTATGACATATCAACCATTGTTTGCTATGTATCACTAACAATTCAATGAAACATCAGTTATTTGCTTACTCAAAATATAATGCTGAAACAGTTCTATTTCAAACAATTCAATTTAGCATAAGTCATTTGTGTGCACAGTTTAAATGTCAAACATGTTTATTTGACCAATTGATAGGAACCTATTAGGCGCTTCTACTCTTGGTCAAAGAAGACCTGGGAGCGATGGCAATGAAGCGGTACTCTGCATTCCCCAAGCTCCAGTATCACTGGAGCCTTACCATAAGATTTTACAGCCCAAGCCGACGAGGCTGCCGAGTACTGTCATAAAAGATTTATGCTGAAATGTATTATAAATAAAACAAGTAAATGACAAAACAAATAACAGGAGGTTGAGTTGAAAAAGATATTGTTTTTATGTATTAGTTTTAACAACATGCAATAACTTACAAAATATATTTTTATGTGAGTATTTGCTTATATGTATACAATATACATAAATGTTTTCAATATTTTTTTCTTTTTTTTCTTTTCCTTTTCTGTAATTGCCTACTGGCCTGGTGCTTTTGTATTTCTTTTAGGATTGACCTTGGTTATCGTCGTGAAATTTTAGGCTGGTATTTTTGATTCAGCATTGAATACCTATTTGTTCGCCTACTGAACTATTACAGAAGAGCAAAGACAGGACTATTATTCAGAACTAATGGATTTGGGCGGCAAAAATCTTGATAAAATCAATCAATTTGTTGATTTTTTGGTAGACTTTTCAATCTATTATTATTCATTTTTTTTATTTAGTAATATAATTAGGGTCTTCGGTTGATTGTTTTAGAAGTAAGCTGTTTCCAACCTAATCTTAAAGATTGCCAACGTCTAGGTCAGGATAGCAGTGGACCCCAATGTTTAAAATAGAAATGTATCAGCAGCAAATCAGGCGCTGGCCGTGATTGGCTAAAAGAAACTCATTGGGAAGAGCCGTTGGAGTGGACGTGGGTGTTGGAGCGCAGATGTTGTGATATGAAGACGGGATCACGAGCATGTATGTGCGATAATTATAACAGAAAACAACCTGGCGGAAAAGTGGACATCAAGGCCTTTGTCTTCCGTATCTTACAACGGTTTATTTTTTCTGCCTTTCCAAAGCTGGGGACAAAGTTCATGCAATGTTTTCTCTTTATTCTGCGACTACGAATGAAGGGAAGTAACAGATAAACTTTTGTATTTGCGAACCAAGACAGTACTTTGTGTGTTCATTTCTTTTTCTCATAGACGGGTAACAATGGGTCCGACGAGATCTTAAGGCGTAGTGCTATACACATGGACCATTTAGAACCGTGGTGGTACAAATGTCTATGTGGTGTCGTAGCCCTACAAGGGTTTGCAGTGAATCATGGTGGTGCAAACGTCGATTTGTTGTCGTACCATAACACCTTTCTTTTTTTACATTCGAAATATTAAAATGTCAGTTTGGTCATAACAATTTTTTGTAAAGTCATGCGTCCTTTTATGTTTTTTTTTTAAGTTCATGAATTATTATTATTATAAAAGTTCATACCGGTTCATTGGACTAGCAGTTACAGTGTTTGCCGAATCTTAGGCGAGTCATGCCAAAGACTCAAAAAATGATACTTGATGCCTCCTTGCTTTACAATCAGCATAATAAGGTATGGATCAAGGGTAAAGTGGAGAAATCCAGGGAAAGGAATAGCGCCCTCTCCTACACTTCGGTGTAGTAGCTATTGAAAAGGAAGCCTTTGAGTCACCCTCGACTATGGTCGCTAACTTTGCTTTTACTTTTTTATAAAAGTTATAAAGTATTCTCGTTTCGAGAAGCTGAAAACGCACGTGTTTCCCATTTGGTTGGCAGCCCCACAAAAGAATGTTTCCTTATTTTTGCACTATCTGTTAAATTCCCGGCAGAAGAGTGTTTGCGGGTTTTTTCACTTTTGTATTTCATTATTCGTTTTATTTTCGTATTTTATTATTTATTTTATTGATTATTTAAACTTTATTTCTTTATTACTTTTCACACAGTCTTCCAACCCACCACATTCTTTTCCAACAGTTGTCGATTATCGAGAGTGTCCTCCCGACGACCATATTATTGTCATTTATTTGCTATTCATTCAATATTAACTTTATTGCACGAATCGGTACACAGTCTGACTTTAAAGAGAAGAAAAATGTCGTATAAATCCCTCTCACCAAATGTCAAAAATCAATGTTTCCAAGTCTTTTAAAAGTGTAAACACAGACTCAATAATTACCAGAAGCAAAAAGATAAGAGATTTCATAAAAATCCATGACGTTTAAAACGAAGCTACAACAACACCATTGTAGTCATTTATTAACTCACTAGACGATCCGTAAGGCGGTTGGGCTCTTGCTGTAACCACAATCCAGAATGACATTGATGCTTCTATTTAGGAAGGACTGAGAGATGCCCATTTGCATTTCATAGTTAACAGTTGTCCATAATGATATTGATACTTCTATTTAGACAGGACTGAGAGATTCCCTTTTGCATTTCATAGTTAACAGTTGTTCATAATGATACTGATGCTTCTATTTACATAGGACCCAATCAGGTGCTACCACTCCGGGTCAGTGTGAACCACTCCGGGAGTAATGTCAATGAAGTGATACTCCACATTCCCTAACTCTCCAAGGCTGGACCCTCGTCATCAGATAGTTTAATGTCATACCCAGTTCACTAATGGAGTGGCGGGGGTTTACCCCTCTGCAGAGATGCATTCGGTGTATTTTACAGCACCATTTGACTGGGCCTGGAAAACGTATTGGACTATGATATCGGGGTAAACGATTTCGAATTCCAGTGACGCTATTACGTTTACTTTCGAACAAATACCCTTGGGAAAGGCATGAACGCCCATATTCCCCAGCTATGTCTTAAACCGTACCACGACTATTCTTTTACAGGGATGGCTTTAGCATTGAAAGGTTGATATGTCGTTAAAACAACGAAACAAGATCAAATCATATAGTTATTTTCCACTATTTAACCTATAACAAATAAAAGTAATATGAGCGTAGGAAAATGTGGTCGCGTTTTTATTCATTGTCATTTAAGAGAAAAACTTCGTACAAAAGGAAATGATGACAGAAAACAACGAACAAGAATAAAGACGGAAACATCAGAGTGACACAAGGTGACCAACAGCAGAATGAATTGAATTGATGAGATGAGAACTTGCCGATCGTCCAAATAAGGGCCATATAACATAGATTGAGATATACAGTAGAACCTCGACTTATGAAAACCGTTATACTAAAAAAATCAGAGTACGAAACGGGCCTTTAAATAAAAACGAAAAAATAAACGAAAAAATATCCTAGATACAAAAACTAAAATTGAAAGTGCCACCCAACAGCTATCCTCCCAGAATTCATTTCGTTGCATCATGAGAACATTTTGCTGTGTTCTTATCTTTTTTAACATTTATGTAAATGACTATGTTGTCATTAACGAATATATTCCCTCGGATGGGTATAATATTTACACCCTATTCGACTGCTTTTGAGGGTTGGAGCGAATTACTCCATTTATAGGGGAAGTCTTGTCCCATAATACGAAAATTCCAAGATACGAAATCCTCTTCGGAAGGAATTGATTTCGTATCTCGAGGTATCGCCGTATAACATATACTCTGATTGGGTATTTAACAAACATTCTCTTAAAGTTCTCCAAATAAAAGTACCGAGCTAGATTCGAGGTAAGGTCACTTTATACTGGGGCGTTACACACGAGATTCATGCGTGACCGTCACAAAAATGTTTGATCCTCTTGGCCTTCTCCATTTTCGGGCGCCTCAGGCGTCAAGTGACACTCAAGCGGGAACTCGTTGAGTGGAATATCCTCTGGTATTAGGTGAGAACCTTAAAGACACCCACTCAGGGCATCCGCCAGATGACCCCGAAAATTAGGGGTAATCTCCAAATAAACGGTTGGACAAAAAACGAAAAGAGTACTTTCTACGTCGTCTAATTTAAAATCAGAGACAGCAGCCGAATTGAGAAAAAATTCTATCGATTCCCCAAGGAGTGATGGCGACTGGATCAGAAGGATCAGAAACATTGACACCGTTTATCTCTTTGTCACGATAGTAAAGTGAGCGCAGGGGTCAAATAGACAATCGGTGGTTTTCAAGTATTTGCTTCTTAACCAGCAAAAGGATGTTGGTTGGTTGGTTGGTTTTACAGCGAATCAACGCTTTTCGGGGCATTAAACGCCGAATTAAGTCATTTTGATAAAAGTTTTAAACAGTTTAGTTAAGTATAAGTATAGTTTTTTTTTTTGTTTACACACAGTTAAATGTCAAAACAATTCTATTTCAAACAATTCAGTTTACCATAAGTACGCAGTTTAAATATCAAAACAGCTCTACTTCAAACAATTCAGTTTAGCACAAGTACGCAGTTTAAACACACAGTTAAATGTACAAACGTTTCATTTCAAACCAGTCTAGCGTAAGTACACAGTTTAGTTCTATTTGACCGATAGATAGAACCCAATCAGATGCTGCCACCCAATGCGAGGAATGGCAACGAAGGGGAGCTTCGCATTCCCCAAAGTTCCAGCATTAATGAAGCCTCACCATTAGTGTCATATCTAGGACACTCCTTGGGGGAGTCTTACCCGTCTGCAGAAATGCAATCAGTGTATTTTGCACACTCAGCTGACTGAGCCAACAACGGGTCGGGTAAGATGACAGTTTAAAAATGGGGGTAGAGATACATCAATGAAAAAGATTAATTAGAAATGGAGATTGATGTCGAGGAGGTGGTGGAGAAGAAAATTAAACAAGATAGATTAGTGGATTGTTCGTCTCGATCGGTTTAAGACCCAGACATCCACGTGCCTATTTGATTTCTTTGTTTCATCAAATGACAGCTATTTGAACCCTTTGTGGCTCATTGTTTTCAGGCTTTAACACAGAGATTTAAATTCAAGCCGATAAATAAGCTAGGAAATCATTGATATTTGAACGCTTCTTAGTAATATCTTTGGCATGCATTATTATTAAGACTCATTGGGATTTTTTTATCACCAGCGTTAGCTAGTGATCTTTCACTGGAGTCTGGTTGACAGTAAGTCTCATCGGGTCTCCAAGACTCTTCAAAGATTTCTTGCCTATCTCAACTGTAGTCTTAATGGTGTCGGTTCTGCCACTGACTTCTAGTTTCTCCAGACTTTTTTCAAGTCTTTGTTAACCGTTCCAAGGGCACCGACTATAATTGGTATAACCATCCCACTTATATTCCACAGCTTTGTTAGTTCTCCGGCAATATCCAAGTATCTGTCCATTTTTTCCGCTTTTTTAAATTTTTATTTAAGGCACGCCAGGACGGCAAAATTCACCAGGCAAGTTTTTTTCTTGTCAGTTAACAGTTATTATGGTCTGCAGGTCGAGATTAGATGATCCGTTGGTATTTCAAAATCTCTGAGAATTTTGTGTCTCATTCTCTAAGACGGCTTCTGGTTTGGGAAAATACCATTTGATAGTTTTATAAAATTTTAATCTTTTGCCCAATTCTTAGTGGATCATCTTTCCTACCCAATCATGCCTAGTCTTGTACTCTTTTGCGCTACTTTACTACATTCACCGTAGCATCTCTTTCTCTGCGAAACCTGTATTTGCTATTCTGTTGCGTTTTATCAGTTTTCGCTTTAATGTAATTGGTCCTTGATTGGTGTTATTTGGTGAAGCTATTAAAAGAAATTCAGTTTCTTTTTTGAGGTTTCCTTTTCTTAGCTAGCCATGTCCATGTCTTCTGTGAAATCTCGCCATTTCGTCCATGTAGCCGTTTCTTCATTTGCGAGTTTTTTCACATCGGGAGTAGATGGTGGCCTTCACTGAAGTCCGCGGGACTCTTCTCAGTATTGGAAAAGACTATTATCTGGAGGGTCCAATGTTCTTCTTCAGCTCTCCAGTTTTTCAAGTCTCGTTTCTGAGGTTGTTTGATATTATTACACTGATTGGTATCACTCATTTTTATGTTCCATGATTTTTTAGGTCTCTGCAATTGTCCAGGTATTTGTCCAGTTTTCACTTTCTTTTAATCTGTGGCTCAGAATTATTTTTACTCCTTTAGGGCGCTTTACATCAGCATTAGTCGATGGTCTATCACTGAAGCTTGAGTGACAACAAGTCCCCTCAAATCTCCAGGACTCTTGTCAGTATTCTGGTCGATCTCGGTAATGCAGTAGTTTGGATGGTCTCCACTCGTTCTCTTATTTCCAAGTGCTCCAGTCTTTGTACCAATCCTTTAGTGACTGGACCAAGAGCACTTATTACAATTGGTATCACCGTCACTTTTATATTCCACAGTTTTTTCAATTCCCTAGCAAGGTACTTACCTATTTTTCTGCTTTCTTTCAATTTTACTCTGTGGTCAGCCGGGACAGCAAAGTCCACAATTATGCAAGTTCACTTTTGTTTGTTTGTTTTTTTATTATTATAAGGTCTGATCGTCTGCCTGAGATTAGGTGATCCGTTTGTATCTCAAAATCCCTGAGGTGTTAATGCGTCTCATTTTCCAGGACAGATTCTGGGTTGTGCATATACCATTTATTCATATGGTCAAATTTGAATTTATTGCATAATTCCCAGTGGATCACCAATTATTAATATCATTATTATTTCATTGTTAGTGACTTTTTCAGACAAGTGTTAACTGGTGATTATTCGCTAAAATTCGAGTGATAGAAATTCTAAGTCTCCAGGACTCTTCTCAATATTCTATACAGTCTCAACACTGCAATTGTCGGTATAGTTTTGATACTTCCTTTGATCTCCAATTCCTTCAGGTAGTTTTCAAGACATTGGGAACAGATTATTATTATTATTATTATCATTATTGTTATTATGATTATTTCTTACTTCTTTAGAGTTTTTCACATCAGTGTTAGCTGATGGTTTTTCACTGGAGTTTGAACGACAGCAAGTCTCCTCAAGTCTCCAGGACTCGTCTCAGGATTCTGGCCGTTCTTAGCAATGTTATCGTTTAGATAGTTTCTACCCGTCCGCCAATTTCCAAGTCTTCCAGGCCTTTTGATAATCCTTTAGTTATTGTGCCTAACGCACCAATCACAATTGGCACAATCGTTACTTTCATGTTCCACAGCCTTTTCAATTCTCTAGCAAGGTCGAGGTACTTATCTTTCTTTTCACTTTCCTTTAGATTTATTCTGTGGTCCGCCGGGACAACAAAGTCGACAATTTTACAAATTTTCTTTTTTTTTTTTTTTTGTTATTGATTATTATGAGGTCTGGTCTTCTGGCCGGGATTAGGTGATCCGTTTGTATATTAAAGTCCCATAGGAGTTTATGCGTGTCATTTTCTAAGACATGTGCTGGGTGGTGCATATACCATTTGCTTGTATGGTCGAATTGAAATTTCCTGCACATTTCCCAGTGGACCACCTTGCCGACCCAGTCATGTCGCGCCTTATACTGCTTCTGTGCTAATTTGCTGCATTCGCTTATTATGTGATTGATCGTTTCGTCTCTGTCACCGCATAGCCTACATTTGCTGTTTTGTTGCGTATTATCTATCCTCGCTTTGATATGATTGGTTCTTATGGCGTTGTCCTGTGCTGCTATTAGAAGGGATTTCGTTTCTCTCTTAAAGTTTCCTTTTCTTAGCCAGGTCCAGGTTTTTTTTATCGTGAGATGCTGTTTATTAGACGTTTAAAACAGCCATAGAGTTGTTTTCCTTCCCATTTTTTTTCCTAGTCGTTGTCACTCTTTCTTCAAACGTGTTGTCGGTATCGTTTCTGGTGGTTGTAATTAGTCCTCGTTCGTGTTTTTCTATGTAGTCTTCAAGCCGTTGTATAGATGCGTCAACGGTGTCTTCGATGCTGGCAAGTCCTCTTCCTCCCTCTTTTTTAGATACATATAGTCTGTCAACGTCGTCTCTGGGGTGTAATATCTTATGCATGGTCAATTATTATTATCATTATTATTATTATTATCAATTTACTTCTTGCAAGTTTTTCCCTCTTGCGTTCGCTGGTCTTTCACTGGACTTCGTGTGATAGCAAGTTTCCTTTGGTCTCCAGGATTCTTCTCGGTATTCGGACCGATCTAAACGATGTGGTAGTCTTAACGTTCCTTTCAAATCTCCAATTTCCTATTCTTCCAGTCCCCTTACCAATCCTTTCGGGGTCATTTCAAGCGCACCAGTCACAATTGGTTTCACCTTCACTCTCATGTTCTACAGCTTTCTTAGATCTCTGGCAAGGTCTAAGGACTTGTCTTTCTGTTTCCTATCTTTGATTTTCACTCAGTGGTCAGTAGGGACGGCAAAATCCACTATATGGCAATTTTTTTTTATTTTTTTGTTAACTAATACTAGGTTTGATCTTTCTGGTCGGGACTAGGTGATCCGTTTGTACCGCAAAATCCCATTTGATGTGTTTTATTCTCCAGGACAGATTTTGGTTGGTGTTTATCATTACCATTACTATTATTTTACTCTTTAGGGTGTTTTTCACATCAACGTTAGCCGATGATTTTTGGCTGGAGTTTGAGTGACAGCAAGTCTCCTCAAGTTCCCAGGACTATTCTTTGTATTCTAGCCGATCTCAACAATGCTGTAGTTTGGATGGCCCCCACTCGTACTCTCATTTCCAAATCGTCCAGTTCCTGTACCAATCCTTTGGTGACTGTACCGAGCGCGCCAATTACAGTTGGTATCAAAATAATTTCGAGAATAGCTTTTTGATATTGCTCATTCTGTTAAATATAAATAATTTGTTTTCACACAGTTATATGGTTACAACTATTGCTATTTAAAATTAGCAAGTCTATTTATCAAGTATTCTTATCTAATACAAACAATTCACACACAGTTGTATGGTTTCGAATAACTAATTAAAATAATTCTTAGTAAGTGATTGAACAGTTCTATTTGACCTATAGATGGGACCCAAACAGATACTCCTATTCTAAGTCAGAGTGAACTTGGAAATAATAGTTATGAAAGGGTACTTCACATTCCTTAAAATCTAGAACTTGAGCCTCACCATCAGATGCATTTCAGTGTCATGCTTAAGACATTCAAAGTCTTGTTTTTTGAGGGGTTTTTTTCTCATTTCGATTCATTGACCGTCAACCACTGCCTTCAAACACCTTTAAGAGCAATTTGAAGAATGCGATTAGAACAACCGAATTGGTTCCAGTGCTTGATATTACCAGCTGATTGATTGGATCGGACCTCTCGCTTTACCCATCTAGTCCAGTAAGGGTAAAAATGGAGTGACGCAGGTCACGTGACCGTTTTGGCTGCCAGGTCACGGACTGTTCAGCAACCGAGATCCCATCCTCGAGCTTTACAGTTCCACACCCACGGCCAATAGGTGACTTCGTTAAAAACGGGGTCTTACTCCTCTGCAAAGCTGCGGTCGGTGTATTCTACGGCCACAACCGACAGAACTGGTTGAGGCCTGTCTGTCACACGAAACAAAACTCAATAAATACCAAAATCAAGACTGATCCTTGGCTCAAATGGCCAAAGAAAGAGTCGATGATTAAGAATCAATTATTTTTTAAATGTACTTTTTAAAGTTATAATTCACCTATAACCCAGATTAGAATAAATGATTTCAATAGCATTTATTACCTCTCAATTTTACTTGCTCTTATAGCAAGTCCCAGTCTCTGACAATACTTCTTTTAAAAAGAAAAATTCATTAGTCAAAAAATATATCGCTTACAATAATTCATTTGAGAGTTGTTTTTTGGGTTTTTTTAATCTATATTCGTAGCAATGTAATTTTAAGAATCATTTAAATCAAATTGTTTTGTTTTTTTTCTTTTTTAAAAATATTTTGGTACAAAAAAGGTCGTCTTCATAATAGGCATCTTCCAAGTTCCAATTTAGTTTTGAGATTCTTAACCGTTAAGACAAAAATGTCTAGTTCTCACGGCATTTGCCTTTAGGGGTGTCTCAGTCATCAAGAATTGGTACTGACCCCATCCATTTAGGTGCAATGGGGTATTCAGCCTGGGGAAATAAGAACCTTGCATCAAATATTTAACTTTTCGTGTGCTTTATGCCACTAGGACCGAAAGTAATTTAAAGAACGAATAAAGATGACAAATTTTGATAATGATTAAAAATGTCCGGGTTATTATCATTGATTGAGAAAAAGGACATCATCTGCCCGTAGCAGTAAAAAGAGAACATTTCTCTTAATTTAGCTTGATAGAGCAAGTTGAGGAAATGTAAAAGATGGAAGAAGCCACTGATCAAAATCTTCGCTTCTATTAAAAGTATAAAGTAATAAATGGAACGAATGTTAGATGACTTATTTAAAAATCACATAAGGGGGACCATCAGTTTCACTGCATTTTATTCACAGATTTTTTATGAGATTTGACAAGACTTTCTTTAGATAAGGATTAATATTTATTGTTAGTAAACTTAAACGTAACTTAAACTTATTTAATTCAGGATTAGAACAAATAAGGTGTTAATTTGTTTTGTTTTGTTTTGTTTTGTTTTGTTTTGGTTTGGTTTGGTTTGGTTTTATGGCACATCAACCATAGTACGTTATTTAATGCCATATCCATTTTATTCATATTAACAGTTCTATTTCAAACAATTCAGTTTAACATACGTACGCAGTTCAGATGTCAAAAAGAGTTCTATTTCCAACAATTTTGTTTAATATAAGTAAAAATTTTGATTTACTCACTGCTACATGTTAAAACAGTTTAGCATAATTACGCTGTTTAAATGAAGAAACAGTTCTATTTCAAACAATTCAGTTTAACATAAGTACAGTTTTAATTCTACACGCTGTTAAATGTAAAAACAGTTCTACTTAAACAATTCAGTTTAGCATAAGTACATAGTTTAAATGCCGAAACAGTTCTATTTCAAACAATTAAGTTTAAAATAAGTACACTGTTTAGTTCTATTTGACCCTGTCAGGCGCTACCACTTCGAGTCAGAGTGGACCTATTAAGGCCCCATCTATGTGTCAAAGAGTGTAAATTATTTGTATTAGATGGGAATATTTGATATCATAAAGCTCTGTGCAAGAAACCCTTAGAAAACTACTCATAAAATGTAAATATGAAAGTACAATGTATCTAATCAACTAATCGATCAATCCAAATACTTAAATTTTACGTACGTACAGCAAAAATAAACAATATATTGTGTTAGTATAGCGTTTATTCGAAGGCTAACGGCAACAAATCAATGAATTAATTCTTCATTTAATTCTAACCCTTCAATAATCAACACGTGAAACAATTAATAACAATATACAGTCCTCCCTGTATATAAAGTTGAGTTTAAGGGACTTATCGGCGCGCTGAAAAAGATATCTGGTATCTTAGGGTTGTCTTTCTGAGAGTTTTTAACGTCCCCACCTCACGGAACGCCTGGTGGAATCTGTCAGACTGGATTTCGGATTTTTGCACTAAGATGTCTGGGCTCATCACATGATTAGTATATCCAATCACAGAGAGCTTCTCTCTCACTCACTCCATACATAGGAACAAATAAAATTGCTTAAGATACCAAATTCAAATAAAAATCATCTCACCAGAAACAAATAACCTTGTTTTTATCAGAACATACCATTTAGGCTCTAATTTAAAATCCTTGATATTTCAAAATCAGAGCTTAATTCTCACACGGAAATAGATGAACACTGAGATTCAAACGTTCCAGGCAAACAATTATTTCCATTGTTAATCTACCCAAGAAATCTGCTGTGCTACAAGAATTGAAGTGACTATTACTACTTAAACGGTCTTCCATAGTCATGTTTATTTATTTATTATTTTATTTATTTTTAATGAGCGGTGGCTAAAGTGGTTTCGTTCTTCTTACCGCCTGCGAATCACGTGTCTAATTGATTAAATACCACACTGTCAGAGCCCACAAGTTAGCTCTGCGCATGCGCCATTGTTATTGCAGGCTTCCAGCTGTTTTTCCCGCGAGGTGGCGCTACTACAATTTCCGGTCTTTTTAAAGCGACATTGCTTAATCTCGTGTTAACCGGTCTCTCGAAAACTTTGCGCTGCGGTGAAACCTTGTTTAATTATCAAATGTGCTGTGTTGAGTTTCTTTCCCTTCTGTTATTGTTCTATAGAAGCAGAAAGAGTGGGAAGGAAAGTAAGAGGAGAAAAATAGTGAAAGAAGGAGGGGGAGAAAGGAAAAGTTGATAGAGAATGAAAATGAGCGATGAATTAATAAAAGATGGCAAAAGGCAGACGATAAAGAAAGAAAAAAAAAGGCGAGAAGAAGTGTATTTAAAGGATGAATTTCGATAAGAAAAAGAGAAAGAGTTCTAAGATGGAAAGACGAAGGAAATAATGATGATTAAATGTTTGGGTTGAGAAAAAAAAATTGAAAGGGAAAGAGGGGGAATAATAGAATTTGATGTCGATAAGTGAAGGGTGAGGAAATTTCGAATATGACGTCAGTGAGAAGTACCAAAAGAAGAAAGTAATGAGTTGAAATAATAAAAGAAAGAAGATGGAGAAAAAAAAAAAGAATGAAAATAAAAAGAAATAAATTGATGAAACTAGAAATGAAAAAAAGGACACATTGAATATACCAGGCTGAGTGAGAGAGATAATCAACGATTATACTTTTGTGAAGAAGAAGAAGAAGAAGAAGAAGAAGAAGAAGAAGAAGAAGAAGAAGAAGAAGAAGAAGAAGAAGAAGAAGATTGATTCAAGAAACAAGGAAAATAAATGAATGAAATATAACAGATGCAGCAAATAAAGCAACCAAATGAATTAAAATGATCGATAACAAATGAAAAAGAAATCTAAAGAATGAAGTAAAAGTAGGAATCAAAAAGAAAATAAAAGTATAAAAGAAAACGACGATAAAAACAAAAAAAATGTAAAAAGGGGATTTAATAAGATGTGTTAAAGAAAGAAAGAAAGAAAGAAAGAAAGAAAGAAAGAAAGAAAATACCTATAATTAATGAGGAAAAAGTAAAAAGATGCTAAAATAGAAAAGGAAAAGGTAGTAATAATAATATTAAAATATATAATATTGTTAAGAAAGAAAGAAACAAAGAATAATAGTATGACTTATGAAGAAAGAAAGATAGAAAGAAAGAAAGAGAGAGAGGGGGGGAGAGAGACGTAAAAAAAGAATAAAAAGCAAAATATTTCAAGATAATAAAGATAATTGCAAAATTTATGGGAAAAGAAAGGAAGAAAGAAAGAAAGAAAAAAAGAAAGAAAGAATAGTAAAATCCATGGTGAAAGAAAGAAAGAAAGAAAGAAAGAAAGAAAGAAAGAATTTAAAAAATCAGATATAAAAAGCAACTAAGTAACAAAAGAAGTAAAACTTAAGATTTTAATAAAACATAGTGGTGTATTTGTGAAAATAATGTTCTAAAAAGAAACCCTTGAGACAGGAAAGTCATTGTGGAGGAAGAGTTACGTCTATTTTTTGATTTGGTCTGTGACCTTCCAAAAATATCATGTCGATCTTAACAAAATTGGTTTTCAAACCATGCGATTTTTCATCATGAACTAAACACTCTATTTGTAAATTAAGTAAAATTTTATTTCAAGGTTTTACATTAAAGTTATATAACGTTTACAAAACTGCAGATTATTCACTTCATCAATGCAGAGAAAGTTCCTAAGTAATAATGTAATCGGGCCTTTTCTTTTGTCCTTTTCCAGACATCTTAAGCTATCACTTCAAGCAACGAACTTGCGAGGTGTCTCAAAATCATTCCACCCTGTCTTTTTCTTACTTCGCTTGTTATTTTTGGGGGAACTATTTTACTAATCCTTTTCTCCCTCTGTTAAGAAGACTAAGAAGTTTAAGAAGACGCTGACAACAATCCCTGATGTCCTAATATTAGATACCCGAAATCCTATCCCTTTGTGTAAACAAATGACTATAATAAAATAGATATCATCATTTTCATCATCATCACGTGATGCTGACAGTAAGAAGTGCCTTGACTCTCTCTCTCTCTATCTCTCTCTCTCTCTCTCTCTCTCTCTCTCTCTCTCATCCGTCCCAATCGTTCATCGTTCCTAGAAGGTTTTCTAGACTGCAGCCGTTGTCTGCACAGAACTAGTGTGTCCATAATGAGTTCCTTCTAAATTCTCCAGCAGTGTCCAGTATGTCTTTGGCTAATTTTGTAAGATGGGATGTAGGTGGCCATACAGCTGCTATTTTGTGGCGTGCCAAATTACTTGGAACCATATAATTATTAATATTAGATAGAAATACTTAAAATTATACAATCGTTTGCAAATTATTTACATTAGATATGAATACTTGATATCATATACTTATAAATCATTGTATTAACAATACTTATAAGAAGCTATAATTGTTTACCTAGAATTATTAGTCATTCCAAATCGTATCAACATCTAATCACGTTGATAGCACGAAGTCCTCTCTCTCTCTCTCTCTCTCTCTCTCTCTCTCTCTCTCTCTCTCTCTCTCTCTCTCCTTCTTCCCTATCGTCCATTACTCCGGGCAGGTCCTCTAGACTGAATCCAGTGTCCGTACAGAGCTGATGTATGTAAGTCCTTGCTTATAAACTAACACTGGTGAGGTTATGTGTAGGATACCACAGGAAAACGTCACTAATAAGTTTGACCTTACGTCGCCGGCTGTGCCTAATATGTCTTCTTCGACTTATTTAGATTGTTAACGAGATGGGAGCTTAGTGGCCATACCGCTACTGTTTTGTGGGGTACTGCTTCTGGGATTTGCTCAAAACAGCAGGCACCATTCTTATGTAGTTGCCTTCTATCTTTTTTTCAAGGCGTTTCGTTAAAGTTCAATTGGGGCATCCATACAGTAGTATTAACACTGTCACAGCTTGGAAAAAGTCTCATTATATTTTATTTGAGAGATCACCCTTCCCTATGATCTATAACCTGTAAATAGCAATTCACGCCTTCCCCATGTATCAAAATAATTACTTATGTAATAATTAGTATTAAATAGGAATACTGGAAACCATATAACTGTGTGTAAATTATTTATATTTGATAGGAATACTTGAAACTATAAAACTATGTAAGAAACAACTTCATAAAAAACTTAAATCTGAATATACAACGAATGCAATTCCCTTCGAGGCAAGAAATAACCCTAGACGGGTTGACAAGTCGTTAAAACCGATCAATCAATCAAAATCCTAATGCCAGATAATGTTTAAAAAGTAACATTCGGTCATGTGACAACCGTAATTAGAAAGTCAAAATTGGCCTGGGGTTGGTCCCTGTGGTGTAATGGTTAAAGCGCTGCACGGTGGAAGCGTGCTATTACGTTCACTTTCGGACAAATAGAATAGGTATGACCCTCCCCCTTTATCCTCCCACCTATGGGTTAAATAGTATCACTACTGTCCTTATGCAAGGATGGATTTGGCATTTGATAACCCAAGAAGGTTGATGTGACATTAAACAACCCAACTATCAAGTCAAAATCTTCAATATTTTGATTTCTTGTCCGGAATAAATTCATTATCGTTTGAATTTTTCGTTGTTGGAAATTGTATACGCCAGTCCAACAAAAAAGAAATTTCAACAATGATCATGTGGGGAGGTAGTTTTAACTAATCATTGAAAATGTTTATAGCTTCTAAACCTTGTAACTTCTATAAAAAGAACATGACTTGTAGAATGTAGGTAATTGCAAGATATGATTGATCTAAAACACGTAGGTACAGTTCGGGTAATCTATGTCAGTCACCAGCTATCACTGTCTTGTTCTTTTTATAGTAACTTCCTAAGCTTTTTGCTTAGATGTTACACAAGGCCAAATTAATGGGGCACCCAATGAGACTGCAACTCACTCGTGAAGGTTTGCTAATCTAACTTGATAACCATTACACCACCCAAAGCGCCATATATCCTGTTCATTTTATTGTAATTTGCTAAGCTTTTTGCTTACATGTGGTACAAGGCCGTATGATGGGGCCTTATTGAGACTGGAACTCATACATCAAGGTTTGCTAATTTAACTTACAAACCATTACACCACCCGCTGCGCCCTCCGTCTTTTTCATTTTATTGTAATTTACTAAGCTCTTTGAACATGATGTGGCACAAGACCGTATGAAAGGAGTCCTTTTGAGACTGGAACTCACTTGTTAAGGTTTGCTCATCTAACTTGCTAACCATTACACCAACCGAGGTGCCTTCCATCTTGTCTATTTAGTAATTTACTGAGCATTTTGCTTAGATGTGGCACAAGGCTGAATGAATGGGGCACCCATTGAAACTGGAACTCACTCGTGAATGTTTGCTAATTTAACTTGCTAACCATTACACCACTCGAGGAACCCTCAGTCTTGTTCATTTTATTGTAATTTGTTTAACTTTTTGCTTAGATGTGGCACAAGGCCGGATGAACGGGGTCCCGTTGAGGCTAGAATTCACTCGTTAAGGTTTGCTAATCTAGTCGCAAACCATTACCTTTCATCTTGTCCATTTTGTAACTCACTAAGTTTTTGCTTTGATGTGCAACAAGGCCGTATGAAATGGGTCCCGTTGAAAATAGAACTCACTCGTATTGGTTTGCTAATCTAACTTGCTAACACCACTGGATGTGCCCTCCGTCTTCTTCATTCATCTAAGAAAATGCAGTTGTATATATATTTAATGACAGCATGGAATAATGGAGATAATTCCCTCTCGTTATTACGGGAAATAAAGATGTCCTTTAAGCAAGTATTAACCCTTTGAACTCGGGCGGCAGTTACTTGTACTACTTACTAGAAGTACATAAATCCGGGCAGCCGTAATTTCGACCAGAGATTCTCCACTTCCACGTCCTTTTTGCGAATGAAATGCGGCAATTTTATCTTTTTTACAAAAATTAATTATTTCCAAGCATGTTATAAGTTTTCTGTGGAAAGTTGTGAGAGGGGAGTCTATGTGGTGTAGTGGCTGCAGAATCGAAGTAATCAAGTTCGAACTCCTGTCGCGATATTACGTTCACTTTCGGACTGATACGCTTCTGAAAGGAATGAACCTCCTGATTCCACTTTGACAGCATATAAGACGCACGGGTGTATAAGACGCAGCCCAATTTCAGCTGAGCGAATCAAGAAAAAAACAAAGTACTAATATTAAATGTGATGAAATTATTATAATGAATATTAACAACGCTAATACTTTTGGACGTGGCCCTGAAGATGACCGTGTCCTCAGTGAAGAATTCGGATGTACCTAGCAAGACACATTCACGTTAATTGGCTGCGCAGTTAGAATGACTAGTTAATTTGGGGTCACTTGTGTGTTGTAAGTACTGATGGCTCAGTAGTAGATTTTCAGCACTGCAATCTGAGGTCGTTGGTTCCATCTCCAGTGGTGTAGATCAACGTATACACTGCTGATGAGACTTTATAAAGTCGAAACAGCTGTCCATTGTTTCCGTATATCATGCGTAAGTGTTGACCAGATTTTCTGGTCATAGTAATTCCATTCACAATATAATTCCTCTGCTTAAAGAAGAAAATGTAGATCTAATATTTTAATCCGCATAATAGTCTTTTAAATAATGACAAGAGGTATATGAAAGATACTCTAAAGTCTAAGTTAATAGGAATTACCAGGTAGCTAATTTCGGCCGACCATCGAGAATTCTAAACCTCGATATAGCATATAAGACGCAGGCGAATTTTATTAGATAAGTTTAATGATAAAAAAAAGTGTGCCTTTTAAGCCGTCAAATACGGTAAATAGAATAGCATATACATAAGGAAATAAAATAGAAAAAAATGAAGGTTTGTAAGAAAGTAAGTTTTGCCCGCAAGTATGTATGTGTGATGTTTCTAAGAGGATGAAATGTGTTGTGATTGAAGTGAAACTGTTGCTACCAACTTTGAAAAAAAGCTATCCTTGTAAAATAACAGTTGTAGTACAATTGAAACCATTTCTGGGGGAATAAGGGGCTTTATACCTTGCCCAAGGGGATCAGTCTGAAAATGAACGGAATTGCATGACTGGAGTTCGAACGCGCTTACTTCGAGACTGTAGTTAAGCAATTTAGTCACTGCACCATAGGAAAATAACTAAAATGGAGGTGCCCGTTGTGTAATCATTATCGTCGTAAGAAATGGACACGGCGACACGAGTTCAAATCCTGGACGAGACTGATAGCATTTCTCATAGCACTAATACCCTTGGAAAAGTTATGAATCCAATTATTCTCTCTCCAGCTATGGGTAAATAGTAGGGCAGACTAGGTTCTTCAGCCTTGGTGAGGCAACTAGTCTGGGAGAAGGAAAACTCTGAATTCAAACCTGTTAAACTCCACTTAAAAATTGACCTTGTGTCATATCCTTCCCGAGCGGAGGGGTTGGTAAATATGATAATAACTAAAACCCCTCCATCTATGTGTGAATATGTATACGTATAGGCGTAACGTGTATGTATGTATGTGGGATGGGTTGGTTCGATTTTATGTTATATCAACCCTTTTAGGTGATTCAGTGCCAAATCCTGTTTATACATATATTAGATATATATGATTTTTAAAAGCATATTTTGTAGAAAACATTCGTTGGTGGAGGGTCTTACTCTTCTGCTGAGATGCAGAAGGCGTATTCTACAGCCCCAATCAAACAATTCAGTTTAATAAAAGTATAGTTTTTCAAAACAGTTCTGTTTCAAACAATTCAGTTCAGCGTAAGCTCAGTTTCAATGTTAAAAATAGTTCCATTTCCATCAATTCAGTTTAGCATGAGTCCGTAGTTTAAATTTCAAAACAGTTCTATTTCAAATAACTCAGATTTGCATAAGTCCGCAGTTTAGTTCTATTTAAAACATAAATAGGGCCCTATCAGGTGCTATCACTCCGGGACAGAGTGGGCCTGGAAGTAATGGCTATAAAGGGGTACTCTATATTTCCCAAAGCTCCAGTATTACTGAAGCCCCACCATCCGATTGTTTAGTGTCATATCAGGACACTTGTTGGGCGGGGTTCTTACCCCTCTGCAGAGATGCAGTCGGTGTATTCTACAGCCCCAGCCGACTGGGCAACTGTTAAGGTGTGTGTGATTAAAGGTAGTGTATATATATGTATGTATCTATGTACGCCTGTTGTATCAAAAGGATTGCTAAACAATTAAGCAGATCGGCAGATTTCAAAAGATGATAAAATAGAAAGCGAAGAATTTTTCAGTGCAGTTAGTTTTTTAATTTCAATTATAAACTTAAGTCTTTGGTACTGGTATGATCTGAAGTCCGTCCAAAAGGATATAATTTTTGAAAGGATATGATTTCCAAAGTAATTTATTTCGGGGCGAGAGTTTGAAAGGTTCTTAACCAGAAGCAAGAGCTTGTATATTCAAGAAACAGTCAGATTGGCAGATAAGTGGCAATCCAATCCTTGACGGTTGGGTTTGCTCTCTGGCCACTGATTGGTTACAAGAAAAATACTGACAACAGAGTTAATAGCTGACCGCTAAACACACTGGGATGATCGCGATAGTAAGAGATCAATGCTCAAATAAAAATTGCCAAGATTCAAACACCTTTTGACTGCATAAACTCGAAGTGTAAATAAGGAAACGGCAAGAGTATTTTTAGAATTTTTTTTTTTTTGTTTTTTTACCTTTCATTTTTAGAGCAGACTCGAGTTTTGTACAAAACCTACGATCGACTAATTTTTACTTGAGTTGGATTGGTTTCTTTGATTAATAGCATATCAGCCTCCTTCAATGCCGAAGCCATCCTTGTAGAATAACAGCAGAAGTAATATTTAACCCATTATTAAAGGGATTAAGGGGTTTATGCCTTTCCCGAGAGTATTAATCCGAAACTGAACGTAATTGCACTAACTCGCTTACTTTAACGCTACCGTCCAGCACTTTAACCAATTACGCCAAGGGGACTCCCATATCTTTACTTGAAAACTGAACAATGTGAGGTTGAGTCATTTAACAGGTGAGACTGGGCAGGCCATGACGAAATACTGTCAAATATAAACAAAATATTTTTTATGAGTATCTTGAAAGGGATTTCTAGTCTGACCCTTCAAGAAAACGTGACTGTCTAACGCTGTGAATTGATTAAGCGAATAATGGAAGATATTAATACTGGCTGTAATGGATTTGTCATTTTGTGACGTCTGATTGTGTATGTGAAGTAGTCAACATGAGTGGAGAAAACAGACAAGGAGAAGAAAAGAAAAAGAAAACGCTTATTAGAAGATCAGTTGAGGTCAGTGTCCAGTCTCTAAAACTTTCAAGCGATTTCAAAGGAAACATATATACCGGAAGTAATAAACTGAAGTACCAAAATTTTACTGACACCAATAGACTGGATGGTTTCGGCTTCCTCATTTGTAGAAATTTACTTCGCAGTATGATTTGATTTGGTTTGGTCTTGATTTGGTTTGGTTTTATTATTTAATAATTATTTTAAGTTATTTAATGCCAAATCAATTATTATACATATAAACAGTTCTATTTCAAACAATTCAGTTTAGCATAAGCATAGTTTAGTTCTATTTAACCCATAGATAGGACCCTATCAGGTACTACCAATCCGGGACAGAGTGGGCTTGGGAGCGATGGCTATAAAGGAGGTGCTCTGTTTTACCCAAAGCTCAAGTAATGCTGAAGCCTCACCATCAGATTGTTTAGTACCATATCCAGGACACTCGTTGGGCTAGGGTCTTACTCCTCTTCAGAGACGCGGTCAGTGTATTCTACAGCCCCAGCCGACTGGACTATTAGCTCTATGATGTATGTGCGATCTAATAGTCATAATCAAGTAGTGTAGTTGTAGCAATGCAGCTGTGGATTTTTAGTTAACGAATATTTTATGGCATGTTAATACCAAATCGTGTTATATATATAGATATTTACTAACCCTCCACTCGGGCAGGATATGACACAAGGTCAATTTTTAAACGGAGTTTAACAGGTTTGAATTCTGAGTTTTCCTTCTCCTAGACTAGTTATCTCACTAAGGCTGAAGAACCTAGTCTGCCCTACTATTTACCAATAGCTGGAGGGAGAATAATTGGATTCATACCTTTCCCAAGGATATTAGTGCTGTCACGTGGTCTACCACTGAGAGGAGAGAAATAAGAAATTTCCCCTACCCCTCCGTGTTTGAATTAACAGGCTGCCAAAGACTGACCGTTAAAAGAGGAATAAGGAATGTAGATCAGTTCCTCGCGGCCGAAGTTACAAATCTGGGTCAGAATGAAAGCCAACAGGTTTTTGCACTCTGTGACTGGATGGATAGAGTAGGGTATAGGGACATATAGTAGTCCGAACGAATCGCCTGACAGGGTGAAGGAAGGAGAAAGAGGCCGAATGAGTGGCCAGAACCCTAAAAACGGAAGTAGCTTTTTTCGTTAGCGGAAATAGGAAAGAAAGAATTCAGTTGTTGGGGTGACAAGATGTGTGGACACTGTGGCCAAGACTCCGGGTGAAGAAGCGAAATAAAGCTCTTCAGCCAAGCTATATAAAATCCCGCAAGCCCGTAAAAGAGAAAATACTCTCAGAAGAAACCTGCGTCGAAAAGCTAAGTAAACCTTAAGGCTGTTTTCTCTCTCCACCCTTCCTAAGTATTGCAATTACATATGCTCTCTCTCTCTCTCTCTCTCTCTCTCTCTCTCTCTCTCTCTCTCTCTCTCTCTCTCTCACTTTAAAGAAGGAAGAAAGAAAAGAATAAGGAAGGAAGAAATACATTTATATTTTTTGATATTATTCGCTGATAATATAGCCGACACGTTAAATATGTGTGTCCGCATAAATTAAAAATCTTATTATATTTTATATCTCTTCTCGTGTCGAAATTTATTCATTGTGTCGTCTACCTATCAAGTTGTATTTTGCATGTTCCTTTTCAGCTTCATTCGCCTTAATTTATTCTCGCTAAATGTCCAATTCACCTTTTAAAAATATTATACGGAAAACTGGAATTGTCGACTACGATAATTAATATTATTATATCTAAACCTAGAGGCCCATATCTTCCATTATCCTAGGGATAGGAAGAGGTAGTGGTCTGGTGGGTGTGTGTGTGTATAGGTGAAATTTGGAAACCCCTTGCAAGCGGCGGTCAGTCTAGCCCTAAATTAACCCCCACATAATCTGCCAGTTCCCCAAAACCCAAAAAGGGACTCTTCACATGAACTTATTTTGTGAGGGATCAAGTGCCAGGCTTCACATTCTACGAAAAATAAACTCCCGTCTTGGGATAAATATTTTTGGCCACATCACAGTGCTATGTGAAATGCAATCAGTCTGGTCCAGGATTTGAACTCGTGTCGCCGTGTCCATTTCCTACGACGATAGCCATTACAACACGGGCACCTCCTGTTATATATAAATATATATATATATATAATTTGTAAGGGAATAGTTTAAAGGTAATTTTGTTATTAAACGCGCAAGAGCTCATTTGTTGGCTCGCAGTTAAATGGTTTTATGTGTTGTTATATAACACGAGGCTTGGTTTAGTGGTATTTCATAACACATCAATCCTTGTTGGTTATTTCTTGATAAGTCCTATTCTCACACACACACACACACACACATACATACATACACACACACACATATATATATATATATATATATGTAGTTATGTATGTATGTATGATTTCTAAGCGAATAGTTTGTAGATAATTCTATTTTCATAGGCGTCAGAACTTATTTGTTTGCACTCAAACGTTCTCAAGTATTTCTGACACTAATAATTCTATTAAATATTTATCGTTTGTTTGCATGCAGTTAAATGCGTACCAGTATTTCTATCTAACACTAATAATTCTATTTATCATTTGCTTCCACACAGTTGAATTATTTCAAGTATCAATATCTAATACAGACACAGATGAATAGTTTCAAATAATTAATAATAATAATCCTTAGTAGCAGATGTAGAAACAATGGAATAACTTCTAAAAAGTTACAGACAACAGTAGACTAGAGGGTTTCGTCCTCCTCATCTGTAGAAATTTTATAGCTGTAAAGTGTAATAGATATAAAGAGGTCGTGTAGTTGTGGCAGTGCAGCTGTGGAAGCTATGGAGTGAGATCTAGAAAGTTAAAGACAATTGTAAATTAGATGGTTTCATTCTCTTCGTTTATAACTAATCTACCTAAATGTATGATGTATGCATGGTGTAATAGTTATAAAAACGTGATGTAGTTGTGGCAGTACAGTTGTAGAAGTCATGGAACGAGAGAAATACTGTTTCAGAGAGTAGTAGACTGGATGGTTAGCCCATTTGTAGATGTTTGCTTAGTTGTCTAAAGAAAATATATATGAAGAGGTCATGTAGATGTGGCAGTGCAGCAGTGGGAGCCATGACATGAGTGCTAAGAAGTTATAGACAGCAATAAATTAGATGGTTTCGTCATCCCCATTTGCAGAATTTTTTTGGCTGTAAAAATATAGATATGATATTAAAGTAATCGTGTAGTTGTGGCAGTGCAGCTGTGGAAGTCATGGCATGATTGCTGAAAAGTTAGCAATAGATTGGATGGCTTTGCTCTTCTCTTTTGTAGAAATTTACCTTGCTATATAATGTAAATACGATGAAATATGTATAAAGAGGTCGTGTAGCTGTGGCAGTGCTGCTGTGAAAGCTATGAAATGAGACCTAGAGAGTTAGAGATAATTGTAGATTAGTTGGTTTCGTCCTTCTCATTTGTAGAAATTTTCTTTATTGTATTATGTCCCTATCGAGCAATAGGTATTGACATTTCTTGTAGTTGTGGCTGTAAGGCAGCGAAAACCATGAAATGGAGAAATACTGTTTGAATAGTTGTTGGGATAAAAAGTATGGAGTGCTATGATATTTTGAATGCTGTAGCGTAAATAAGGAATAATTGGATTCTGAATAGATATCAGCAGCATGTGAAAACTTGGTGTGACTGCAGGGGATGCAAGAATGAGACTGCAAGCGACAGCGAAGGATGGTAACCACCCAACGAGGAAAAAATGTGCATCAGATCAGATCAGAAATTAACACTGGGACCGCTTAATCTATAGGTGAGTGCACTGTTTAGTTTAAGTTTCTTTGTTTAATGGTATATCAACCATCGCAGGTTATTAAATGCCAAAGTCATCCTTCTAGAAAAACAGAATGGGTACTTTTTAACTCAGAGTTGAGAGATTAGTTGCGTCATGGCTTTCTCCAGGGTATTAAATCGAAATTGAACTCAATCGCACGACTGGAGTTCGAATTCGCTTTCTGAGATGTAAGTCTAGTATTATAACCATTACGCTACGGGGACTCATCTAAAATGTACCTTGTATTTCAGAGGATTCATTGTAATCGACGAATAAGGGTACTATCATTAACACATCAGCATCGTTCACTGTACTTTACATGGCTAAGCGAATGCAACCATTTGTAAGTGGAAGACTGGTGCCATGTCATCTGGTTAGATGGGTCATGTTTCTAGATCTAAAAGCGACCGGTTGAGTTCCTGTGTGGAGAAGACCAAATGAGACTGAAGATCTATCTTACAAGTAGAATGTCCAGCGAGAATCTATGAAGACCACTACTGAAACTGGCGTCTGTTTAAACAAGCGTTACATTCACAGATCTTGTTGTGGACCATTTACCGGGTTAGCAATATCTGTTCGAGTCGCATCTATGCGTCAAATAGAACTGTTTAATTTTTTCCGAGATATTATGTTTATCATAAGTGACTGAAACCATACAATTGTGCGCAAGTTGCTCCAATTAGAGTGGAATACTAGATGAATAGAATTACTAATATTAAATAGCAATACTTGAAACCATTCTCTTGTATGCAAAAAATTATTAGTATTATATAAAATTATAAGTATTAGATAACAATATTCGAAACCATTCTTCATGTTGTAGAGGAATGGGGTGCGGCTCAGCGGCTAGCGGCCGACTATAGTGGCAAGCAAGAATTAGCAGGCTATAGTAGAAAGCAGAATGGTGGAAAGAGAAGCCGTCTCTTTCCCACGCTCTCGATTAGTACTGGCCGACATGGGCATGGGAGAACCTCACTCTCTATTAGCCATGTATGAGTCAGCAGCGAAGAGGCAGACCTTCGACCATGATTGGTACTGATGAAGAAACTGACAAAAAGCCAACAGGTGGTGAATTTTCAAACTACGGAAACTAGTTAGTTGCTGTTATATTCGTCGAAGGATGAAGACACATAAGTAGTTGCTTGTTGTTCGTTGAAAAACTAAGAACATAATTTGGGATATGGAAGAAACCCAAATTCCAAAAGTCATGCCGTGCAGAGAACACGGAGAAAAGGAAAAAAATAAAACTTTTCCTTTGAATAAACTCAAACTCCGAGGTATGATAAGCCTCGTTAAACGAATTCCCAAAGAAAAGACTTTTTAACGAGGAAAGAGACAATTATTAATCTTGGTCTTATTTGAAATAAGACGTGTATCCTTCAACCAACGTGTTATGGAAACCCAATACAGAGAGAAAAAAAGAGAAAAGAATAAACTCCACAAAATCCCAAGTAACTGAACATACAATTTAAGTATATCCAAATTTATCTTGCTGCATTCTCGCTGACGTGAATAAAAAACAAATTACGGGAGGAAAAAATGCCTCTGATAAGATAGAAGAGAAAAGAGGAAATATTTCCCCAATGATAAACTTGAGATTTGGAGCACAAGCTCTACCATTAAATCCCGAAGCCCGCAGGAAAGCGGAACGTGTCTGCCGTTATCGAACTATATTCTCGCTTTCCGCTATTAAGAGATATTAAATGGGGACCTCGTCCGGGACACAGATATTTTAATGAAGGCACTTCCAAGAAAAAGAAAGACTTTCTTGATCCTGACTTTTACCTGAATTGTTTTTTCTTTGTTTCTTTCTTTTATTCAATAAAAGAACATTGTTATTAATCTTGTTAGCCCAAACACGGCAGTTCAGAGTCCTTTTTTTGTTGTGAAAATATTGTACTTGTCAAAGACCTTGTATTTGAGGGGGAAAACTTGCCAGTTACCTGAGTTGAATTTTAATAACTCTCACAGAACTCACCTAGTGGCTTTAAAATGGGGTTCAGCTAGGGAGTTGGTGATATCTGTAACATTAAATAGCGTTTGGCAAACCACATGCCACGTGTGGGTCCTGCTTTAACTGGTGGACTTGGCAGGAACGAACGGCACCCTGCAAGCCCTGGGGCACATGGCGGCGTAACAAAACAAATGATTAATATCAAATAGAATTACTTTTCTTTGTAATACATGAAACCATTTAACTGTGTGCAGACAAATGAGCACTGGCTCGTTTAAAAATAATGTTACCTATAAACTATTTGATTACAAATAATATATATATATATATATATATATATGTGTGTGTGTGTGTGTGTGTGTGTGTGTGTGTGGCTATCTATCTTCAATTCATTGTACGGCCTTTCTCAAGATCCAATAGATGAAACTTGAGTACAAAGAAAACTTGAGTAGTAAAGAAATTTTTGATATTTAGATATATTTAGATATATTTAATATCAAATATTAATTTTATCATCTATCTGTGTCTATATCTATGTTTATCTATACTTATATATGAAGAGGTGGGTGTATATTTTCATCTATTGACGTTTTCTAATATCTGTTTATCTTCAATTCATTTTATTGCCTTCCAGTATTAGGAAAACTTGTGTTGTAGAGAAAGAAACTTTAAAGATTTAGATAAATATTTTAAGAATTTTAATACTTAGTATTTCATATAAATTGCATCGTCAATCTGATTCTCTATCTATATTTATCTATATCAACATATGTATTCATGAGTGTGTGAGTGTGTCTATGTGTGTCTGTGTGTATCTGTGTGTGTGTGTGGCTATTCATATCGATCTATCAGCATAATAATGATTATCAAACCACACTTAATAAACGATTTATACTTTGTAGAATTATGGAAATAACTGTGTTTATTATTTTGTACGTATTTTTGTTCACCCACACACACACATACACACATACATATATATACCGGCTCATTGGCCTAGTAGGTAGAATAATCGCCAATGGCTTGAGAGACTAGGGTTTAATTCGAGATTGAGTCATACCAAAGACTCAAAAAATGGTACTTGATACCGCCTTGCTTAACACTCAGTACTACAAGGCATGAATGAATGGTAAAGTGGAATAATCCAGGATAATAAATAGCGTCCTCACCCAACAGCTCGGTGGAGTAGTTATTGAAAAGGGAGACTTCGGGTCGCCCTCGCTTCTTAACTTACTTTATATATACATATATCAGTTAAAACTAGCCAGTTTGTGGCCAGAGAATATGTGTTTGGAATATTCATATATTGAAGGTATGCGAAACTTCATATGAATCCACACGGGGAGCTCAAGGTATAGCTATTAGAATATTGATCTATCCGAATATATATTTAAAAAATCAGTTATAGAGCGAATATGTTTGTAGGGTATCAGGGTAACTGTTCTTTGAGTTTGCTTCCTTTGCGTTAGAAAAATGCTTATATATATATATAGTCCCCGGATTAAGTTTGATCTGCGTTGGGTCCTTTGTTTAATGGCATGTTAAACTTTGCGGGTTATTTAATGCAAAAGTAAGAAAACAGCAGTGGTGCTATTTGCTTTGGTTTCTTTGTTTAATGGCATATCAACCTTTGTAATTTATCTAATGTCAAAGCCATCTTTCTAGAAGGACTGTAATTGTACTATTTAACCCATACCCGGAAGCATAAGGGGGTTCATACCTTTCTCAAGGGTATTTGTCCGAAGGTGAACGTAATAGCGTGACGTGAGTTCGATTTCGCTTACTACAATTCCGTTGTCCATCACTTCAGTCATTATATCACGAGGACATCCCCGTGGTGCGATTTAATTCCTAGTTTGGGAAGATACAGAGTTCGCACCTTTCCTAAGAGTATTAGTCCGAAAATTCACTTAACTTCCTGACTGAAGGTCAAACTCTATTACTACGATATCATAGCCCAGCTCGGTAGACGCAACACTGCGGAAACTCACCTATCCGATTAGGCCCGTTTATAAGTACTTTTAATTCAATTTTTGTTGGAGATCCACAGCAGGTGCATTTATTTGATTCCTCACTTGGCCAAAAATGGCACGCAAGGTCCGTTTAATGTAGGATAACATGCTGGAAGCAAGATACACTCGCCTATCTTAAGAGTATATTTTTTTCTTTCACAATGTAGGACTTTCCAGGCAGAAATATAAAACCCCTCCAGTTTCGGCTACAGCAATCCTCTTGTATAAATAGCACCTTCCTTATCAATAATGATATTATACATTTTATCATGATATGATAATAATGTAATATAAAATATAATAATAAAGTGGCTAAAAAAGGGAAACCTTAAGAAAGAAACTGAATCTCTTCTGATAGCAGCACAAAACGACGCATTAAGAACAAACTATATCAAAGCAAATAAAGATAAGACGTAACAAAATACCAAACGTAAGTTTGGGGATAAAAGAGACGAAACGATCAATCAATCACATAATAAGCGAATACAGCAAATTAACACAAAAAGCGTATAAGACTTGGCACGACTGGGTGGGTAAGGTGATCCACAGGGAATTGTGCAAGAGATTGAAATTTGACCATACGAACAAATGGTATATGCACAACCTAGAATCTTTCCGAAGATGAGACGCACAAACAAACTCCTCCGGGATTTTGACATACAAACAAATCATCTAATCTCGGCCAAACGACCAGACCTAGTAAAAGTCAACAAAAAAAAAAATAACTTATTGAATGGTGGACTTTGCGGTCTCGGCTGACCACACTATAAAACTGAAAGAAATCGAATAGAAAAATAAGTACCTGGACCTTACTAGAGAGTTGAAAAATGTGGAACGTGAAAGTGGAGATGATACCAATTGTAATTAAAGCTCTTGGTACAGTCACCAAAGGATTGGCACAAAATCTGGAAGACTTAGAAATAAGAGGACAGGTGGAGACCATCCAACAACAACATTATTGAGATCGTCCAGAATACTAAGAAGAGTCCTGGAGACTCGAGGAGACTTTCGGTCACTCCAAATCCAGTGATAAGCCATCAAGTGTAGACCATCCAAACTACAACATTATTGGGAATGGCCAGAATACTGAAAAGAGTCCTGGAGACTTGAGGAGATTTGCTGTCACTCAAACTCCTGTAAAAAACATCAGTCAAAACTGATGTGAAAAATTCTCAAGGAGTAAATAATAATAATCCGTCTTGGATAATAAAATAGCAAAAGTAAATTTGGCGAACTTAGTCAAGGGTGACCCGAAGGCTCTTTTTTCAATAGCTACTACGCTGCGGTGTAGGGGATTGGAACACTTTACCCTTGATCCTTACATTATAATGCTAGTGTTAAGCAAGGCGGCATCAAGTACCATTTTTTGAGTTTTTGGTATGACTCGACCTGGGATTGAACCCAGGTTTCCCGGACCATTGGCGAATACTCTACTAATAAGACCAATGGCCCGGATTAAAGGGGTGGTCCATGTGGTATAATGGCTAAAGTGATGGACTTCAGAATCGTAGTAAGTGAGTTCGAACTGCAGTCACGCTATTACGTTCACTTTCGGACAAATACCCTTGAGAAAGGTATGAACCCCCTTATCGTCCCAGCTATGGATTAAATAGTACCACTACTGTTCTTCTAGGAGAATGGTTTTGGCATTAAATAACCAACAAAGGTTGATATGTCATTAAAAACTAAGAAACCAAACAAAGAAACCGGTTTAAAAGAATTTGGGATCGTCCGGTAAATGAACCCGGGACCTCTCGCGTTCGAAGTGAGAATCATATCCCTAATTCTCGGGGATTTTGAGATGTAAACATGTTATCTAATTGCAGCTTGAAAATAGTTAACAAATTAAAAGAAAACCAGCCGAAGAGTAGACTTTACTTTCCCGGCGGACCACACAATGGAAAACAAAGAAAATGGAAAGAGAGATAAGAACTTGGACCTTGCCTGAGAACAAAAAAGTTATGGAAGATGAAAGTGGCAATCATATCAATAATGATGATTTCGCTCGAAACAGTCCCAAAAGCTTGGTAACTATCTTCGAAGCGTTGGAAATCGGACAACGTTCCGAGACCATCCAAACTACAGAATTACTAAGATTGGCAAGAATAATGAGAAAAATCCTGTGGTCTCGAAGAAACTTCCTGTCACTCAGACTACAGTGAAACACAATCAGCTAACGCTGGTCGGAAGAACTCACAAGGAACGTCATAAGTACTAACCATATCAAAGCGAAAATAGATAAGACGCAACAAAACGGCAGATGTAGGTCATGTGGTGATAGAAACGAAACGATCAATCTCATTATAAGCGAATGAGTAAACTAGCACTGAAAGAATATAAAACTAGACACAACTGGGTTGACAAGGTGATCCACTGTGCATTGTGCAAGAAATTGAAATTTGACCATACGAACAAATTGTATATGCACAATCCAGAATTTTTCCAGGAGAATGAGACACAATAAACTCCTCTGGGATTTTGAGAAATAAACAGATCACCAAATCGCAGCCAAACGACCAGACCTTATAATAATCAACAAAAAAGAGAGAACTTGCAGAATCGTGAACTTTGCTGTCCCAGTGGATCACAGAGTAAAATTGAAAGAAAGCGAAAAGAGTGATAAGTACCTGGATCTTGTGAGGGAATTGAAAAAGTGTGGAACATGAAAGAGACGATTTTGGTACAAGGACTGGAGAACTTGCAAATAACGGGACGGGTGGAAACTGTCTTAACTACAGCATTATCGAGATCGTCCAGAAAACTGAGAAGAGTCTTAGAGACTTGAGGAGACTTGCTGTCACTGAAACTCCAGTGAAAGGCCATCAGCTAACGCTAATGGAAAAACTCTCAAGGAGTAAAATAATAATAATAATAATAATAATCTCGACCGGAAGACCAGACCACAGAATACAACTGAAAGAATGTGAAAAGAAGGATAAGTACCTCGACTTTGCTAGAGAATTAAAAAAGCTGTGGAACATGAAGGCGTCGATAATACCAATTGTGATTGGTGCTTTTGGCACAGTAACTAAAGGATTATAAAAAGGCCTGGATGACTTGGAAGTTGGCGGACGAGTGGAGACCTTCCAAACGACAGCATTATTGAGAACGGCCAGAATACTAAGAAGAGTCCTGGAGACTTGAGGAGACTTGCTGTCACTGAAACTCCAGTGAAAGGCCATCAACTAACGCAGATGGAAAAACTCTCAAAGAGTCAAATAATAATAATAATAATAATCTCGGCCGGAAGACCAGACCATAGAATAAAACTGAAACTGATGTGAAAAACTCTTAAGAGTAATGAATAAAATGAAAGAATGAGTGGACACCATCCAAACTACAGTATTTTTCAGATTAGCCAGAATACTAAGAAGACTCCTGGAGACTTAAGGACACTTGCTGTCACTCAGAATCCGATGGAATACCATCAACTAATGCCGGTGTGAAACACTCCCTGATTAGTGAATTTGAACATATGAACAAATGGTATGTACACAACCCAGAATCAGTCCCGGAGAACGAGACACGAACTCATCCGAGAATTGTAGATACAAACGAATCACCAAATCTCAGCCAGACGACCAGACCTAGTAATAGTCTACAGGAAAATGAGAACTTGCTGAATTGCGAACTTTGCTGTCCCGGCTGAACACAAAGTAAAATTGAAAGAAAGCAGAAATAAAGATAAGTAGTTAGACCTTGCTCGGGAATAGAAAAAACTGTGGAACATGAAAGTGATGGTGATACCAACAGTGATCGGTGCTCTAGGTACAGTCACCGTAGGATTGGTACAAAGCCTGAAGGACAAGTGGAGACCATCCAAACTACTAAATTATTGAGATCGGCCAGAATACTGCGAAGACCCCTGGAGACTTGAGGAGACTTGTTGTCACTCAAACTCCAGTCAGCTAACGTCGGTGTGAAAAACTCGGAAAGGAGTAAATAATAATAATTTGATAGTAAGAATAGTTTTTTTTAACATTTCAGGAGAATCGCTATCAGTCTTTAAAGTGGAATCCACCGATTCATCTCACACTGTTATAAATCTGCTGAAACTTAGAAACGGTTGAACTAATCCCTACTTATACGTCATCACAATCTTTCTTCGCTCGCTGCACGTGCAGATTTTAAACACTCGAAAAGGCTTCCAGTTTCAGGCATTTTCTTGTTTCAGTAATTGTAAGGCTAATAGGCATATTAAGCTGATTTTGATCGTCCAACCAAATTATCAATAGCCTTTCTATTTCAATAATTAAACCTCGTCAATTGCATTGATTAGAAATAATTACAGCTTTCATCGGACCAGGGCTATTCACATGGCTCCCACTTTTCCCTTTCACGTTGTCCTTTAACATCGTCTGTTGACCGACTGCGGCCTGAACGTCTTCCCAATGACCAATGGCATTACACCTCTTTCCGATTGTTTTATTATTTCCATTGTCACTGGACAATTGTCTTTCCTTTTTGATGCATCTTTACTTGTATAAGTGTTAGACTTTCGGCGCATCGTTCGGAGAATAAATAAGAGAGAAGAATCTAATCCAAATAAGCCACATTACACAATTAACTCGGAGTTAATATCAAAAAAAAAAAAATAGAGGAGGGTCTTCTACTTCTACGAAATCGACAAACCGTTGAAGATGTGTAATATTTACATGAATGTCACTGTGAAACTGATAGCAATGACTATAATAACATTCTGTTAAAGATAATTTGGTTAGGTTTTATGGCATATCAACCATTGTAGGTTATTTAATGCCAAATCTTGTTTATACATATATCAATTATAGATGATTTATAAAGACATTTTGTGGATAACATTTTGAAATAAGACTAGGCTCATTTTTTGCGCACAGGTAAATTGTTCGTAGTATTGCTATGTATAACTAAAAATTCAATTAAACATCAGTCATTTGTTTACACACAGTTAAATGATCAAACAGCTCTATTTCAAACAATTCAATTTATCATTAGTCATTTGTTTGTATGCAGTTTAAATTTCAAGCAGTTCTATTGACCCATAGATATGACCCTATCAGGTGCTACAACTCTAAGTCAGAATGGACCGGGGAGGAATGGCAATGAAGGAGTATTCCACATTGCCCATATCTACAACGCTGAAGCTTCGCCATCAGATGGTTTAATGTCATATATAGGACACTCGTTGGTGAGGTCTTACACTTCTGCAGAGATGTAGTCGGTGTATTCTACACCTGCAGCCGACTGGGTAGTAAAATAGTTATGAGCAGACTATATAAATACACACACACACACACACACATATATACATATATATATATATAGAGAGAGAGAGAGAGAGAGAGAGTTGGAGTTAGGCTTCCTGATGATCCGATAAGGTGAAACTTTAGTAGATTTCCAACTCACGATTTAAGTTAATTTTATAATTGGTTCCACTTGTGTTGAGCACTTTTGTAATTGTAGCATTGCAGGATTCGCGGAAGGTTTTTAGTTTTCTTTTGACCAACTGACTGCGTATCCCTTGATTTTTTTCAAGGGGTAGGACGAGGTTGGCCTTTTCTTTCTTTTTGACCTATAATTTTTTTTCTTTTTTCCCCCGGGCAATGATTCGAGATACTTTTATCTCTTGTTCCTGGCGGGGTTTTTTTCGTTTTTTTTTTCTGGTGCCGTGAATGCTGGTAGATATTAGATTAGTAAATATATATATATATAGTCTGCTCATATCTATCTATCTGTATGTATGTATGTATGCATACAATCCGTTTGTTTATTTTTCTCATCACATATCTATCTGTCTGTCTATCTATCTATCAGAATGTATGTATGTATGAATGTATGTGTACAATACGTTTATTTATGTTTCTCATCTCATATCTATCTATCTATCGATCGATCAATTTCTCTATATATTTGTCTGTATGACTATCTGTTTATTTATCTATATCTTCTCCTATCAGTGAGAGTGTCCTGGATATGATTGTAAACAATCTGAATGTGAGGATCCAGTCTTGGAGTTTTGAGGAATGGGAAGTACTCCTTCATTGTCATTACTCCCAGGTCCACTCTGACCCAGAGTAATAATACCTGTCAGCTTCCCATCAATGGTTCAAATAGAACTGTTTATTAACGTTAAATTAAATTATTAGTATTTGAAAGCAATACTTGAAACCATTTAACTGTGTGCTAACAAATGAGTTTTTGCTTGTTTTGAAAATGTTACCAACAAACTATACACTAATATAGTATTTAAACATGATTTGGCATTAAATAACCATTAAAGGTTGATCCCCATTCAAGCCAAATAACATAATCTGATTTATCAATCAGTTTTCAGCTCATATCTATATATCTATTTATCTCCGCTCATATTTATCATTCATTCTACTGTCACTCAGTGGATCGAACACGTATATAAATGTATATATTACTACGAGGGGTCGGCTGAAAAGTTCAAGGGCTAACCAATATGCTCTCATGAAATGTGACAAATTACCAAAAGTTAAAGACACCTTGTGGTCTACACACTTTTTCATTGACGTTGCAGTGCTTGGATCCCACTAGTAAAAAGAATCATCAACAGCAGGTAAGACTTTGTTCTCTGAATTGATAGACCTACGAACCTATTAGCACACTCTCGAATCGATCCATTCATCACTTCAATGCTGATCGTCAAGCAACACTGTATCACACATGCAGCATTTGTGAAGGTGAGTTACATACTGTAGAGATGTTCAGATTTCTGTAGTTGCTGTTTACGTCTTCATCCTTTTGATGTGCCGATACAGGATGTAGCCTGGAAGACCTACCGGGAGTGATGGACGACAAATACGGGTGGCGGAAGAGGGTCAGGGAGATCAGTGCTGGCGGCGCTACATGATGATGATTATGAAGGGAAATGCATTTTGATTTTTGACAAACTGTATACTACTAAGTGCTCTTTCTCCCTCTCTCTCTCTCTCTCTCTCTCTCTCTCTCTCTCACTCTCTCTCTCTCTCTGTTTCTCGCGCGCGCGCGTGCGCGCTTTTTTATTGCAAGTAACTAAAATATGTGCTGAAGTAATTTCAAGTTCTATGCATTTACCAAAGATCCTGTACCACGAGCAGGATGTGGTATACAGTCAATTTCTTTAAACGTAGTAAAGCTGATTTGAACTCTGTGTTTTCCTTCTCCTATACCGGTTGCCCAATTAACTCTACAATTTGCACGCATTTGAGAGGAAAAGATGTGTATTCATGCCTTTCCCAATGCCGAAAACCGTTACGCCAAGAGCGCCTCTATAAATGTAATACTTCATGTTGTATGTTTAGTTTCTAAGATACATTGTTTATGATCCTAGACTAGGCTGTTTGCGCTTCGATTTGGTTAGGCAACACATCTAGGAGAAATAAAATGTATTGCTTGATTGAAATTTGATATTAATCCTCCTTTGTTCATTAATTTTTTTTTTTTTTTTGCCTTTCTTTTACATTTTTCTGTTTTCCATAATTTGAAATTCGCCTATTTTTGGTTTAGCTTGGTTTGGCTTTATGGCATATCAATCATTAAAGGTTATTTAGGGCCAAATCTATTTTTATACATAAAACCAGTTCTATTTCTAACAATTTAGTTTTGCATCAGTACAGTTTTTTGTTTACACTCATTTAAATGTAAAGTATACAGTTTAGTTCTATTTGACTCATAGATGGGACCCTATCTGATGCTACCACTCCGAGGCCAGAGTGAACCTGAGAGCGATCGCAATAAAGGGGTACTCCGCATTCCCCAAAGCTTCAACATTACTAAAGCCTCACCATCAGCTTGTTCAGTGGCATAAACAGGACATTCATTGAGGGAATCTTACTCCTCTGCTAGGATAGTCGTTGTATTCAACAGCCCCAGCCCCCTTGGGCCAACCCATTTCTGATCGAATCGATGCAACAAATTATCTAAACATATTATCGTGAATACTAAATTATACCTTCAGTATTTGCCTTATAATTCTTGTTTTGTTTGATCTGGATAAGCACTGCAACATAATAATAGGCTCGGTTGAAATGATAAATGTTTAGATAGATACTAGAACCGGACCGAAGCAAAAGCGTCAGACCACGTGATCATAAGCCACCCCGTCGGAGAGGCTTAGAATGCGAAAACTGTAGCATGGAAGGGAGATAAGACAACCCCACCCAAAGAAAGGGTTACCTGAGTATGGCACTAAACTGCATCTGAAGTCCAAATTTTGGAGGTCATGAAAGTGTGAAGTAACCTTTCATTGCCATTGATCCCATGTCCATTCTGACCCGAAGTGATAGTACCTGTAAGGATCCGATCTATGGATCAAATATCAGTTTAAAGATTATTAGTAATGGATATGAATACCTGATATAATATAATTACAAAGTGGATGAGGCACATGTAGTGTAATGGTCATCGTCGTTGGAAATGGACACGATGACACGAGTTCGAATCCTGAAGAAGTTTTTTTTTTTTTGACATTTCAAAATGTGCTAATAACCTTGGGAAATGTATGATTCCAAATATTCTCCCTTCAGCTATAGTTAAATAGTAGGGCAGATTAGGTTCTTTTATCATGATATAGCAACCAGTTTAGAAGGAACTCACTGAAACCAAACTTGTTAAACCCCGCTAAAAATTTGACCTTGAAGCAATAATTGTTTACAAAGGATTATTATTACTTACTTTTAGTGTTATTAATTAGGATTATTATTACTTACTTTTAGTGTTATTTATTAGGATTATTATTATTTACTTTTAGTGTTATTTATTGGGATTATTATTACTTACTTTCAGTGTTATTAATTAGGATTATTATTATTTACTTTTAGAGTTATTAATTAGGATTATTATTATTTACTTTTAGTGTTATTTATTAAGATTATTATTACTTACTTTCAGTGTTATTAATTAGGATTATTATTACTTACGTTTAGTGTTATTAATTAGGATTATTATTACTTACTTTTAGTGTTATTAATTAGGATTATTATTATTTACTTTTAGAGTTATTAATTAGGATTATTATTATTTACTTTTAGTGTTATTTATTAAGATTATTCTTACTTACTTTTTGTGTTATTTATTAGGATTATTATTACTTACTTTTTGTGTTATTTATTAGGATTATTATTATTTTATTTTTAGTGTTATTTATTAGGATTATTATTACTTACTTTTAGTGTTATTTAATAGGATTATTATTACTTACTTTTAGTGCTATTAATTAGGATTATTATTACTTACTTTTTTTGTTATTAATTAGGATTATTATTACTTACTTTCAGGGTTATTAATTAGGATTATTATTACTTACTTTTTGTGTAATTAATTTGGATTGTTATTACTTACTTTCAGTGTTAGTTATTGGGATTATTATTACTTACTTTTTGTGTTATTTATTAGGATTATTATTACTTATTATAAACCATGTAATTGAGTGCAAACAAATCAATAATATTAAGAAGAAATAATTACTTGAAACTATATGATCATAATTATTAGCTAGGTAGGAATGATATAAAATAAAGATAATAAGTAGAATAAAATATAATTATTAGTATAAGATTGAAAGGCAAACATCGTCATCATCATCAAGTTTTGCAGACAGCACAGATTTTCCTGCCCACTCTCTCTCTCTCAGTCTCTGTCTGTCTGTCTCTCACTCTTCATCCGTCCATATCATCCATCTCACCCGGCAGGTCTTCCAAACTACATCCTGTGTCCGCACAGATCTAATGTAAATAAGTTATTGCTGGTCAGCCAACATTGGCATGTCTATGTGTAGGGTTACAAAGAAGAACGTTACTTATGAGTTCGTTCCTGCTTCTCCAGCAGTGTTCCGCATGTTTTGTTCGTCTTACTGGGATGGTATTTGAGATGGGAGGTAAGTGACCGTACAGCTGTTGTTCCATGGGGTGTTGCTTCGAGGATTTGTTCAGAATAGCACGTGACATTCTTGTGTAGCTCCTATCCCGCCTTTTCTCAATGCCTTTCGTTAGCGTCCACATAGTGTAACCATACAATAGTATTGACACTACCGCAGCTTGGAAAAAATCCCGTTTTATTTTATCGGGTAGATCAGACTGCATATGATCGAAAACAGAACAGTGAGTAGCTTATTTACGTTCAGTGGGAATAGTTGATATATTTCAATCATTCATCTTAGATGCATCATGGAGGTCTTCAGTGATGCGCTGTCTTCATTGCCGATTTCGGGTTATTTCTGCATCATATCGGCTCCGACAGTAACCCCGGCATGACTCTGAAAGAGCCAAGCCGCCTCCGTGATCGCGACGTGCTACGCTCGTGCCTCTACCAAAGCAAAGAAAAAAATAATAAGGCCGGACTTCGGCCGTTCTTATAGACATTTGTCTTTTAGTAAACAGCCAATGAAACCATGGCATTCTACACTCCTACGACTGTGCGCAAAAAAAAAAAACGATAACGAAACAATGAAACAAAAATCCGCAATGAACGCGATTCCTTAATTTCTATGCATGAAATAATTCTTGACGAGTTGACATGCCTTTTAAAATAATCAATCAATCGTAGAATAATCAGTGTATCCAAAGTGCCGTCCACTGAGTGGACATATTTTCTTGTTGGGACAGAAGCATAAACATAAATTAGCCCAAATATCAAATTTTTAATTTTATGCCAATATTTTGAACGACCTTGAAAAATTTTCCAGTTAATATCACGTTTGTTTGTTTGCTTGTTGTTGTTATTTTAGGGAGTGGAGATGTGTATGGAATCTGATAAATATCAAGATTACTAAAAGATTTAATATTTCTTTCCACGCGCACGTACATGCAAAAAAAGTATGAGAGAGAAATAAAATGGAGGAAATATAAAAAAAAACGCCGGTGAGAAATAAAGTTAAAAAAAGGAGAAAAATCTTTAAAAAATAAAAGGAGAAACAACGACGTAGAGAAGAAAAGAAAGAAAAAGGAATCACTTTATTTCTAATAAAAAAAGAAGAAAAATCTTTTTAAAAAATCAGAAACCATGACGTAGAGAAGAAAAGAAAGAAAAAGGAATCACTTTATTTCTAATAAAAAAAGAAGAAAAATCTTTTTAAAAAATCAGAAACCATGACGTAGAGAGGAAAAGAAAGAAAAAGGAATCACTTTATTTCTAATAAAAAAAGAAGAAAAATCTTTTTAAAAAATCAGAAACCATGACGTAGAGAGGAAAAGTAAGAAAGAGGAATCACTTTATTTCTGATAAAAAAAGGAGAAAAAACTTTTAAAAAATCAGAAACCATGACGTAGAGAGGAAAAGAAAGAAAAAGGAATAACTATTTTTGATGAAAAAAAGGAGAAAAACAGAAAAAAATAAAGCAAAAAAAATAAAACTAACCTCAATGGAAAGAAAAAATCAAAGAGCAAAATGAAGAAAAACAAAACGAAAACCAGAATAAGAAAGAAAGAAAGAAAGAAAGAAAATAGCAACTATTACGGTGGTTGTCGTGACATTAAGTAAGATGGAGGGAAAAAACTGAACGCGTAAATGGAAAAAAAAAATCTAAACTACTTAGTTCATTTCGCGAAAAGTTGATAAAGAGTAACTTTAAGATTTAAGTTTGACTATTATTTTCAACAAGAAATTTATAACATTTTTTGCAGTAATTTTAACAATTTCAGCTGTTGCAAAAAAAAAAAAAAAAAAAAAAAGAAACTTTTTGGTCATGCATTAGAAGTTCGAGGTCGACATATTTTTGGTCATATCAAATATCTGTGTCTAGTAGGAACGTTTGCGATCTAGACGGCAACAAGCGTGAAATATGAAACTTTCTAAAATTGTTAACACCATACCACATATACCAACCAGCAAAATAAGAGTGACGTTTGTCATATATACACACTCTATCAACAACTTAAACAGAGAGAGGAAGAGGGGGGCGTTCAAGGGACAGAGAAAGAGAGAGAGAGAAAGAGATGCACACAAAAATGGTAAAAATGCTGATTTAATCTATTTTCTCTTGATGACTTCATTCTCTACAAGGCAGATACAGTTGAGACTTTTTTTTTTAAATGCGTTGATATATATACAAGTTAGTAGTCTAATGATAAAAAATATTTTACACAGCAAATATTCTCCCCAGTAGACTGGGGCTGTAGAATACACCGACTGCACTTTTGCAGAGGGGTAAGACCCCACCCCAATGAGTGTCCTGGATATCACACTAAACAATCTGATGGTGAGATTCCATTGATGCAGGAGCTTTGGGGAATGCGGTGTACCGCTTCATAGTCAATGCACGCAGGTCCGCTCTTGCCCGGAATGTTTGCACCTGATAGTTAAAAAGAACTAACAGCATATTTATGCTAAAGTAAATTATTTGAATTAGAACTGTTTGACTAAACTGAATAGCGTGAAATACAAATGTTTTTGACAATTAAATTGTACTCACATTTAAACTTCGTGCTTATGCTTAACTGTGAATTGTTTGAAATGGAACTGTTTTTGACATTGAAAATGTACTTACACCAAAGGAAATTGTTTAATATAGAACTGTTTTGACATTTATCTATGTGTAAACAAAACCTATACTTATACTAAACTGAATCATCTGAATTAGAACTGTTTGACTAAAAAATAAACTATGTACTCACATTTAAAGTGCGTGCTTATGCTAAACAGAATTATTTGAAATGGAACTGTTTTTTGACATTGAAACTGTACTTACACTAAACTGATTTGTTTAATATAGAACTGTTTTGACCTTCAACTGTGTGTATACAAAATCTGTACTTATACTAAACTGAATTAGCTGAATTAGAACTGATTGATTAAACTGAATTGCTTGAAATGGAAATGTTTTTCACAGTTAAACAGTGCTTACATCTAAACTGCGTACTTACCCTAAACTGAATTGTTTGAAATAGAACAATTTTCATAAAAATGGATTTGGCGTTAAATAACCTACAAAGATTGATATGTCATAAAAACCTAAACAACCAACAGCAAATATTTTCCTACATAATCTCCGTCCTGATCATTGCACTTAATCAAACAAATATACGTGAATAAATTTGTATCTGAGAGATACAAAAATATTCATTTTTAATATCTCCTTCCTTATCAAATAGACAAAATATGATAAAGGGAAAATTTTCTATCATAATTCAACCAATCCCTTCGTTGGTCTATAGACTTGTTGTGACACACTAGTGTGTATACGACGTCACGTTTCTTTTTACGTTCTGATTTGAAGAATTTTCCTTATTTTTTAAGTTTTGGTTCGTTCGTTTTACGGTGTATCAAGACTTTTCGGGTCATTTAACGCCGAATAAAATTTCAAACCATTCAGTTTAGTATAAGTATAGATTTTGTTTATAAACTGTTAAATGTCAAAATGGATCTATTTCAAACAGTTTAGTTTGGCATAAGTACGCAGTTTGAATGTCAAAACATTTCCATTTCAAGCAATTCAGCTGAGCATACGTTTAGTTTTAGTGTTGTATACCGTAATACATATACAAAGATACACGTACATGCGGAAACATCATTAACCGTTAATGACGACTTCAACAATGAACGAATACACTTCCTTACAAAAATATAAATCTCTCACACTTTATTTTCGAAAGGGTTGATGTTTCTGTGTGTGAGAGATGAGTTGGAGACGGAGACAGACTGCTATATTGACCCAAGTTCTTCTCTCCCCATAGCAGCACTTCTTCCTCATCTTGGTTGGGGTTGCTCAACCGTGGGTCACTGAGGGCCCAAAGCCCTCTGTCTGCTACTGGCTCTCACTTCGGTATCTTGTCTCCAACTGACTCGAACAGCCCCGGGCACCTGGTTATATTATTGTCCACATGCTTCCGCTGTTCTTCCACTTATTTACACGGGTGCATCTCTTGATTGACGGCTCGGTCGAGGGTCAATATATAACATCAGTTGACCCGCAGATAGGACCCTACCAGGTCCTACCACTCCAAGCCAAATGGGTACTCCACATTCCCCAAAGCTCTAGTATTTCTGGAACCTCATCATTAGATTGTTTAGTGTCATAAACAGGACACTCGTTTGTGGGGGTCTTAACCCTCTGCAGAGATTCAACCAGAGTATTTTACAGCCCCAGCCGAGTAAGCAATTAAGTTTGTGGGGGTTATTGCCTTAACGTTTATCGATTTAAAGAAAGAATTTCAACTAATTTATACGCTGGCTTTCTTCAGGAGAAATTTGCATGTAGTGGGCTAAAGAAACCGTTTGGCACTTTTTCTTTCATCTTTTCTAGTATCGGTGCTGCCATTTGTCTTTGTTATGAGAAGGTGGTATTAAAAGGAAAATAATGAAGCTCTCTAAAATCCATCAACTATACAAGACAAAAATTGTTGAATCAGCACATTTGGTTTCATCTAGGTTTTCTATTGTCCAGTCGGTGAAGATTAGAATACGCAGCCCCCAAAATGGATGTCCCAGGTATTACAATAAACAGCATCTGATTGCGAGGCTGTGTTTCTGGAAAATGGAGAGTAGGTATTTACCCAACCACTTCTCAAAAGCAGAATGTGACACAGAGTCAATTTTAAATCAGAGTTTACCGGGTTTGGATTCAGAGTTTTCCTTCTCCTGGACTGGTTGCCTAACCAAGGCTGAAGAACCCAGCCTGTTCTACTATTTACCCATAGCTGGAGGGAGAAAAAGAGGATTCACGCCTTTCCCAAGGGTATTAGTGCTATCTGAAATGCAATCAGCCGCGTCCAGGATTTGAACTCGTGTCACCGTGTCCGTTCCCTACGACGATAACTAATTCACCAAGTGCCTCTTCTGAAGAATAAGAAGTACCATCAACATTACTCTCAGTTCTCCACTGACCCGGAATTATAGTACCTGTTTTGGTCCCTTCCATGTTTTGAATAGATTTGTGCGCAAATTATTCGAATTCGATGAGACATGAGCCCTGTTGGCTGGAGCTGTAGAATACACCGACTGCATCACTGCATCACCTCCAATGAGTGTCCAAAATATGACACAAAACAATCTGATGATGAGGCTTCAGTAATTCTGTAGCTTTGGGGAATACGGAGTACCCCTTCATTGCCACTCGAGCCCGAGGGGTAGCACCTGATAGGATCATATCAATTGGTCAAATACAACTGTTTGACATTTAAACTGTGTGCAAACAAATGACTTAAGGTACTATTTACCAACACCTCCGCTCGGGCAGGATATGACACAAGGTCAATTTTTAAGCGGAGTTTAACAGGTTTGAATTCAGAGTTTTCCTTCTCCTAGACTAGTTGCCTCAACAAGGCTGAAGAACCTAGTCCGTCCTACTAGCTGGAGGGAGAATAAGGGGGTTCATACCTTTCCCAAGGGTATTTGCCCGAAAGTGAACATAATAGCGCGACTGGAGTACGAACTCGCGTACTACGATTCCGCAGTTCATCGCTTTAACCATTACACCACGAGGACCCAAATGACTTAAGGTAAATTGAATTGTTAGCAATACTTGGAAGCATTTAACTTTGTACACATGCTCAACTGAATTGTTTGATCATTTAACTATGTATAAACAAATGACCGATGTTTAATTGAAGTGTTAGTGTTACATAGCAATACTTGAAAACATTTTACTGTGTGCAAACAAATAATTAATCGTAAATAGAATTATTCATATTAGAAATACTGTGTGCGAAAAATAAATTCTGGTTCATTTAAAAGTGTTTTCTACAAAATGTGTTTAAAAATCATATCTTTAATACATATGTATCAAAAGGATTTGGTATTAATCTACAACGGTTGATACGCCATAAAGCCAAACAAAACAAAACCAAATCGATGAGATCATGTACAAAATAGAATCTTTAGAAACAAATGTAAAAAATGTAAATATGAATGTACAATGAATGAAATTCCAAAGCTATTAGGCATCAGATAGACAAAGATGAATTGAAATGTCATTTAAGTCACTCAATCAGTCATTGTTGTTTTTTTAATTAGCTGTAAATAAACTAATATGAAAAAAGACAAAAAACATTTTTATTTAATCGATCAAAATTCTGGTTTCATAAAATATACCAAAAACAAATTAGATTAGATTATTGAGATTAATGTTATATTTCTTTCAAGTCATGTCGTGAAAAAAATATCTACAAAGCGAATACGTGGGAAAATTACTGAGTTCATTGACAACAAATCAGAATAAATAATTAGTTACTCCCTCCACGTGCATTTATGACAACATTAATTATTTCAGGCATGGATTTTACTAATTCAAAACAATATTCTTTGTCCAAGTGGTTCCAAAATCACTGAATAGCAGTTAACAGATTAGGCCTTCTCATGAACCAGATGTTTTAATTTCTGCAGTAAATTTTTATTTGGATTTAGAACCGAAACGTTCGATGGCCATGTTATTGATTTTTAAGTCTTTCCCGAAGAAAACATCTTTCCTATGGGACAAGATGCGTTACTGACCTGAAAAATGACAATATCATCAGTAAACCAATTATTGGACTATTTAAAATCTATCAAAAAGCCATCAGGAAAAAAGATTGATCGACTTGAGGCATGAAGGTATTTATCCGAAAAATATATATAATACTGTACATCTAAATTTGTTTTGGTTTGGTTAGGCTTCATGGCATATCAACCACTGTATGTTATTTAATGCCAAATCTGGTTATGCATAGATATTAAATATATATATGATTGGTTAACACATTTTGTAGATAACATTCTTAAACGAGCATAAGCTCTTTTTTGAACTCAATTAAAGATTTTCATATATCGCTATATAAGAGTTATAATTCATCATCAGACATTTGTTTGCACATAGTTTGTTCTATTTGACAAATACATAGGACCCTATTAGGTGCTACTACTCCAGGTCAGAGTGGACCTGGAAGCAATAGCAATGAAGGGGTACTCCTCATTCCCCAAAGCTTCAGCATTACAGAAGCCTCACAATCAGATTGCTTTGCGTCATAACAGGACACTCGTTGGAGGGAGTCTTGTCCCTCTTCAGAGATTCAGTCAGTGTATTCTACAGACCCAGTAAACTTCTAAAGGATTTATATTTAAAGATTGATGCAAAATTTATCCGTTATTTCCTTTTTTGTAATATATTTAGCTTTTCTTTTTTAGCTTATATGTGGCACAAGGCTCTATGACTGGGGCACCCAATGAGACTCGAACACACTCGTGAAAGTTTGCTGTCTAGCTTGTTAATACACCAACCAAGGGAACCAGTGATTTATTTTTTAAGTTTGTTTGGAAGTTAAGTTTGTTCACAGCTCTTTATTGATTGTAAACCAATTGTAGTACGTAGTGACTTTTGGACAAGTCCCGCCTAAGACATCTGTTCCAACGTGAATGGCCAAATCGGCTGCAGAATAACTTCCCCTCAACTGACCTGGATATGACACTAAATAATCTCATTGTGAGGCTCCAATAATGCTGGAGCTTTAGAGAATTCGGGGTATACGTTCATTGCCATCGCAACCTGGTCCACTCTGTCTCGAGGTGGTTGCACCTGATAGGGTCCTATCTAAGGATGAAGTACAACCGTTTGACATTTAAACTGTATACTTATACTTAAATGAGTTGTTTGGGATATAACTGTTTTTTTGGATTTAAATATGTGTGTAAATAAAAGATTATGTACTTATGCTTAACTAAATTGTTCGAAATCGAACTGTTGAGATTTAAACTGATTTTTTTAAATAGAACTGTTTTTACATTTAACTCGGAGTAAACAAAAAACACTGTATTTATACAAATGAGTAATCGTGTGTAAACAAGAAACTGTTTACTTATGCAAAACCAAATTTTTAGAAATAGAAGTGTTTTGCATTTAACAGTGCATTCATATTAGATAAAAATAAGTAAAAACTATTTAACTGTAGGTAAAAATGAGCTCATGCACATTTAAAAATATTAATTATATATTTTATATATATGTATAAAAAGAATTTGGCGTTAAATGGCCTACAATGGTTGATATGCCATAAAACCAAACAAAAATAAAACCCAACTTGAAAACCAAAGTTAAGCAGCCACGAACCTACTTAATAATTAGATGGGTAATCTCTTAGAGAGAAAGAGTCGGTATCGTAAAAGTTAATACCTTTGTGGTAACTAAACAGACCTCAATAAGATTAGTGGTGTATTGCCCAGTCGGCTGGGGCTCTAGAATACACCTACTGCTTCTCTGCAAAGGGGTAAGACGAGTGTCCTGGATATGATACTAAACAATCTGATGGTGAGGTTCAAGAAATGCTGGAGCTTCGGGGAATGCGGAGTACCCCTTTATAGCCATCGCTCCACGGTCCACTCCGGCTCGGAGTGGTAGCACCTGCTAAGGGTCCCATCTATGTGTTAAATAGAACTAAATGGTAGTTGGCGATTACTGTTTTTATACATTTAAACTGCGTATTTATGCTGAACTGAATAGTTTAAAATAGAACTGTTTTGACATCTAAACTGTGTACTTATGCTGAACCGAATTAACTGAAATAAAACTGTTTGATATTTAACTCTGTGTATTGCCCAATCGGCTGGGGCTGTAGAATACACTGACTGCACCTCTGCAGAGGGATAAGACCCCCCAATCAGTGTCCTGGATATGACACTAAACAGTCTGATGGTGAGGTCTCAGTGATGCTGGGCCTTGAGGAATACGGAGCACCCCTTCATTGCCATTGCTCCCAGGTCCACTTAGGCCCTATCTATGGGTTATATATAACTAACGGCATACTTATGCTAAACGGAATTGTTTGATTAAACTGAATTGCTTGAAATAGAAATGACTTTTTCACAATTAAACTGTACTTACATCTAAACTACGTGCTTATGCTAAACTGAATTATTCAAAATGGAACTGTTTTTTGACATTGAAACTGTACTTAAACTAAAATGAATTATTATATATAACTGCTTGAATAAACTGAATAGTTTGGAATAGAAATATTTTTGACAAACTGAATTGTTTTTAATAGAACTGATTATTTACATAAAATTGTTTGGCGTTAAATAACCTACAAAGGTTGATATGCCATAAAACCAAACAAAACCAAACCCATGGTGTAATTCCTATGGATCTTGGCTAGCAGACCATTATTAGTGTGTTCAGTTCTGATTGAGGGCTCCACATTTCTGGACTTGTGCTATAATAAGATAAGATTAAAAACTGATGAGTTGGTGCGTCACGTTATGAAATGGTTAACGAGCCCTGCTACTGTACCGTTGAGAGTGAGTTTGATACTCGCTAAATCTTCTGAGTTCAGTTCTCCGTCGGTACCGAAAATTTCTCACCTTATTCGTCTATTTTTGTTTTGTTTTTTCTACTAATATTTTGAAAGTATTAGGTTTTTAACTCTACACAATAAAAAAAGACATTTCATGTAGAAAAATCGTAAACTGATCCAAGGCTACATGCCGATCTGGACGTAATACTGTATACCGATCCAAAGCTTAATCCCGATCCATACGTAAAACAATCCTGTCTTTTAGAATATATAAATCTTGGAAGGAACATCCCACAAAACAACAGTTGTATGACCACCAACCCTCCATCTCTACAGCTATCTAAATAAAACAAGCAAGACATGCGTGACACTGCTGGAAAAGTAACGACAAACTCATTAGCGACGTTCTCCGATGGACTCCTTCACATATACGTGCAAGTATATAACAACCAACAAGAACTTATCTACAAGAGCTCTTTACGGACACAGGATGTAGTCTAGAAGACATGATGGAAGCGATGGATGATAGAGACGAATGGCGAAAGATATTGCGGGAAATCCGTGCTAGCAGCACGACATCTTGATATATATATATATATATATATATATATTAGTATTTATTAGATTTATATATTTCATCATCATCATCATGTCGTGCCGCTAGCACGGATATCCTTCACCCTCTCTCACCACTCCTCCCTATTGTTCATCGTTTCTGGCAGGTCCTCAGGGCTACATACCGTATCCTCACAGAGCTGCTGTATGTTGGTTCGAGTTGGTCGTCCTGCTTTTACTTGGGCATATGTGGGAGTCCATAGGAGTACGTCACTTATGAGCTCGTCCCTGCTTCTCCAGCAGTTTCCTGCATGTCTAGTTTGTCTAACTTGGATAATTTTCGTGATGGTAGGTAGATGGCCTTACAGTTGGTGCCTTGTGGGGTGTTGCCTCCAGGACTTGTTCAGTATTGCTCGCAGCATTCTTGGGTAGTTGTCGTCTAGCTTTTTCTCCAGCCGTTTATTTAACGTCCATGTAATGCATCCATATAGCTGTATCGACACGACCGCTGCTTGGAAGAAACTGCGTTTCATTTTATCGGTCAGTTCTGATTTCTCTGATTTTTTAGCTTATCGATAACTGTCCATGCCTTCGTTAGCCGCGTGTCAGTGTCTTTTTCGATAGATGAGACACTGCTTACGAGGTAGGTGAATCTGTCTACTAGTTTCAGAGAGCTACCGCCTAATGTGGAAACGACGCCTGTTTGATTAAAGAACATGTATTCCGTTTTGTGTGCATTGACATGGAGGCCAATACCTGCGGCAGCTTGTTCCAGAGTATGCAGTAGTGTTTCGGGTTGGACAGGTATATTTTCCAGAATCGCTATGTCATCGGCGTAGTCGGCGTCAGTAATTGTTTTTACGGGGTACCTTCTGCTTCTATTCTTTGGCAGCTCGAAGCCGTTTTCTTTGGTTTTTTCAATCGATGTTCTAAGCAGGTAGTCTAGAAAGATGATAAAGAGGTATGGAGCTAATGTGTCCCTTTGCAGTACTCTTGCTACAATGTCGAAGTAGTCTGTGTCTCCATCCGGAGAGCGTACATTCACTTTGGTGTTTCTATAGAGAGTCGTTATTGCTGCGACGGTCTCTTTTGATAGGCCGTGTGCTAGTAGAATTTGTTCCATCTTCCCTCTGTGAATGGAATCAAAGGCCTTGGTAAAGTCGACAAATAGTATTGTCACCTGTAGGTTTTTTGCCCGTACGCCTTCTAGGCTTCTACGGATAGTCAATATTTGTGAGGTCGTGGATCTATTTCTTCGAAAGCCATTTTGATTGAATGTTGAATGTTGTCAATTTTGGGTTCTAAGCGATTTCGTAGTAGGGCATTGTATATTTTGGCTGCTATGGATGTAAGTGTTATACCTCGGTAGTTCTTGGCTAATCCGAGTTCACCCTTTTTAGGGAAAAGGAGGATGCATCCCTTCATCCATCTGTCTATCTAATTTTGATTATAGACTGCGTTGCATTGTCGGAGCAGTATGTTGTCGAATTGTCTGGTCTTCCATAGCGCTATCCTAGATATTGGGCACTCTCCATATTATATTGCACTTGGTTCGACACAAACCCACAAAGGGATTTAGTGACAACCAACACTGTTATTATATATATATATATATATATGTGTGTGTGTGTGTGTGTGTGTGTGTGTGTGTGTGTGTGTGTGTGTGTGTGTGTGTGTGTGTGTGTGTGTGTGCAGCATTTCTCCTTCAAACATTCTTGAATAGATAAGACTGACATTTTAGGTCGAGGAATGTTACGGCGTCGGAATGGTTAGATTGCATCATCGAACTAAACAATATCTAACTCTTATCATGCTTTCATGTTTACTTTTAGACTAGTACTATAAGGAAAGGTATGAACCAGTTTTATTCTCCCAGCTAAGGGTTTATCGCTGCATTTAAACAAAGCTGGCTTTGGCATTAAATAACCCACGATTGTTTCTGCTATAAGGCAAAAAAACATCACATCACTTTGTATATGCCTATTCAATCTTTAATCCGCTAGTCTTCATATGAGTCATTTGAATTTTGGATGGGATGACTTTTAGGAAGGTACTGCATTTTTTCAAGTAATTTCGGCCCCTAACTGGAGCCATCTTCGGAGGAGAGACTAAAAAATGACAAACACAGCGACGATTATCATAAAAAGTTGAAACAACAATGGAATGGAAATTTACAGAAGAATTTTTTTTAAACCAAAATAAGAGGAACAGTTGGCTGGAAAAGTACTATAGACATTTTTACTATGACAGCTATATTCGAAGTTGATCTCCTTCAAAAATGGCTTCAATGAGGGCCGAAAGTACTTGGGAAAAATATAGCATCTTTCTTTATTCACTCCATCCAAAAGTGAAACGATTCAAACGAAGACTATACCGGATTAAAGGTAGAACAGTCAGGCACAAAGTGTCTGTCCTATTTAATGAATAGCTAATAAGATAGGGAAGAAATTCTTTAGATTATTATAGAAAAACTTTCCTCCATCGAGTAGCCTATACAAAATATTTAATAAGAACACTTAAATTAAGTTACACTACTGTGCGTAAGGTGCCAAGTTTAATTAATAAAAGTAATATTAAAAGATTTAGGAATAATCAACGTGCTCGGCCCCCTAAATGGAATTGTACTTTTAAAATTAATTGATCCCACAAGGGAAAGAGTCGATTTGAGTGTATAGTGTATAAGATGAGGCTCATAGTCGTGGATCTAACGATAGTAATGTTAGTAGAAATGTTGAAAAAGTATATGTAGGTTCTACGCAGGGACCTTTCAAAAAAGTATCACAATCATAGAAGTAGCTTTGCACACGAAATATATAGACAAAGAACAAGCGTGGGAAATTAAAAAGAATATAGACACAGAACCTATATTAGAATGGGAGATAGTAAAAAAAAATGGCGTAAATATAAAGCAGGGGATAAATATTGTAATTTATGTATGGAGAAAAAACTTGCCATAGCTTCCTAGAATAATCCAAATGAATTACTTAATCAAAAGTCGGAAATACTTAATGTTTGTAGACATAAAAGTTTACTGCTTGGTATAAAAAGTATTAATTATCTTTATTAATTAGGGTATCTATTTTTATATATTTTTCATTCTTAATGCTAATTTTATTCTTTCTAGCGGTCTTTTAATCAGTCAATTGTAGTTTTGGTCCAGCCATTCTTTGGTCAGAATCATCCTGGTGAATCGTTTCGGTGAAACCTTGGTAAATTTTTTCTGTCTCGATGGGCATTCATCATCATCATCATGTCGCACCGCCATCGTCCATCCCTCTCGGGAGGTCTTCAAAGTCTTCTGTATCGGCACAGAGCTGTTGTATTATAGGTTCTAGCTCGTCTTCCTTCCTTTGCTCGTCCATGTGAAGGGGTCCACCCGAGTACGTCACTTATGAGTTTGTCCCTACTTCTCCAGCAGTGTCCCACAAGTCTGATTCGTCTAAGTTGGATAGTTTTCGTGATGAGTGGTAGGTGGCCGTACAGCTGCTGCTTTGTGGGGTGTTGCTTCCAGGACTTGTTTAATATTATTCGCAGCATTCTTGTGTAGATTCCGTCAAGCTTTTTCTCCATACGTTTAGTTAGTGTCCATGTAGTGCATCCATACAGCAGTACTGATACGAGCGTTGCTTGAAAAAAACCGTGTTTTATTTTATCCATCAGGTTCGACTTCCATATGACCGATAGCCTAACCATAGGTGCCCATGCCTTTGCTAGTCGCGTGTTTATGTCTGTCCCGGTTGATGAAACAGTGCTTCTGAGGTAGGTGAACTTGTCTACTAGTTTCAGAGAACCACTGTTTAGTGTGGAGCTGCTGCCTCTCTAATTAAGACATTTATATATATATATTCCATTATCGAGTCGCACGGCTAACATGGATTTCCCTGACTCTCTTTCTCTTTCTCTCTCTCCATTCCTCCCAATCATCCATTGCTCCCGGCAGGTCTTGTAGGAAAGTTCTTGTTGGTCTGTCAACACAGGCACGTCCATGCAAAGGGGTCTATAGTAAAACGTCACTTATAAGTTCTTCTTAGCATATCTATATATATATATGTGTGTGTGTGTGTGTGTGTGTGTGTGTGTATTTGCTTGATAGTATCTGATTCTAATATTCCATGATATTCGTAAAGTTGGCGACCGTAATCGAGGGTGACCCGAAGGCTCCCTTTTCGATAGCTACTACACCAAGGTGAAGGGGAGGGTGCTACTCCTTTCTCTGGATTACTCCACTTTACCTTGATCTGTACCTTATGATTCTGAGTGTTAAGCAAGGGGGCATCAAGTATCATTTTTAAGTCTTTGGTATGACTCGACCTGGGATTGAACCCAGGTCTCCCGGGCCATTGGCGAACATTTTAACCATCATGCCATTGCCCGGTATATTCGTAGGTTGTTTTTTTTTTTTGTTGTTGTTTTTTCTTCCTATGTCCGGATTATTTCCTGATCGGGCAATTCTCCTTTCTTATTCTCATTTTCCTATTTTATTATAAGCATGACACATTCTTCAATTCCAAATTCCATTCCAGTATCTTGATGTTAGATTCTAATATTTTGTATAAGGGTTTCTAGTTCTTTTCATTCTTGGCAAATATTCTTATATCATCTATATACATAGCATAGTTTATCTTTTCTTACAACTTGGTAAATCTGTAGCTTTCTAGGCATTTTCTTAGAATATAAGTTACTGGCATCGTTACTATCATAGTAATGGTGATACTGCTGAAAAAAAGCTGAACAGCGAACAAAGCCTTCATAAGATAATGACTCTGAGGTGAGGCTGAGTTTCGGAGCTAAAGCATCATCACAATCATCTAAGAGAATCTCAGCTGCACCATGCGATACTGCTAACAGGTTACATTTGCTGAATGCTAGATAGAAATTAAAACTTGTTGTATTCTCAACGTTCTAAGGTAAACGAACTAAAGGAAATGTTAATTCAATGAGGAAAGATTTGAATTAACTGAAGTGTTTTTTATATCGTGTGTCATTTGCAGTAGATTCCACTTTCATCGGGCATCCACTACGTGTGACATTGTGTTAAAAAACGACTATGCCTCGTAAATAACTATAGTAAATGATGCATGGAGACAAGGCTTTTGAGCTGAGCTCGGGTGCGAAGCAACGGATCAGTAACTTAGGTATGCAGATTATTCTAGATATACTCACCATAAAGGAATTAGATTCTTATTACAGTTGTTAGGAAACGAAAAAGATGGCGTCATTCATAAACTGAGAAAATTTAGTTTTGTAAATAACATCAGAACTTAAAAATAGAAAAATCACTCGCAACGGGTCACTAACTTATTTAGGATGGTATTTAAACTACCCAACGTAAAGATAGATATGAAATCACTTTTCTTACATAATTTTTAATCCATGAAAAATAAAATAAATACAAATCTGAGACCAAACTAATCTTATTTGATAGCCAATCCGCTCGGTCTGCGGGACAGTATACCCGGTAGGGGAGTAAGAATCCCCTCCCCAACAAATAAGTGCTGGTTTAATCATGACACTAAACTACATTTGAGGGTGAGACACGATTTCTGAAGATCTGGGGAGTATAGAGTAGTCTTTCGTTGCCATAGTTACCAACAAAAATCTGACCCGAAGTTGCAGTGCTTATTAGTTTCCCATCAATGAATCATATAGATCCGTTTAAAAATCATTCATATTCGATCGAACCGTGTGCAAAAAAAATATTTTGAAACAATTACAAAAAAAATGTAAATATGAACGTACAATGAACGCAGGCCTCGAAGCTAGTGTCATAAAATAACCTTTGACAAGTTGAAATACCGTTAAAATCAATCAATAAAAGCATTACAAAACTTTCTTGCTTAATAAAACAAAAATTAATTTGAAAGTTTATTTTAATCAATAATCATAATTCTTTTCAACGTAAGGTAGAGGAAAAAATTCTGGAATCATTGAATTGTGAAGGACAGTTAAGGAATCACCAACAAGAATAACCCCCAATCAAGGTAATCTACAAACCAAAATAAAGTGATCAGTCACACCTGTTGTTTAAAGGGATCTCTTCCTGTTGAACTCTATAAAAAAACGGCCTGATTTCTGTTCCTTAGTTGTCAAAGATTTGCTCTTCGCTTCAGATTTTCCCGTTTCGGACCTCGTTGTCGCAGTTGCCAACCTACCTTTTTTAGTAGACTTGCATTTTCATTCGCCATAAAAACCTGCTGGAAAAGTGGCCTTGCTAGGCAGGAGTTCCTGCTTTTTGGTTGGAAAATGAATACAACCAAAAACTCGTCGGGGAAATATGCTGAGTGTTTTTTTTTTTGTTGTTGTTTTTTTCACACCTTAAGGCCAGCCAGAGTGGTCGTTCGGCTGTGGGGTTCCTTTTCGAGTCGCCCGAAAGAGAAAGGTCGATCAGAGCAAGAGGAGGAGGGCTAGAACACGAACGACGGGAAAGAAGCAGTGGGGCATGTGCCTGACAGCGATAAGGATGTGGGCTGCCCAGGTGTTTTGAGTGCGCCCTTGAGAGTAGTAATCAGCGTTGGCAGGCAGAAGTAATCCTTCGCCATGTGCCAGGGGAAGTTTTGTTAAAGTGGGGGGCACCGACAGTACAAGTAGAGGGGATCAGTGTCAGTCTTAGGCAGGAAGTCAGGAAGGATTGTCATTTCAGCAAGGGACCTGGTCACCGGGATCCTGACTGGTCTTAGCGTGGGGATGCTGGCTGTAATAGCTGGTACATCTTGCGCCTACTGAGATGTGCTGATTCCCTCAATGGAGGAAGCCTTAGCTCTCACGGGAGAGACCGTCGAAGCGAATGAATTTTCTTTCCGCACGGAGGCGGCGGAGAACCGCGGTCGTGGGGTTGAGTGTCCCAAACTGTCTTGTCAATAAGAATTTGGCTACATGCTTGTTGAAGTTTGGAGGCGCGGTGTCTGCGTCTCATGGTGGTAAGCGCAGGAAGTGAAGGTTCGATATTTTGCTGGATGGTAGAGCACTCTGTTCTATTCCCGACTGGTTGGGCTTGGAGAGGCATTGGCCGCCGGTTGTTGTAGCCGGAGAAGGTGGGGGACTGGCCTGTTGTCGTTGTAAAGAGATTAGTCACCTCTCTGAAAGTTACCCAGGGACCAGATTTCGAATTCTCTTTACCAGAGGGTGAAAGAGATGCTCCCGTAGTCTCGCCTACCGTCAAGACATCGGTTTCTGTCGGGGAAAATCCAGTATTCATCTTCCCTCTGAGACTTTTCATTTTCCAAGTTCAAAGGTCTCGGACACCGCCGAGAAGCCTAAGGAGAATGGCTGACAGTAGGATATGGAAGAAAGGAAGTGCAACTTGCCGGTCATCAGTTCAGAAAGTGTTCCCAGGCCGATCCAAGCAGTCTGGACCCCTCACGCAGATGCGTCACATCGACAAGAGCAACAACAGCAACAGCACCAGTTAAAGACAGTTACGTTAGCCCGGCTAAAAAAGTTAAAGGCACTTCTACTGTTTAAAAAGCGGTCGGACGAATCCAAGACATCGCCCCTCTCCACTCTAGGCCCTTTTTGTTCTCACCAGTCTTCTCCCAGACGACAGACACTCAGGTCACTATCGACACCAACAGGACGGAGTTCGCAACCACCAAATTGGACGGTCCTAAAAACCAAAGTAGGGGTTCATGTACCCCATCTACCATTGCCAGCATCCCAACAACATCTCCACAGAACCTAGCAGCAACAATAGCACCAAAATCTACCATAGCAGTGATAGAATCATTACCATCAACAGAACCTCACCCCTAAAAGATCGAAGAATGTGCTACCTAAACATAAAAAGGACCGCCCGAGATACAAAAGAGAAGACGTTTGCAAAGTAGGCTCGGAGATTTTAGAGAGAAAAGAAACAAGGTCTAGCCGCAACAGATGAAAGATTTAAGGTTTGTTTTGGTTTGGTTTGGTTTGGTTTGGGTGAGTTTTATAGCATAGCAACCATTGCTGACTATTTAATGCCAAATCCTCTTTATAAATATATACTAAATATATATTGTAGATAACATTTCTAAACGAACTTGAGCTAATTTTTTTTGGCCCACAGGTAAATGGTTTCAAGTATTTCTATCTAATACGAATAATTCTATTTACTATCAATCTTTTGTTTGTACTCAATTAAATGGTTGAAAATTTTGCTATGTAAAAGTAACAATTTAAAATCAGTTATTTGTTAGCACACATTTAAATGGATATAAATTTTGATTTTTAAGTAAATAGTTTGAAAGAAATTTCATTTTTAAATGAGTTAAAACTAATTTGTTTGCACACTAGTATTGCTAATGTTTCTACACAGTGAAATGGTTTCAATTATTTCTATCTAACGCAAATAATTTTATTGATATTAATCAATTGCTTACAGACAGCTAAATGGTTTCATGTATTGCTGTACACTTATAACTCTATTCAATACTGGAGATTGCTGTCAAGTTTAAGCTATAATCAGGCATACGTACCTGGGCCCAGATTTGGGCCCAAGACCAGCTAGGCTCATCCGGCCCACATTGCACTGTGGGCCGATGACCAGCATACACCAGCAAGGCTCGAGCCTCAACTCGTGCCTTGACCTTCCCCTCCCTTAAATTCCCACTTTAATCGACCTTCGGGTCATTGACCTTGGGTCGAGTCCTGTCTGGTGGGAGGCAGCGACAAATAACTTATAATTCTATTCAATATTAATCATGTTTGCACGCAGTGAAATGGTTACAAGTATTACTATTTCACATTGATTATTCTATTGAGCATTATTCATTCGTTTTCGCACAGTCAAAATGGTTCCAAGTATTGCTATGTAACACTAATAATTCAATTGAATAGCAGTCATTTGTTTACACAGTTAAATGATCAAACAGTTATATTTCTCACAATTCAATTTAGCATAAGTCACTTGCTTGCACACAGTTTAAATTTCAAACAGTTCTCTTGGATCCATTGATAGAACCCTATCATGTGCTACCACTCCGGGTCAGAGTGAACCTGGGAGCATTGGAAATAAAGGAGTAATCTACTTTCCTCAAAGTTCCAGGCTTGAAGCTTCACCATCAGATTGTTTTTTGTCATATCCAGGACACACGTTGGGAGGGGTCTTACCCCTCTGCAGAGATGTAGTCGGTCTATTCGATTGCCCCATAAGAATGGGCTGAAAGACTTAAGTGTACTCCATAACTTTAAAGAGGTTGATGGGATAGATGTAGCAGAGCCTTCGAACTTTCCCTATGTGATAAGAACGATCCCAGGGATTATGAATTAGATTATGGAGGCCACTCAGGCCCGTGGCCAGTCAACCACCGTCACGGAAGACGAAAAAGGGAAAATCCTTCCTGGAATTGTCTCCATTTATCTACACACTTCCCTTTATAGAGATTTGAAATTAACTTTCCCGCGTTAGGATAGATAGGGCAGTAAAGGCGGGAAATAGCGTTGAAACTAACATAGCAAATGGGGAGCTGTCTTTTTCCCACAATAAAATGTACCAGGCTCTCATAGATAGTGCCATATTTTTAAAAAGAATGTCTTGCAAGACAACGAGAATATGGTCGAGAATTTCGAACCGAGGAACTAAGACATATCGCAAGTGTCACTTCATCAGACGAGCAACGTCAGACTACAAACGAAGGTATTTGTAGTGAGTTTCGTGATTATTTTCTGAAAATCTTCACCATGGAGCCTGGGCTGTGTTCTACTTTGTTCGACGTCTATCTTGCCTTCCCTCGCTTCGAGGCGACGGAAGTAGCCGAATAAGAGGATGAAATTCGGCAAGCGCTGAAAACGGTCGGGACGAACAAGACCCTCGGAATTGATGGTCTTCCCTACGAAATATACTGGAGGCCCTCAGAAATGTTTATTCCCTTGCTGACGACTGTCAATAACAATAGTATGAAGCAGGGGTATGGTGAATTTTCCATACAAGGACAAACATGGTGGGGAAGGGATTTGTAACTTTCGCTTTTTAACGATGTTAAATACTGACTTAAAGATTTAAGCGAAGATCTAGGCAAACTGCTTGCAGACTAATCTGCCAAGTCTAATCGGCCTCGAAAAGCGTTGCGCTGTTAAGAAACGAACAGCCTTCATTTCATTCACATGATCATAGAAAAAGTCGAATGTAATGCCACTAAGATCAATCTACATCGGTCTAAGGCATTCGATAATGTTGACCATGGTTTTCTGGAGGCTGTTTTATCTGCGGCCGGTATCGAGCCACACTTTCGCTGCTGGATCTGCTTTCTTTATGCGTCCCTCGGAGTGATTGTGGAGGTGAAGGGGGTAAGATTGAAGCCCGCTACTTTGTCTCACTAAATTCGTCAAGGTTATCTGTTTTCATCCATGCTCTATTTCCTTGCGTTGAAACCGTTCCTACGTAAGCTGAGGTCGAATCAGGTCCTATGCAGCCTTACATTACCTGGTTTTACTGCCAGATAATTCACTTTTGATGACGATGTCAGCGTGATTATAACGAACAGTTTAAGGATAGAGGATTTGAGCAAAGAAATCAGAAGGTACGAGGATGTGACAGAGTCCAAAATTAATCGCATAAAGATGGCCGGTTTGCGGTTGAACTCCTGAAAGGGCTCTGTTCTTCCCGGTCCCTTCGGTTGGAAGGAGGTTCCCTACTACAAGATACTCGGTGTCTGGTTCGGTCTCGAACTCCAGCTGGAGAAATAATTATAGATGGGCAAGAAGTTATTTACAGCACGTCGGGCAATTTTGCCTGAATGCGTCCGTTTCCAGACAACAGCATCAAAAAATGTGGTGCAAGTTTCAAAGAAAAGGGAAGATGATGAAAATAAAGCATACTGATAGACCATGGAAGACATCAAAGCCCTGGATAAAACCCTTTAATCAATATGTCATGCACTTGGAAAATAGACAACCAAGCAAATGAAAAATAAATGAGCTGAAACAGCAGTTAATGTCTGTGACAGAACGATCAGAAATAAAATTAATGAAATGAAGTTTGAATATTCACTGGTACGGGCACAGTCCAAAAAAGGCTGACTTTAGGCCCTCGGCTTCAGCTGGGCCACTCTAGCGTGGGCGAGATGCATTATAGTTCAGCAGGGCTCCAGCCTCTGCCCGTGCCTGACTTCCCTCTCCCCTAATACCAACTTTAATTGACCTTCGGGTCATTGACGTTGTGTCAAGTCTTGTCTGATGGGAGGCAGCGACAAATATAGGCTCTAATAGCTAAACATTAGAGAGTAAGACTGCAATGAACTAAAGAGAAGAAATTATAGGGTGTGAAAGATTAGATGAAAGTTATATTTAGTGATGAATCACGAATCTGCATTGTTCAAGGTGATGATGGAGGAAATTTTGACAATCTTTTGAAACTAAGATTCACCGTATTAATAATTATATGGTGTTGTATGTTAAGTAAAGGACTAAGGAAACAAAGACAGAAGAGTACATTGAAAATTTGGACAATTTTTTCATTCCATATCCATGGAAAATAGGTTTCATGTGAAAGTCAATTTTCAGGCTGACAATGCATCTTCTCAGAGCGAAGAGAATCAAAGCTTTTGCATATCAGCACAGTAAAATGACCAGCAAACAGTCCGAATCTTAATCTGATGGAAAATTTATGGTGGAAATTTTAAACAAGTCCATGACAAGGTCTCAAATTGTAAGGCAGATTTATCAAGCGCTAATCGAGAAAGCTGGAAGCAGCTTGTTGAAAAATATTGCTTTTTGTTAGTTAATTCCACGCCTCGAAGAGCAGAGGATGAAAAAAAATGCCAGGTGCGGGACAACAAAATACTGATAGTTTTTTGGGGGTTTTTTTGTGATTCTCTAATTTTTTATTCATAATTTGTTACTCTGTCATATTATGAAAATATCTGTTACCAATTAAAATAAATTATTCGAATTGAATTAAGATATGTTCCATTAAAACAAAAGGTTTGGCAATCAAACAAAATAGGATTTGTCTCGGATTTGTGCTTAGTTTATTTTTCATGGATTAAAAGCAACGGAAGAAATGTTTTCTAAGATGGGTGAGTTCATATTTTTTCCCAGGGGTTAAACGGACTTTCATAAAATTTTCATAAAGTTTAATCGGATAATTATCTTCTATAGAAGATATATGAAACTTATAGCTTTAAGATAATACGAGGGTAATTTAATAAACAAGGCAGAATATTGTCTCAGGTGTTGGCGGTCGAAAGTCCTGCTTACAATTACATATTTGTCAAAGAAATCACTAGAAATGGTTCCTTTCAGGACTCAGATGACTATCAGAATAACTTCCTTTACTGGCCGCTGAGCACGGAACTTTTTCTTTACCAGAAAGTCTGTGAACTGGGCTTATAATAGAAAACCCGTGTTTTTCCCCTTTCTAAAAATATATACTTTTTACGACAATATTCTTCTCCGAACAGATTATAATTTTCAGTAAATCTCATGTGCTTTTCATTTCTCAGCCACCAAAAATTTCATGAATGACCTCTGTTCAAAACTGGAGTACTCGGTTTGATTTGCTGCTATTTGAAATATCCTCTAAACGAATATTTTGGGAGATTAAAATAATCTTTGTTATAAACCAATTCCAAACAATGCCGAGTTTACGTTTAAGGAAAAAATTGTTTTCTTTGATCAAAACATTACCCTTTTTTATTGAATGTGTGTGTGTGTGTGTGTGTGTGTGTGTGTGTGTGTGTGTGTGTGTGTGTGTGTGTGTGTGTTGTCCTTTCTTTTTGGTTCGATTAGCAATTTGCACATCAAAATCTCCGATGATTTACTCAACAAAATCAATAATTTAAACATGGAAAACAAATTTCTAGCCAGTCTTGACATAAAATCATTATACATCAATATTCCCGTTGAAAAAATGTCTCAAATGTCCAGAAATTCACCTCAAGAAAACAAACATTACATTTCCTGACCGATTCACAAAATAATTAAAATTTGTGCATTGCTTTTTTTTTCTATAAAACGATACTTCTTACAAACAAAAATCTGTTTTATCCATGGGTTCGCCTCTTAATAGGGTTCTTGCATGCTTTTTACTTGAATTTCAATAATCTCGTCCCTTTAAATTTATAACATCCACAGATTGTTACAATTTTGTTAAGTTATTATAGCGTATATATACAGGTTGTGTCAATATACATGGGACCTATGCCACAGCTAATTACTCAAGTTTACCCAATCGGCTGGGGCTGTAGAATACACCGACTGTTTCTCCGCAGAGTGGTAAGACCCTCACCAACGAGTGTCCAGGATAGGACACTAAACAATCTGATGGTGTGGCTCCAGTAATGCTGAAGATTGGGGAATGCGGGATACCCCTTCACTGCCATCGCTCCCAGCTCCACTGTGGCCCGGACTGGTATCACCTGATAGGGTCCTACCTATGGGTCAAATAGAGCTAAACTATGTACTTATGCTAAACTGAATTGTTTAAAAAGAATTCCCTATTAATATAAAAATGGATTTGGCATTAAATAATCGACAAAGGTTGATATGCAATAAAACCCAAACAAACAAACAATATTTACTCTACTAATGATAGTAATGTGTTCTTTTTTGTTTCAGATTTGAAGATAGTATACTATAACAACTAATAATCCTCGATCAAATTGTCTTGGACAAAAGAGGAAAAATATTTCGCGTCACTACTTATTTGGGAAAAAAATCATTCAAATCTGTCTCAAAATAGATGCAACCCATTAATATGATAATGATTTATTTCTAAGACAAGAAAATCAAAAAATATTGCCGGTCCTGGAACCTGATATAATAATAATAATAATAATAATAATAATAATAATAATAATAATAATAATAATAAATACAACACTGATTTGATGTCTCTAACTGAAAAGATACATTTTTACAGGACGGGTTCTAAAAGACTGCCATTGTGCTTGTCTCAGTAATAAATCATTATTGTATTAATGGGTTGCGTCTATTTTGAGACACCCTGTATATACATGCAATAATGACTTAATATAAATTACGAATAGATTAGACAATATTGAACCTATCATTAATTCTATTTATGAACTAGTCAATTACAACACCTTAACTTTCTCTGGCATTTTATCAATAAATAAATACAATAAATAAGAATTTAAAGTTCCTCACAAATTCACTGATAAAAATGATTATACACATTTTTACTCACATCGTAACACCAAAATAAAAAGGGGAATAATCAAAGTTTTTTACTGTAGGTTAGTTGGGTTTTATAGCATATCAACCTTTGTAGGTTATTTAATGCCAAATCCATTTTTATGCAAATAATCAGTTCTATTTCAAATAATTCAGTTTAGCATGAGTACAGTTTAATTGTCAAAAACATTTCTATTTCAAGCTATTCAGTTTTTGTCAAACAGTTCTAATTCAAACAATTCGGTTTAGTATAAGTATAGATTTCATTTACTCACTGTTAAATGTCAAAACAATTTGATATTAAACAATTCACTTTAGCGTAAATACAGTTTCAATATCAAAAACTGTTCCATTTCAAACAATTCAGTTTAGCATAAGTACGCAGTTTAAATGTAAGTACACAGTTGGCCAAAAACGTTTCTATTTCAAGCTATTCAGTTTAGTCAAGTTCTAATTTAAACAATTCAGTTTACCCTAAGTACCCTGTTTAGTTCTATTTAACCTATAGATAGGGCCCTATCAGGTGCTATCACTCCAGGCCAGATTGGACCTGGGAGCAATGGCAATGAAGGAGTGCTCCGCATTCCCTAAAGCTCCAGCATCACTGGAACATCACCATCAGATTGTTTACTATTATATCTAGGACACTTAGCGGGGGTCTTATCCCTCTGCAGAAGTGCAGAAGTACGCAGTTTAAAGAAGTGCAGTCGGTGTATTCTACAAACCCAGCCGACAAGGCACAATGGTTTTTACCTAAGAGCTTTTAGGATTTGCATTCCCAAATTTTTAAATGATGAATTTGACAACATAGAAAATTCCTTCACGCAACTTCAATATCCAAAATCTTTTATACAATATGCCAAATTAAAATCCTTCAACTTTACAAGTGTAAATGTTCCCCAAAAATTCAAAACAGTAATCTATCAAATGATAAGTTCCATGGATATATCATTTTACCAAACAATTCAAACACAAACATCATCGAAAAAAAAAAAAAAACTAAACCACCTTGGAATTAAAATAATCACTAAATCTTCAAAGACAATTCGTAATTTAGTTAATTATAGAAAAAACAACAATACCTACATCAAATCCAGAGCAAGAGTTTATGAAATTCCATGTCTGAATTGTAATTAAAAAAATTTGTGGATGAAACTTCTAGTGGAATTAATAAACGAATTTGCGAGCACAGAAAAGATTTTATGAGTCAATATAAATAACGGTTTGGTGAAACATCATTTAGAAATTAATCACGTAAATTTTTTAAAATTCTATTATACCAGTTAACACACACAAAAAAAATCGTCGGAAAATTGATGATTCAAGTATCATTTAAAACCCGAATACTTTCAGGGACCAGGTTTTTTCAATTTGTCTCCTTATTTGGTCAGATTGATTAGAAAAGTGTCAAAATCCATTATTTAGAATAAATCGGCTTATTAATTGCATTTATTTAGAAAGTTAGATAAACAGTTGAATTAACCTTCTGTTTAACTCTGATAAAAACGGATAAATATATCATTTAATGTTTATCATTGGTAGATACGAGGATCATTAAATAAGTTTCCAGACTTTTTTCGTATTGGCACTTTTATTGATAGTACACACATGAAACTCAAGTCCCTTTCCAAGTAATCTCCCCTGGCTAAAATGCACTTGTTGTACCGTTCCAACAACTTCTGGAAGGCACCATGGAAGTCCTCTTGCGTGAGCGTGTCTATGACCTTCGTCATAGCCTCTTTCATCTCCTCAATTGTCTCATAACGACAGCCTCTGAGCTTAGGGAATAAGCAAAAGTCACAGGGAGCAAATGCTGGACAATAGGGAGGCTGAGGAACTCTCTTGATGCCCATCTTGGTCAAATAGTCTGTGACAAGGATGGATTTGTTGACTGGTGTATTGTCCTGGTAGAAATGCCACTGACCCGATTTGAAGAGTGCTGGCCTCTTCCAACGGAATCTCATCCTGAACTCCCTTAAAACCTCAACATATTAACGTTAACCCTTTGGCCAATCAACTCTGGTGTATTGACTTTCTTACTCCTCTCACACCTCTCAACATCCCTCACAGACTCTCTGCCTTCCATGAATCTCTTATGCCACTCAAAAACTGATGCTTGATTCATGCAAGATGCTCCAAAAGCAGTCTGAAGCATTCCATACGTTTCTGTGGCATTTTTTTTTTCAAGTTTAAAACTGAATTTTATTGCATATCGTTCTTCCTCACGTCCATATTGCATTTTTGAAATTCACCTGCTGTGACAATCAGGCTTTAGTAAGGTATATTCCAATTCCTGCTGTAGCTGTTCCCTTGAACCTGAAATCATAAAAATTGGTCAGTCATCTCATAAGATGTATGAATTTTCAAGAGTCTACGACAATTTTAAATGCCTGTTCAAAAAAGTCTGGAAACTTATTGAATACACCTCGTATGAACTAAATAGTAAGAATATTTTCATAGAAAGATGGAGATAGACTAAAGTAATCGGGACTTTTTAGAATGAATTTTTGAACGCTAATTACATCGCACATATTTGAAACCGAACGCTATCTACGAAAATAAGATTTTTTTAAAACTTTCTCATCTTTTTCGTTTCATTTATTCACTTACACGCCTTGATGAATGTCTAAAATCGAATAGTAAAATCATCCTCTGAAGACCTTGTTCTTCATCTCAATACATTTTCATAAATATATAAGTATGTGTGTGTGGAGGGGGTAGGTTTTGTTTTTTGGCATATCAAGCATTGTTGGTTATTTAATGCCAAATTCTCTTTTTACACATATATTAAACATGATTTGTAAACACATTTGGTAGATGTCCTTCAAGAAAGATGGCTTTGACATCAGAGGTTGATATGCCATTAAAAAAGAAACCAAACCATTTTATTAATACACACAGTTAAATGTTGAAACAGTTTTTTTCATAAATATACAATTCAGTATAAGTCAACATAGTTAAAGGGTTCCAAGTGTTGTAATGTATCACTAACAAGTCAATTAAACATCAGTCATTTGTTTACACACAGATGACCAAAGAGTTCTATTTTAAACAATTCAATTTAGCATGTCATTTGTTTGCACTCAGTTCAAATATCAAACAGTTCTATTTGGCCCATAGAGAGGACCCAGTCAGGTGCTACCACTCCAGGCTAAAGTGAACCTGGGAGCAATGGTCATAGGTACCTTTCATTCACAAAAGATCCAGCATTATTGGAGCCTCACCATCAGATTATTTATTGTCATATCTAGAATACTCGTTGTTGGGGGTCTTACTCCTCTGCAGCCCCAGCCGACAGGACTCAGTGTGTGTATGTGTGCTCATAGCTATGTATATATCAAAATCTGCTTATATCTCTCTGGTATTCATTTTATTGCCTTCTCCAGAATTGAATACTTGAGATTTAAGCTGTAGGGAAATAAATTTTCAGTATTTAAATTACTATATCTAAATATATTTGTTACAGTAGCACTTTTCCTAGAATACAGTCAGAATTATCTTTATTGATCACTGCGCCCGGAATTTTTCTTTACCGGACAGTCAGTATGTTCCCTCCTCCATGGACTGCCTTTTCAACTCAGACTCGTAGTTTGAAACCTTTGTTTAGCCCTTTTGTAAAGATTTTCTTATACTAAACCATACTTTTTAAAAATTTGTTTCTTTCACAAAATTCTATCACTTTCCAAAATGAAATGTCAGTTTCCAGCAAGATATGGAATGCATTTGGGTACGAGTACTCAGCACTTTTAATTTCATGTAAAAGAAAGTGGATCAGTACACGTAGCGTCTTCCAAATTTGTTTGCCTGCAGCTTGTTCTGCTGTTTACACCTACTTGGGAAAACAAATGGGTTCATGCCTTTCTCGGAGACATTAGAGTGAAATGAAACGAAAAGTGCCTCGTTCAGGATTTGAACTCAGGTTGCCTGATTCTACTTCCTACGACGATAAGCAGTGCACTAAGCGTCTTTTTATTCTTTCTTAACCATCAAACTGAATATTTTTGAAAGATGTGAATCCTGCAGCCAAATGTATCTCATGATGTACTTCATATTAAGCAGAAAGGCTCTGAAGATTCTCCAGAGCTACCTGATTCATATATCTAATTATAAAAGCGACATTTTGTAATACCTATTCGTGCACAAACGACACTAAACTGACATACTGTCCACTACAATCAGACATTTTTTTCTTCCAGGTAAGCGATCAAACAAAGTTGGTTTTAACGATAAAATGATGACAGGTGGCACATGACAAATGAATAGGTTTCAAATTCTTGTGTATCTGACCATAAATTATAACGGTAAACAATAACAACAGAAGATTTGACAAGTAAATTAGAAAATAGGCGGAAGTTTCTTTTCATCAGGCAGACGACGACAGGAAGAAAAAAATCATTACGTGGTTATCACATCGATTTTTAAGTCCTTCGGAAGATAGACAATGGAATGGGATCTCCAGTGTCCTAGCAGTAAAACAATCATTCATCTCTTGCATAGATATGGCACAAGGCTGTACGAATGAGTTGTTGTAATTTACTAAGCTTTGTTGCCTAGATGTGTCACAATGCCGTAGCAATGTAGCTCCCGATGAGATTCGAACTGACTCGTGAAGGATTCTTTGTCTTGCTTGTTAACCATTTCACCAGCGAGGCGTCTACGTTTTGTAGGTATTTACACCACGCTGTCGGTGGGACTAACAATATTCTGACTGCATCCACTACAGATGTGTAAGACAAACCCCTGCTAAAAGGAGGGGGAATCCTACGTTGGTTTGGTTTGGTTTTATGGCTTAATATAAAATATAATATAAAAATCATCCTCTGAAGACCTTGTTTTTCATATCAATACATTTTCATATGTATACAAGTATGTGTGTGGAGGGGGTTGGTTTTGTTTTATGACATATCAAGCATTGTTGGTTATTTAATGCCAAATTCTCTTTTTACGCATATATTAAATATATGATTTGTAAACACATTTTGTAGATATCCTTCAAGAAAGATGGCTTTGACATCAAAGGTTGATATGCCATTAAAAAAGAAACCAAAGCATTTTGTTAATACATACAGTTAAATGCTGAAACAGTTCTATTTCAGCATACGTCAGCAAAGTTCCAAGTATTGTAATGCATCACTAACAAGTCCATTAAACATCAGTCATTGTAATGCATCACTAACAAGTCCATTAAACATCAGTCATTTGTTTACACACAGATGATCAAAGAGTCCTATTTTAAACAATTCAGTTTAGCGAGTCATTTGTTTGCACTCAGTTCAAATATCAAACAGTTCTATTTGACCCATAGAGAGGACCCTGACAAGGGCTACTACTCCAAGCCAAAGTGAACCTGGGAGCGATGGTAATAGGTACCTTTCATTCCCATTGTATTGACACAAAGAAACAAACAAACGGTTAAATGGATTCTCCTGTTAATACATATAGGTTGGTTGGTTTCTTTGTTTAATGGCATATCAACCTTTGAAGGTTATTTAATGCCAAAGCCATTTTCCTAGAAGAACAGTAGTGGTACTATTCAACCCATAGCTGGGAGGATAAGATGATTCATACCTTTCCCAAGGGTATTTGTCCGAAAGCGAACTTAATAGGGCGACTGGAGTTTGAAATCGCTTAATACGATTTTGCAGTACTTCCCTTTAATCCTTACACCACGAGGATACCCGCCCCCAAATACATATAGAACATACATGTGATTTTTGAGAGAATAGTTTGTACGTAACATTTTGAAAGAGCCAGAGTTCATTTGTTAGCGTAGTTAAATGGATTCTCCTGTTAATACGTATGGTGTCTGTGGATGACAATATATATATATATATATATATATATATATATATATATATATATATATATATATATATATATATATATTGAAGTAAATAATGTATGGTTATCTTTCGATGGCTGTTTTATTCTCTTCTATAGAAGCCACTCTTATAGAGGAGCAGCAGTAGTTCCCCGATCGAACTGTCGATCCTGAGCGAAAAGTCGTCAAACTCACGTCCAGGACCCATTTGGGTATTGACTTTGGTCGTCCATTGGTTTATTCAAATACCTTAACGTACATCATGCTGCTTCCCATGTGTACATAATAAAATAAATGAACATTTTAAATAAAAAAAAAAAAAATAAATAAATAAATAAAATAAAAAAAATTTTTTTTTAAATTAAATAAAATGAAAAAAAAAAAAAAAAAAAAAAAATAAAAAAATAAATAAATAAATAAATAAATAAATAAATAAAAAAAAAAAAATAAATAAATAAATAAATAAAAGGGGGGGGGGAATTTGTTTTAAGTTTTAACTTAGTTAAAGTCCAACATTAAGGTACTTTCTTATGACTTTCACTAATACTGACTTATACTTTTTTGCTGTATTGGGACTTTTCCAAGGGTTTTTCATTTTTTTTTTTTTTTTCCATCCTACAGTTGGGGACCTAGCAGGCTTCAGGAATTAGAGCTCTGTGGTAGCATTAGGCGTTCTAGGCTTTTTCTTCTAAACTACTGTTAGGGCTTTCTTTACGAATTTTAAATTATTCGATAGAAGATATTTAAAAACATTCTGCCTTGTTCGCTGACATGTGGATAGGCTTAATATCAAATTGGCTTTACAGTAGAGTAAGCGTGCCTTTACATTTAAAACGCATAGTTTAAGCATTATTTTACAGACAAAATACAGCATAACATTTTGTAAAATTCAGCATTTTAAATTGGAATTAAAGACATACTGACCAATATTGACATATTTCTTCCACTTGGCTCCTGAGTTCAAATGCGTCTTCTTCGTTTGGACTTTTATTTACTACTGATATTTTAGGTAGCTTTGGGGGCGGTCTAGTGGGGTGAAGGGGACAATTCGTTTTTGTTGGTTTTTTTTTTTTTTTTTCTTTTTCCTTTTCTGAGGGGGGGGCTGTAGTAGCATTCTAGGCTTTTTCTTCTAAACTACTGTTAGGGCTTTCTTTACGAATTTTTAAATTATTCGATAGAAGATATTTAAAAACATTCTGCCTTGTTCGCTGACATGTGGATAGGCTTAATATCAAATTGGCTTTACAGTAGAGTAAGCGTGCCTTTACATTTAAAACGCATAGTTTAAGCATTATTTTACAGACAAAATACAGCATAACATTTTGTAAAATTCAGCATTTTAAATTGGAATTAAAGACATACTGACCAATATTGACATATTTCTTCCACTTGGCTCCTGAGTTCTTTATTCCTTGTAAAAAAAATACAAGAAGGCACGAGGCCTTTTGGTTTTGGGGGAGGGGAAGGGAGCGGTCATGCTTAAACTATATTTTCTATGGGGAACCTAGCTAGCCACATTCGCCGACCCATTCAACAATACAATATATAATCACTCGTCCATCTCCTTGCACGCAGCAACCACCAAAATACCGCATTTGCTCTATGAAAAAGTCCTACTTAAAACCCGAAAGTGATGCATGATTTTATTTACAATGTATGATTTTTTACAATGGATATGATGGGAATGGGAGAAAAAACCCCGAAAAACATATATACACGAAAACAAGGAAAAAATCCCCCGTTTGGTTTCCCTCCCATCCCCCCGTCTAGAAAATTGGAGGCCGACTGTTTTCCGGGTCGAAAGAAACCGGAAACAAGCCGGACCTACCCTAGGTAGGGCGGGAATCCTAATCTACAGAGATAAAAGAAATAAAGGGTCGGGCGCGGTATGGGTCGATACAAGCAGATTATATGATTTTTTACATATGAATTTTCAAGATCTTCAATAAAAGCGGGCTGGGCTTCGGGTTGAGGTACAAAAATAATAGGGAGGGGGAAGATCTTGAGAAACTACCGACTAGATGACGGGGACAATGACACACAACATACTGCTAACTAGGTTACAAGGGGGAAAAAACAATTCTACTTACCAGGGATGGGGTCCCTAAGGACCCGTACCATAGACGCCATGGGCCGGCAGAGGAGGGAAGGATGACTCCAACGTTGCCCCCTTTCGTACGACCAGGCTCGCTGCAGTCACCCATCTTTTGCTGAATGTTATGCGATCCAAGCGTTTTCTATCGCATCTGATTTTGACCCTCAGCTGATGCCGAAAATACAAAACCAGATCACGATGAGAAAAGTTTGCATCGTCATACAATCCCTTGTTTCGCGTCGTCCAAATCACCATTCTAGCTACAGCTAGGATCGCGAGAAACACCACACGCTTCTCACCGTGAAACGGAGGAAGAACGTTGTCTACGACGTAACCAACGTCGAGCAGCACGAGCTGTTTGGGTTCGATGCGAGCCGTCCACTCCCCGACGTGATCCCAAAACGGACGGACTCGCTCGCAGTAGTAGAAGGCGTGCTCAGCCGTTTCTTCCAAGCCACTGCCGCAGCGAGTGCAATCAGGCATGTCTGCCAGGCCCGCCTTGAAGTTCAAGCCGCGAAGGGATAACGCATTCCGAACAAGTCGCCAGGTGAGCGAGAACTCGGAGTTGTTCAAGAAGCTCGATCCTGGCGCCCAATTCCAGTGAGAGCGGATCTCCTCCGCCGTCCAGCCGTGCCGCTCGCTGAGAGGATCAGAAGCGGAACCCACCACTAATTCCCGATACAGCTCCTTCCGAGGCCATGAAAGGTCACTGGACCCAAGAAGGTTACGAAGGGCCTTTCGGCACTCGCGGACAAACAGTGCTTCGCCCAAAGGCTTACGTCGACCTTCAGCCTTTGGGTCTGACTTGAGGCGAGGAAAAGTCCGACTCGCCTTTCGTCTCCACACTGAGTCCCCCGTCAAGACACGGCCCAGATATGCAAGTCTTTCAGCAAGCCAGTGGCTCTCCAGATCAGGCATACCCAGACCCCCGTTGCGAGTACGTTGGATACAGACCTGCCTACGGACCATCGGCCTTGCACCTCCCCAGAGCAATCTGGAGAGGGATTGTTGCAGTGCCAACCGACGTGCCTTAGGCAGAGGAAGTACAGCCAATCGGTAAAGGATCAGGGGGAAGACGTACGTGGCGCACGCCTCAGCCCTGCCCTTTAAGGACAACCTCCTTGAAAGCCAGATTCCCACCTGAGCATTCACCTTAGCTTGTACTTCCGACCAATTTCGCTCCAGTTGGAGGTCGGGCCCAAACCACACCCCAAGGATGCGGATGGGTCCGTCACTCCAGCGGAAGGGCCCTGGAAGAGTATTGCTACCCCTCCAAGCACCAAGCCGCAAACCTTCGCTTTTGTCAAAATTGACCTTGGCCCCTGCAATCCGCTCATACTCGACAACCGCCTCTTTCACAGCCTCTATATCCTTGCGGCGGGATACAAACACTGTGACGTCATCAGCGAACGCGGAAACCCTAGCCGCAATGCGGCCAACGAATGGGATACCGCGCAGTGCCGGACTTGTCCCCTCATCCCTAAGCCTGCGCAGGAGGGGCTCCAACGCGAGGACATAGAGAAGAGGAGACAGAGGGCAGCCTTGCCGGACCGAACGCTCGATCGCGATCACCCCCGAACGCCTTCCGTTCACCTGCACCACTGCCTGAGGGTTGTGGTACATCATGCTAATCCATCTGCGGAACTCCGGTTCGAATCCGGCAGTCTCCAAAACAGACGCCAAGAACCGATGGTCAACCCTGTCGAAGGCCTTGGACTGATCTAAACTGATCAGCGCGGATTCGGTGTCGTCTTTTATCCCCTCTAGGACCTCGCGAATCAAGTGCAGGTTGTCCTGGATCGATCTTCCCTTCACAGCAAAGGTCTGCTCGGGGCCGATCAGATCGCTAATGACAAGCTGTAAACGATTCGCCAAGACCCGGGCCAAAATCTTTAACTCTGTGTTAAGCAGAGTTATGGGCCTGTAATCGTCTAAACCCTCCCAAACATGCCTGCCACCTTTCTTCAGCAATGTGATCACGCCCTTGGTAACGCTACCAGGGATGGCTCCCTGGGCGAACCAATGGTTGAACATATCCGTCAGAATAGGCACAAACATGTGCGACATCCTCAAGTACACTTCGTAGGGCAAACCATCTAGTCCCGGCGACTTGTTCAGGCCGACCTGCTTCAACGCGTCACGGACTTCGCATTCAGTAACCACACCCTCGCAGCTAGCCGCTTCAGCCGCCCCAAGACGGGGGAAGTCGGCCAGATAGCTACGAAACTCCCGGAGCGGGAGATCAGTGCAGCGGGCAAAGCGATCCCGAAAGTGCGCCCGAAAGGCGTCACGTATCTCACGACCCGATCGCAGCAGACGCCCGTCCGGGGTCTTCACAGATGCGATGTACCGATCGGGGAACCTTCGCACTTCTTCTTCACGCGCAGTCGCGTTCGATTTCACAGCTTCGTTGAGAACTCTTTTTAGCCTAGATCTAACTACTGATCCCTTGTAGCGCTCGCTACTCTCACGCTCAAGGTCCCTCCTAGCTAGCTCTACACCTAGGGAGTCCCCCCCAGCCACCGCCCGGGAGAGTCTATCATCTATAGATTTCGCCTCCGCGGTCCTATCTAAGTTGAGCCGTCGACCGTATTTGGTGGCGAAATCTCTAATCCTGTGCTTAAGAGAAACCCACCACCTATTCCCGGTAACCGCCCCCACTAACGCCCGCTGAATTAGGGATTCTAGCCGATCCCGGAAGTCCCGTATCTCCAGTAAGGAGGTATTGAACTTCCAGTAGCCGGCTAGACTAGGCCTATTTGCTAACCGCAGACTGACTCTAATGAGTTTATGGTCAGTCCACGCTATCAAGTGGAACGTGGGACAACTAACAAAATCAATGTCAGCTCTTCTCACTAACACTCTGTCCAAGTAGGAGCCTACTTTGGCAGAGGGCGAGCTATCTAGCCACGTCCACATCTCCCGCCCTGGGTGATCAAGACGAAACCTGTCGACGAGACCGTGACGAGTCACGAAGCCGACAAGGCTGCTATCACACCTTCCCGCACGCCTAGCTCCCCGCCCGACCTTATCTATCTTGGGATCAAGGATCGCATTCCAATCACCCATTAAGACTAGCCGCTTCGTATCGTCCAGGAACGGCGCCAACCGACGAAAAAAGGAAACCCTCTCCGCAACGATATTGGGCGCATAAACCGCAACCAGACGAAACTTGAAACTTTTCACGGCAACATCGGCCACAACCAACCGGCCCCCGTCACCTGCAAAAACAACGTCAACATCAGCATCAAGGCTGCGTCCAACTAGCAAGGAGACCCCAGCGCTGAAGTTGCTGCCGTATGCTGAGAAAACGTTAAAGTCGCTTTCCAGCACCCGACAGTCAGCCTCGCAAGTGAAGTGGGTCTCCTGCACTGCAGCAACATCTACGCAGAGGTTCTTGAGTTCACCAAGCAAGCGCGCACACTTGCTTGAATCCCTCAGTCCCCTCACATTCAAACTGGCAACGTTTAAAGTCATCAATCCGACTTACCTTATTCAGTGTCGACTATGGGCCGGAAATCCCCAGGGGTGAGGATGCCAACGGCCTGTCTCAGAGAGCCGGTGCCGAGCTCAGTGTTCACTCGGCCATCCCTAGACACTCCGCCGACATCCAGCGGGAACCGTACTTTTAGGGCTCTATAAAAGGAGGGGTGAACTAAGATAGGGACCCTCCCTGAGCAAAAAGGCAAGCATCTTTTCAAGGAAGAGTGCTCCAATTCCGCCAGCTTTACACCCGTGTCGGTCTGGCGGACCGTATCCAAGAACTTCCATACGCCCTTGGTACGGTCACCAGCCGAACGGATGAAAGTGGTCACCATGGCTGCACTCTTAAAATTAAAAGGGTTGTTAACTTTTTTCTTTTCCACTTTTTCCAGTTGCAGTAACGGCTTTAACATCTTTTTCAATAGATGGTCCGTTACTGCTTCTGCACCAACGGTGCAAAAATGTTTTGCCTTTTGTTGTTTGTCTTTCTCGGCATCGTTTGCCGCCTCTTTTGGATGTGGAGATGATGTAGTCTGGGGGTTTGTTTGGATGGGAGTCCATTTTGGGAAGAGTTCTGGAGAAGACATTGGACTCAGGGATGGTAACGATAGTGACCTGGGTAATTTTGGGGGGGACGGCCTTTCCAGGGATTGTGCTCGCCTTATATGCACAATTTGATGTCGGCGGGGATGAAGTGGGGGTGTTTCTGTTGGTAGGGGAGGTTGTGGTGGTTGTGGTGGTGGTAATGGCGGTTGTAAAAATTGTGGGGGTTGTAGCGACTCAGAGGGAGCATTCTGAGGAATGCAATATTGAGGAGGGAACATTGGCGGAAGTGGTAGGGGAGGTGGTGGTAAGGAGAGTGGCGGAAAAGGAGCCAGCAGTGGTATCTGCATTGGAACTTGTTGGGGGAGGGGCTGCTTTTGGTGATGTGCATTTGAAGGGCCTTCTAAAGGGTCTTCGGTGTCGGAAGGTCCTGCACGCACTTTTTTGGCAGCCCCCTCCCCGCTGTCTCTTCTTCTTTTCAAGTTTGTTGTTGTTTCCATGTTTTCATGGTCTTCCTTGGGTTTTTTTTCCTTTTTCTTTTTGGCCAATGTTGGTGATACTGGTGTTGTTGATGTTGCTGTTGTCTTTGTTGTTGTTGTTGTTGGGGTCTGTGGCCCTTTCTTAGTTGTTGGCGTTGTTGCTTGTTCCGCTGTTGCTGCTGCTGCTACTGGTTCCGGTGGCTTGGTCTGCTTTTGAGGTGAGGGTGAAATTAAGCCTTTTTCCCCTTGTTTGGGGGAACCCCTCCTCCTCCGGGTCACCTCGGACCAGCCCTCTTTGTCATTTGTTTTGGGCTGGTCCTGACTCGGATCCTGGGTCTCCGCTGTTTTGCTGATGGTGGCTGTTGAAGCTGTTGCTGCTGTTGTTGTTGCTGTTGTTGTTGCTGCTGCTGCTGTTGCTGCTGCTGCTGTTGCTGCATTCTCTGGCTTCTCGGGGCAGAACTTCGAGATGTGGCCAATCTTTTTGCAGGACCAACACCTCGGTCTCCGCCCCTCCACCATCACGATCATCTCCCGGTCCCCGCTGATTAGAATCTCGGGGATGGCTTTGAAGCCATCCCTCGTCAGGCACAGCCGGAAGGCATAATCCCCGTAGGCTGTCCCGGCTGGGGATCTGAGGAGGTTATACTCCTCCACTTGGCCGTACGAGCTTAAATAAGCGGCCAAAACCTCCCCAGAAATGAGGGGCGGGACGTTACAGATGGTTACTCGGAGCCTACGGGTGCCCCTATATTCCGGCTGTAACCTGAAATACTTCGTCGTTATATTATTAGCCGCCAACTTGGCGGCTTGTTCTTCCGTAGGAAGGAGGACATCCCATGTCGCAAAACTCTTGCGACAGAAGTACTGGCATGGGATGCCCGCCTTCCTCAACAGCTCCTCAAACGTCTCTTTCTTGAGCCCCGCTAGCCTTTTGGTTTTGAGATCCGAAACGACCAGCGAGAGGATCCTAGGTGTGAATTTTTCAACTAATTCAGGGATGGGCAGAATTTCATTGCCTTTGAAGTACTTTGCGTACTTCTCTACCCTATCCCTTTCATAGTCGGCAGGTCCCCTCTGCTGGCCCTTCCAAGGTGTGGGGCTCTTTTGGGCCGGCTGTATTGGACTGTCCTGTGATGTGTCCACTATTGTTCTTGGAGAATCAGCGGGGATCGGCAGTGATGGCCAATTCTCTCCAATTAAACTCTCTTGTGAGGGTTCCTTTGAGGGTTCAGTTTTGTCTTCATTTTTTTTGGAAGTGGAACCCTCCATGACTGCAGTAGGGCTCGCAGCCAGGAGGGTAAAACTAAGGCCCACACCTGTTGCAAGTGTGTGGCGGGGGGTTCTACTGTTCAAAAAAGTAAAAATTATAAAATTAGACAATAGTACAACACGCCGGAATAAATACAAAAAGATTAGAACACGTAGATACCCCCTGAAAAATTAAAAAACACTCAAGACAAAACACTTAAGAAAGTAAAACAAGTCCGACCACAAGAGAAACAAACGTCGATAACGAAAGCAAGTGACAAATCCAAATTAAACCAAAATTGTCACAGGTAACAACTTCTCAGGTAAGCTTGAAAAAAGAAAAAAATAAAGTCCAACGGAAAAAAAACAAGTCTTACCGAGATAATAACAATTTTTAACTTTTAGTAATCCAAATCGTAATAATCAAAGTAACGGCGTGAATAACGAAGAGTCAGTGCCACTTGGCTCCTGAGTTCTTTATTCCTTGTAAAAGAATACAAGAAGGCACGAGGCCTTTTGGTTTTGGGGGAGGGGAAGGGAGCGGTCATGCTTTAACTATATTTTCTATGGGGAACCTAGCTAGCCACATTCGCCGACCCATTCAACAATACAATATATAATCACTCGTCCATCTCCTTGCACGCAGCGACCACCAAAATACCGCATTTGCTCTATGAAAAAGTCCTACTTAAAACCCGAAAGTGATGCATGATTTTTATTTACAATGTATGATTTTTTTTACAATGGATATGATGGTAATGGGAGAAAAAAACCCGAAAAACATATATACACGAAAACAAGGAAAAAATCCCCCGTTTGGTTTCCCTCCCATCCCCCCCGTCTAGAAAATTGGAGGCCGACTGTTTTCCGGGTCGAAAGAAACCGGAAACAAGCCGGACCTACCCTAGGTAGGGCGGGAATCCTAATCTACAGAGATAAAAGAAATAAAGGGTCGGGCGCGGTATGGGTCGAAACAAGCAGATAATATGATTTTTTACATATGAATTTTCAAGATCTTCAATAAAAGCGGGCTGGGATTCGGGTTGAGGTACAAAAATAATTGGGAGGGGGAAGATCTTGAGAAACTACCGACTAGATGACGGGGACAATGACACACAACATACTGCTAACTAGGTTACAAGGGGAAAAAAAACAATTCTACTTACCAGGTATGGGGTCCCTAAGGACCCGTACCATAGACGCCATGGGCCGGCAGAGGAGGGAAGGATGACTCCAACGTTGCCCCCTTTCGTACGACCAGGCTCGCTGCAGTCACCCACCTTTTGCTGAATGTTATGCGATCCAAGCGTTTTCTATTGCATCTGATTTTGACCCTCAGCTGATGCCGAAAATACAAAACCAGATCACGATGAGAAAAGTTTGCATCGTCATACAATCCCTTGTTTCGCGTCGTCCAAATCACCATTCTAGCTACAGCTAGGATCGCGAGAAACACCACACGCTTCTCACCGTGAAACGGAGGAAGAACGTTGTCTACGACGTAACCAACGTCGAGCAGCACGAGCTGTTTGGGTTCGATGCGAGCCGTCCACTCCCCGACGTGATCCCAAAACGGACGGACTCGCTCGCAGTAGTAGAAGGCGTGCTCAGCCGTTTCTTCCAAGCCACTGCCGCAGCGAGTGCAATCAGGCATGTCTGCCAGGCCCGCCTTGAAATTCAAGCCGCGAAGGGATAACGCATTCCGAACAAGTCGCCAGGTGAGCGAGAACTCGGAGTTGTTCAAGAAGCTCGATCCTGGCGCCCAATTCCAGTGAGAGCGGATCTCCTCCGCCGTCCAGCCGTGCCGCTCGCTGAGAGGATCAGAAGCGGAACCCACCACTAATTCCCGATACAGCTCCTTCCGAGGCCATGAAAGGTCACTGGACCCAAGAAGGTTACGAAGGGCCTTTCGGCACTCGCGGACAAACAGTGCTTCGCCCAAAGGCTTACGTCGACCTTCAGCCTTTGGGTCTGACTTGAGGCGAGGAAAAGTCCGACTCGCCTTTCGTCTCCACACTGAGTCCCCCGTCAAGACACGGCCCAGATATGCAAGTCTTTCAGCAAGCCAGTGGCTCTCCAGATCAGGCATACCCAGACCCCCGTTGCGAGTACGTTGGATACAGACCTGCCTACGGACCATCGGCCTTGCACCTCCCCAGAGCAATCTGGAGAGGGATTGTTGCAGTGCCAACCGACGTGCCTTAGGCAGAGGAAGTACAGCCAATCGGTAAAGGATCAGGGGAAAGACGTACGTGGCGCACGCCTCAGCCCTGCCCTTTAAGGACAACCTCCTTGAAAGCCAGATTCCCACCTGAGCATTCACCTTAGCTTGTACTTCCGACCAATTTCGCTCCAGTTGGAGGTCGGGCCCAAACCACACCCCAAGGATGCGGATGGGTCCGTCACTCCAGCGGAAGGGCCCTGGAAGAGTATTGCTACCCTTCCAAGCACCAAGCCGCAAACCTTCGCTTTTGTCAAAATTGACCTTGGCCCCTGCAATCCGCTCATACTCGACAACCGCCTCTTTCACAGCCTCTATATCCTTGCGGCGGGATACAAACACTGTGACGTCATCAGCGAACGCGGAAACCCTAGCCGCAATGCGGCCAACGAATGGGATACCGCGCAGTGCCGGACTTGTCCCCTCATCCCTAAGCCTGCGCAGGAGGGGCTCCAACGCGAGGACATAGAGAAGAGGAGACAGAGGGCAGCCTTGCCGGACCGAACGCTCGATCGCGATCACCCCCGAACGCCTTCCGTTCACCTGCACCACTGCCTGAGGGTTGTGGTACATCATGCTAATCCATCTGCGGAACTCCGGTTCGAATCCGGCAGTCTCCAAAACAGACGCCAAGAACCGATGGTCAACCCTGTCGAAGGCCTTGGACTGATCTAAACTGATCAGCGCGGATTCGGTGTCGTCTTTTATCCCCTCTAGGACCTCGCGAATCAAGTGCAGGTTGTCCTGGATCGATCTTCCCTTCACAGCAAAGGTCTGCTCGGGGCCGATCAGATCGCTAATGACAAACTGTAAACGATTCGCTAAGACCCGGGCCAAAATCTTTAACTCTGTGTTAAGCAGAGTTATGGGCCTGTAATCGTCTAAACCCTCCCAAACATGCCTGCCACCTTTCTTCAGCAATGTGATCACGCCCTTGGTAACGCTACCAGGGATGGCTCCCTGGGCGAACCAATGGTTGAACATATCCGTCAGAATAGGCACAAACATGTGCGACATCCTCAAGTACACTTCGTAGGGCAAACCATCTAGTCCCGGCGACTTGTTCAGGCCGACCTGCTTCAACGCGTCACGGACTTCGCATTCAGTAACCACACCCTCGCAGCTAGCCGCTTCAGCCGCCCCAAGGCGGGGGAAGTCGGCCAGATAGCTACGAAACTCCCGGAGCGGGAGATCAGTGCAGCGGGCAAAGCGATCCCGAAAGTGCGCCCGAAAGGCGTCACGTATCTCACGACCCGATCGCAGCAGACGCCCGTCCGGGGTCTTCACAGATGCGATGTACCGATCGGGGAACCTTCGCACTTCTTCTTCACGCGCAGTCGCGTTCGATTTCACAGCTTCGTTGAGAACTCTTTTTAGCCTAGATCTAACTACTGATCCCTTGTAGCGCTCGCTACTCTCACGCTCAAGGTCCCTCCTAGCTAGCTCTACACCTAGGGAGTCCCCCCCAGCCACCGCCCGGGAGAGTCTATCATCTATAGATTTCGCCTCCGCGGTCCTATCTAAGTTGAGCCGTCGACCGTATTTGGTGGCGAAATCTCTAATCCTGTGCTTAAGAGAAACCCACCACCTATTCCCGGTAACCGCCCCCACTAACGCCCGCTGAATTAGGGATTCTAGCCGATCCCGGAAGTCCCGTATCTCCAGTAAGGAGGTATTGAACTTCCAGTAGCCGGCTAGACTAGGCCTATTTGCTAACCGCAGACTGACTCTAATGAGTTTATGGTCAGTCCACGCTATCAAGTGGAACGTGGGACAACTAACAAAATCAATGTCAGCTCTTCTCACTAACACTCTGTCCAAGTAGGAACCTACTTTGGCAGAGGGCGAGCTATCTAGCCACGTCCACATCTCCCGCCCTGGGTGATCAAGACGAAACCTGTCGACGAGACCGTGACGAGTCACGAAGCCGACAAGGCTGCTATCACACCTTCCCGCACGCCTAGCTCCCCGCCCGACCTTATCTATCTTGGGATCAAGGATCGCATTCCAATCACCCATTAAGACTAACCGCTTCGTATCGTCCAGGAACGGCGCCAACCGACGAAAAAAGGAAACCCTCTCCGCAACGATATTGGGCGCATAAACCGCAACCAGACGAAACTTGAAACTTTTCACGGCAACATCGGCCACAACCAACCGGCCCCCGTCACCTGCAAAAACAACGTCAACATCAGCATCAAGGCTGCGTCCAACTAGCAGGGAGACCCCAGCGCTGAAGTTGCTGCCGTATGCTGAGAAAACGTTAAAGTCGCTTTCCAGCACCCGACAGTCAGCCTCGCAAGTGAAGTGAGTCTCCTGCACTGCAGCAACATCCACGCAGAGGTTCCTAAGTTCACCAAGCAAGCGCGCACACTTGCTTGAATCCCTCAGTCCCCTCACATTCAAACTGGCAACGTTTAAAGCCATCAATCCGACTTACCTTATTCAGTGTCGACTATGGGCCGGAAATCCCCAGGGGTGAGGATGCCAACGGCCTGTCTTAGAGAGCCGGTGCCGAGCTCAGTGTTTACTCGGCCATCCCTAGACACTCCGCCAACATCCAGCGGGAACCGTACTTTTAGGGCTCTATAAAAGGAGGGGTGAACTAAGATAGGGACCCTCCCTGAGCAAAAAGGCAAGCATCTTTTCAAGGAAGAGTGCTCCAATTCCGCCAGCTTTACACCCGTGTCGGTCTGGCGGACCGTATCCAAGAACTTCCATACGCCCTTGGTACGGTCACCAGCCGAACGGATGAAAGTGGTCACCATGGCTGCACTCTTAAAATTAAAAGGGTTGTTAACTTTTTTCTTTTCCACTTTTTCCAGTTGCAGTAACGGCTTTAACATCTTTTTTAATAGATGGTCCGTTACTGCTTCTGCACCAACGGTGCAAAAATGTTTTGCCTTTTGTTGTTTGTCTTTCTCGGCATCGTTTGCCGCCTCTTTTGGATTTTGGGATGATGTAGTCTGGGGGTTTGTTTGGATGGGAGTCCATTTTGGGAAGAGTTCTGGAGAAGACATTGGACTCAGGGATGGTAACGATAGTGACCTGGGTAATTTTGGGGGGGACGGCCTTTCCAGGGATTGTGCTCGCCTTATATGCACAATTTGATGTCGGCGGGGATGAAGTGGGGGTGTTTCTGTTGGTAGGGGAGGTTGTGGTGGTTGTGGTGGTGGTAATGGCGGTTGTAAAAATTGTGGGGGTTGTAGCGAGTCAGAGGGAGCATTCTGAGGAATGCAATATTGAGGAGGGAACACTGGCGGAAGTGGTAGGGGAGGTGGTGGTAAGGAGAGTGGCGGAAAAGGAGCCAGCAGTGGTATCTGCATTGGAACTTGTTGGGGGAGGGTCTGCTTTTGGTGATGTGCATTTGAAGGGCCTTCCAAAGGGTCTTCGGTGTCGGAAGGTCCTGCACGCACTTTTTTGGCAGCCCCCTCCCCGCTGTCTCTTCTTCTTTTCAAGTTTGTTGTTGTTTCCATGTTTTCATGGTCTCCTTTGGTTTTTTTCTTTTTCTTTTTGGCCATTGTTGGTGATACTGGTGTTGTTGATGTTGCTGTTGTCTTTGTTGTTGTTGTTGTTGTTGGGGTCTGTGGCCCTTTCTTAGCTGTTGGCGTTGTTGCTTGTTCCGCTGTTGCTGCTGCTGCTACTGGTTCAGGCGCCTTGCTTTGCTTTTGAGGTGAGGATGAAGTTAAAGTTTTTTCCCCCTGTTTGGGGGATCCCCTCCTCCTCCGAGTCACCTCGGACCAGCCGTCTTTGTCATTTGTTTTGGGCTGGCCCTGACTCGGATCCTGGGTCTCCGCTGTTTTGCTGATGGTGGCTGTTGCTGCTGTTGTTGTTGCTGTTGTTGTTGCTGCTGCTGCTGCTGTTGCTGCTGTTGCTGCATTCTCTGGCTTCTCGGGGCAGAACTTCGAGATGTGGCCAATCTTTTTGCAGGACCAACACCTCGGTCTCCGCCCCTCCACCATCACGATCATCTCCCGGTCCCCGCTGATTAGAATCTCGGGGATGGCTTTGAAGCCATCCCTCGTCAGGCACAGCCGGAAGGCATAATCCCCGTAGGCTGTCCCGGCTGGGGATCTGAGGAGGTTATACTCCTCCACTTGGCCGTACGAGCTTAAATAAGCGGCCAAAACCTCCCCAGAAATGAGGGGCGGGACGTTACAGATGGTTACTCGGAGCCTACGGGTGCCCCTATATTCCGGCTGTAACCTGAAATACTTCGTCGTTATATTATTAGCCGCCAACTTGGCGGCTTGTTCTTCCGTAGGAAGGAGGACATCCCATGTCGCAAAACTCTTGCGACAGAAGTACTGGCATGGGATGCCCGCCTTCCTCAACAGCTCCTCAAACGTCTCTTTCTTGAGCCCCACTAGCCTTTTGGTTTTGAGATCCGAAACGACCAGCGAGAGGATCCTAGGTGTGAATTTTTCAACTAATTCAGGGATGGGCAGAATTTCATTGCCTTTGAAGTACTTTGCGTACTTCTCTACCCTATCCCTTTCATAGTCGGCAGGTCCCCTCTGCTGGCCCTTCCAAGGTGTGGGGCTCTTTTGGGCCGGCTGTATTGGACTGTCCTGTGATGTGTCCACTATTGTTCTTGGAGAATCAGCGGGGATCGGCAGTGATGGCCAATTCTCTCCAATTAAACTCTCTTGTGAGGGTTCCTTTGAGGGTTCAATTTTGTCTTCATTTTTTTTGGAAGTGGAACCCTCCATGACTGCAGTAGGGCTTGCAGCCAGGAGGGTAAACTAAGGCCCACACCTGTTGCAAGTGTGTGTGGGGGTTCTACTGTTCAAAAAAGTAAAAATTATAAAATTAGACAATAGTACAACACGCCGGAATAAATACAAAAAGATTAGAACACGTAGATACCCCCTGAAAAATTAAAAAACACTCAAGACAAAACACTTAAGAAAGGAAAACAAGTCCGACCACCAGAGAAACAAACGTCGGATAACGAAAGCAAGTAACAAATCCAAATTAAACCAAAATTGTCACAAGTAACAACTTCTCAGGTAAGCTTGAAAAAAGAAAAAATCAAGTCCAACGGAAAAAAAAACAAGTCTTACCGAGATAATAACAATTTTTAACTTTTAGTAATCCAAATCGTAATAATCAAAGTAACGGCGTGAATAACGAAGAGTCAGTGCCACTTGGCTCCTGAGTTCTTTATTCCTTGTAAAAGAATACAAGAAGGCACGAGGCCTTTTGGTTTTGGGGGAGGGGAAGGGAGCGGTCATGCTTTAACTATATTTTCTATGGGGAACCTAGCTAGCCACATTCGCCGACCCATTCAACAATACAATATATAATCACTCGTCCATCTCCTTGCACGCAGCGACCACCAAAATACCGCATTTGCTCTATGAAAAAGTCCTACTTAAAACCCGAAAGTGATGCATGATTTTTATTTACAATGTATGATTTTTTTACAATGGATATGATGGGAATGGGAGAAAAAAACCCGAAAAACATATATACACGAAAACAAGGAAAAAATCCCCCGTTTGGTTTCCCTCCCATCCCCCCCGTCTAGAAAATTGGAGGCCGACTGTTTTCCGGGTCGAAAGAAACCGGAAACAAGCCGGACCTACCCTAGGTAGGGCGGGAATCCTAATCTACAGAGATAAAAGAAATAAAGGGTCGGGCGCGGTATGGGTCGATACAAGCAGATTATATGATTTTTTACATATGAATTTTCAAGATCTTCAATAAAAGCGGGCTGGGCTTCGGGTTGAGGTACAAAAATAATAGGGAGGGGGAAGATCTTGAGAAACTACCCACTAGATGACGGGGACAATGACACACAACATACTGCTAACTAGGTTACAAGGGGGAAAAAACAATTCTACTTACCAGGGATGGGGTCCCTAAGGACCCGTACCATAGACGCCATGGGCCGGCAGAGGAGGGAAGGATGACTCCAACGTTGCCCCCTTTCGTACGACCAGGCTCGCTGCAGTCACCCATCTTTTGCTGAATGTTATGCGATCCAAGCGTTTTCTATCGCATCTGATTTTGACCCTCAGCTGATGCCGAAAATACAAAACCAGATCACGATGAGAAAAGTTTGCATCGTCATACAATCCCTTGTTTCGCGTCGTCCAAATCACCATTCTAGCTACAGCTAGGATCGCGAGAAACACCACACGCTTCTCACCGTGAAACGGAGGAAGAACGTTGTCTACGACGTAACCAACGTCGAGCAGCACGAGCTGTTTGGGTTCGATGCGAGCCGTCCACTCCCCGACGTGATCCCAAAACGGACGGACTCGCTCGCAGTAGTAGAAGGCGTGCTCAGCCGTTTCTTCCAAGCCACTGCCGCAGCGAGTGCAATCAGGCATGTCTGCCAGGCCCGCCTTGAAGTTCAAGCCGCGAAGGGATAACGCATTCCGAACAAGTCGCCAGGTGAGCGAGAACTCGGAGTTGTTCAAGAAGCTCGATCCTGGCGCCCAATTCCAGTGAGAGCGGATCTCCTCCGCCGTCCAGCCGTGCCGCTCGCTGAGAGGATCAGAAGCGGAACCCACCACTAATTCCCGATACAGCTCCTTCCGAGGCCATGAAAGGTCACTGGACCCAAGAAGGTTACGAAGGGCCTTTCGGCACTCGCGGACAAACAGTGCTTCGCCCAAAGGCTTACGTCGACCTTCAGCCTTTGGGTCTGACTTGAGGCGAGGAAAAGTCCGACTCGCCTTTCGTCTCCACACTGAGTCCCCCGTCAAGACACGGCCCAGATATGCAAGTCTTTCAGCAAGCCAGTGGCTCTCCAGATCAGGCATACCCAGACCCCCGTTGCGAGTACGTTGGATACAGACCTGCCTACGGACCATCGGCCTTGCACCTCCCCAGAGCAATCTGGAGAGGGATTGTTGCAGTGCCAACCGACGTGCCTTAGGCAGAGGAAGTACAGCCAATCGGTAAAGGATCAGGGGAAAGACGTACGTGGCGCACGCCTCAGCCCTGCCCTTTAAGGACAACCTCCTTGAAAGCCAGATTCCCACCTGAGCATTCACCTTAGCTTGTACTTCCGACCAATTTCGCTCCAGTTGGAGGTCGGGCCCAAACCACACCCCAAGGATGCGGATGGGTCCGTCACTCCAGCGGAAGGGCCCTGGAAGAGTATTGCTACCCCTCCAAGCACCAAGCCGCAAACCTTCGCTTTTGTCAAAATTGACCTTGGCCCCTGCAATCCGCTCATACTCGACAACCGCCTCTTTCACAGCCTCTATATCCTTGCGGCGGGATACAAACACTGTGACGTCATCAGCGAACGCGGAAACCCTAGCCGCAATGCGGCCAACGAATGGGATACCGCGCAGTGCCGGACTTGTCCCCTCATCCCTAAGCCTGCGCAGGAGGGGCTCCAACGCGAGGACATAGAGAAGAGGAGACAGAGGGCAGCCTTGCCGGACCGAACGCTCGATCGCGATCACCCCCGAACGCCTTCCGTTCACCTGCACCACTGCCTGAGGGTTGTGGTACATCATGCTAATCCATCTGCGGAACTCCGGTTCGAATCCGGCAGTCTCCAAAACAGACGCCAAGAACCGATGGTCAACCCTGTCGAAGGCCTTGGACTGATCTAAACTGATCAGCGCGGATTCGGTGTCGTCTTTTATCCCCTCTAGGACCTCGCGAATCAAGTGCAGGTTGTCCTGGATCGATCTTCCCTTCACAGCAAAGGTCTGCTCGGGGCCGATCAGATCGCTAATGACAAGCTGTAAACGATTCGCTAAGACCCGGGCCAAAATCTTTAACTCTGTGTTAAGCAGAGTTATGGGCCTGTAATCGTCTAAACCCTCCCAAACATGCCTGCCACCTTTCTTCAGCAATGTGATCACGCCCTTGGTAACGCTACCAGGGATGGCTCCCTGGGCGAACCAATGGTTGAACATATCCGTCAGAATAGGCACAAACATGTGCGACATCCTCAAGTACACTTCGTAGGGCAAACCATCTAGTCCCGGCGACTTGTTCAGGCCGACCTGCTTCAACGCGTCACGGACTTCGCATTCAGTAACCACACCCTCGCAGCTAGCCGCTTCAGCCGCCCCAAGGCGGGGGAAGTCGGCCAGATAGCTACGAAACTCCCGGAGCGGGAGATCAGTGCAGCGGGCAAAGCGATCCCGAAAGTGCGCCCGAAAGGCGTCACGTATCTCACGACCCGATCGCAGCAGACGCCCGTCCGGGGTCTTCACAGATGCGATGTACCGATCGGGGAACCTTCGCACTTCTTCTTCACGCGCAGTCGCGTTCGATTTCACAGCTTCGTTGAGAACTCTTTTTAGCCTAGATCTAACTACTGATCCCTTGTAGCGCTCGCTACTCTCACGCTCAAGGTCCCTCCTAGCTAGCTCTACACCTAGGGAGTCCCCCCCAGCCACCGCCCGGGAGAGTCTATCATCTATAGATTTCGCCTCCGCGGTCCTATCTAAGTTGAGCCGTCGACCGTATTTGGTGGCGAAATCTCTAATCCTGTGCTTAAGAGAAACCCACCACCTATTCCCGGTAACCGCCCCCACTAACGCCCGCTGAATTAGGGATTCCAGCCGATCCCGGAAGTCCCGTATCTCCAGTAAGGAGGTATTGAACTTCCAGTAGCCGGCTAGACTAGGCCTATTTGCTAACCGCAGACTGACTCTAATGAGTTTATGGTCAGTCCACGCTATCAAGTGGAACGTGGGACAACTAACAAAATCAATGTCAGCTCTTCTCACTAACACTCTGTCCAAGTAGGAGCCTACTTTGGCAGAGGGCGAGCTATCTAGCCACGTCCACATCTCCCGCCCTGGGTGATCAAGACGAAACCTGTCGACGAGACCGTGACGAGTCACGAAGCCGACAAGGCTGCTATCACACCTTCCCGCACGCCTAGCTCCCCGCCCGACCTTATCTATCTTGGGATCAAGGATCGCATTCCAATCACCCATTAAGACTAGCCGCTTCGTATCGTCCAGGAACGGCGCCAACCGACGAAAAAAGGAAACCCTCTCCGCAACGATATTGGGCGCATAAACCGCAACCAGACGAAACTTGAAACTTTTCACGGCAACATCGGCCACAACCAACCGGCCCCCGTCACCTGCAAAAACAACGTCAACATCAGCATCAAGGCTGCGTCCAACTAGCAAGGAGACCCCAGCGCTGAAGTTGCTGCCGTATGCTGAGAAAACGTTAAAGTCGCTTTCCAGCACCCGACAGTCAGCCTCGCAAGTGAAGTGGGTCTCCTGCACTGCAGCAACATCTACGCAGAGGTTCTTGAGTTCACCAAGCAAGCGCGCACACTTGCTTGAATCCCTCAGTCCCCTCACATTCAAACTGGCAACGTTTAAAGTCATCAATCCGACTTACCTTATTCAGTGTCGACTATGGGCCGGAAATCCCCAGGGGTGAGGATGCCAACGGCCTGTCTCAGAGAGCCGGTGCCGAGCTCAGTGTTCACTCGGCCATCCCTAGACACTCCGCCGACATCCAGCGGGAACCGTACTTTTAGGGCTCTATAAAAGGAGGGGTGAACTAAGATAGGGACCCTCCCTGAGCAAAAAGGCAAGCATCTTTTCAAGGAAGAGTGCTCCAATTCCGCCAGCTTTACACCCGTGTCGGTCTGGCGGACCGTATCCAAGAACTTCCATACGCCCTTGGTACGGTCACCAGCCGAACGGATGAAAGTGGTCACCATGGCTGCACTCTTAAAATTAAAAGGGTTGTTAACTTTTTTCTTTTCCACTTTTTCCAGTTGCAGTAACGGCTTTAACATCTTTTTCAATAGATGGTCCGTTACTGCTTCTGCACCAACGGTGCAAAAATGTTTTGCCTTTTGTTGTTTGTCTTTCTCGGCATCGTTTGCCGCCTCTTTTGGATGTGGAGATGATGTAGTCTGGGGGTTTGTTTGGATGGGAGTCCATTTTGGGAAGAGTTCTGGAGAAGACATTGGACTCAGGGATGGTAACGATAGTGACCTGGGTAATTTTGGGGGGGACGGCCTTTCCAGGGATTGTGCTCGCCTTATATGCACAATTTGATGTCGGCGGGGATGAAGTGGGGGTGTTTCTGTTGGTAGAGGAGGTTGTGGTAGTTGTGGTGGTGGTAATGGGGGTTGTAAAAATTGTGGGGGTTGTAGCGAGTCAGAGGGAGCATTCTGAGGAATGCAATATTGAGGAGGGAACATTGGCGGAAGTGGTAGGGGAGGTGGTGGTAAGGAGAGTGGCGGAAAAGGAGCCAGCAGTGGTATCTGCATTGGAACTTGTTGGGGGAGGGGCTGCTTTTGGTAATGTGCATTTGAAGGGCCTTCTAAAGGGTCTTCTGTGTCGGAAGGTCCTGCACGCACTTTTTTGGCAGCCCCCTCCCCGCTGTCTCTTCTTCTTTTCAAGTTTGTTGTTGTTTCCATGTTTTCATGGTCTTCCTTGTTTTTTTTTTTCTTTTTCTTTTTAGCCAATGTTGGTGATACTGGTGTTGTTGATGTTGCTGTTGTCTTTGTTGTTGTTGTTGTTGGGGTCTGTGGCCCTTTCTTAGTTGTTGGCGTTGTTGCTTGTTCCGCTGTTGCTGCTGCTGGTACTGGTTCCGGTGGCTTGGTCTGCTTTTGAGGTGAGGGTGAAATTAAGCCTTTTTCCCCTTGTTTGGGGGAACCCCTCCTCCTCCGGGTCACCTCGGACCAGCCCTCTTTGTCATTTGTTTTGGGCTGGTCCTGACTCGGATCCTGGGTCTCCGCTGTTTTGCTGATGGTGGCTGTTGAAGCTGTTGCTGCTGTTGTTGTTGCTGTTGTTGTTGTTGCTGCTGCTGCTGCTGCTGTTGCTGCTGTTGCTGCATTCTCTGGCTTCTCGGGGCAGAACTTCGAGATGTGGCCAATCTTTTTGCAGGACCAACACCTCGGTCTCCGCCCCTCCACCATCACGATCATCTCCCGGTCTCCGCTGATTAGAATCTCGGGGATGGCTTTGAAGCCATCCCTCGTCAGGCACAGCCGGAAGGCATAATCCCCGTAGGCTGTCCCGGCTGGGGATCTGAGGAGGTTATACTCCTCCACTTGGCCGTACGAGCTTAAATAAGCGGCCAAAACCTCCCCAGAAATGAGGGGCGGGACGTTACAGATGGTTACTCGGAGCCTACGGGTGCCCCTATATTCCGGCTGTAACCTGAAATACTTCGTCGTTATATTATTAGCCGCCAACTTGGCGGCTTGTTCTTCCGTAGGAAGGAGGACATCCCATGTCGCAAAACTCTTGCGACAGAAGTACTGGCATGGGATGCCCGCCTTCCTCAACAGCTCCTCAAACGTCTCTTTCTTGAGCCCCACTAGCCTTTTGGTTTTGAGATCCGAAACGACCAGCGAGAGGATCCTAGGTGTGAATTTTTCAACTAATTCAGGGATGGGCAGAATTTCATTGCCTTTGAAGTACTTTGCGTACTTCTCTACCCTATCCCTTTCATAGTCGGCAGGTCCCCTCTGCTGGCCCTTCCAAGGTGTGGGGCTCTTTTGGGCCGGCTGTATTGGACTGTCCTGTGATGTGTCCACTATTGTTCTTGGAGAATCAGCGGGGATCGGCAGTGATGGCCAATTCTCTCCAATTAAACTCTCTTGTGAGGGTTCCTTTGAGGGTTCAATTTTGTCTTCATTTTTTTTGGAAGTGGAACCCTCCATGACTGCAGTAGGGCTTGCAGCCAGGAGGGTAAACTAAGGCCCACACCTGTTGCAAGTGTGTGTGGGGGTTCTACTGTTCAAAAAAGTAAAAATTATAAAATTAGACAATAGTACAACACGCCGGAATAAATACAAAAAGATTAGAACACGTAGATACCCCCTGAAAAATTAAAAAACACTCAAGACAAAACACTTAAGAAAGGAAAACAAGTCCGACCACCAGAGAAACAAACGTCGGATAACGAAAGCAAGTAACAAATCCAAATTAAACCAAAATTGTCACAAGTAACAACTTCTCAGGTAAGCTTGAAAAAAGAAAAAATCAAGTCCAACGGAAAAAAAAACAAGTCTTACCGAGATAATAACAATTTTTAACTTTTAGTAATCCAAATCGTAATAATCAAAGTAACGGCGTGAATAACGAAGAGTCAGTGCCACTTGGCTCCTGAGTTCAAATGCGTCTTCTTCGTTTGAACTTTTATTTACTACTGATATTTTAGGTAGCTTTGGGGGCGGTCTAGTGGGGTGAAGGGGACAATTCGTTTTTGTTGGTTTTTTTTTTTTTTTTCTTTTTCCTTTTCTGAGGGGGGGGGGCTGTAGTAGCATTCTAGGCTTTTTCTTCTAAACTACTGTTAGGGCTTTCTTTACGAATTTTTAAATTATTCGATAGAAGATATTTAAAAACATTCTGCCTTGTTCGCTGACATGTGGATAGGCTTAATATCAAATTGGCTTTACAGTAGAGTAAGCGTGCCTTTACATTTAAAACGCATAGTTTAAGCATTATTTTACAGACAAAATACAGCATAACATTTTGTAAAATTCAGCATTTTAAATTGGAATTAAAGACATACTGACCAATATTGACATATTTCTTCCACTTGGCTCCTGAGTTCAAATGCGTCTTCTTCGTTTGGACTTTTATTTACTACTGATATTTTAGGTAGCTTTGGGGGCGGTCTAGTGGGGTGAAGGGGACAAGTCCTGGCAGCGGCACCCCACAAGACACCAACTGTACGGCCACCTGCCCCCTATCACGAAATCTATTCAAGTTAGGCGAACCAGACATGCAGGACATTGCTGGAGAAGCAGAGATGAACTCATAAGAGATGTACTCTTATGGATCCCCACACACGGCCGCGCAAAAGCAGGACGACCAGCACGAACGTACATTCAGCAGCTGTGTGAGGATACAGGATGTTGTCCTGAAGACCTGCCTAGGGCGATGAACGATAGGGAGGAGTGGCGAGAGAGGGTCAGGGATATCCGTGCTGCCAGCACGATATGATGATGATGAAATAATGTATTGTAATCGGACAATGTATAAAGAAAAAATTGATAACAAGGTAATCCAAGAAGGAGAGATTTATTGAGAAGCAAAGTCGACACTGTAGCGTTTCGGTTCAAATGAACTAACATCAGGTCTATGAGGGATGATATAAACGTGGTTAAATCAACGATGAATGTGTAAAAAGTGCAAAATATAAGAACCTAGGGAAATTTTCTTTTAAGTCAAATGACGTAATTTAAAACAACAAACGCTGATTCATTTATTAAACGGACAACTTTTTCTTATCATAAACGGCCAACTTTTTCTTGTTATACGAATTTTCCCTTGGTTTATATATATATATATATATATATATATATATATATATATATATATATATATATATATATATATATAGCATAACCAGATGGCACTCGTACTGAACGTCTCCCATGTTACTATAACAAGAGAAAAACGGAATTTCCGTATTATTCAAGAAAGTTGCTAATACATGGCAATAAGCTTTGTATACTGTTTAACAAGTGACAGATTTTAGAGTAAACATTATTATCATTAACAGCAAATATAAAAAAACCAGACCAATAATTTTCAATATTTTCTTTTTGTATCTCACGAATGTTTTCGGCAAAATTTTATCAATTTGATATTATTTAATTAGTTTGAATTACAATTTTATAGATGTATTCTTAATATATTTTTGTTTTTATTTCATATCTTTAAACATAAAAGCAAAAACTTTTCAATGAATTTTCAGATTATTAACGATAATAAAACGAGTAAAATTATCGAATTTATCAATGTTTTTGCGTTTTAACTTTGTTTTTGTTTTTTTGGGGGGGTTGCTTTTTATTTGCTTTTTTATTTATTTATTTTGCTTTTGGTTTTGGTTTTTAATGATTTCATTTTTGTCTTTGAAAAAAATATTGTTTTGCAAATTTTCCATTTTTCCTTCTCGTATTTTACTTCTACGTTTTATTGTGATTATACATCTTAAAAATGGACTATATTTTGTGGATATTCAAAATGAGGGAAAATCAAACAGAGTGCTCCAGTCTTGAACAGAAGTCTGTCATCGAATTTTGATGGTGGCTGACAAGTGCAAACCATGTGAAATTTACAAAAGATTATGATGTGTACAAAGAAGAATATATTTGTAAAAAATGTTTACAAATGAACTAAATAGAAATTTACCACTACGAGCCAGAGTCAAAAAGACAGTCCACAAAGTAGAGGCATACTGACTCTCCGGTAAAGAAAGAGTTTCGTGGACAGTGGTCAGTCGAGAAAGACATCCTGACAGTCTTCTGAGACATGAAAGGGCACGTCACTATTGATTTCCTTAACAAAGTTATATCTGTAAACAGTGTTTACAAAACTTCTGTCAAGTCCTTATTGAATGACCCACGAAGGCTGACATACCATGGGACAAAGAAACCAAACTTACAATCATATACGTTAAGTTTACAAATAGAGATAATATCAATATTAAAGCGGTGATATGTTTGAAAAGTCCCATAAAAAACAGTATACACAAACTCTCTGAGAAGCATCTTCAAATAACTAAGATGTTGATCTGCCGTAAAAACTTTGAAATATTTGTTGCCGATTTTATTTAGAAAACGAAATACAATTTTTTGAAAGCGTTCAAAAGATTTCAGATTATTGATAGAAAATAGAATTTAGAATGTCTCGACCTAAAGGTTATTTTATTGATAAACAAGACAACATGAATCTATGCAAAGTTTCCCAAAATTGCTCAGATTTATTAATAGATAAATTTAGAACAAAGATAATACGGTCAGGGTACTGAAAGATAAAACGAGTGTGATGTTTTTCTGTTTTAGAAGTGTGTCGGGAAATGGGTCGAACCCGTTCCTTATAAAAGGAGCAAACGACCAGTTAAGTTGAGTTGGGTAAGAGACAGTTAGAGAGTCGAGTTGGATACTCGGTAGCCGGGCTTAGTCCGGAGGAGAGGAATCTGTTACTTCTCCCAACAGCATTGGGGTCTGCGTCCTCACCACCAAACGTACCCCAGAGATTCGAACAAAGCGTCCACTAACATATTTTCATGATATAAGTACGGAGAAGTGAATTACTTCCTCCCACAGCTAAGACTACTATTGTCACTACTATTACTACCATTGAGAGGATTAAAACGAAGCCACCTCTCTCCTTCAATGAAATTACTCGAAGTATTTTTTTGTTTTCTTTTCTTTTGTTGATCATCGTTCATATACAAGAGACATTCAATTTTTTGCCATGAGAATTGTATTTATTGTAAGTGTTGTTGATGTTACAAATAAAAAAACTTTTGTCCCTCAAAAATCGGATCGACTTGATCATATATATGTTCTGTTAACCCGATTCTCACCGAACAAGCTTGCTGGTGGACTAACGGAGAGCATTCGGAATTCTACGATCCGATAACTACTCGCCAGGATCAATAATCCCAACTTGGCTGGTGAGTGAAATCGAATCAACATTAGAAACCAGAGACTAACTTGTAATACTGGACCATACAGGACCAACGGCCAGTCCTGTGTATGATGTCGGCCCAATGGGGTTAGGATGCATTGTCCCATGGACGCCTTGACCAGAGATCGCGTTACATTTCAACCCATGCGTGAGGATTGGCGTTACAGGTCGAGCAACACTGGTGTGTCCATGCGAAGGAGTCCAGCGTTTCCTAAGAGTCCAAGGGATGCAACCATACAGTAGTACTGACAACTAGGAAGAATCAACGAATCAACTAGACGTTTTATTAAGTAAACCGCAAAAATTTAAAAATAAACATTATATTACCATTTAAGAAAACCAAAACCAGTACAATTATGGTAACAGAATATATGTAGATCTAAAATAAGATGAAGGACACTTCAAATACCTGTTTTTTATTAAGTAAAAGTTTTATTAATTAGACCGCAGTAATTCAAAAATGAACTTCACATTACATATGCTTCATCACCGATATTGTGTACTCTTTATTTATGAATATAACAAAGGAAATTATATATATATATATATATATATATATATATATTTCATTAAACAATGTAAACATCTCTTGTCTACGCATTTTTGTATATATCCTATAGCGAGTCGCCGCATTGAATTTATGGTCGGAGATTGTATCTCTGAAAATAACAATACGTACATTGGTTTAACCTCAGCTAATCTATCGATACGACTAGCTATACATCTCCCTGATACCAGTTCAATAGCACAACATTTAAAAAAAACATTCCAGCCCAAAAACAGAGTTTTGGAAATTTCTCACCGAAAACACAACAATATAAGAACAAATAACAAAAAAAATTACAGATTTTCGAAGCGCTCCATATCAGAATTCAATAGAATCAATTTTGAATCCAGAACTAATGCACTTAAATGTCCTTAACAACTCCGGCAAAATCTAAAAAATAACGCTACAACAACGCAACAGTACAAATGATAAATGCTCAACACTTACAAAGCAGTAGTGTACATGTAAAAGCCGCATCGTTTTTGCAATATACCCACCCCTGATGATGGCAAATGTCAGGCAAAAGTTCTTGATAACCAATTAATTATGGGAGTTTAATTAACCAATTCCCGCCAGATACCATAAAATTAATGCAGCGATTCGAAAGGATATTTACAAAAATATGTTGACAAAGGATGTCTATATTGTTTAATGAAATATGTATAAACGAAGAAATGCAACACACACACACATACACTCGCATATATATATATATATATATATATCGCTAGAATGTTATGAGTTTGAGAAAAAAACAATTTCTTATACAATTTGCAAGGAAATATCAATTTTCTGGTGCCGACATTCACGTGGAACTTTATCCTTAATCATTATATATATAGTTCAATCCCATATCGAGTCACACCAAAGTGTCAAAAAATGGTACTTGATGTCTCTCTGCTTAACACTCAGGATTATAAGTATGGATCAAGGGTAAATGAAGCAATCCAGGGAAAGGAGTAGCGGCCTCCCCTACACCTCGATGAAGTAGCTATTGAAACGGGAGTCTTAAGGTCACCCTTAACTACAGGTGACCAACCTACTTAATTATATATATATATATATATATATATGGGCTAAAAAATTAATTCTAAAAGCACCTCTAAATCGTAAAAAATTTACAATACTGAATACACAAAAATGTCAAACAATATACCATCAATTAAAAAAATGTAAGGGGAAGTAAAAACACACGACTCCACGTTTCATAGTTATAATCGTCCTGGGATCTGGTAATACACACTTTTGATATATATATATATATATATATATATATATATATATATATATATATATATCGCTGATTCAACAGTCTAAAACTTTCAGGGTGAATTATTTTATCTCATTCTTTTAGTCATATTCATCCAGCAATCTATCTGGTTATATTTATTTCTCGACTTTCTTATCTATCTGTCTATCAATCTACCCTTGCCCACTGTTTCAACTGAAATCTGCTTTGACTTGCTGATTAGGTTAGGTGGTAGCCAGTTTGTCTCAAGTGTCAGTAACCAGTATTCCAGTCTGTTCTGATTTTCAAATCGCCCACCGCCACTTAGTCGAAAGACGGACGCAACGTTTCTACCATCCATCACCATAACCTTCCTCCACCAACCACCTCATCGGCACTTGTTAAATCTATTTGCCTTCCTCGTGTAACATCAACATCAGTCGCTCTCTTTATCTAATACATTTTCTCTTCAGTTCAAACGTACACTTAAAAATACCTTCGAATGAATACTATAGAATGCAACAATCCATTATTATATATATATATATATATACTAACGTTGCTTGATAGAAAACTGGAATCAGCAAGCTAACTTAAAATTCCAGCCGAAGCTAATCACCATTTAATTTTTATAATTGCATTTGGGAAATGCTTAGATCCATTTATAAAGGTAAATAGTTGAGCATTCTTGGATCTCCGATTTTGGTTCGCCAACTGGTCTCGGAGAAAAAAATTAACACTTGCATACACATACACACAGACTACTACTACGTCATGGGTTGACGTGATGACGTCAAATCTATTTTAACACGTTCTCAAAGAGGTGCCCGTGGTGTAATTGTTATCGTCGTAGGAAATAGACACGGCGACTCTAGTTCAAATCCTGGACGAGACTGATTGCATTTCACATAGCACTAATACCCTTGGGAAAGGTATGAATCCAATTATTCTCCCTCCAGCTATGGGTAAATAGTAGGACAGACTGGGTTCTTCAGCCTTGGTGAGGCAACTAGTCTAGGAGAAGGAAAACTTTGAATTCAAACCTGTTAAACTCCACTTAAAAAATTGACCTTGTGTCATATCCTGCCCGAGCGGAGGGGCTGGTAAATAGGAACACTTTCTCAAAGATCCTTTAGAATATAACAATTGTCCCTGTTTTAAAGGGCTGCTTTTGATTTCATTTCCCTAACAAAATGATCATTTCTGCACAGGGTAAGACCCCGCTTCAACGAGTATCCTGACATGACACTAAACAATCTTAGAACACCTTCATTACCATCGCTCCCAGGTCCACTCTGGCCCAGAGAAGTAGCAGCTGTCAGGATCTTTTCTAATAGTCAAAGAGAACTAAATTGCATACTTATACTAAACTGAATTGTATAAAATAGAACAGTTTTGATATTTAAACTGTGTTCTTATGCTAAACTAAATTGTTTGAAACAAAACTGCTTTTGTATCCTAAACTGAATTGTTTGAAATAAAAATGTTTTTAACATTGAAACTGTGCTTAAACTAAACTGAATTGTTTGAAACAGAACAGTTTTGACATTTAACTCTAGGTAAACAAAAAACTATATTTATGATAAACTGATTTTTTTAAAATAAAACTGTTTGACTAAACTGAATAGCTTGGAAGAGAAATGTTTTTTTACAAACTGTTTTAAATTGTTTGAAATAGAACTGTTTATATGTATAAAAATGGATTTATCATTAAATAACTTACAAAGGTTGATATACCATAAAACCCAAACAAACGAACTTAACGAGTGTCCTGGATATGACACTAAAAATCTGATGATGAGGCTCCAGTAATGCTGAAGCTTTGGGGAGTGCGGAGTATCCCTTTATAGCCATCGCTCCCAGGTCCACTCTGGCCCGTAGTGGTAGGAGCTGATAGAATCACATCTATGGGTCAAATAGATCTAAACTGTGTAGTTATGCTAAACTAAATTATTTGAAATAAATCAGTTTATATGTATAAAAATTGTTTTCGCATAAAATAACCAACAAAGATTGATATGCCATAAAACACAAACAAAAAAGTAATCATAAGCGACGTTCTGATATGGACCCCTTCACACAAGGAGCAAGTGTTGGACGACTAGCAAGAACTTATCTACAGTAGCTCTCTGCGGACACAGGATGTAGCCTATAAAGACCTGCTGGAAGCGATGAACGAGTAAGACGAGTAGCGAGAGAAAGTCGGGGAAATCCGCGTGTTTATTTTCTTAAGGTTTTGCTCACGGTTATATGATATCAAGTATTCCAAATACAAATAATTCGCAAACAGGTCAGTTTAACCCATATATGGGACCTTGATAAGTGAGACCACTATGGCTAAAACCACTATGTCAAATGAAAGAATACGCTACACTCCCTAAATTTCCAAAACTGAAGCCTCATCATCAGTAATACACATTAGTTTGGACAATGAAGAAAAATCAGAAGAATGCTATATGCTGTTTTGAACAAATCCTGGTAGCAACATCTCACAAAAACAGTTGTTCGGCCATTTACCTCCCATCTCAAAAACCATCAAAGTTAGAGAAACGAGACATTCTGGGAACTGCGGGCAAAGCAATGACAAACTCTTTTAGATTCCTACACATGGACGTTGCCAGGGTTGACCGGCCAGTAAGGATTTACATGCATCACCTCTATGCGGATACTGGAGGCAGACTAGACGATCTACCAGGAACGATGGACGTTAGAGAAGGATAGCAAGAGAAAGAGTCAAGAAACACCGTGCTATCAGCACGACTTGATGATGATGATGATGGATATAAATTAATTCCAGTGATATGGTGAGGCATGTGGTCGGAAAAAAGTTAATTGAATAGTTCTCGTATATAACATGCACTTCTAACTTTTGAGCTGAAAAATCTTGAAAAAGTATTACGTCTTCTACACAAATAAGTGCGATGTATTTCCAAGAGAAAATAGATTTTCGTAAATAATCAGTGCTATTTTCTGATGAAATTGAAAACTTGCACCCGGCTACTTTCTAATAATGCTTGCTTTACGCCATTTTTCTCACTCTGACCCATGTCGGTCATGTAACCCCCAACATCGATCACTAAAACTATTCCTCTTGATAAAGCTCTCCGTAACCCCTACTTACCACCCAACCGTAGAGAAAACCCGTACGCCCGCTACCCGACTCTGTGCAAATACGCTTCGCTGACCAAGGAAAGCAAACATCAAATCTTTCTGCCTTTTATGACTGACAGATTTACGATTAGGCTTGCAGGAGTTCGTGCCCAGTCCACATCTGGGCATCACAAGCCCGCGTTTGCGTTTGCAAACAGTCGGTGATAGCAGTGGTCATTGTGAAGTTTGCTTTTGGCTTCCTTTGCAGTGGGCTTGCTGCATCTGCCTCTGTGAAACGAGGCGATGATGGATGAACGATCTATACAGCCCCCTTTTCCTTCGAGCTATACTGAATAAGGCCTGACCCGCAGGGGTCAGTGAATTCAAACTGATGAACGTTAGCACACTATCGCTTTTATCTCTTTTAGTCCGGCCGCCATCTTTTGCATTCACTCTTTTCCAACTCTCTCTCTCTCCCTCTCTCTCTCTCTCTCTCACTCTCTCTCACTCACTCACTTACTTTATCTATCTATCTATCTATCTATCTATCTCACTTTTTCTGGTAAATTCGCTCGAATCTGTCGTTCTTTATTAATAATTTTTTTCTGTTTAGTGTTTTTCTAGGTTTCCTCTCTTCTCTCTCTCTCACTCCCCCCCCTCTCTCTCTCTCTCTCTCTCTAGCTATCTCTTACTATCACACTCTTTCTGGTAGTCACTTGTTTCTTTCTTTCGTTATTCATAATTATTCCACCATTCTTTCTATCCTCTTTATTCATTTCATTCTTTTCCTTTTTATCATTCGTTTGTCCACGTTTGTTTTCTGCTCTCTCTCTCTCTATATATATATATATATATATATGTGTGTGTGTGTGTGTGTGTGTGTGTGCATATTCATAAATATCTTCTTTTACCTTTCATTGCTATAAATCATTCTTAACATTTCATTCACACACATATCGGTGTGTGTGTGTGTGTGTGTGTGTGTGTGTGTGTGTGTGTGTGTGTGTGTGTGTGTGTGTGTGTGAACAAACAAATAATTCAAAAATGTTTTACTTAAATCAAGAGAGTACTCAAATACTGGCCAGTAGAGCGAGATTAAGATTAAAAGAAACAAATGTCTCATCTCTTCATTTTGTTTTTGTGACTTAACGATTCATAAATTAAAAATGCAATCATTGTATGAAACTCTCTCTCTCTATATATATATATATATATATATACATATATACATATATCAGTTTATTGTATTGTATTGATTTAGAAGGCAATGCAATGTGAAATAATAATTATTTGAGTCTAATTGATTTCAAAGTAAAAACTTCATGGTCAGAGACTTTTTTAAATGAACACGATGTTAGATTTTCAAATTTTTTGGACATTGTAAACATGGTGTCACATGAAGTGTTTGAATGTCATGCGGAATAGACGTGACTTCAGTTGTCCTAATCAATTACATTTTATTCTATTTTATTTTATTTTTATTATATATATATATATATATATATATATATATATATATATATATATATATATATATAACATTGGTGTATTTAAAGGGTGTTCTATCTAAATTTCTAGACCAACGAAATCTTCCAATTTTTTTTTTACTAAAAACTAGAGCCAAAATGCTGACATGAAAATCAGTTTCTCCTCGGCTATTTACCCATCCTACGTGACTCGAACGTTTAAAAACAACCCATTAAACGGAACGAAATGCAGGTATAAATGAAAATAAGAACAACGAGTCCAAACAGTGACATTGGTTTTTATTATGCTTCCAAGAACACAACTATAACTATATATAAATATCTGCTAAAAAATCTAATTCTATGATTTTGGCAGTATTGATTAAGGAGGGATTTTTTTTTTTAAATTTTTGTAGACTATATCTGTCGGACGTTTAGTTAGCGTCCATGTAGTGCAGCCACATAGCCGAAGAAAAAGATTGACGGTAATTACACGAGAACGCTGCGAGCAATATTGAACAAGTCCTGAAGGTAGAAACCCACAAATCGGCATCTGTACGGCCACCTAACACCCATCATGAAGACTATCCAAGTTTGACGAACCAGACATGCGGGACACTACTGGAGAAGTAAGGACGAACTCATAAACGACATACTCCTTTGGACCCCTTCACATGGACGAGCAAAGGTAGGGCGATCAGCTATAACCTATATACTACAGCTCTGTACCAATACAAGATGTAGCCTTGAAGACCTACTGGGAGCGATGGACGATAGAGACGGGTGGCGAGAAAGGGTCAGGGAGATCTGTGCTGGCGGCGTGATATGATAATGATGATGATATCTATCGACTCTTCGAATTTTTCAGTTCGATGCTGTCTTTATATTCCGTACTTTTTATGTATGAATCTTTTGTATAATTTCTAAGATTCTCAGTAATGGAGTATCGCTTGATGATCATGAAAACGGGAAACTGTTTCCTGCGATATATATTTTTTCTTCTTCGCTTAATTTATTTTCTATTCACCTGGGTGCCTCATCATGTCTCAATGGTCATCATACTAGTCTGTTTTGTTATCTTTGTTTAATGGCATATTAGACTTCGTGGGTTTTTTTTCATACTAAAGTCATTCTTCTAGAAAAAGTAGCACTATTTATCCTATAACTTGGGATATAAGAGGGTTCATAACTTTATCAAGAGGTTTTGTCCAAAATGAACATAAGAGCTCGACTAGAGTTCGATCTCGCTTATAAAGATATCTCAGTTCAGTAAGTGAGCTACTACGCATAGATGTTGGTCATCAGTGGAGACTTCAAACTTGTTCGGTTGGGGTTGGGTTTCATGGTGCATCAATCAATGTAGGTTAAATAATGCCAAATCCTCTTTATACGTATATATCAAATATAAATGATTTACCAACACATTTTTGGTGACGTTTTCTTTAACGAGACTTGGCTCATTCTTTTGCTCACTGTTAAATACTCACTGTTAAATACTTTCGTCGATTTGATCGTATATCAACCATTGCAGGTTATTTATTACCAGATCTTCTTTTATACATGTATATCAAATATATATGATTTGTCAACCATTTTAGGGAACGTTTTTTAACGAGCCTTAACATATTATTTTCATCATTATCATCATCATGTTGTGCCGCCCACACGGATATCCCTGACCCTCTCTCGCCACTTTTCCCTATATTTCATCGCCTCCGGCAATTCTTCTGGACTACATCCCGTATCTTCACATAGCTGCTGTATGTATGTTCGAGCTGGTCGTCCTGCTTTTGCTCGGCCATAAGCGGGGGTCCATAGGAGTACATCACTTATGAGCTCGTCTCTGCTCCTCCGGCAGTGTCCTGCGTGCCTGGATCGTCTAACTTGGATAATTTTCGTGATGAAAGGCAGGTGGCCGTATAGTTGGTTCCTTGTGGGGTGTTGCCGCCAGGACTTGTTTAATGTTGCTCGCAACATCCGTGTGTAGTTGCCGTCTAGCTTCTTTTCGAGCCGTTTTCTTAGCGTCCAGGTGGTGCATCCATACAGCAGTATCAATACGACCACTGCATGGAAGAAACTGCGTTTCATTTTATCGGTCAAGTCTGATTTCCATATGACCGATAGCTTATCGATAGCCGTGTGTCGATGTCTTTTTCAGTTGATGAGACACTGCCTACTCACTGTTAAATACTTCTGATTTTGTTGATTTGATTACATATCAATAGTTTCGTTGATAACATTTTTTAACGAGCCTGAGCTCATTTTTTGCACACAATTATATGGATGAAAGTATTTCTATCAAACACGAATAATTCAATTTACGATAAATCATTTGTTTGCACACAGTTAAACTTATATACATATTATTTGTCAGTGAATAGTTTGTTGTTAATTTCATTTTTTCGCACATTAGTAGTGCTGTTGTTTCTACACAGTGAAATAGTTTAAATTATTGCTATCATGCACTTATAATTCATTTGTTTGCTCTCGGGGAAGTGGTTACATGTATTGCTATTTAATTCTAATTATTCTCTTCCACATTACTCATTTGTTTGCACACAGTTAAATGGTTCCAAGTATTGCTATGCATCTCTAATAATTCACTAAGACATTAGTCATTTGTTTACACACAGTTAAATAGTCAAAGAGTTCTTTCTTACAATTAAATCTAACATGTCATTCGTTTACACACTGTTTAAATGTCAAAGAGTTCTATTAAACTCAAAGTCAGGACCTTATATCATACTTGTAGTCTTTGGACCAGTCGTCTGGGGCTGCAGAATACACCGACTCATCATCATCATCATCATCATCATGTCGAGCCGCCAGCACAGATATCTCTGACCCTCTCTCGCCATCCCTCCCTATCGTCCGTATCTACATTGAGCCGCAGTATGTAGGTTCGAGCTGGTCGTCCTGCCATTGCTCGGCCATGTGAAGGGGTCCACAAGAGTACATCACTTATGAGCTCGTCCCTACTTCTCCAGCAGTGTCGTGCATGTCTGGTTCGTCTAATTTAGATTGTTTTCATGAGAGATGGTTGGTGGCCGTACAACTGCTGCTTTGTGGAGTGCTGCCCCCGGGACTTGTTCAATATTGCTCGCAGCGTTCTTGTGTAGTTGCCGTCAGGCTTTTTCTCTATTCGTTTAGTTAGTGTCCATGTAGTGCATCCATATAGCAGTATCGACACGACCACTGCTTGAAAGAAACTGCGTTACTTGCCCAACGAGTGCCCAGGATATGACACTAAAGAATCTGATGGGGAGGCTTCAGTAACGTAGGAGCTTTGGAGAATGTGGAGTATTCATTCACTGCCATCGTTCCCAGGTCCGCTTTAGCCCAGAGTGGTAGCACCAGATAGGGTTCTCCTATCTATGGATCAAATAGAACTGTTTGATTATTTAAACTGTGTACTTTGACATTTAGATTGAGTGCAAACAAATTACTTATTCTAAACGGAAATGTTTGAAATAGAACTGTGTAATCATTTAACTGTGTGTAACCAAATGACTGATGTTTAATTGAATTATTAATATCAAACAGCAATACTTAAAAGCATTTAACTGTGTGCAAGCAAGTGATTAATAGTAAATAGAATCATTGGTATTTGATAGAAATAAGTGGAGCCATTTTAAGTGTGTGAAAAAATGAACTTGGGCTCGTTTAAAAATACTATCAACTAAATGTTTTTAAAAAATCATATATTTAATATATTTGTATAGAAATAGATTTGGCATTAAATAACCCACAATGGTTGATATGCCATAAAATCTAACCTAACCAAATCATACATATTCAATATATATATATGTATAAAGATGATTTGGCATTAAATGACCAACAGTGGCTGATATGCAATAAAACCAAAACAAACCAAAACAAACAAAATCATATATATCTAATATATATGTATAAAATGGACTTGGCATTAATTACCCTACAATGGTTGATATGCCATAAAACCAAAACAAACCAAACTTGAAGTCTTGAGTAAATTCAACCTTAAATTAGTAAATAACTACTTTATTTTCTTATCTGAACATTCTGTTTTATCTTTTATTTTTCTCTTACTTTTCTTAGCTTATTCTCTCTCTGTCTCCGTCTTTTTCTGTCTCTCTTTCTTCTTTTTTCTTTTCTTCTTCCTCTTTAAATCCTTTCTTTGCTAGTAATTTCATTTCTTTCACGAGACTTGTTGTTTTTTGTTTTTTTTTTTGTTTTGGTTTTTGTTTTTTCTTAACGCAGGACAAACAAAACCAATAAAAAAAATAACAAAAAAACATTCATTTTAATTCTTGATAACATATTTAATAAGTATAGCCTTCTATATAACATCTAGGCTGTGCCCGTGGTCTAACGTTTATCATAGTTGGAAATGGACACGCTGACCTGAGTTCAAATTCTGGACAAGGCTGTCTAAATTTCACATCGCGCTAATATTCTTGGAGAATTTATGAATTTGAGTATTCTACACCATGTCGGCGAAGTTAAGAATACACTGTATCCTATGCAGACACCCAAAAGAGGGTGTCCTGGGTATAATACTTGATTGCATTTGATGGTGAGGCTCCAGTTCGGGTGTTCTGAGTATATAATACCTCTTCGTTGTCAGATCCACTTAGAGGCCGCTAGTGGTGTCATAGTTATCGTGTAAGAAAAGGAACCGGTGACTTAGGTTCAAACCCTGAACGAGGCTGTTTGTTGTTCACATACAGCTAATACCGTTGGACACGGTATAAATCGAACTATTCTCCTTCCTTCTATGGGTAAATAGTAGTGCAGATTAGACTTTTTAATTCTTAGTATGAGAACCAGTCTAGGTGAAGGAAAAACTCTGAACTCACACTAGTATTTTGCTTAAAAACTGACTCTGAGTCCCTTTCTCGTTGCAGAGGGTTTCTGTAAATAAATACTCCTAGGTTCACTCTAACCTGGAGTGGTAGTACCTGTTAGAGACTTCTCTGTGGACCAAATACGTCTGTTATTCGTAAATGACATGACCTTATGCAAAAAAATCTCTTGAGAAACAATTTCACAAAAAATGTAAATATGAACGTACAATGAACATTATTCCCTAACCACTAAACATAAAATAACACGAGACAGGTTGACATACCCTTAAAATCAATCGAACAATCAATCAAACCATCAACTTGCTTTCAGTTACAGGTAAATAGCAGATCAGACTGAGTTCTTTAACTTTGATATGGCAACCGGTCTAGGAGAAGGAAAGCTCTTCATTCAAACAGTCGTACTCTGGTTAAAAATTGACGTTGTGTTGAATCCTACTCGTGTAATTATGACTATAATAATTCATAATAATAATTATTCTAGTAATTACGACTATATAGCATCTAGTTAGAATCAGAAATATAGCCCAATATGAATGTCCAGTGAGACAGCTCATGTACCATTACATCATGATAAGGTTTCGTTCTCCTATGCATATGTATTGAATTATTTACTAAAATTATTTTAGTTGTAACACAGCCAGAAGTATAGAGTGCAAAAAATAGATATAGTTTAGTTGTGGCACAAGGCTACGACTATTAGGCATCAATTAAGAATTGAACTCACTATTCAGTTGTAAAAAAAGTTCTGCGAGTATCTCATATTAACCACTGCTTCATACGACTTACTCCTCTTGTCAGAAGAGATAGATTAAATGTTAAACAGCGTTGAGATTATATCACGGTGTCTCATGAAAGATTTCGTCGACAACCGATTACGAAAAATCAAGTTTTAAGTCTATCCCAGGAAATTATACAAGCTACAAATTTTCAAAATCGCAGAAAAAAAACTACCTCATGAACAGGGAGTCTCAAAATAGATGCGGCTCATTAATATAATGATTTATTACAGAGACAAGCGTAATGGCAATCATTTGAAATACGTCCTGTAAAAATTCTTCTTTTCAGCAAGAGACATCAAAGCAATGTTTTTTTAATTGTTATTATGTCAGCTTTCAGAACATGCAATATTTTTTGAGTGCCTTGTCTCGGCAATAAGTCATAATCATAGTAATGTGTTGCATCCATTTAAAGGCAGTTTTGAATGATTTTATCTCTAAATAAGTAGTAACGCAAAATATTTTCCTCCCTTATCCAAGGCAATTTGATTGAGGATTAATATTCAATCATGTCCTAAGTTCGCAAGAACTGATATTAGTATATATATATATATATATGTGTGTGTGTGTGTGTGTATGTGTGTGTGTGTGTCCATGATATACTAACACTTAACACAACTGAAAGAAAAGAGGAGATAAACTCATTTGCACGTACAATAACATTTAACACATACACACCAATAATATTAAACGAAAGAATAGCGGAATGTGCACCAGTTGATAAAAATATATGCATATTGTTCAATGGAAAGACAATATGGGAAAGGAGTTAAAAATGGGAAAAAATACTAACTTAATAGATGTCGATGATATCGCCAGGTGATTGGCCCAGTAGGCAGGAGGGTGGGGCTGTAGAATGCACCGACTGCACCTCTGCTGTGGCGTAAGATCCCCTCCCAACGAGTGTCCTGGAGATGACACTAAACAATCTGATTGTGAGGTTCCAGTGATGCCATTTGAAATAGAACTGTTTTGACAATTAAACTGCGTACTTATGCTAAATTGAATTGTTTGAAATAGAACTGTTTTGACATTTAACTATGTGTATACTATTTTTAAATCTTAAACAAAAAAGTTTGCAATATTATTAGTAGTAGAGTTATCAGCATCCATATGTGTCCCATATGTATTGAGAAACTCTGTATGTTGATGATATAGAAATATTTCAAAGAATAAAAAAAAACAACTGGAAATCCTTATACAAACTAACAGAATATACAACCTAGATCTGGGAATGAAGTTTGGGATCAAATAATGTGCCATGCTTATAATGAAAAAATGGAAAATAGAAACAACGGAAGACACAGAACTTCCCAACAAGGAAATCATCAGATCGCTTCAAGATGAAAACGACAAATAACTGGCAATATCAGAAGCGGAAACCATCAAGCAAAACGATATGAAAGAAAACAAAGAAAAAAACTTCTCGAAACCAAAATTTACAGAAGAAATCTTAACAAAGGAATGAATTTCTTGTAAGTTATTCCAGACCATCCTTAAAATGGATAAATGAGCAACTCAGAGAGATGGACAAGAGAACAAAAAATTGATATCGACGCATGAAGTTTTACACTCTTCTGACCAAACATGAAACTTTTAGTAATGTAGCCGACATAAAGAAGGATTTGATTTGGTTTGGTTTCTTTGGTTTAATGGCATATCAACCTTTGTAGGTTATTTCATGCCAAAGCCATCTTTCTAGAAGAACAGTAGTGGTACTATTTAACCCATAGTTGGGAGGATAAGGGGGTTTATAACTTTCCCAAGGGTATTTGTCCGAAAGCGAACATAATAGTGCGACTGGAGTCATAAAGAAGGAGAAATACTTCACTTTTTGTTATATTTGGTTCTACTGGACGGTATTTCAGAACTTTTCTGATTTTAGGATTGATTTTGCCCAGTCAGCTGGGGCTGTAGAATACACTGACTGCACCTCTGCAGAGGGGTAAGACCCCCACCACCACTAACGTGTGTCCTGGATATGACACTAAACAATCTGATGGTGAGGTTCCAGCAGTGCTGGAGCTTTGGGGAATGCGGAGTACCATTGCTCCCAGGTTCACTCTGGCCCGGCGTGGTAGCACCTGATAGGGTTAAATAGAACTAACAGCATACTTATGAATTGTTTGAGTAAACTGAATAGCTTGAAATAGAAATGTCTTTGACAATTAAACCGTACTTACATTTAAACTGCGTGCTTATGCTTAACTGAATTATTTCAAATAGAACTGTTTTTGAACATTAAAACTGTATTTACACTTAAATGAATTGTTACATATAACTGCTTGAATAGTTTGAAATAGAAATGTTTTTGACAATTAAACTGTGTACTTATGCTAAACTGAATTGTTTTAAATAGAACAGATTATTTAAATAAAAATGGATTTGGCGTTAAATAACCTACAAAGGCTGATATGCTATAAAACCCAACAAACCAAACCAAACCTAGGATGGATTGATAAATTTTCCCGGCATCTCACAGTTTTTCAACTGTCTAACAAGAAACAAGTATTCGTCTATCTATTCGTTTATTTATTCATTTATTTTTCGCTCGATTGTCCGCTGGAACAACAAAATCCATTTGATGACAAATTTTTGTCTTCTAACCGAGATTGGGATATCCATTTGGATCTCAAAATCTCAGAGAATTTTATGTGTCTCATTTTTTTGGAGAGCTTCAGCTTTATGCAAATACGAATTTGTCAAAATAATCAAATTTTAATCTCTTGAAAAATTCCCACTTAATCACCTTTCAAAACTAATCTTCCTAGTTTCATTTTCGTTTTTGTGCCAGTTCGCAGCATTCGTTTATAATGTGATTAACTGTTATATATCTGTCAAGCTGACGTCCCTTAGACGTATTGGCTAAAGTGCTGGGCTGCGGCCTCGAAGTTAGCAAGTTGGAACCCCACTCTCGCTTTTACATTAACATTCGGGATAGTACTCTTGAGAAAGGTATGAAACCCCCTTATCGTCCCAGCTTTGGTTTAAATAGTATCACTATTATTCTTCTACAAGGATGGCTTTGGCATTGAATAACCCAAGAGGGTTGATACCCCGTTAAACAAGGAAACTTAATCATCTATGTCACCATAAAACCTACAGTTGCAGTTCTGTCACGTATTATTATTTTTATAATTTTTGAGAAACTTTATGTATTTTTACTTTTCGCTGAGGTATTGTCAAACATTCTAATAATTATTTTGATTAATACTTTCTTTATTTTCTAATCAATTCCTCATTTCCAATCTTCACTGTTCTATTCTGTTGTACGTTGACGACTCAAGTGAGTTGAATTACAAAAACTACTCAAAATCAAAAATGAAGTGAATAAAAACACCAGATTGAGTTCAATTTAATTTGGTCTGGAATACGAAAAAGGTTTTATTGCGTTGCTTTACCCAACTTATTCCACATATCTAAAGTAATAAACTGTGTCCTGTGCAGAGAGTCTAGTTTCGGGGCTCTGAGGAATATAAAGTTACCTCTCTTTTTTAATTAATCCCAGTTCCTCTCTGCCTCGGGGTAATAGTAACTACTCGGGTCCCATCAATGGATTGAATAGAAAATTGAGTTCAAGATAAAAATATTTCAAATAATTGTACACGTAAGTATAGTTAGCGAACTTAGTCGAGGGTGGCCCGAAGGCTCACTTTTTAAAAACTACTACACTGAGGTGTAGGAGAGGGTTTGACTCCATTCCAGAGATAGGTCCACTTTACCCTTTATCCTTACCTTATAATGCTGAGTGTTAAGCAAGGCGGCATCAAATACCATTTTTTGAGTCTTTGGTATGACTCGACCTAGTATTGAACTCCGTTCTCCCAGACCATTGGCGAACACTCTACTCAATTGTATTTCTCTCAGTCGAGGCAGCCTTTCGTGGGTGCCGGTTAAAACAAGCATTCACGTCACGCAGTCGACCCTCCTTGCGCCTCAGGGCACCGTTCCTTCAAGCTCTAACCATCCGTGGAGTGAAAAAATTTATCGCCTGGTGCCTGTGGATCCCCTTTTTAGAGGAATACCACCCGGACATGAGGTATTTTTAGAGCCCGAACCCACATTAAGAAAGGACTTGTAAGTACTCGCTCGTTTGGAAGGGTGCGCAACAAATAGTGAAAATATACTAAGTAGTCACCACTAACAGCTGTTACCTTCTCCACACCGCTGGTGAGTATTGTATTTTGTTAATGCTATAAAGATTTCCATTTCATTTCCAATCTCTGTTTTGGCTATTTCTCATCCAGTAACATTTTTTGTGGGGTTACAACATTGGCGATAAGAATGAAATATTGACTCTATGCAAACTAAATCTAAAAAGAAGGGTGCTATATACCCTAGCTATGAACATTAATGTGTTTGTCCCATTCCTCATAACTACGTTGGACAGTATTGTGAGGTGGGTAAAATATGCTAAGTACGCACCATTAGCAGTGGTTACCTTCTTCACGCCGCTGGCGAGTATTGTATTTTGTTATAAAGATTTCCATTTCATTTCCAACCTCTGTTTTGCTTATTTCTCATTCGGTAACCTTTTTGTGAGGTTACAACATTGGCGATAAGAATGAGATATTGACTCTATACAGAGTAAATTTAAAAAGAGGAATGTTATATCCCCTACTTATGAAGATTAATGGGTATGTTCCATTTCTCATAAATACTTTGGACACGTTTGTAGAGTAAACGATTGAACAAAGCATCGATCTATAAACTAAATGAATTTCATTTATCAAACTCGAATAAAAAGTTGGTTGAAAAAGAGAATTTACAAAATCTTTTCTTGTAAGAAAAGATAATTTCTGAGAGTAAATATTTTTCAAATATATACATTACAAGATAGAAAAGTCCATACATTTAATGTAGCAGTTTGCACTGCCTAAACCTTGTTATGTTTTGTGCATGTAAAAGATCTTTGAGTGAGTATATCACTACGTTGGAAAGAAAGTATTTCTATGTGCTAATATGAGAGCAAATGCAGCCAAAATTTTCCTCAATAGGGAAAAGATTCTCACAGCAGTACGAATATTTATGTAAACAAAAATATTTTGTTCAATTGTAAATAATCAAGCGAAATTGAAATTAAATGCATTTTTAGGCCCAATCGGCTTGCGTTGTAAAATACGACTACATCTCTGCAGAGGTGTAAGACTCCCCCAACGTGTGTCCTGGTTAAGACTAAACAATCTGATGGTGAGGCTTCAGTAATGCTGGAGATTATGGGAATCTGGAGTACTCCTTTATTGCCATCGCTCCCAGGCCCATTCTGCCCGGAGTGGTAGCACCAGATCTATGGGGTCAAATAAAACTAAACTCTGTACTTATACTAAACTGAACTATTTGAAATAGAACTGTTTTTGACATCTACACTGCGAACTTATGTTAAACTGAATTGCTTGAAATAGAACTATTCATATGTATAACAATGGATTTGATATTAAATAATATGTTTGATATGCTATAAAACCAATCCAAATCAAACTAAATCAATTGTATCCTTGAAGGAACAGAATGTTAGATTCTAACTCAAAGGAAATAAATTCAAAAGTTTTAAGTAGATTTACAGAATGAACCCATAAAAAAAAATCTTCTTAATGCATTATACAGTTCATGTCTAATCGAGTCAGAGATCTCTCGTGGACGTATGGAAGACAGATGCATAAATAGTTTGGTGGTTATAATATTTTGACTGATTACGTATATGCAATTATCCGACCAAATGGTTCCGACGTGTTAGGTATCCATTTATATACTATTGAGTGAAGTATGATAGGAAGGGTGGTCTAGTTTATACTGCGGGGTTATTTATATGGCCATATCAAATTAATTTTATGATTTATTGATTTATATAAGAATGCGCAACGAACATATTGGTTATTGTCGGAAGAAGGAAACATGGCTCTCCGAGTTCAAATCCTGAACAAGGTAGTTTGCATTCTTCACATAGCACTAATACCATTTGGAAAGGTATGAATCCAACTATTTTTACACCATTTATGTGTAAATAGTAGAACGGTCTAGATTCTTTAAATTTGGTATGGCTGCTGGTCTTGAAGAAGGAAAACTCTGAATTCAAACCTGTTGTAGATGTGGAGAGGGAGAAGTTTCAACAGGTTATTCCTACCTAAACACAGGGCATGAATAATGCCCCAACGACTAAAATCTATGTTAAGAGACTAATGTCTTATTCATCTACACTGTTATGTTAAATTTTCTAGAGTTTTTCATTCAATTACTTATTATTATTATTATTATTTGACTCCTCTAAGAGTGTTTCACACCCACGTTAGCCGATGGACTTCAAAGAAGTTTGAGTGAGAGCAAGTCTCCTCAAGTCTCCAGGATTCTTCTCAGTATTCTGGCCGACTTTAATAATGCTGTAGTCTGGATGGTCTCCACTTGTCCTCTTATTTCCAAGTCTTCTGGTCCCCTTTACCAATCCTTAAGTGGCTGTACCCAACGCGCCAATTACAATTGGTATCATCAGCACTTTCATGTTCCAATGATATTATTTTACTCTTTTGAGAGTTTTTCACACAAGCGTTAGCAGATGCTTTTTTTACCGGAGTTTGAATGACATCAAGTCTCCTCAAGTCTCCAGGACTCTTCTCAGTATCCTGGCCGATCTCAACATTGCTGTAATTTGGATGGTCTTCACTCGTCCCATTATTTCCAAGTCCTCAAGTCTTTGAATCAATTCTTACCGAATGCACCAATTACAATTGGTATCACCGTCACTTTCATGTCCCATAGCTTTTTCGGTTCTCTAGCAAGGTCTCAGTATTTATCTCCCTTTTCTTTTCCTTTCAGTTTTACCCTATGGTCAGCCGGAACGGTAAAGTCCACTATTTAGCTGGTTTCCTTTTTCTTTTTTTTGACTATCACTAAGTCTGATCATCTAAGCGAGATTATATGATCGTTTGTATCTCAAAATCCCAGAGAATTTTGTGCGTCTCATTCTTCAGGACAAATTCTGGGTTGTGCATTTACCATTAGTTTGTATAGTCAAATCTAAACTCTGCACAATTCCCAATGGATCACTTTCCCAACCCAGTTGTGTCTAGTTTTATACTCTTTTTGTGCTAACTTACTGCATTCGCTTATTACGTGATTGATCGTTTCATCTCTATCACCACATAATTTGCTATTTTGTTGCATCTAGTCTTTTCTTGCTTTGGCATAGTCCTTATGGCATTGTTTTGTGCTGCTATTAGAGGAGATTCAGTTTCTGTATGAAGTTTTCGCCTTTTTAGCCATGTTCAAGTTTTCTCGTGAGAGATTTCCCTTGTTTGTCGCTTGAAATGTCTATGGCGTTTTTTTTTCTTTCCATTTTTGTTTACTGCTTATTTTGGTTCTCTTGATGTTAATGTTTTCTATATTGTGTCTGGTCGCTGTAATCCTCTGCGCTTTTTTATGTTGTCTTCGAGTCATATCAATGCATCGACGCTATCTTGAATGCTGGTAAATCCGCTCGTTTTTTTTTCTTGACAAATAGTGTCTTCATAATCTCTGGCATGTAAGGCTATCGTCATGAGTTTTCTTTTTCTCTGGTCCATTTGTTGAAATTCTCCTCTCATCCACTACCAGAATGGTCCCAAGTATCTTACGTATCTTTAATGAGATTTCTGCTATGTAAGCTGGTTTCGTGTAGTTTTCTCGTTCTCCTGAAGTATTCTTTTTTTAAATTGTTTCTTGCAGTTTACTTTGTTTGATGGTATCCGTTTCCAATATTTCCAGATATTTCTAAGTTTCCTTTTCTCCGAGTATTCTGGTTTTTCCTTGTTTTTGTAGTTCTATTTCTTCCGTCATTTGTTGTTTTCCATTTCTCATAATTAGAATAGCACATATTTCTATTCCACCCAATCATTTGTCATTTTCTGCTTTTTTTGTTGGGTGTATGTATGAGTATGTATAGTATAATATAATTATGATTTCACTCTGGCGATGTCCCCGTAGTGTAATGGTGAAAGTGCTGAACTGCGAAATCGTAGTACGCGAATTCGAACTCCAGTTGCACAATTATAGGGTGGAACGATAAAATTGTCGTCCTAAAGAAAACAACACTACAGCTTTATTTTAAAACTTTTATTGAAAAAATCAATTCAGGTAACTTGATTATGTAGTAGAGCTGACATCTATTCAATGTTGCCGTCTTTTGCCTCAATCACCGCCTCAATACGGATCCGGAACTGCGAGCATGCATTTTCTAGAAGCGCCGGTGGGAGCTCGGCGAATACTCGGCGGATGGCGGCGATCAGGCTGGCATTGGTGTTGTGGGAGGTCATATTGGTGATGTTCTCGACGTATGACCAAACGAAGCAGTCCAGCGGGTTCAGGTCGGGAGAGGAGGGGGACCAGTGAGAGAAGGGTACAAAGTCGTAGCACTCCTTCTGAAGCCTGGGTCTCTTTGGACTTGAGGGCCGGTGCCGAGTCCTGCTGCCACACCCAGGATCTGCCACCGGCCACCTGATTGCACCAGGGGATCACCATACTCTTCAGCACATCCAGGTACACTTTGGTGTTGACTTTCAAGCCGACTTCGAAGATGTGAGGTGGCATAATGTGGCCCCTCACATGAAACCACACCAAAGACCATAACCGTAGCCGGAAACTTTGTTTTCATCACCCTGGGTACGTTGACCTGTCCGGATTTGCATTTTGTGGGTGCTGGCAATGGTCTTGTTGTCATAATTTGTATCGGTAGAGAGCATGTGTTGTACAGCGGCGCATCTCCGATCTCACTCGTTGAACATTGTGTCACTTTCAGACATGATAGAAGGCTCCTATCGCTCTTGGGATTTGTACACAACTGGCCAACTGGTAGATGGTCTGCAAAAAAAAAAAAAAGAAAACCGGTTTTCATTAAACAGAAATGGAATCATGTCGTCTTTTCTAGGGCGACAATTATATCGTTCCACCCTGTACGTTCACTTTCGGACAAATATCCTTGGGAAAGGTATTGGCCTCCGAGTTATGGGTTAAAAAGTACTACTACAATCCTTCTAAAAAAAGGATCGATTTTGCATTAAATAACCCGAGAAGATTGATATTCTATTAAATAACAAACATTTCCCTAGTAAGTTTTTCACACCTGCTTTAGCTCGTGCTCTTTCACTGGGATCTGACCGACAGCAAGTTTTCTCAGGTCTCCAGGACTCTTCTCAATATTCTAGCCGATCTTACAGCAGTGATCTGAATTTTTCTGCTGATCTCCAATTCCATCAGTTTCCTTTCCAAGCCCTTGGGTACCGTTCCAAGCGTACTAATTACTATTTGTATCACTGACATGTTCGTCTTTCTCAGCTTTTTCAGTTCTCCAGGTGTTGCTTTCTTTCATTTTCAATTTGTGTTCCACTGGAACAGAAAACTCTACTAGACGGCTAGTCCTATTTAATTAACAGTTAATTAACCTTCAAGTTAATTAATAGTTAATTAGCCTTCTGACCAGGATTCACAGAATTGTTTGAAATTCAAAATCTTAAAATGCGACTTATTTTCTAGGATAGCTTCTGGTTTGTGTATATGCTACTTATTAATAAAGTCAAATTATAATCCCTTATAAAATTCCCAGTGGATCACATTTCCCACCCAGTTGTGGGCTCCTTTTTTGTGAGTTTGAAGCATTCGTTTATAATGTGATTAATCGTCTCATTTCTGTCACCACATAACCTACACTTGCTATTCCTTTGCGTATTATCAATTTCTTATTCGACGTAATTAGTCCTTATAGCGTTATTTTGTGCTGTTATTAAAAGAGATTCGGTTTCTCTCTTGTGGTTTCCCTTTCTTAGCCACGACTAAGTCCTCTCGAGTACAATCTACCCAGTTTGTTGCAAGAAGTATCCATATAGTTGTTTTTCTTTCTTTTTTTAAGATTTTGTGGTTTTTCTGTTGTCCTGGAGTTATCTCTGTCGATATTGCAGTTACAGTTGGCTCTTTTTGGTGCATTCTGCGAATCCCTGAATTGTTGCATCTACACAACCCTTTATACTGACGAGTCGTTATCCTCCTTCTTTTCTTGACATATAGGGTGTCTCAGTATACATTGGACCCCTGTGACAGCTAATAACTCCGCTAATAATAATGTTGTGTTCTTTCTTATTTCAGATTTGAAAATAGTATACTATGACAATTTTTAATCCTCGATCACAATGCCTTGGACAAGAGAGAGAAAATATTTTGCGCCACTCCCTATAGGGTGTCTCAATATACATAGGACTCCTGTGACTGCTAATAACTCCACTAATAATAATGTTGAGTTCTTTCTTGTTTCAGATTTGAAAATAGTATACTATAAAACCTATCAATCCTCGATCAAATTGCCTTGGACAAAAGAGGAAAGAATATTTCTCGTCACTACTTATTTGGAGACAAAATCATTCAAAACTGTCTCAAAAGAGACGCAATCTATTAATATGATAAGGATTTATTCCTGGGATAAAAAGAACTAAAAAAATATTGCATGTCCTGGAAGTTGATATAACAACAATCAAAAAAACATTGATTAGATGTCTTCAGCTGAAAGGATACATTTTTACAGGACGTGTTCCAAATGATCACCATTGTGCTTGCTTAAATAATAAATCTTAATCATATTAATGGGTTGCAACTATTTTGAGACTCCCTGTATATTGTCGGTCTATAGTCAACTCTCGGAGTAAATCCTTTTACAATGTTACGAATTTCTTTGTGCTTTGGTATATTTATTTGAGTTCCTTCCGTGTCCATTTCAAGAATGGTCCAGAGTATATTACAAGGGAGACTGTCAAGGTGTTGCTGTTGTTGTTGTGAGCGTGTGTGCGTGTGCGAAGTAGTTTATTGTCTTGTATGGCTTTCCTAATAAACTCTCTGGGCAGAACCCTGATTTTCAGGACACCTTGACTGGGAAAATAACAAACAAGTTGGCATATTAGTTGATTTCAAAGGCTTCCATTCACGATGGTGAGAACACTTCTTATTTGCAAGAACAACTTAGTCTGCTACTGGTATAGAAATAAATCGCCAGTATTCGAAGGAAAAAAAGAACCAGTTTAATATCCCTTCTGACAGCGATTGTAGAATGGTAACAGCTATTTCCAATTCCCTGACAAACGGTAGACGTCAAGGGCAGCTTTCCCTTTGACACTTTCGTACACTTTTGCGCATTCAAATTGTCACAACTGCGATTTCCGTAGCAAACATTTTAATTAAAATGTTTCTTCCACTCCTCCAACACCTAAATGCGGACTCTTTTATTACTAAATGAAACAAATTTTGCGAATTCTTTTATTTGTATTTCTCAGCAACAAAGAAAAAAGATAATTGCTTCAAGACAAATGGTGTTCCTTATTTTGAAAACAAATGGTGGGAAAACAAATGGCGGGTAAAATAAACGAACAAAATGAAGAAACAAGAAAAATATACGAAAGCTTAAAAATCTTATATAGTTTGTTTTTATTCCCAGACGAGTAAGAATCAGAAGGTGGGGATGAAAGAAAAAAAAGAAAAGGTTAGAATGTGAAAGAAAGAAAGAAAGAAAGAAAGAAAGAAAGAAAGAAAAGTCGCATTCTTTTTTAAAATGTGGTATCAGTAAGATTTTAGTATGAACAGGAGAGTTTTTTATTTTTCTTTTCTTTTTTTTTATTACCCAGATTACTGTGATTCGCGGAATGTCTGAAATTGCACAAACACATAAAGATTGTAATCATTCTACCATCAAAGTTTGAAAAGTTTCAGTGGGATGTGATTTTTACCGTTTGTTTCGTAACCCATTATTGCGAGTTCATTAAATCCAATCTTTAATAAGAGTTTGCTCTCGTAGTAAACTATTTCAGTAATTACTCTCGAAGTAAACAATTATGGTATTTGTTCTGGCAGTAAACTATTATGGTATTTCTCAAAATGTTTCCTAATTTTTCAGTATTTTCATGTACAATACTAGGTTATGCCTCAAATGAGTGATTGATTAACTGACTGATTGATTTTAACGGCATTTCAATCCGTCTAGAGTTATTTCATGCTTACAAGTATGGAAATTGCGTACTGTGTACATGTGTATTTACTTTTTCGTGTGTAGTTAATTTTCGGAAAAGATTACTGCATGCAGTTAGTTATATGATACCAAGTATTCCTATCTAATATAAATAATTTTCAAATAGATCTCTTTAACCCATAGATGGGACCTCAACACTCCGGGTCTGAGTGGAGCTGGAATTAACTTCAATGAAGAAGTACTCAACGTTTTCAAGATCTTTAAGACAGGAGTCTGCACCAGTTTTGTCTTATACTCCGGACACTCATTTTGAACCTCTACAGCTAACAGAGTCAATGCTTTCTGAGAACCACCGACAAGTCACGACTATATTACTTATTTATTCCTTCATTTATTATAATTATTGCTACTTTCTTCTTTTCGAGTTTTTCACACCAGCGTTAACTGATGGTTTCTCACTAGAGCTCGAGTGACAGCAAGCCTCCTCAAGTCTCCAGGACTCTTCTCAGCATTCTGGTCGATCTCAATAATATTGTTTTGCTGGTCTCCACGCGTCCTCTTATTTCCAAGTCCTCCAATCCTATTATCAACCCTTTAGTGACTGTACCAAAAGCACCAATGACGATTGATATAACTGTCACCTTCATGTTCCATAGTTTTTTTTTCAATTCCCTAGCAAGGCCCCAAAACTTATCCTTCTTTTCACTTTCCTTCAGTTTTATTCTGTGGTCAGCCGGGACAGCAAAGCCCAAAATTTTTAATGTTCTCTTTATTATTATTATTATTATTATTAGTTCTGGTCGTCTGTCCGAGATTAGGTGATCCGTTTGTATGTCAAAGTCCCATTGGAGTTTATGTGTGTCATTCTCCAGAACAGATGCTGGGTTGTGCATATACCACTTGTTCCTATGGTCAAATTAAAATTTCTAGCACATCTCGCCGTGAATCACCTTGCCCACCCAGTCGTATCTTGTCTTATACTCCTTCTGTGTTAATTTGCTGCATTCGCTTGATGATTTTGTCTAGATCACAACGTAATTTCGTCTAGATCACCATTTACTATTTTGTTGAGTCTTATCCATTCTTGCTTTGATATAACTGGTCCTTATAGCGTTGTTTTGTGCTACTATTAGGAGAGATTCTAAGGTTTCTTTTTCTTAGCCACGTCCAGGTTTTCTCGTTTGAGATATTATTATTATTATTAGTTACTCATTACAGTTTTTCACATCAGCGTTATCGGATAGTCTTTCATTGGAGTTTGAGTGACAGCCAGCCTCCTCAAGTATCCAGGACTCTTCTCAGTATTCTGGCCGTTCTCAGTAATTTAGTAGTTTGGATGGTCTCCACTAGTCCACCAACTTCCAAGTCCTCCAGTCCCTTTCTTAATCCTTTAGTTACAGTTCCAAACGCACCAATTACAATTGGTATAATTGTCACCTGAATGTTCCATAGTTTTTTCAATTCCCTAGCAAAGGTCGAGGTACTTATGCATCTTTTCACATTCTTTCAGTTTTATTCTGTGGTCAGCCGAGACAGCAAAGTTGACTATTGTCAGCCTGTATTGTGGTTTTGGTTGTTATTTATTGACACCTTGGTGTAGTAGCTATCGAAAAGGGAGCCTTCGGGTCACCCTCGACTATGGTCGCTAACTTTACTTACTTACATAATATAACGTATTTCAAATTTAATTTTTTATTTATGTAATTTATATCTTTATTTTCTTATATATAGAGAGTCAGGGATATCCGTGCTGGCGGCACGACATGATGATGATGATAATATATATATATATATATATATATATAAAGAGAGAAAGATATGAACTCACTGAAATAGATAGATAGATAGATAGATAGATAGATAGATATGTACAGTTTAAGATAGATAGATAGATAGATAGATAGATTGGAACACACTAATCCATGAGTAAAGATGTGATTAAAACTTGAGAATACTATTCGAATAATGAAACAATTATCAAAAGTTATTTTCTGTTTATTTTATCAAATAAAATTTTTTAAAGTTATTGACCAAAAAATCTAACAACTGAAAATGAATTTCAGATTTTTAAAAATGCCACGTTTATGTATACATGAGTTGGGGTTAATTTCTTATCTTTATAATCATTAGTATTCTAAAAAAAATCACACATGCAGACATTTCCTGAACTATAAAAAAAAACCTAAATCGTCCACTTTGTAAGAATAATATTATTCATTCAAATGAATATGCTGTATAATCTACTATATACAAATTTGCCCAGTCAGCTGGATTTGTGGAATCTTAGCAGAGGAGTAAGACTCCTCCACCTCTGCACCAACGAGTGTCCTGATATGACTTTAAACAATCTGATAGGGCGGCTCTTGTCTTGGTGCTTTGGGGAATGCGGAGTACCCCTTCATTGCCATTGCTCCCAGGTCCACTCTGACTCGGACTGTTAGTACCTGATAGGGTCTTATCTATGGGTCAAATAGAATTTAACAGAGTACTTAAGCTCAACTGAATTGTTTGAAATTGAATTCTTTTGACATTTAAACTGTGTAAAAACAAATGACTTCTACTGAATTAAATTGTTAGAAATAGAACTGGTTGATCATTTAACTATATGTAAAGAAATGACTAATGTTTAACTGGTTTGTTAGTGATAGATGGTAATAATTGTAACCGTTTGACTGTGTGTTAAATTGTAATACTTGTAACCACTTCACTGCCAGCAAACAAATGATTGATATTGAATAGAATTATTAGTGTTAGATTGCCATAATTGAAACCATTTAACCATATGTAAAACAACTGCAGTGTCTGTGTGCAAAGAAATTTGTTGTAACTCATTTGAAATTGAAATTACCTACAAACAATTCCCTTACAAATCATATCCATTTTATATATTCACTTACAAAGTATATCCATTTGATATATTCACTTACATTTGATATATTCACTTATATCCATTTGATATATTCACTTACAAAGTATATCCATTCACTTAGAAAGTATATCCATTTGATATATCCATTTAACTGACGTTAAATTGTTACTGTTACATAGAAATACTTTAAACCATTCAGCTGTGTGCAAACAAATGATTAGTTGAAAATAGAATTACTCTAATTAGATAGAAATACTTGAAACCATTTAACTGTGTGCAAAAAATGAGCTCAAGCTCATTTTAAAATGTTTTCAACAAAATATGTTTACGAGTCATATATTCTTTATATATATATATATATATATATATATATATATATATATGTATATATATATATATATATACATATATATATATATATATATATATATATATATATATATATATATATATATATATATATAGGTTTTGGCATTAATTAACCTGCAAAGCTTCGTATGACATAACACCAAACCGAAAGTAAACCAATACAAAAATGGAGTGACTATTTAGAGAAAGTAATGGCCGATGTCATTCAAGTCAGTGATCTCTACTTGCTGACAGATTAGCGGCTTCACATACATTATTAGTAGCACGTCTTCTTTTGCAGAAGCCAACATTAACTGTTGGAAAATATAAATATTTCACGAACAATCGCCTCCAATTTGACAGCATGCAATTTGTGCAACAGAATAGATAGCCCCAAAGCGTTTCGGTGTGACCTTCCTCAATCTCTTTCTCTCAATCCCAGCTATCTCATTTTATCTATTACCCACTTTCATTCGCTCAGAAAAGGTTTGAATGTAACTTATCTATCTATCTATCTATCTATCTATCTTAGACTGTACATATCTATCTATCTATCTATCTATCTATCTATCTATTTCAATGAGTTCATATCTTTCTCTCTTTATATACATATATATAGTCAGTGTGTTCGAATCTATCTATCTATCTATCTATCTATCTATCTATCTTAGACTGTGCATATCTATCTATCTATCTATCTATCTATCTATCTATCTATTTCAATGAGTTCATATCTTTCTCTCTTTATATACATATATATAGTCAGTGTGTTCGAATCTATCTATCTATCTATCTATCTTAGACTGTACATATCTATCTATCTATCTATCTATCTATCTATCTATTTCAATAAGTTCATATCTTTCTCTCTTTATATACATATATAGTCAGTGTGTTCGAATCTATCTATCTATCTATCTATCTTAGACTGTACATATCTATCTATCTATCTATCTATCTATCTATCTCAATGAGTTCATATCTTTCTCTCTTTATATACATATATATAGTCAGTGTGTTCGAATCTATCTATCTATCTATCTATCTTAGACTGTACATATCTATCTATCTATCTATCTATCTATCTATCTATCTATCTATCTATTTATTTCAATGAGTTCATATCTTTCTCTCTTTATATACATATATATAGTCAGTGTGTTCGAATCTATCTATCTATCTATCTATCTATTTAGACTGTACATACATATATATCTATCTATCTATCTATCTATCTCAGTGAGTTCATATCTTTCTCTCTTTATATACATATATATAATTAGTGTCTTCCAATCTATCTATCTCTCTATCTATCTATCTTAAACTGTACATATCTATCTATCTATCTATCTATTTCAGTGAGTTCATATCTTTCTCTCTTTATATATATATATATATATATATATATATATATATATATATATATATATATATATATATATAATCAGTGTGTTCGTATCTATCTATCTATCTATCTATCTTAAACTGTACATATCTATCTATCTATCTATCTATCTATCTATTTCAGTGAGTTCATATCTTTCTCTCTTCATACATATATATATATATATATATATATATATATATATAAAATGAAATTAACTCCCCCGCCCCACCGAATAGAACAGACTGTCCCTAAAATTCAGTAGTAAGTAAACATTAAATGAAGAAGAAACATTGGAACACACGAGTCAACAGAGGAAGAAATGTATCAATATTGGTCAGTATGTCTTTAAGTCCTATTAATTTAAAATGCTGAATTTTTACAAAATGTTATGCTGTATTTTGTTTGTAAAATAATGCTTAAACTATGCGTTTTAAATGTAAAGACACGCTTACTCTACTGTAAACCCAAATTGATTTTAAAGACTCTCTCTCTGTCCTAATGTCAGCGAAAACGGCAGAATGTTTTTGAATCTCTTCTATAATATAATTTAAAAATTGGTAAAGAAAGCCCTAAAAGTAGTTTATAAAAAGTAAAAGCCTAAAACACATAATGCAACCCCAGCCCACCCCCCAAGAAAAAAAAACTAAAAAGCCTAGGAAAACGTCCCAATACCGCAAAAAAAAAAAGATCAGTACCAGTGAAAGTCATTCGAAAGTACCTTGATCTTGGACTTTAACTAAGTTAAAACTTATAATAAAAAAAATTAAAAAAATTTAAAAAAAACTTCAATCATATTTACCCCCCTTTTTTATTTATTTATTTATTTTTTTAATTTATTTATTTTTTCATTTTTTTATTTTTTATATACGTACACATGGGAAGCAGCATGATGTACGTAAAGGTATTTGAATAAACCCATGGGCGACCAAACTCAATACCTAAACGGGTCCTGGACGTGAGTTTGACGACTTTACGCTCAGGATCGTTAGTTCGATCGGGGAACTACTGCTGCTCCTCTATAAGAGTGGCTTCTATAGAAGAGAATAAAACAGCCATCGAAAGATAACCATGACCCACACTCAAACCACATACACAAACCGCATCGCTCTTCGCGCAGGTAAAAAAGGGGTGCGTCCTGCTGAGGTTGGAGCCCTGGCCTCAGTGTTCGAAAAATCAGCTACAGAGCTCAAACAATCAAAACTACTAAAATGCAAGCAAACACTACAAATAGCCACATTTAACGTAAGAACCTTAAATAGAATAGGACAACTCCCAGAGCTAATCGCATCGGCCGAAGAACATAAGATAGACATAATATGCATACAAGAACACAGATACACGCACACCGAAGATATCAAATATCACGAAACTGGCAATGGCTGGTCGCTCGCCACTGTATCCGCATGGAAAAACTCTGTCAACGCCACAGTAGGAGGGGTAGGATTACTTATAGGACCTAGAGCATTAAAAACGCTTAATAGCGTTGAGAAAATACAACCTAGAATGATGGCAGCTACATTTAACGGAAACCCCAGAGCAACAATCATCTCATGCTACAGCCCCACCAATGTTAGTGAAGAAACTGAACTAGTCACCTTCTACGATGAGTTATCCTCATTAGTGCGTAGCATCCCGAAACACATGTTAGTCATTGGCGGAGACATGAATGCCCAAATCGGGAAAAACGGAAACAACAAATACAGCCTCCACAACACGTCAAATATGAATGGGCAATATCTAACAGATTTCATGATAGAAAATAGATTAGCATGCCTCAATACAAACTACCAAAAAAGGGAGGGAAAACTATGGACATACACATACGCAAACAATACTAAAGCTCAGATAGACTACGTCCTTATAAACAAGAAAGGGAAAAATAGTGCAATGAATTGCCAGGCATGCTCTTCTTTTGAGGGTGTGTCCACCGATCACCGAATAGTCACAGCAAAAATACGGTTAAGCCTAAGAAAAAACGCCAAACGAACAGCGACCACCAAACACTATGACTGGGCCCTATTGAACAACAAAGATATAAGAGATAAATACGTATTAGAATTAAGAAACAGATTCGAAACACTACAAGAAAAGACGGAAAAAAGTACACCAAACGACGAATATGAAAATTTCGTCAATGCACACCTCGAGGCAGCAGCGAAATACATTCCAACAAAACTCAAAACTAAATATAGAGTCCCTTGGGAAACATTACCGGTGAGAGGAAAACGTGCACTAGTGAAAACAGCCTCCAAAAACTATCGAAAAAACCCAACAAACACAAATGCCTTAAAACTAAAAGCGGCACAATATCAATTAGCAGGCGTATATATAAAGGAACAGACAGAATACATTCAAAATCAGATAGATAAGATTAGAGACTCGGTGGAAGATAGACAATCTAGGATAGCCTGGCAAACAATAAACGAAGTGAGTAGAAGAAAGAACACAGCCAAAGCAAAACTGAAAGCAGCAAACCAACAAGAAAGAATAAAACTGTGGAAACAGCACTTCGAAAACTTACTAGGAAACCCACCGAAAATAACACATGAACCAATCACCAGAATAATTAGCAAACAATTAGACATTAAACTAGGACCGTTCACACAAGAAGAACTCGACTAGGTTCTCAGAAAAATTAAAAATAGGAAAGCTGCAGGGCTGGACGAAATTCCCCCGGAAGTATGGAAGACCAGACAATTCGACGACATACTGCTCCGACACTGCAACGCAGTATACAATCAAAATCCGATAGATAGATGGATGAAAGGATGCATACTCCCCTTCGCTAAAAAGGGGGACCTCGGATTAGCCAAAAACTACCGAGGCATAACACTTACATCCATAGCTGCCAAAATCTACAATGCCCTACTACGAAACCGCATAGAACCCGAAATCGACAACATACTAAGAAAAAACCAAAATGGCTTCCGAAGAAATAAATCCACGACCTCACAAATATTAACCATCCGTAGAATCCTTGAAGGTGTACGGGCAAAAAACCTACAAGCAACATTAATTTTTGTTGACTTTACCAAGGCTTTCGATTCCATTCACAGAGGAAAGATGGAAGAAATCCTACTAGCGTACGGCATACCTAAAGAAACCGTAGCGGCAATAACGATTCTCTATAGAAACACTAAAGTAAAAGTACGATCACCAGATGGAGACACAGAATACTTCGACATTGTAGCAGGAGTACTACAAGGGGACACGCTGGCTCCGTACCTCTTTATCATTTGTCTAGACTACGTACTTAGAACATCGATTGACAAAATCAAAGAGAATGGCTTCGAACTGACGAAGAAAAGAAGCAGAAGGTACCCCGCAACAACAATTACCGACGCCGACTACGCCGATGACATAGCGATATTGGCAAATACACCTGACCAAGCCGAAACACTACTGCATAGTCTGGAACGAGCAGCAGCAAACATAGGCCTCTATGTTAATGCACACAAAACGGAATATATGTGCTATAACCAAACGGGGGACATCTCCACTCTAGAAGGAACCCCACTTAAACTAGTAGACAAATTCACTTACCTAGGAAGCAGCGTCGAATCAACCGAAAAGGACATCGAAACGAGGTTAACGAAAGCATGGACAGCTATCAATAGGTTATCGATTATTTGGAAATCAGACCTAACCGATAAAGTGAAACGCAGTTTCTTCCAGGCAGCGGTCACATCGATACTGCTATATGGCTGCACTACATGGACGCTAACAAAACGGCTGGGGAAGAAGCTAGACGTCAATTACTCAAGAATGCTACGTGCAATCTTAAACAAGTCCTGGCGGCAACACCCCACAAGACACCAACTGTACGGCAACCTACCACCTATCACGAAAACTATTCAAGTTAGACGAGCCAGACATGCGGGACACTGCTGGAGAAGCAGGGACGAACTCATAAGTGATGTACTCTTATGGACCCCCACACATGGCCGTGCAAAAGCAGGACGACCAGCAGGAACATACATTCAGCAGCTATGTGAGGATACGGGATGTTGTCCTGAAGACCTACCTAGGGCGAGGAACGATATGGAGGAGTGGCGAGAGAGGGTCAGGGATATCCGTGCTACCAGCGCGATATGATGATGATGATATATATATATATATATATATATATATATATAATCAGTGTGTTCGTATCTATCTATCTATCTATCTATCGGAACTTGCTCCCTCTATCTCAGTCTGTTCATATCTATCGATTGATCTATCTTTCTATCATAGCCTGCTTCTATCTATCTATGTATCTATCTATCCTTGAAGCTATATAACTCATGAAGCAAAAGATGTAGAAAACACTCACTGCATCTCTGTAGAGAAGTAAGATCCCCCACAACGAGTATACAACTCTAAACTATCAGATGGTGAAGCTTGGGTGTTGGAGAATATGGAGTATCTCTTTATTGCCTTTACTCCAGGTCCCATCAATAGGTTAGATAGAAATATTTAATCCTTTACATGAAACCCTTTAACTGTGTGCAAGCACCAACAATCCATGAAAACATCTATTAATGTGCAAATTGAATTAGTATTACATAGCAAAACTGGGAACTTCTTAATTGTGTACTAACGACTAAATGATGTTGAACTGATCAAGACCAAAAGAAGTAACTCCTCGACTTAATCCGCGATGATTTTAACACATGGTTAAAATCGTTTAAAACAAAGGTTTAAGTATAGATGTAAAACGTACATTATTCCCAAATTTCTAGGCATGAAATTACCCGAGATAGGTTGACATGCTTTTATAGTTATCGACCAACCAACCAACTAATTAACGTGAAGCTTTTGTTGCTTAATTAGGATTGTTATAATATATTACCTGAACCCATATTACTGAATAAAAACAAATTATTATTATTATTATTATTATTATTGTATATCACATGTATACATATGCAAACACAGGCATAAATGCAATACAGGCGGGCTCTGTTGTTTCAGATCATCATCATCATCATCATGTGCCGCTAGCATGGATATCCCTGACCCTTTCTCTCCACTTCTCCCTATCGTTCATCGCCTCCGGCAGGTCTTCAGGACTACATCCTGTATCCTCACATAGCTGCTGTATGTATGTTCGAGCTGGTCGTCCCGCTTTTGCTCGGCCATATGTGGGGGTCCATAGGGGTACATCACTTATGAGCTTGTCCCTGCTTCTCCAGCAGTCTCCTGCATGTCTGGTTCGCCTAACTTGGATAGTTTTCGAGACGAGGGCAGGTGGCCGTATAGTTGGTGCCTTGTGGAGTATTGCCGCCAGGACATGTTCAATATTGCTCACAATATTCGACACGAGGAGAGAGACACAATTCTTACTATGCTGACCATACTATCTGACCCCACCAACGTGCGGTGCATCTTATGATGTTTAAGATCTCTGTCTGTAGAAATCCGAAAAGCTTAACCGCCACCGCAACGGTAGAAAACTCAACTCTATGCCCTAATGGCAGAAATTCAATTGTCTGCCTGCATGGTCCAATGTCAACCTTCAACTGACTCTTTCTCAAAATCCTCAAATTCTCAGGATCATCTCATCCGGGCATGACGTCATCCACACTCTAGTCTCATTTCCTGTTTGGGGGTTTATTATGACATCTGATGATTGTCATATCCTTTACGCACGAGCGTAAAACTGCACCCAATAACTAAGAATCCGAATAGTACAAAGCCCTACCAAACTGAATGATAAAATATAATTGACAAAAAATGATTAATATAAAAAATCATTCCTTAATTACATAACACACCTTTCCTCCCCACAAAATAAAATCATTTTGTTATAGAAGATAAAATATTTTTTTAAAATAATATATGGATGTGAAAGGAATTTCTATTCGTTTTTCTCTATTTTCTTCCTTACCGATTTCGTAATCTGTGACAATTACGCAATGTAACACTCTTCCTTGTGTCGAATTGAACAATGCAATTACAGTAACAACAAGAATAACAATTCAAATATAAAAAAAAAACAACTTAATAAATCATTCAACAGTCCAAAAATTAAAAGTCAGCAAAGAAAAAAAAAGTATTCATATCGTCCTTCATTTTCTTTTTTTTTTTTAATTTTTTAAAATATTTTCTGGTTCTTCTTTTCTCAGGATTTAATGTCTATTTTACTTTATCAATTGGAATCTATTTTTTCTCTTTAGTCTTTTTTTTTTCTTTTTCACGGATCAATTGCTCATTATCTGCCTTTTACTCTTTTTGCCTTCCTTCTACATCCGTAACTCATTACTTCTAACCTTTTTCTCTCGTAATCTCTGTCATTAATTTACATACATATATATATATATATATATAATATATATATTAATAATGCACAATATCATTACTCGTGCCCTATACATTTTCCATTCAGCGTTCTTTACAACTAAGCATAGCTTATAATCAAACCAAGGTAAATGTTTCCCAGGAACCTATTTTTCTTTCCAACCAACACAAACTGTTCCTGTTTTCGTTCCCTTTTTCTTCATCTTTTGACCATCGTCAGTCGGTCTGTCTTTCATGTTTTCAATAGCTTACGAGTACCTTTTTTCTTTTCTTTTTTCAGCAAGTATCTCATGGCTCGTATCCAGCCATCATTTCTTCATTTTTACTTATTCCGACCACGACAACACAAAACTAGTTTCTTACTTACTTCCAAAGATGTGTTAAAATATCCCGGGGGCTCTTTTCCAAAGCAACTAAAACTTTTTACTCTGTCTTTTACCCTTTTTCAATAGTTATCGAGGTTACTTTATTTATTTATCTATTTGGTCAACTAAATTTTTCTCTCAAGAACAATTCAAAACCGAGTCCATAAATTTTTCGGTACATACAACGAGATACGTCAAGATTTTGCACACATACTCCCTAATCTCCCATCCGCTGTTTCAAAATATCCTCTTCAGCACAACGGTCTGGCCTCCTAACAAACCCCCAAAATTCTCAATCCCATTCCAGAGGGACCCTCACAACCCAGTGTGGCCACTAACTAGTACCTCAACAAAAAATCTCGACCCATTCTTAGGGGAATTCACAAAACGCTGGCCTGGCCACTAACCAGTACCTCAAATTTTCTCGCTCCCTCTCCTTGGGGAGACCTTCACAAACCTAGTATGGCTTCTACCAGTACCCAAAATATCAATCCCATTCTAGTAAGACTTTACAGTACACTTCCAATTTCCACAACTTTTTCGAACATCGAACCCTTCCCGCAGTCTTAACTACGGATCCAAAAGTATATGAGCATTTTCCAGACAAATATCCTGAATGTCCCGGATCCCTCCAGAGCTCTGAATTGAAAGACATACAGAAAAAATATCCCACTATAAAATTACTATGCTTTACGATAGCATCCACAAGTTTCTACAAAATTTCATTCACAGAAATTTTGTTTACGATCAAAGTTCATTCATGAAAGTTAAAATTCACAACCCAAGTGGAAGTTTACATTATGACCTGTCAATCATTTTATCATAGGGACAATATATCAGTCCACCGTTCCCATCTTTCTTTTTCTTTCCTTTGTGTGTGTCTGTGTGTGTGTGTGTGTGTGTGTGATCCGTATGTATATCAAAATCCCAGTGTGTGTGTGTGTGTGTGTGATCCGTTTGTATATCAAAATCCCAGTGTATGTGTGTGTGTGTGTGTGTGTCATCCTCCAGCACAGATGTTAAGTTGTACTTATACTATTTGTTCGTATGATCAAATTCAATTTTCTTACACAGTTCCCAGTGACTCTTTTTGGGTTTTCACACCAGCGTTCGTTGATGTTTTTTCGCTGGAGTATAAGTGACAGCAAGTCTCCTCAAGTCTTCAGGAATCTTCTTAATATTCTGGCTGGTCTTAACAATGCTGTTGTTTGGATGTTCTCGGCTTGTTCTCCGATTTCCAAAATTTTCAGCCCTCTTACTAAGCCTCTGGGGATCGCTCCAAGTGCACTATTTACAAATGATATCACCATCACTTTCATGTCCCACTGCTTTTTTTAGATCTCTAGCAAGGTCCAAGTACCTGTCCCTCTTTTCGTTTTCTGTGGTTTTCAATCTGCGGTCCGCTGAAACGGCAAAGTCCATGATATGACAGGTTCTCTTTTGTTGTCTGGTCTTCTGACTGAGTTGTGTAATCTGTTAGTATCGCTAAATCTCAAATAATTTTATGCGTCTCATTCTTCTGGACGGATTCTGGTTTGTGTATGTACCATGTTGGAGAATGGTCAAACTCCATTTTCTTGTACGATTCCATGTGGATGGCCTTGTACATCGTCATCAGTTCCTATTGTCCACTGGTCCATTTGTTTTAATAACTGTCCCGAGTATCATATAAAGAAAGATAGCCCAGGATTTTATCTCTTTGATGAGATTGCTGATACTTAGTTTAGTACCGCGTACTTTACTCTTTCTGTTGAGATACTTTTTTTAATTTTTTCTTTCATCTCCGCTTGTTTGATGGTATCCGCTGCCAATACCCCTAAGTACTTGTAAGTTTCCTTTTCTCCAAGCGTACTGATTTTTTGTTGATTTGGTAGTTCTATTCCTTTCGTCATTTGTCGTTTTCCACTTATTATTATTTGCTCGATACATTTTTATATGCCAAATTTCATACCTATATTCTCACTACCTGTATAAAGATTTCCAATTCTTTTTCCTTTTGGGCAAACAATTGGATATCGTTGATGTATGTTAGGTTTTTGATCTTTTCTTGTGATTTATCAAATTTATAGCCTCCTCTGCATTTCCTAAGTATATGATACAGTGACATAACCATTATAACAAATAGTAATGGCGATAGTGCATCTACTTGGAAGATACCTCTCAAGATTTTCGCCTCAGCTTAGCTTTTTCCTAATGCTGTCAGTCCCACTCTCCAGTTTTTCGTGGTTTCCGCGATAAAGTTTATGACTTCGTCAGATATCTTGTACATTTTGAGACATTGTAATAACCAGCTTTACGGAACCAAATCGTTCACTTTCGGGCAAATACCCTTGGGAAAGGTATGAACCCCCTTATCCTCCCAGCTATGGGTTAAATAGTACCACTACTGTTCTTCTAGGAGAATAGCTTTGGCATTAGATAACCTACAAAGGTTGATATGCCATTAAACAAAGAAACCAAACGGAACCAAATCGTATGTCTTTTTGTTGTCAATCCCCTCACTAGCTTGATTTTTCGTCTTCTTTTGCTCTTCTTGAGGATGTATTGATCAGTGTATAGTAGAATCTTTTTTTTTTCTACTTGTTCCCATGTAACATCCATTCTGTTCTTCGGAGAACAGTTCGCGGCTTATTAGCGAATAGTAAATTTCCCTAATTTGTGTTTTTTTTTATTGTAAACATAATCAGCGGGCACGTTATGGGTCTGTAGCTATTTTATTCGAAATAATTCTGTAAAAATTATTAGAATTAGATAAGAATACTACAATTGAATGCCAATTATTTGTCATTTCAATTATCATCCTCAAGTTGTGATGATTGCTCAGAGTTACCTGACTCTCTCTCTCTCTCTCTCTCTCTCTCTCGTCCATCGCTTCTGGTCAGCAGAGCTGACGTATGTAATTCCGTGCTGGTCGGCCATCATCGGCGTGGCTTTGTATGGGAGTCTCTGTAATAAAGTCATGTATTTAACCGCGCAGTTCCCTGACTCTCTCTCTCTCTCTCTCTCTCTCTCTCTCTCTCTCTCTCTCTCTCTTGTCCATCGCTTCTGGTCAGCAGAGCTGATGTATGTAACTCCTTGCTAGTCGGCCATCATTGGCGTGGCTTTGTGTAGGAATCCCTGTAATAAAGTCACGTATTTAACCACGCAGTCTGAATTACACCACCCTTCCCAGAATACCCTAAAAACTAGATCTCCCTTCCCGTCATTCCTCACACAATTGTATAAGTAGTGATTCCCACCACGTGAGAAGAACTTGGTCTGATGATTGCTTAGATGAAACTGACAATTAGCGAGCGACGTTGACTCTTACTAACTGCCAATATGCATATCCAAGAAGAACGATGAAAATATGATGAGTAAATGAAAGCTTAGCTAATTTGATAATATTTTTTTAACGAGGCAACTCCAGGTTACTCAGTGGGACTCTGAATCCATTAGCTTGGGCTAAAGTGGCGTTCGTGTGTGTTAGTATTTGTGTATGAGAGAGAAAGAGAGAGAGAGAAGAGGAGGAGGAGATAGAGAAGGAAGGAGAAAGAGTCGGTGCGTATCAAATAGTTTAATGAATCTTATTCTTAACTCACAATATAGTTTAGCCAAGACAGATCTTTACCGAAGGCAGATTCATTTAAAGATGCGATGACCAGAGGGAGAGATTCTTGACTTGAGGTCATGAACCCTCCAATTTCATTTGACAATCTCAACACCGGTCACCATCAAACTGGTAAAAATATCGGGCCAAACCCAGAATACAGTCCCCGAGGGTAGTTGATATCATCCGTACACTCTTCTTTTGTGGCGCATGACTAATAAAGCAAGCATAATGTCGACACCGAATCTTGCTCTGACCTCTGGTCAACCAGTACATTTTCAATGTACTTCTGTGGACTGTGTTGTCTATTTGATTTGACCTTCATTCAACCCAACGGGCATTTTCTTGATTCTTCTTTTACTTGAAGCGAGAGTGGAATTTATATCAACTATAGCATCCGTTACTTACGTACGCATAGTAATAATATCGAAATAACGAATTCAATTTAAATTATAACAGAGGATTCGGTCAAAAACCATAGAAATATATCACCTTTCTTTAAACAATATTTAAATGAAATTTACTATTCTTAAAGGAGAGAAATTTTCAAAAAATAGAATTATAGTAACTCAAGAAACTTATGACCTCTTACATATAGAGACAAACTTAGTTGGTAAATAGAAGAAAGAAAATGTAGTATGACACTTAACTACATAAATCGAATATAAAAAGACATACACGATCCTGAAACGTGGACAGTTTAAAAATCAAAGTTGACGACTATAGTCGAAGGCGACCCGAAGGCTTCCTTTTCATTTGCTACTACACCGAGCTGCAGGGAATGGCGCTTCTCCTTTCTTTGGATTGCTCCATTTTACCCTTGATCCATACCTTATAAAGGTGTGTTAAACAAGACAGCATCAAGTACCACTTTATAAGTGTTTGGTATGACTCGACCAGGGATTGAACCCCGGTCTCCCGGGTCATTTGTCTAAAGATTTCAGAGAAAATCATTTGTTTAAAGATTTCAGAGAAAATCATTAACTTCATTGAGAGATCTATGGAAAGTGGAAAGTCGAACTTATCGCTACAAGATGAAATTTAAATATGATCAAAATCCAAAAAGCCATCTTCCAAAGAGTCTCACTCTTGCCACAATTATCTGCTATAGCAATGATGCCACTAAATTATATATATATATGTGTGTGTGTGTGTGTCTGCGTGTGGTGAAAATATATTGCTTTTCATTGAACAGCATTTTGTCTTTAAGAAAATTTACCTTTTCTCAAAGAAGAGCGATTTTAGAAAATAATAATAATAATAATGTGAGGAAATGCTCGTTGGGTAGAGGTTAGTGCAATTTTCTTTTTTAAAAAATAACACTGGATTATCTATTACTTGTAAAATCTGTTGGTGAATTTTTGTTATATTTTAATCTAAGAATCTTGATTTATTTCTAATCGGCTAAATGTTTTTACCAGCTGCAACTATCACGAGCCAACATAAGAATTGTTTGAATTTACCGCGCTAAACTTAGAAATTTAGCATAAATTCCAATAGATTCTGGTGCCGACCAGTCCAAACACTCCCAGGGGAAAATTAGCTTAGGAATGGATTGTCAAAAAAAAGGTGTAAAACATGCTCCTGCACAGATGGATAATAGACTGTTTCAAAATTTTCAAGATATCACTGCAACTCGTAATCTTCATCACGGAAGCTATGGAAAACTGGAAAGTAGATTTAGTTTCATTTGGTTAGGATTTTATGACATATCAACTATTGTAGGTTATCTAATGCCAAATCCATTTTTATACGTATAAAGAGTTCTATTTCAAACGATAGTGTTTAGCATAAGTACACTGTTTAGTTCTATTTGACTCATAGATAAAACCCTAACGGGTGCTACTACTCTGGGTCAGAGAAGACCAGGGGGTGATGGCAATAAAGGGGTACCCGGCATTCCCCAAAGCTCCGACATTACTGGAGCTTCACCATCAGTTTGCTTTCAGTCATATCCACGACACTCGTTCGGGAGTCTTGCCTCTCTGCAATGATGCAATCGGTGTATTCTACAGTCTCAGCCGACTGGGTTGAGTGGGTTTAGTGTTATATCCAGGATACTCGTTGGGGAAGTCTTACCCTTTTGCAGTGATGCAGTCGATGTATTCTCCTGGCCCAGCCGACTGGGTCAAAGAGTGGAGTTAGAAACAGGAGAATAACCCTGACCTATATCTAAATCGAAAAGGCATCTTCAAGGAAGACTCACTCTCGCCGCACCTATTTATGATAGCAAAGATACCACATAATTATTTATCAACAAAATCACAGGAAAAGACAAACCATCTCATGTATATGGATGATATTAAGATATTTGCCAAGAATGAAAAAAGCCTTATGTAAACTACTTGAATCTATAGTCAAGTTATAAGAATGGAATTTAAGAGAAAAATATATCCTGCTTATTTTGAAAAAGAGGAAAAAATGGCAAAAATAGAACTGCCCAAGCATGAAAACATAAGAAAACTCGGAGAACTGGAAAAATACAAATACATGGGAATATAATCAGCGAATCCTATTAAGCAAACGGAGATGGAAAAAATAGTAAGAATGCATCAGAAAAGCTAGAAAAGTGCACGAAACCCAGTTATGCAACAGAAATCTGATTAAAGGAAGCAATACCTGGTCACTCTTCCTTACAAGATGTAACGGTAGCACCATGAGGCAAAAAATGAGGTAAAACGCTCGACTGGTAAAGAAGTTGTCTATTCGCAATGAGTCTTCGTTCCTTCTTTAAACCTTTCTTTCACCCTTCTTTGACCGTGAAACAAAAAACAAAACAGAAAACAACTTCTGTAATCCCTTTCACACAGATCAATAATTCGGGCAAATACAGATACAGTGTGTGATTCTTACCTCTGTTCGCCCCAAAGAATGCCCCCTTCGCAAAGTCTAAAATCGCAGCTGTCAGGCAACACGTGTGTGTGTTCTGCTCGGAGAAATGGTAATCAAAAGGTCAACCCTTCTAACCGTGTTACGTGTATGACTGGTCGGTGTACAATGGTAATGTGTACCCAACTCTAAGGAACCCGTACCAAACAAGAGGGATAGCTCCCTCATTTACACAAGATATTCTGAATCATTCTGAAAAAAGACAAAGAAAGAATTCCGAACAATGAAAAAAAGGACAAGAAAATTGATGACAATACACAAGGAATCTCACCAAGAGATAACATAAACAGACTACATGTATCAAGAAAAGAAGGGAGATGACACGCTAGCATTGAAGATTGTTTAGATGTAACAATTCAGGGACTCAAAGAAAGACTATTTACATCAGCCAGTAACAGCAATTCCAACAGAAATGATTGAATGACAAAGAGAAAAACAAAGAAATGAAATCTAGGAATGGAAAAAAAACTACTAAATGGATGCTTCAAATGATTAACTAAGGAAATTGCACATGAGAGGATGGGAACATGTCGAAGAAGAAGAAAGCTCACGAGAAAAAGTGAATTTCTTAATATCAGCACAAAATGATTCCATAAAAACAATTTATATCAAAGTGAAAATTTATAAGGAACATATTAGCAAGTTTTGGTTATGTGATGAACGAGATGAAACAGTTAATCTCATAATAAGTGAATGAGGTGAACTAGCTCAAATGGAAAAAAAGAGTAGACGTGACTGGGTGGAAAAGGAGATTCACTGAGAATTGCGCAAGATACTAAATTTTGACCATGCCAACAAAGGCTGAATGCACAAATCAGAATGTATCCGAAAAAGTCAGACGTGTAAAATTCTCTGGGACAAATCGCTCCCTACCACGCAATCGAAGCCAGCCCGAAAAAGGGTATGTCGGAGATGATTTTGGTCCGATGCAGCTGCAACGTGTATATGCTGACTAGAAATAGCCATGGATAAATAGCTCAATATCACCCATCCGAGGCCAGCCCGAGTAAGGGTGTGTCGATGATGATTCTCGTCCGATGTAGCAGCAACGTGCATATGCTGCCTAGAAGTAGCCATTTTTTATCAAATAGAAACATATTTCTTCTTACTAAAGGCTCAATGTATATATCGATAAACTTCAGATTCATACAAGTTTTCAGAAAAAGTCCGTTATTGTACGAACAACCTTTATCAAATAGAAACCCATTCCACGTTAAGTAAGCATTAAAACGTGAATTTTCTATTCATCTAGACCTTTGGGGATTGTTCCAATTGCTCCAATAACAATTGGCATCACCGTCACTTTCTGGTTTCATTGCTTTTTTTTAAAACTATTGCAAGATCTAAATACTGACTTCGGTTTTTTCCCTCAACTAGGGCCTCACCCTCAAGAGAGCCGCTCGAAAATCTCTGGACTAATTCATCGACTCTCTCCGACCAACTGCCCAGACTCTGAACTAACCAACCACTAAAAATCTCCCTGCTTATATAATATCTTAATTATTTCCCTCAGCTAATGGTGATAAGAACACGTTATTAACTTTTATTGTCATGTCGTCTTCTCCTAAATCAACCGACATTGCATTCAATTTGCTTACTTTTTGACATCCTGTACCTCTGCGGATTTCGAAACAGAACTTTTATTATGACAGGCTGACTGCTGTACCTGGGTGAACCATTTGACCTTCGCGTGCAACTTGCTCTTCAAGTCAAAGATTTTCAGGAGCCAGCAGAATAATTTACTAATATAATTAATTAACATCCTTTATTATATTGCAGTTGAATTGATGCATCGAAGTTATCTTCAATTCCTCCAACTTTTCTTGAAACATTTAGTCTATATGTGTCAACACTGCGGTGTAAGGCTTTACAGTCCATTTTTCTGAGTTCCTCCCGCGTCCATTTTAAGAATGGTCGCGAGTGTCTTACGAGAAGCTTTCTCGTTCGCCTTAGGTACTCTTTTTTATTTTTCTTTCATCTCTACTTCTTTGATCGTGTCCGCTTCCAATGTTCCCAAGTACTTGTAAGTTTCCTTTTCCTCGAGCGTTCAGATTTTGTCCTGATTTGGTAGTTCTATTCCTTCCGTTATCTTTCTTTTCCTACTTTTCAAAATTAGCATGGCACATTTTTCTATACCAAATTCCATTCCTACAGCCCGACTGTATATCATTATTGTTTTTATTAGATAGTTCACTTCTTTTTTTCTTTTTTTTTTCCTTTTTTTATGCAGTTTGCTGTCGTTCATGTACATTAGGTGGTTAAAATTTTCTCGTGATTTAGAAAATTTTTTGCTCCCTTAGCAGATTTTTAAGTATGTGATTGAGTGGCATCATCTTTATTACAAATAGTAATGGTGAAAGCACATCTACAAGGAAGATACCTCTCTGGATTTACATTTTTTAAGTTTTTTCCTCCTGCGATCAATTCCACTTTTCATTTTTTTCAAGACTTCCGTGAGGAGCTTTATAACTTAGTCGGATATCTTGTACATTCCTTACCATTTTATTATCCAGCTTTGCGGGGCCATATCATAGACCTTTTTTAAGTCAATCCATGCCACGGACGGCTAAATTTTTCTGTCTTGTTTTGGTCTCCTTAAGGATGTATAGATCACCTGCACAGTAGATTACTTGTTCCTATTGTTCTTTTGTGGCATTCTTTTTATTCTATTATTATTATTATTATTATTATTATTATTTATCGATGTACAGGAATTATTATTCGCAATACAGTGAACCTACGGTTAACCTATTGCGCAAAAGAGAGTGCGTGTTCTATTGCGTGATTGTTCGTGCAGGGATTATGATATACACACACATACAGTCTATATATATATATATATATATATATACATCTATATACATACATATACACACATATAAGTACATTCGTAGACAAATACGCATATACACATACAGACATGTGTGTGTGTGCACACGTGTGTGAAAAATTCAAAATTTCCATTTATACACAAAACATCCAACAATGAAAACAATAATACCTCGTGACATTCAAACTTTCCCAAATACAAAAGAAGAGCGGACATTTCAGGAAAGGATCTGGATGTTTATCGCTTGTATCTATGTGCAAATGAAGATTTCAGTTTTCTTAAACTGATGCCCGTGATCTACGATGACCCCAACCCCGCCCTCATATCTGATGTTTGACACTTTCTCACGAATGAATAGCACGCAAACAATATCCCCACTGAGCAGATGGGAAATATTTTCGTTCCTCTCTTCCATTACATACGTGCATACATACATATATACAGATATATTAATTTATTCTCAGAGGCATTCATACGTATATATTAATAAAACACATCTATTTGCAATGAAATATCTATTTGTAAACCAAGAGTTGTATCAACCTCTCCATTCTCTCGATATGTCTGTCTGTCTGTCTCTGTCTCTTGGTCAATCTTGCTCTCTCGCTTTCTCTTTCTCTCTCTCTCTCTATATATATATATGTATATATAGTCATTTACAAAGCTTTTTACTTAGATGTGGCACAAGGCCATATATATATATATATATATATACTGGCATTTCATAATTATAAAAAAAAAAGAAAAGCAGCGGCCTCTTAGTTCATCCCTGTTGATATTTTTTTCAGATAATTGCCGGAAAATAGTAAACATTTTCATGTATTTAACCAAATATAGCGAAATCACACTTTGGATTATAGACTAGATGATTTTTATTGACGTTATATCAGCGTATGGTTGCAAAGAAAGTACAAAAAACATAGTCGCAAAAATCAAGAACACGAAAGCACCTAAAGATTTTTACAATAGTATTGGAAACACATAAGTAAAAAGTCCAAATAGCAGGGTTTTTAAAAACGTGTTGATATGGAATTAAGAAGTAGAAAAAAATGTCCTGTGCTTAATAGTGGTAGGGTTGTTAGACTTAAGTGTACGCAGTCAATCAAATGTAACGGGTGCAGAGAGGAGAGGGTTGTTCGGTGATTTACGAGTTAGTCACTTCATCAAAGTGTAGAAGAGGAAGATCATTGTGGGTGATGCGTGGTTTCGAGTTTCGCCTCTGTCTCTCACTCTATCTCTCAGTTGGAGTTCTAGTCCGCGGACCGTCGTCTGCCTTCTTTTGATCTGTGCCTGCTGTCGAGAAATTTGTCTTTTATATCGTTTTTATCTTCTGATCGTATCAGATTGGGTTTTCTTTATTTTTTTATCAAGAAGCTCACGGATTAGCCGAAAAATTACTTCTAAATATTTTTATTTTTTGAGAATTTCATTGAAATTTCACTATATGCTGATCCTATGCGCAGAAACCCCTTTTCTCCATTTTGAAGAAAGTCTCAGCACCGATAACATCCGGGCGCTAGTTGCAATCATTATTTTGTGTGTACGATAAATTCGAAAGAGATCTCTTTCGGTCATATGATATTGAGAAGAAATATTACCAAACTAATTCTTTCAAAAGTTTTCAGACAGGAAGTCCAAATTCAACATCTTCCAAACAGAAGTCAGATTTTCAATTCGGTCATCAAATTTGAAGTTCATGGCATTTGTGAAGATTGTATGGTAACTGGTTCCTCATCATCTGGGCCTTTGATCACCCAGGAGTTATGTGCATGACTTATAAGCAGCTTTGCATGTCGCATTCAAGAGTTGGCCCAGTCGGCAAGGACTGTAGTATACATCGACTGCATCTTTGCAGAGAGGTAGGAAATGCGAGTCTCCTGGATATGACACTAAATAATCTGATGGTGAGGTTCCATTAATGCCGGAGCTTTGGGGAATGCGAAGTACACTTTTATTGCCATTGTTCCAAGGTCCAATGTGGCACAGAACGGTAACACCTGATAGGGCCCTATCAATGGATCGAATAGAACTCAACAGTGTACTAAAGCTGAACTGAGTTGTTGGAAATAGGACTGTTTTTACATTTAAACTGCGTACTTATGCAAAACTGAATTGCTTGAAATAGAGCTGTTTTTGACATTGAGACTGTGTACTTATGTTAAACTGAATTCTTTGAAACAACCGCTTTTTGACATTGAAATTGGTTTTAAACAAAAAATATACTTCTACTAAACTGAATTATTTGAAATAGAACTGTTTACATGTATAAAAATGGTGTTGGAATTAAATAACCAACTATGATTGGTGAGCTATAAAACAAAACTAAACCAAATCATTCAAAAGTGCCTTAAACTGAACGTTGGACATCTGGAGAATGTCGCCAAGGGCTTCTCTTTTTTGGTTGAGGTTTGCGACGAAATAAATGCTGATACTAAAATGCTATCCTTTTTCTTTTCAGTAAAAGTAATTATAATTATTATTACTCTATCATTTGTGGTCCTTCATATGTGGCCGATCATAATATTTGAAAAATTGGGAAACACCCTATATATATATATATATATATATATATATCAGTACCGACTCCGAAGTAGGTCTTTTCAGGCTCAGCCGTTTCATTTATTGTTTATCTCTGCCTCAGTAAATGAAGTTCCGTTATTTTTTAAACAAAACTAGACTCGAATTATTCTTTTGCCCAAACAGATTTGATTTGGTCTTTTTTATTTAAAGACATATAAACTCCTTATGGTTTTTTTAAAGCCTAAATTTAATCCATTTGTAAATAATTTATTATAAGCGTTACGATTTATACTTTCAACAATCCATGATATTTTTTTGTTCTTACTTTTTTTCTCTGATAATTATCATTTGCTTGGGCTTAAATTATATGGCATCAAGTATTTCTTGCTAATTCTATCAATTTATACTCAACCACACGGCTACAAATAAATATTGCCAATGAGTAACAATAATCATAGGTTTTCACACAGTTGTATGTTGACTACATTCCTAATAGAAATAAATTCCTAACAGATCTTTTTGAGCCATAAATGGTTCCCTAACAATCCAGACCTCTGTGTTATATATATATATATATATATATATATATATATATATATATATATATATATATTGGTCTGACTCAGTAGGCTTTATTGCTTTAGATTTGCTCCATTTAGTGTATCGAGTACTTTTTACGTTTAGCTTAGCTGATTCTGTCTTCTTTTTTTATTATTTTTGGCGAGGCAACGCTGCATTTTGTTTATTATTTTCAAATAGTACGGGTGCCTTTGGTCTTTTCGTCTTTTGTTGAACTTTTTCCCGTGAATCAGTTTGTATAATTTATATTTGCCAATTGAATCATCTGGGTTTTTTCACACTGTCAGAGTCTTATACGTTAATTATATATATATATATATATATATATATATACTGTAATATATGTACTTGAGTTATGGTATTTTAGATAATAAATGAGAAGTACAAATATTATCTTCAAAAGAGGAATTTTATTCTTCGTATACAGCGCTACGTGTTAGCTAGAAAATGTCCGGCGGTCAACACGCGTGTTTAGTATCTGGAATCTCTTCAGCAACTGGCTTCCTCTTCTCCTGCTCTTGGGTTGTTTCCGGCAACTCTACTATCTCCGCTGATTGGGCAGAGGGAGTGGGAGAGTGAGAGAGAAAAGGAGAGAGAAGGAAAGAGAGAAGAGTGAGAGGCGATGGATTTTGGGATAGCATTCCTTGGCCGAGGTGGAAGTAAGGACCAAGATTTCAGTTGAGGTAGTATTGACTGTCCCATTTACTGACCTTAGTAAGGGAGGTGATACTACAAAACCAATGGTGACTCCGGTGATAGGTTTTTTTGGGGTTGGCCTGAAGGGCTTTTCTCTCAAGTTTACCAATTTCGATGCGATATAGATTTTCTTGGAACAACTCAACTGTCCTTGAGTTTGATCAGAATAAACGACGATCATGAAAAATTATTTTAACTCACTAACTTTTATAGATTCATTTTCTTTTTATGCCTTTAAATGTTGTTTTAGATAAATTTTGCTAACAGTATTCATAAAAATGTAACATGAAAAAAATAAGGCGGCTAGTTATTTCGAGGCCATGAAAATCAGACCCGAAAAGTGAATGAAATCCCTTTGATAACTGAGATGAATAGTTTCCTGGCTGAAATAATCAACTAATATCTGTATATTTCCTTTGTGTTTTAACTCCCTGTTTTTCAAAGAATTTTTTTTTATTTTAACCAAAATTTGGACAGCAGATATTTTTTTCTGTTTATTATGATATTTTACGAGAGAAATTTAATTATATGACATTGGTCCCAAAAGATTCCAACCCCATTTAAGTTTTATGAGTGCAATTTATGCCCTTTCTGGTGTCTTTGTCTATCTATGTGGGTCTGTGATTTGTTCCGCTGACACAACATTTAGTGGTCAATATCATAGATTATATTGGTAACTGAAACAGGCACTAAACCTTTAAAAAATATAACAGACAAAAAGAAAATTTCTCTATTTTTTTTTATTTATTTATTTATTTATTTTTTTTTTTGTAGAATGGTCAGTTGTCAAGTATCACTTGGACAAACTTGTGTATTTACAGAAATTTGTAGAATTGCATTTAGAAAAAAATGTTGTTACATACTAAATTTTTTCTCATATTCTGAATTATACATATAGGAAAACATGCTCAAAATATGACCCCAAGTAACACTGATGACCTCGAGTTATCACTGATATATACACAATCCGACATGAAACGCTATATTAGATTAATTAAATCGACTTAGTTGAAAACTTGATCCTACATGGAACCTGAACCCAATGACTTGAAATTCTACCCCTCTTTCATTTCCTTTTTGTCTTTCTTTCTTTTCTCAGCTTAAGAGAAGGGGAACAGTGAAAATTGCGATGACAGGGCACTTTAGAAAAAAGGAAGTCGGTGTTCAACACAGAAACGGAAGGCAGAGACGACTATGTTGCTGAGACGAATATAATCTTGATATCACTCTCTTAACTGGAGTATATTTTTCCTCGTATTATGAAAAATGTCAGCTTGTGGAAGAGCTTTTAATATCCAAAGACGAAAAGCTGAATGCTCTCGGGATATATGAAGGATGAACGAGTTGAAATGGAACAAGTCAACTACATAAGGAAACCAATAAGTGAACGGTCGCTAGTACTGCAGAAAACAAAAAGGAAAAAGCTCTCAAGACAAGCAAGAGAAAAAGAAACTTCTAGTAAAAGAAACAAGGGAGACGCTAAAAACAAAAAAGTCATTGAAAATATTTGATCTTAAAAGCTGTCGTTTGCATGAGACAAGTTCACGTGTCTTCTCTTTCCCCTTTTCTGTCTCGTTTCTGATTGTGGATGTATTTTTTCTTCTCTCCTTTTCATATTGTTACATTAAAAATATTCTTGACCTTTCATTCTCAGTTTGTTTTTCGTCTCTGTCATACCATGCGTTGTTTTTCTATCTGAACGGATGTCATTCTTTTTTTATTTTTAACTAACAAGCGTTCGGAGCCATATGTGCGGTTTCCCAACATTCGTAACAAAAATAGATAGATAGATAGATAGATGACAGACATCTTAGGGATGTAATGGATAACAAGTTAATCCTGCAAGTCAATTACAACTGAGCAGAGAGTTCGATCCTACCTTCCATTCCTTTTTGGACTTGCGCAAAATCTGAAATATGCTTTGTAAATCAAAGAGAAAATCGCGTCATAATTAAGCAGCCATTATTAGTGAGTTCGGTTCAGTCTGAGCGCTCAAATTTTTGGCCTTGACCAAGACTACACAAAGCATTAAAAATTAGCTGAGTGTGTGCTTCGGTTAAATAAAAGATTGCCAAGATCTTTTATTTTGCATGTAGTGTAGATAAGTGTGAAATGATTGCAAAAAACGTTGGGTGTAACTATGTGTAAGTGACCGTTCAAGGTCATTTGAGAGCTTGGCTTCCATTGGACAAAAATATCAAGTGATTATTTGATACTAAGAAATTTTAGGAGTAGAATGTAATTCAACTTAAGTCATAGAAAAACGGCCGAAGTAGGCGGTTATCTAATGTCCATCTGGCTTCCGACATGCGTCCAGTCGGCAAGATGAAAGTTGTCATCAAGAAATAAATTATGTATTCAGAAAATTATCTTTGTCATTGAACTCACCGGTATCAACATGACACAGAGGCAAGACGACATCACATAAGATGGCGACAGAAAAAAAAGAAGTTGGGCAATGGGGATAGTTATAAAAAAATAGTATGTAACACTTTGTGTGGTCTAATGTTTCGAGAGCTAGGCAAATTTATCTATTCTCACCGGCTTTATAATCAATTTTCACTGGCCTTGTGCCTGAACTAAATTGAAATTAGTAAATAGCTATGTATGAATGAGTGAATGTGTGCGTGTTTGTTTGCTTGATTGGTTGAGTTCAACTGTCAATCAATTTAAGTTTGTTTTGTGGCAGGTTAGGGAATCGCGTTCATATTTGCATTATTTTGTTATTTTTCGCAGAACTTTTCTTTTTTGTACACGAACCAATCGAATACGAATAATTTGGGCGGGAACCCCAACAGGTTCTACCTCTCGAGTTAAGAATGGACCGGAAAGTAATGGCTACAAAGGTGTTCTCCACAGAACCAACATTTTCATAACTGAAGCCACTGCATAAAATTCAGTTTAGAGTCATATCATGGACTCATGCATGTTTTTTATGAGTGAAATAGTATCTTTACTATATGCCTGTGTTTGTGTGTGTGTGTGTTTAAGTGCGTGTGTTTCAAGTTTTTTATAAAGGGATTTTTATTAAAAGCTTTCATAATTCATGGTGTATTCCATTTTTAAAACCTTATATCGATAATTTCTTTATTCGAAATTATGTAGAACATTTGTAAAATCTTTTAAATGTAAAAAGGAACATCGACATTAATAACATGGATATCTACTAACATAAACAGGGTATAATTACAATATAGATATTTTTGTCTACATACTTTTGAGTTTATCTTTTCTAAGTACAACAATATTAGAACATCAAAATAACAAGCCAAATTACAGATTCTGGAAGCGCTACACTTTAGAGGCAAACATCATAAACTCAATAGAATTAATTTTGAATCCAGTGCTAATGAACTTAAATGTTTTTAGCAACTGCTGCTATTTATATAACCAAAATGTAAAAAATAAATTCTACACGATACACTACAAAAACACTCATTCTTATGAAGAAGTAATGTACATACAAAGGTTACATCGCTTTTGCAATATACACACTCCTGATGATGGCTCAAGACTGAGCAGAAAGTACTAGGGAAACAATTAAATATGGAAGGTTTATTAAACAATTCCCGTCAGATATCATAAAATCGATACGGCAATTAGAATGGATGAACACACAAATATGTATAAAAGATGACTATATTGTTCATTCAAATATGTATCAATAAAGAAATGCTACCCAAACACACACACACACATACGCACATCCTAGTTGTTGAACAGTAGAAATAAGAAATATTGTCTCTGAACCTGTCAGGGAACGGTAAAACCATAATACTATGATACTTACACTCATCAATTAGCACTTTTTTTATCTTACACCTTTTCCATATAATACTTATTCAAGCAACAATATCTGAATTGTTTTATCTGTTGTGACAGATTCGTGTATTATGTCTTTTTTGTGTGGTATATATATTGTATATATTTGATTTAAAATTTCTTTTATATGTAAATGACATTATCTAGACATTCCTACCGTTGTGTTCAGTGTTAGTATATAATGGATAGCTTTCAGTTTAGCTTTCGCAGTGAAGAACGAATACAGATATGGAAACAACATTTCGAGAATTTACTCCGAAACCCTCCGAAAGTTACACATGAACCAATCACGAGAACTATTAGACATCAAACTAGGACAGTTTACGCAAGAAGAACTAAACTCAGTACTAAGAACAATTAAAAATAGAAACGCAGCAGGGCTTGATGAAAACCTTCAGAAGTATGGAAGACCAGGGAATCCGACGACATACTGCTCCGACACTTTAACGCCGCATATAATCAAAACACAATAGACAGATGGACAAAGGGATGCATCTTTCCCTTCTCTAAGAAGGGCGACCTCGAATAAGTCAAGAACTACCGAGGTATAACCCTTACATCCATAGTGGCCAATCCGTTGAATTCTTGAAGGCGTGCGTGCAAAAAACATACAGGCAACAATATTATCTATTGACTTCTCCAAGGCCTTTGACTCCTTACACAGAAGAAAGATGAAGCAAATACTATTTGCCTACGGCCTACCCAAAGAAACCGCCGCAGCCATAATGATGCTATATAGAAACACAAAAGGAAAAGAACGCTCCCCGGATGGAGACAGACTTCTTCAAACTTGTAGCTGGTGTACTGCAAGGACATACTTTATCCCCATACCTCTTTACCATCTGTCTAGACTACGTGCTTAGAACGTCTATTGATAAAATGAAAGACAACAGCTTCAAGCAGACAAAAGAAGGAAGCAGAAAATACCCCGCACAAACACATACGGACGCAGACTATGCCAATGACATAGCGCTTCTGGCAAATACACCCGCCAAAGCCGAAAGCCCGTTACCTAGTCAGGAACGAGCAGCTGCAGGGATAGGCCTCCATGTCAACGCAGATAAGACGGAATACATGTGCTTTAATCAAAGAGGCGACATCTCCAGACTAAACGGTAATTATCTGAAACTAGTCGACAAGTTCACCTACCTAGGAAACAGGGTCTTATCAACCGAGACAGACATCAACACATGACTTGCAAACGCATGGACTGCTATCGATAAGCTATCGTTCATATTGAAGTCAGACATGACCGATAAAATGAAACGCATTTTTCCAAGCAGCGGCCGTGTCAATACTACCGTAGGGATGCACTACATGGATGCTAACTAAACGTATGGAGAAAAGGCTTGACGCCAACTACACAAGAATGCTGCAAGCAATATTAAACAAATCCTGGAGATAGCACCCGATAAAGCAGCAGCTGTACGGTCACTTACCACCAATCACGAAAACTATCAAAGTTAGACGAACCAGGCATGCAGGGCACTGCTGAAGAAGTAGGGACGAACTCATAAGTGACGTATTCCGGTGGACCCCTTAACATGGACGAGCAAAGGCAGGACAACCAACTATAACCTACGTACAACAGCTCTGTTCCGATACAGGATGTCGCCTTGAAGACCCAGCAGAAGCGATGGACGATAGAGAAGGATGGCGTGAGAGGGTCAGGGAGATCTACACTGAAGGCGCGACATGACGGTGATGATGATGATATCACGGATATGTTAATACTAATATTGGTCCTTGGCATGTGACGACTCGACTACATATCTTCCCAGATACTATAGAGTCTATTAGATTATAATCACCTCCCATGCAACGTTCTTTTCAAATGTAGACATCATTTCCTGACCATACCTTGCATATATACATGTATATGCTAGTGTGTGTGTGTGTGTCTGTGTGTGTGTGTGTGAAATGCTGTTTTAAAATGCTGATATCATTTACTGTTCATATCTTGCATATATATGTGTATATAGGGGGGGGGCTGTTTGTATAAAAATGTGTGCAACTTTTATCATATTTACCCAACCCCTCCGCTCGGGCAGGATATGACACAAGGTTAATTTTTAAACGGAGTTTAACTGAGTTTTCCTTCTCCTAGACTAGTTGCCTCACCATGTCTGAAGAACCCAGTCTGCCTTACTATTTACCCATAACTGGAGGGAGAATAATTGGATTCATACCTTTCCCAAGGATATTAGTGCAATGTGAAAATGTAATCAGTCTCGTCAAGGATTTGAACTCGTGTTGTCGTGTCCATTTCCATTCAGCAAAAAACTACACATCTTTGCATGGTTTTCATAAGCGTTGCAATGCTGGTTTTTTTAAACGAAAATTGCTAAGACAAAGAGTAAATGAATAAATGACGAGCTCACAAAAGAAAATCAGACACGTATTTCAAAAAATGCCCTTCACTTTATTTTTTTGATTCAACCTCTTTCCAGGCCAGTTTCAAGAACAAGAAGACGTGAAGTGGTATTTTTTGAATCTCTGATGGAAAGATCCTATGATTCTATAAATCATAACCCGCCCCACCACTACTACCACCACCAATGAGGAGTAGTTTCGCTAGCTTCGAAATTTATGATCGTTATTTGTCATCTACCAGTCACTAAATGAATGACTTGCTGATCCTTTTAAAAATCCTCAACACTCGAGTAACCGTTTCTTACACTTAAAGCAAAAGTTCCCTTGGTCAGTCTTTTGTTGTTGGGCATAGGTTCACCGTAGTTTGAAAAGCTGCTTCATTTCATTTAAACAATTGACTTAAGATATTCAAGCTTGATAATCTTTTTTAAAAAGTCCTGTCTAATTTACAAATGACCGATAATTCTGAAGGATCTGTGAACACATTAAACGTCTTTTTTGATCATTTGAATCTTCAATATAAATTAGATAACTATGAAATGACAATTAGAATCAGTCAGACTTTCCTTCATAAGTAAATATATATACTGAAGGATTTAAAAGTAACTCACTTTTGGGTGTTCTGCACAAGAATGCTACGAACTATACTGAACAAATCCTAGTAGCATCACCCCACGAAACAGCTGCTGTACGGCTATTTACCTCTCATCTCTAAAACGAACAAGACATGCAGGAAACTGGAGATACGTAAGAGGACGAACACACAAGTGACGTTCTTCAATGGACCCCTTCACATGGCTGACTAACAAGAACTTATTTACTTATGAACCCACGATGTAGTTTGGAAGAACTGCCGGGAGCGATGAATGATAGGGACGGATGGAGAAACAGAGTCAGCTAAATCTGTCCTTGCATCGTGACTTGATGATGATGATGGTGATTGAAGAAAACCTCCGATTAACACCAGTTACTTTTCAATTACTTTGCCCAGTCGACTGGGGCTATAAAATACACCAACTGCATCACTACAGAGGGGTATGACCACCCCTCAAAGAGTGTCCTATACATGACACTAAACAATCTGATAGCGAGGCTACCGCCTTTGAGATTTGGGGAATGCGGAGTACCCCCTCATTGACATTACTGCAAGTCCGGAGTGGGAGTATCTGATAGAGACCTATCTATGGATCAAATGAAACAATGTATGCCTACAAATGATTGGTGATAAATTGTGACTGTTATATAGCAAGTCTTGAAAAGTTTTTACTGTGTGCAAAAATGAGCTAAGCTCTTTTTAAGAATGTTATCCACAAAATATATATACAAATCACACACACACACACACACACACACATATATATATATATATATATATAGGTATAAACAGAATCTGGCATTAAATAACCTACAAAGTTGATATGTTATGAAATTAAACAAGACCTGTATATGGTAAACCAAAAGTAGGTATAGTTGGTGACCATAGTCTAGGGCGACCCGAAGGCTCCATTTTCAATAGATACAACACAGAGGTGTAGGGAAAGGCGCGACTTCTTTCCCTGGATTGTTCCACTTTACCTTTGATACTTGCCATATAATGCTGAGTGTTAAGCAAGGAAGTATCAAGTACCATTTTTGAGTCTTTGGTATGACTCGACCTGGGATTGAACCACGGTCTCTTAGCCTATTGGCGAGCACTCTAGCCATTAGACCAATGGGCCCGTCCGTAGTTTAGTCTCTTATGTATTTTATTTTTAATACATATTGAGAATAATAGTAAATAATTTGAGTCAAGAACAAAAAATTGGATCTAAAGTAGAAGATTAAAAATACTAAACGTGTGTGCAACAACGTGGCAAGTAGCATTTGACACCCCAACACCAATATGGTTGACAATTTTTTAAAAATGTGATCTCTATACCAACTTTTGGCCCAACGCACACACACACACACACACACACATATATATATATATATATATATTGGTTGGAGGAATCATCTGATTTCCATCGTTAAAAATGCGTCAATTTTTGTGTAAAATAAAGGCTCGAGAAGCAATGACATTTTATCTGTATTTTAGAATTTATTGACCAATCGGAGATTTAACGATCGTTTTAGAATTTCTTTGAGATATTTTCAGACGACAAAATTAGACTTGGTGCGAAAATTTTGAAGGACCAACACCCAAATTAATTTAAGAAATCTTTTACTGTCTAGATTGTTTAAAATACATTTTAACTAATTAGAATGATAGATGAATCATCAACTTTTTTAATCTAATTTCGAACCTACCCAAATCTTATAAATAAGCCAAGAAATGCAAATTTCTTTACTAAGTATGGAATTGTTCTGTACCTACTAAACTTTTGGTTTATTGCTTTCGTGAGAAAAGATACATTCTTTTCCTTTCAGAAAATCATCTAATTTCAGCTTAATTATCTTAAACTTGACGAGTATGTTTTTGTTTTCTTAGATTTTTAATAATGCTATTACAGCCTTCGTTTGTTGATGAAAAAAATTCAGTTGCAACTGTATAAATGCTAACGCATATATATTTTTCTCTCAACATAGCAACTCACTAACACATAGACTTTTTACACACAAAAACTCTTCATTTATATTTAAATAAACAACAACAGCTACATTTCATGCAAAAATCTTCACTTTCTGTCTTAAAATATTTACGTTCTGACTAACATTAACGTTTCTTACAAAAAAACTTGGTAACTTCTATTTTTCAGCAAAGTGTTAACTCAGTTTAAAGAAATATAAATTTATTAATTTGTAGATCAATGTTTTATTCAATCAGTTACACCTTTGTCCCTACTACACTCACCCACCCATCCCATATATATATATATATATATATAATAAAACCTAAAAATAATTATTGTATATATTATTTGATTTAACAGAAGAAATTGTGTTTGAAGTTTATTTTCCCCTGATTATTTTGATTATTATTGTAACAACATAGAAAGATAAACACTTTGGTTGCTTCATAGATATTCATTATTTACGTAACTTGCATATACTGTAATCCATTTATGTGTGTGTGTGTGTGTGTGTGTGTGTGTGTGTGTGTGTGTGTGCATATATATGAATATATATAAAGAGAGAGATTTATATACATATTTACAAAATAACATACATACATTTATGTGCACATATATTCGAACAAATGAGTGTGATTGTGTATGTGTGTGTATCTGATAACCTCTCAGTAAACAGTCTTGTGTTGAAACACACAGAGAGAGAGAGAGAGAGAGAGAGAGAGAGAGAGAGAGAAAGAGAGAGAGAGTACCCGAGGCAGAAACGCTAAGTAACGTTTGATGTCCACCGAAAAATCTTCCTACTGAATCGTCTTTGATGTCTACAAATAGTAAAAATATTTTATCAGATTTAAAGATCATTCACTAACAGGACTGGATCAGAATATATTAATATCATCTACTTTCTTCGAAGGAGACTTTCAAGGCCTGTATTTATATTTTTTCCTTTTCTTTGCAGCCAAACAAGGCCTGCCTGCCTGGGCGAAACATTTTTCTCAGATAAAGAAGAAACAGATTTACAAGTGTGAAAACATGATTATATTTGTATTCAAGATTCGTAAACAAAATTCACTTAAAATTCCTTTATGTAAATATAGTTTGTAATAATGCCTGACACTGGGGTCATAATCTGATGAGGACTTTGTTGGTCACACTGCTGTTGTTGTATCAGGGTTGGCACTAGTATGAATTTAATAGGGTCAATCAATAAATAAGGTGAATTTTGCCGAAGGGGTTGGCATTAGAGGTAGTGTTTACAGTTGTACCCTTTCTAGTTAAATAAACAGTAATGGGTTGTTTCATGTCCCTGAACACAATCAACATGACTTTCTTTATTGACCTCTGTGCCCAAAACTTCTTAGAGAGTCAGTGTGTTTCTACGTCATGGACTGTTTAAGTGACTAAGGTTCGTTGTGGTAAACCCATTTATTCTATTTACCAACCCCTCTACTCGCGCAGGATATGACACAAGGTCAATTTTTAGCGGAGTTTAACAGGTTTGAATTCAGAGTTTTCCTTCTCCGTCTAGTTACTTCATCAAGGCAGAAGAACCCAGTCTGTCCTACTATTTACCCATAGCTGGAGGGAGAATAATTGGATTCATACCTTTCCCAAGGGTATTAGTTCTATGTGAAATGCTATCATTCTCGTCCAGGATTTGAACTCGAGTCGCCGTGTCCATTTCCTACGACGATAACCATTACACCACGGGCACCGATTTATAAGTATTTCTAAAACCCAAACGTACTTCTCCGTACACATCACACATTCTTCCTTAAATATGCACTCCTCAGCCACCAAAAATTTGATGATAAACATCTGTTCAAGCAAAGAGCACTCTGATTTAGCCTTAAATTAAAATAGCCTCAAAATAGATATTTTTGCAAAATCAAGATCATTTTTGCTATAAACCAGATCCAAACAATACAGAAAAAATTTCTGAGACATAAAATTTATTTTGCTTTTTAAAAAAGAAATCCCCTTCTATTTCAAAAATTCCTTGTATTATTTTATTCCTTTAAGAGTTTTTCACACTAGTGTTAGCTGATGGTTTTACGCCGGAGTTTTTGTGACAACAAGTCTCCTCAAGTCTCCAAGACTCTTCTCTGTATTATGGCCAATCTTGATAATGCTGTAGTTTGGATGGTATCCACTTGTCCTATGATTTCCAAGACCTCCAGTGAAAAATGACCAATTTAATTTCTTCATAATATAATCTTAGAAATCTTAAGACGTCAAAGAAGACGACAACTTTTCTTTATTTCTTCAAGCAACTTTAATCTGAATTAAAAATCATTAGTAAATTTTTTTTAAATATATAAAAATCTCGAAAATTATGGTATCCCACATTGGGAAGTTTTAATCATAGATTAACTGAATCTTTGTTTAATTACAAATATTTCATCTTAGGCAGAAGGGTTCAGCGGCTTTCAAAATTCATGGTAAAATTTTTAAATGAATAAGATGTAGGTAAATTGCATCTGAGGAAATCTTTTTATGAACCCAAAGAAAAAACATTGTTTTCAAAACTACACTAGTTTTAAACACGGTATAAAAATTCTTTTTTGAGCTTTTTAGGAACAAAATTAAAATTTTCAGATAACTTTTTCAGGATGTTCACATGGTAAATTTAATTCTTTTTTATATGTAGTCTTCTTTTTTTTTTTTTTTTTATCTTTCCAGAAATGTAAGAATTAGCAATTGAAATCTTTTTTATTCAAATGAACTAACTTTGAAAGCCGCCTGTTAAGGGATAAAAATATTTTCTCAAAATTCTTTTGAAATCAAAGAATCTATTCATTACTAACTTAACATATTAATGAATAAAATGCCAAAAATTTCATTAAAATTTCAACATGTCCACAATTAATTTTGAAATCATTTAAAAATAAAAAACATCGGACATTTTATTTTTGTTAAAAATAATTTAAAAACGACCCAAAATTTATTTAAATCGCTTATCGCAATACAAAAACATCGGGAAGGAAAATATATACATTGGTTGTACAAAATATACAATAGAGTGGGGATATCTCTTGGAATGTCTTAGTGTGGTCTTGTAATCTCAGCAAGAGGTCACTCACAGCAGGGCCAATATGGCCTTGTGGCACATCTAAGCAAAAAGCTTAGTAAATTACTACTCACAGCAGGGCCAGATCAAAGTATCGATATTTCAGACAGTCACCCAAGCCAATCAAAAGCTGAAGTCGCCGACAGGGTGGTATGTCATGTGTTTGTGATCTTCAGAAGAAAAAAGAATGAATGTAAAAAACAAACTGAATTTTAAAAAAATATATTAGATTTGATTTTTGGAACACCATCACATAATGAACGCTTCTTCAACATTTTTACCATCAAAATGCCGTCACTATAAATACCACTCGGAGCCCGAGGACCTACCTTCCTCCCGGCCCGCCACTGCTTCAGTTCTTTTTCTAATTCTTTGGGGATTGCTCCAAGTGCTCAAATTATAATTGGTATCACCATAACCTCTATTGGAGGTGCCCGTGGTGTAATGGTTATCGTTGCAGGATATGGACACGGCGATCCAAGTTCAAATCCTGGACGAGACTGATTGCATTTCACATTGCACTAATACCCTTGGGAAAGGTATGAATCCAATTATTCTCCCTCCAGCTATGGGTAAATAGTAAGGCAGACTAGGTTCTTCAGCCTTGGTGAGGCAACTAGTCTAGGAGAAGGAAAACTCTGAAATCAAACTTGTTAAACTCCGCTTAAAAATTGACCTTGTGTCATATCCTGCCTGAGCGGAGAGGTTGGTAAATATGATCACCATCACCTCTATGTTCCATATTTTTTTAGTTCAGTGGCAAATCTAGATATTTATGTATCTTTTCGCTTTCTTATAATTTTACTCTATGATCTGCCGTGTCGGCCAAGTCCGCAATTCATCAGATTCTCTTTCTTTTTTTTTTCTTTTTTTTTGTTATAGTTGACTATCGCTGGTCGTCTGGCAGAGATTATTATTATTTCATTCCATGCGGGTTTTTCTTTTCGAACCAGATTCAAACGTTTTTGTTATCTTTTTTTCTTTTTTCATGAAAAGCATGGTACGTTTTTCAAAACTAAATTTCATTCCAATATCTTCACTGTAGAATCAAATGCTTTGAGAAAGTACGTAACTCGGTAGACTGTGACTTCGTTGTAAACGAGTTCGAACACCAGTCGCAAAATTACGTTCACTTACGGACAAATACCCTGCGTAAAAGTATTAACTCCCTTATCCCTCAATCCCTCAAGGGTTAAACAGTACCACTACAAGGATGACTTTGGCATTAAATAACCCCGTAAAATTGATAGACCGTTATACAAAGAAACCAAAGTAAATCAAATTGGTTGTATAAAAGTTCTTTTTCATTCATGACAAATATATTCATTTCATCCATATAAATTTGGTGGTCTACATTTTCGTTGCACTTAATAAATTTGTATCCTCCATTGCATTTTTTAAGATATGATTGAGTGGCATTATTGCTGTTGCAAATAGAAGTATATTACACAGATTCCTCAACTCAATGGCAAGATCTAAGTATTTGCCTTTCTTTTCGCTTTCTTTGATTTTCATTCTTTGATTGGCTGGAACAACAGAATTCACTTGACGACGAGTTCTTTCTTTCTGATTGATTCACACTAGATCTGGTCTTTTGGCCGGAATTAGGTGATCTGTTTCTTTCCCACAGTCCAAGAATATTTTGTGCTTCTCATTTTCTGGGACAGCTTCGGGTTTATGTTAGTTTACCATTGGTTAGTAAGGATATATAATATCTTGCACAATTCACAATGGATCATTTTCTTTTGTGATAAGTCCTGTCGGCAGGGGCTGTAGAATACACCAACTGCATCTCTACGAAGGAGTAAGACCACTTCACAACGAGAGTCCAAGATATGACACTGAATAATCTGATGGTGAGGATCAAGTGATGCTGGAGCTTTGGGGAATGCAGAGTACTCCTTTATTGCCATGGCTCTGGCCAAGATTGATAGCGCCTGATAGGGTCTTATCAATGGATCAAACAAAACTGAATGCAAACAAATGACTGAATATAAAATATATTATAAGAAATAGAGCTGTTTAACTATTTGTCTGTGTCAAAACAAATAACCGTCTAATTGAATTGTTTGTTATACATAGAAATAGATACGGTGACCAAAGTTCCCATCCTGGACACGGTTGATAGCATTTCATATTCCATTAATGCCGTTGGGAAAGGTGTGAATCCAACAATTACCTCATTCATTCAGCTATGGGTAAATAGTAGGACGGACTAGGTTCTTCGGCCTTGGTGAGGCAACTAGTCTAGGAGAAGGAAAACTCTGAATTCAAAACCTGTTAAACTCCGCTTAAAAACTGACCTTGTGTCATATCCTGCCCGAGCGGAGTGGTTGGTAAATAGTACCTCATTCATTTTGCGAAATGTCACACACACCTCTTTTCTGTTAACATTTATTCAGCTTTTTGTTTTCGCTTTCCCTTTTTCCTATGTTGACCCGTCTCGGATTCATGCATTTCGACCCGAAAGAGAAAGACAGCACAACGAGGGTTAGCCGGAAACGCACGGGCCGCGGACGATCTCTTACTGCTACATAGCCTCGAATTTGTTATATTTTTTTAAATCAAGCAACACCTTTCATCGTCATGTACAATATAACAACCGTAGATCATACGACTACATTCGGTGGGTTGAATTATTTGCAGACTTTTGTATTATTTTTACGGTTTTCATTATTTTGTCCAATGAGCGGTGCAGAACTGCCAGTGATACCCATTTAACATCTATTCTGCATCGCTCTGCGGTAATTTTTTTTTCGAGTTTTTTTATGAAGCGTAACAGTTATCGTGGTTAGAAATTAAATTAGTGACTCGTGTTCAAATTATGGTCGAGGCTGGTGTCTTTTCTTCGAGCTAATGCCCATGGAAAAGGCATGAATCACTCCGTTCTCTCCGACCCAGATATGAGTAAATAGTAAGGCAGACTAGGTTCTTTAGCACTGGTTAGGCAACCATACTAGGAGAAAGAATATCGGAATTCAAACCATTTTTCTCCGCTTAAAAAATGATTATCTGTCAAATCCTACAAAATGTGGAGTTGTTGGGTAAATACATTCTTCCCTCATCCCAGTCGTCATCTCTACAGAATGGTAAAATCTAACACCAAACGAGTGACCTGTATATGACACTAAATAATTAGATGGTAAGTTTTCAGTCAAGAAGCTCAGAGGAATAAAGTTTAGTTCTATTTGACCCATCAGGTCCTACCACTCCGTGCCAGAGTGGACCTGGGGGTGATCGTAATTAAGGGGTACTCTGCATTCCCCAAAGCTCCAACATTACTGGAACCACGCAATCAGATTATTTTGTATCATATCCTGGACACTTGTTGGGAGAGTCTTACCCCTCTGCAGAGATGCTGCCATTGTCCACTTGGCCACGAGAGGGAAAATAACTGGATTCATACCTTTCCGAAGGGTATTAGCTATATGTGAAATGGGAACAAACCAGTGAAGTGGGATCAAACCTGGATCTGGCTAAGAAAAGGAAACTTTAAGAGAGAAACAGAATCTCTCCTAATAGCAGCACAAAGCAATGCCATAAGAACCAATCATATCAAAGCGAGAATAGATAAGACTCAACAAAATAGCAAATGTTGGTTATGCGGTGATAGAGACGAAACCATCAATCACATAATAAGCAAATGCAGCAAATTAGCACAGAAGGAGTATAAGACTAGACACGACTGGATGGGCAATGTGATTTACAGGGAGATGTGCAAGAAATCTAATTTGACCATACCAACAAATGGTATATGCACAACCTAGCATATGTCCTAGAAAATGACACTCATAAACTCTTTTGGGACTTTGACATACAAACAGATCTCCTAATCTCAGTCAGAAGACCAGAATTAATAATAAACAAAAAAAAAAGGTTAGTGAAATTGTCGACTTTGCTGTCTCGGCAGATTACAGAGTAAAACTGAAAGAATGTTGTAAAGAAGGATAAATACCTCAACCTTGCAAGAGAAATGAAAAAACTGTGGAACATGAAGGTAACAATTACACCAATTGTGATTGGTGCGTTTGGAACAGTAACTAAAGGATTACAAAAGGGACTAGGGGACTTGGAAGTTGGCGGACGAGTGGAAACCATCCAAACTACTGTATTATTGAGAACGGCCAGAAAACTGAGAAGAGATCAGGAGACTTGAGGAGACTTGCTGTCACTCAAACTCCAGTGAAAGACCATCAGTTAACGCTGACGTGAAAAACTCTAAAGGGAAAGTCCTATGGGACTTTAACATACAAACGGATCACCTAATCCCGCATAATAATCATCAAAAGAAAGAGAATCTGCAAAATTGTTGACTTTGCTGTCCCGGTGGGCCACAGAATAAATCTGAAGGAAAGTGAAAAGAAGGATAAGTACCTTGACCTTGTTAGGGAATTGAAAAAACTGTGGAACATGAAAGTAACGATTGTGTCAATTGTGATTGGTGCGTTAGGCACAGTAACTAAAGGATTATAAAAGGGCCTGGAGGACTTGGAATTTGGCGGACGGGTAAAGACTATCCAAACGACAGCATTGCTGAGGACAGCCAGAATACTGAGATGAGTCCTGGAGACTTGAAGAGACTTGCTGTCACTCAAACTCCAGTGAAAAACCCATCAGCTAACACTGATGTGAAAAACTCTAGAGGAGTAATAAGTCTAGACATGACTGGGTGGGCAAGGTGACCCACTGGAAATTGAGCAAGAAATTTGAATTTGACCATCCGAACCAATGACATATGCACAACGGCAGAATCTGTCCTGGAGAATGAGGCGCACAAACTCCTCTGGGATTTAAGATATAAACGGAACACCTAATCTCGGTCAGACAACCAGACCTAGTGATAGTTAACAAAAAAAAGAGAACTTGCTGTTCAGGCTGACCACAGAATAAAATCGAAAGAAAGCGGGGGAAAAAAAGTACTTTGACCTTGCTAGGGAACTGGAAAACTGAGAAACATGAAAGTGACGGTGATACCAGTTGTAATTGGCGCGCTTGGTACAGTCACAAAAAGGATTGGTAAAGGGACTGGAGTACTTGAAAATATGAGGACAAGAAGAGACCATCCAAGCTATATCATTGTTGAGATCGGCTTGAATACTGTGAAGAGACCTGGAGACTTGAGACTTGCTGTTATTTAAACTCCACGGAGAAACCATCAGCTAACGCTGGTGTGAAAAACTCGAAACTGAGTAATAATATTAATAATAATTTCCAGGAATTAGAGATTCAATGGGATAACCAAATCCGGACCAGAAATCCAGGCTTTGTTGGGGTATCCTCGTGGTGTAATGGTTTAAACGCTGGACTGCAGAATCATAGTAAGCGAGTTCGAACTCCAGTGGCGTTATTACGGTCACTTTCGGACTAATACTCTTGGAAAAGGTATGAACCCTCTTATCCTTCCAGCTATGGGTTAAATAGCATCACTGCTGTTCTTCTAGAAGGATGGCTTTGGCATTAAATTACCCACGAAGGTTGATATGCCATTAAATAAAGAAACCAACAAACCAACCAATCAGGCCTTGTATTATTAAACACGAAGAAAAGAACATTTTATATTGCGGTTTTTGACGTCCTCGTTAACCATAGAAGGTTAACGAAAGAAAGCGAAAAGATAGAAAAATTACTGGATGTTATTTGAGAGCTAAAAAATCAGCAGAAGATGACGGTGATACTAATTGTAGTTGGAGCATTTGGATCAGTCCCTAAAAACCTGGAAAAGAGACTGGAGGCACTAGAGATTAGTAGGAGAATCAAAACCATAGAGTTTACAGCACTATTAAAATCAGCTAAAATACTTAGAAGAATCCTGGAGACATGAAGAGGAAAAATGGAAAAAAAAGTGAGGGGGAATGTGTGTGTGTGTGTGTGTGTGTGTGAGAGAGAGAGAGAGAGAGAGAGAGAAAATTACCGAAGATAAATTTATTTAATACAATGGAATAAAGACAGAAAGAAACCAAAAACTTGGTCTGTAATTTGCATTGAAAGGAAACTGACAGTCACCAGGCACTGTTGACTCTTTGACAACACTATCTTAACTTTTGCATATATATACATATATATATATATATATATATATATATATTGATGAAGTGTATACATTATCTATATATATATATATATGTGTGTGTGTGTGTGTGTGTGTGTGTGAGACTCATAAATAAATCATTAAATGTGTAATATTAATCTTTATTTCTTGGTGCTTGTTTCTGATTAAACCATAGAATTTCCTCATGTTTAGCTTGTCACCAAAAAAAAAAGTTAGAATTAGAAAGGACGAAAGATAATGACGAAAAAGAAGATATAAGCAAAGTATGTTTCGAGGGAAATAGGCCAATCTTCTTCATAAAGAAATCATTATTGCAATAGGAATTTACAGAGTCCACCATTCTACTCTATTTCTTGCTTGAATTGGCGCCCAAATCATGCTTCCACTTGTGACGTAATTAGCGCGCGAATTTTTCCTTCCCAGATTCGCTTAATGCAACTGGCAACACCTGTCAATTATTGCTTCGTTTCTGTAATTCGGCTTTCTGGCCAATTAGCCTGCGTTTTCGGCTTCATTTCAGCAATTAGCTTCATTTCCCTTTCTTTCTTTCGTTTTCTTTTTTTTATTTGTTTATTTATTTGCTGTTTTTTTTTGGGGGGGGTTGTTCTTATCCTTTATTTATTTATTTATTTATTTGTTTTTCTTTCTTCTCTTTTCAATGTCTTATTCGTTCCTTTCTGCTTTTTGCTTTTATATTCCTTAATTTCCATTTTTTTCTCTTCATTTCCTTGCTTTCTTCATTATTTTTCTTCAATAACTAGCATAGTACCCGTTAAAAGTTACAATATTATTTACGTATATATCGGAACTTATGCTGTGGATTAGAGTATGGTATCTGTGTGCTCTAACAAGGAAGAAAACATTATTTCCTTCCATAATTGCTTTGATTAAGATTAGAGGGCAGTATCGATTTTTAACCCTCATCGATATTTTCGCGTTGGGACAAGCGGCGGTAGCGTCTTCTAGTCTTCGAAAAGAACGCAAAAAAAAAGATTTGCGCTTGGCCCTGGGGATTCCAATCCTGCATTAATATCTCCATCATTACACCCAAAAGAAGGAACTGGAAAAGTCTCACACCTGCGTAACAGGGATTAGGATTATTATTTTTATTTTTATTTATCTTTTTTTACCTTGTCGTGCCAGCATGAGACCTCTCGTTAAAAAGTCTTTATTCCAGCTCTTCTGAATACGCACGTAGTTTTAGTGTACTGATAAATGATGTTAAATCTTTTATATTTCTAGCATGTAGCAATTTTCATTTTTCGTTCTTAGTGGATGCATTGACTACGTTCATTTGCTTACAAATCTATCTTGTGCAATAAGAATTGTTGAATGTTAACCGATATTTTCAAACAAAACTAAAGGAATACACAGTAAACAAATACGCAGTAAATAAATACATAGTAAAGTTAGGGAATACACAGTAAAGGAATACACAGTAAAGTAAATGAATACACAGTAAAGAAATACACAGTAAATGAAAACGCAGTAAAGGAATACACAGTAAATGAATACGCAGTAAATGAATACACAGTAAAGGAATACATAGTAAATGAATACGCAGTAAAGGAATACACAGTAAAGGAATACACAGTAAATGAATACGCAGTAAATGAATACACAGTAAATGAATACGCAGTAAATGAATACACAGTAAAGGAAAACACAGTAAATGAATACACAGTAAATGAATACACAGTAAAGGAATACACAGTAAATGAATACACAGTAAAGGAATACACAGTAAATGAATACACAGTAAAGGAATACACAGTAAAGAAATACACAGTAAAGGAATACACAGTAAATGAATACACAGTAAAGGAATACACAGTAAAGGAATAAACAGTAAATGAATACACAGTAAAGGAATAAACAGTAAAGGAATACACAGTAAATGAATACACAGTAAAGGAATACACAGTAAATGAATACACAGTAAAGGAATACACAGTAAATGAATACACAGTAAAGGAATACACAGTAAATGAATACACAGTAAATGAATACACAGTAAATGAATACGCAGTAAATGAATACACAGTAAAGGAATACACAGTAAATGAATACACAGTAAAGGAATAAACAGTAAATGAATACACAGTAAAGAAATACACAGTAAAGGAATACACAGTAAAGGAATATACAGTAAATAAATACGCAGTAAAGGAATACACAGTAAATAAGGTAGCCCACCAAAGAAACTTACATCCATATATTAACTGAGAGAGCCAAATGATTTCACTTTCTTCAAAATAAAAGTGAGATTTTTTTAAAAAAACGAAAAAAAAAAACATTTCAAAAATAAAGAATAGAAAAACTGTTAACTGTTTTTAAGAAACATCAAGACTAAAAGCACCACACACACTCACACACACACACACACACACACACACATATATATATATATACATATATATATTTGTGCGTGCGTGCGTGCGTGCGTGCGTGTAATTATGAAAACCTTAATCATTTTTTAAGTAATAAATTTAGGTTATGATTATCGTACCATATTGACGTTAAAAGCTAAATTTTCTAAATAATGTTAATAACACGATTTAACAGAAATTTCCTTCCTAGATAATACGTGTTATTTCTTAATTGCTTTTGTTGTAAATTAACGAAAATGGCATTTTTTCCCCCTTTAAACTTTGTTTCAGTGCCCTGGATTATTAAATAGAAATATCAACCGATTTTTATGGAAAAAAAAAATTAAAAGATAAAAAAATAAAATAAAAAACAGCCAAGTCAGCACATTTTCATTCACATAAAGTTTAAATAAAACAAAATATGGATCAAAATTTATACGTATTAATACAAAAGTCATACGAAAAGGAAGTAAAGTGTTTTATAATTTCTACAAAATCCTTCATTACCCATAGCCCAGTTGGCTGGAGCCTTAAAATATAGCGACTGCATCTCTTTAAAGTGATAAGACGCCCAAAACGAGTGTCCTAGGTATGACACTAAATGCTGGAGCTTTGGGGAATGCTGAGTACCTTTTCATCGCTTCTATGTCCACTCTGGCCCGGAGTGGTAGCCCCTGATAAAGTTCCCCTATTTATGGGTCAAATAGAACTTTTAAACTGAGAGCAAACAAATGACTTAGGGTAAACTGAATTGTTTGAAATAGAAGTGTTTGATAATTTTACTGTGTGTAAACAAATGACTGATGTTTAATTGAGTTGTTAGTGATACATAGTAATACTTGGAACCATTTCGTTGTGTGCAAACGAATGCGTAATGGTGAATAGAATTATCATATTTACCAACCCCTCCGCTCGGGCAGGATATGACACAAGGTCATGCTTTTTATGAAAAAAGAAAAAAGATAAAAAAAACGTTAGAATCTGGTTCGGTTTGGTTTGGTTTGGTTTGTTTGGTTTTATGGCATATCAACCTTTGTAGGTTATTTAATGCTAAATCCATTTTTATGTAAATAATCTGTTCTATTGAAAACAGTTCAGTTTAGCATAAGTACACAGTTTAATTATCAAAAACATTTCCATTTCAAACTATTTAAGCAGTTATATGTAATAATTCAGTTAAGTGTAAATACAGTTTTAATGTCGAAAAACAGTTCTATTTCAAATAATTCAGTTAAGCATAAGCACGCAGTTTACGTTTAAGTACAGTTTAATTGTCAAAAACATTTCTATTTCAAGCTATTCGTTCACTCAATTCATTTTAGCATAAGTATGCTGTTAGTTCTATTTAACCCATAGATAGGGCCCTATCAGGTGCAACCACTCCGGGCCAGAGTGGACCTGGGAGCGATGACAATGAAGGGGTACTCCGCATTCCCCAAAGTTCCAACATTGCTGGAACCTCACCATCAGATTGTTTAGTGTCATATCCAGGACACTCGTTGGGGGAGTCTTACCCCTCTGCAGAGTTGCAGTCAGTGTATTCTACAGCCCCAGCTGACTGGGCAAAATCTAGTTCGAAAAGAAAAACCCACATGGAATGAAATAATAACAATCTCGGCCAGTCGACCAGCGATAGTCAACAATAACAAACAAAAAAAACAAAAAAAAAAGAGAATCTGATGAATTGCGGACTTTGCCGATACGGCAGATCATAGAGTAAAATTATAAAAAAGCGAAAAGATACGTAAATATCTAGATTTGCCACTGAACTAAAAAAAAATATGGAACATAGAGGTGATGGTGATCATATTTACCAACCCCTCCGCTCGGGCAGGATATGACACAAGGTCAATTTTTAAGCGGAGTTTAACAGGTTTGATTTCAGAGTTTTCCTTCTCCTAGACTAGTTGCCTCACCAAGGCTGAAGAACCCAGTGTTCCACACTATTTACCCATAGCTGGAGGGGGAATAATTGAATTCATACCTTTCCCAAAGGTATTAGTGCTATGTGAAATGCAATCAATATCGTCCAGGATTTGAACTCGGATCGCCGTGCCCATTTCCTACGACGATAACCATTACACCACGGGCATAATAATAGAATTATTAGTATTAAATAGCTATACTTGAAACACTTTGTGTTCCTAAATTGAAATATTGGTATGACATTGCAATACTTGGAAACATTTGAATGGGCACAAATGAATGAATCGTGTTAAATAGAATAATTAGTGTTAAATAGCAATACTAGGAACCACTTTACTGAGTGGAAACCAATGATTGATATTGAATAGAATTTGTTAAATGGTTTCAATTATAGATGTTTGGTTTGGTTTCTTTTTTAATGGCATATCAATCTTTGTGGGTTATTTAAAGCCAAAGCCATCCTTCTAAAAGAACAGTAGTGATAGTATCTAACCCATAGCTGGGAGGATAAGGGGGTTCATTCTTTCCCAGGGGTATTTGTCCGAAAGTGAACGTAATAGCGCAACTGGGCGGGAGTCGAACTCGCTTACTACGATTCCGCAGCCCATCGCTTTAACCATTACACCACAGAGACACCCTCTTATTTCTATTTCTGTAGAAACCAATTGCAATACTTATGTACAAGCAAATTAGTTCTAATTCATTCAAAAATGAAATTACAAACGACGTGTGCAAACAAAAGACTGCTGTTAAATTGTGCTCAAGCTAGTTTTAGAATGTTTACAAATAATACATATTTGATATATGCATGACGAGGATTTGGCATTAAATAACCTATAATGGTTGATATGTCAATAAATCAAACTTAACCACACTAAACGAAACCAAACCAAATTTATTATCTATCCAGCACTGAATCAAACCGAAATTGTTCTAAAAAATGAATAGATATGAAAATTTCATTACCTAGAGAAAAATATTGTATATATGTTTGGGGGTCACCTCGGGTGGTGAAATGGTTAACAAAGTAGAACTAGCGATCCTTCACGAGTGAGTTCGAGTCTCATTGGGGACTCCATTCATTCGCCTTCGTATCATATCAAAACGAATCATCATCATCATCATGTCGCGCCGGTAGCACAGATATCCTTGACCCTCTCACGCCACTCCTCCCTATCGTTCATCGCCCTAGGCAGGTCTTCATGACAACATCCCGTATCCTCACATAGCTGCTGAATGTATGTTCGTGCTGGTCGTCCTGCTTTTGAGTTCGTCCCTGCTTCTCCAGCAGTATCATGCATGTCTGGTTCGTCTAACTTGAATAGTTTTCGTGAGAGGAGGCAGGTGGCCGTACAGTTGGTGTCTTGTGGGGTGTTGCCGCCAGGACTTGTTCAAGATTGCACGCAGCATTCTTATGTAATTGCCGTCTAGCTTCTTCTCCAGCCGTTTTGTTAGCGTCTATGTAGTGAAGCCATATAGCAGTATCAATGTGACCGCTGCCTGGAAGAAACTGCATTTCATTTAATCGGTTAAGGTGCTTTCGTCAGACTTTTACTGGTACTGATTTTTTTTTTTTTTGTAAAATAATGCTTAAACTGTGCGTTTTAAATATAAAGACACGCTTACTATAAACCCAAATTGAATATATGACTCTGTCCAAATGTCAGCGAACACGGCAAAACGTTTTTTAATCTTTTCTAAAAGTTTAAAATTGTTAGAGGCCTAACAGTAGTTTAGAAGAAAAAGTAAAAGCCTAAAGCTGCCTAAGCTACAACAGCAACCCCACCAAAAAAAGAGAAAGAAAAAAACAATGAAACTAGTAGCCCTCCCCACCCCCGTCTTGAACAGTAGACCGTCTCCAAACATACCTAAAATTCATTAGTAAATAAACGCTAAAAGGAAGAGGAATGATTTGAACTCACGTGCCAACAGAGGAAAAATGTTTCAATATTGGTCAGTATGTCTTTAAGTCCTATTAATTTAAAATGCTGAATTTTACTAAATGTTATGCTGTATTTTTGTTTGTAAACTAATGCTTAAACTGTGCGTTTTAAATATAAAGACACGCTTACTATAAACCCAAATTGAATATATGACTCTGTCCAAATGTCAGCGAACACGGCAAAACGTTTTTTAATCTTATCTAAAAGTTTAAAATTGTTATAGGCCTAACAGTAGTTTAGAAGAAAAAGTTAAAGCCTAAAACTCCCAAAGGTACCACACAAAAAAAATAAAATTAAAATAAAAAAATAAAAATAAAAATTGTCATTTGTAAAAACTCTATAATTCCTAAAGCCTCCCCGGCTCCCAACGGTAGTATAGAAGAAAAACTAAAAAGCCAAGGAAAATGTCCGAATACCGCAAAAAAAAACAAAAACGAATAGCTTCGTAAATTACTACTTTTTTAATGTTTGGGGTCACCTCGGGTAGTGTAATGGTTAGCAAGGTAAACTAGCAAGCCTTCACGAGTGAGTTCGATTCTTATTGGGTTATTATTCATACGGCCTCGTGCTACATCGAAGCAAAAATCTTAGTAAATTACTATTCTTATAATGTTTGGTCAATGGGATTTATTGGTTAAATGCATTGACAAAGAAAGAGATTATGTTCAAAAGTGAAATTTTGATGTGCAAAATAAATACTTTTTTCATCATGTGGCTACAGATTTACTCATGGTTACTTTGGTCTAACACATAGCTACAGTAGTGATCCACGTGGGAGAATTGAACACACAGTACGAGGTTATGATATGCTTGATGACCTGGCAAAACATGACCTCAAAGACGTTGGTATCATCTTGACAAGTTATACTGAAAGTGTTGTTTTTGATATCTTTCATTATTTCTCTTTTTCTTTCCTTTTCCATACAATTTTTTTGTTTCTTCCTTCCATTTTTTTAATAATTAACGTCTTTTCTTTGTTTTTGTTTTTATCTTTCCTTTTTTTCTTTCTCACGTTCTTTCTTTTTCTTTTTCTTTTTCTTTCCATTTTTTTTTCATTTTCTTTCTTTCAATTTTTTTGTTTTGTTTTAAACCATTTCTTTATTTATTCCAGTGTATTAAATTAATGTATTTTCGTAAATTTTTCTTCTCTCTGTCTGTCTGTCTGTCTGTCTGTCTGTCTCTCTCTCTCTCTCTCTCACACACACACACACACACACGCTCACTTTCTTTCTTTCTTTCTTTCTTTCTTTCTTTCTTTCTTTCTTTCAGTGTTTTAAATCAACGTCTTTTTGCTAATCTCTCTCTCTCTCTCTCTCTCTCTCTCTCTCTCTCTCTCTCTCTCTCTCTCTCTCACACACACACACACACATACATACATACACACATGCACCTCTCTTTCTTTCTTTCTTTCTTTCTTTCAGCGCTTTAGATTAATGACTTTTTGTCAATTTTTTTCCACTCTCTATTTTTTCTTTACCAATTTTCCTTTTTCTTTTTTCTTTCTTTGTTTCTTTCTGACAGAATTTTAGATAAATGCGTTTTCGTTATTTTTTTTTTCGATACATTTCTCTTTTTCTTTCCCTTCTTTCTTTATTTCTTTCATTCTTTCTTTCATTCAGCATTAACAATCAAATTAACGTATTTTTTTTTCATTTCTTTTTTTTTTTTAATTTCTTATTTAATTCCTCATCACTTAATAGCCGACGTGTTTTCTTTTTTAGCTTTTTCTTTCTTTTCCCACATTTTTCTTCTTCTGTTTCTTATTTTCCATCTTAATTTAATTCATTGTCTCAGCTATTTTTTTTTTCACTTGTTCCTTCTGTATCCATTGACTTTTATATATTAATTGTATTATATTAATTATTTTTTCTCGATGATTTCAGCCAACACCCAGCAGTTGAATTCTTTCTTTTTTTTTTTTTTTTTTTGCTCCTCTATTGTTTCTTGTTTGATTCGATTTCGTTTTGTTGTTTAGTTTATTTTATTCATATCTTTTTTTTTCCTGACCTTTTTGCTTTAAGGCATTTTATTGTTTCTTTACTGAATTAAAAATATGTACTTGACTTAATTAGATTTTTCATTACATGCTCTGAGCGAAGTTATTGTAAATATTAGGGTGTATCAAAAGTGTTTTCGTCTTCATTATGCATAATTAGATTCTGTTGCTTGTACTTATTCTATTTTATCAGAACTATTCACCTATTTTCTAATTAACATGTAACCCTTTCTGAAACTTACGTGTAAAGGCTTTTGTTTTTCTGTTCTTTCGAGCTCTTGTCTCATTAGAAAATGGCACCCATATTTCGGTAAATTTGGCTAAACTATGAAAATCCACTGTAGTACCGATATTTGCCACTATCTTTTGTAAACAATACGTTTTCTGTTATTACAACAAGCTTACTTCAAAGAATACAAAAAGAATTTGGTGTTCCTCTAAGCAATCTGTACGGTCAAATTATCTGAACAAATGGCTTCATTGGGTTTTATGGCATATCAATCACTTTAGGTTACTTAATGCCATATCTTGTTTATACATATTCATTAGATACATGATTTGTAAACATATTGTTAATAATATTTTTAAACGATTCTGAAGTCACTTTTTTGCACATAGTTAAATGGTTTAAAGTATTTCTATTTAATACGATTAATTCTAATAATCATTTGTTTGCACACAGTTAAATGGTTTCAGGTATTGCTCAATAACTGTGACAATTTAACTTCAGTCATTTGTTTGCACATATTTTAATGAGTAGGATTTGAAAGGGAATAGTTTGTAGGAGATTTCATTTTTAAATGAGTTAGAACTCATTTGTTTGCACACTAATATTACAATTCTTTCAACATATTTAAATGATTTCACTAATAACTGTCCAACGTATTATTCTATTCGATATCAATCATTTGTTTGCTGACAGAGAATTGGCTACAAATATGTTTAAGGAACTGTTCCAAAACACTGAAATAGATAATGTGATATAATTTCTAAAAACAATGAAGTTATACACAAAAATCTAAAGAAATTTACAATAAGACCAAATTACTTCTATAAACCCTTTCTTTCCTAGATATATTCAAACAAACTGACCCCTTCCCCAACCTGTTTCTCAGCTTGTTCTTTTTTATGATCATGAATCCCTACAAATAAACTCCTAATAAAAGAAAGACAAATAACCAACTAATTATCAAAAGTTTATCATTAATTCCTGAGACCTCCCATTTGAATTTCTTTTCAGACTTATTTTCTTTAACTTGATTCGGCATTAAATAACCAATGAGGTTGATATGCCGTAAAACAAAACACACAAACAAACAAATATGACTATTTAACATTATTTTATCGAACACTATTCATTCATTTACACTGAGTCAAACGGCGCCAAGTATTGTTATGTATCAGTAACGATTCAATTAAAAATCAATTATTTGTTTTCGCCCAGTAGAATGAGGAAACATTTTTCTTTCTAACAATAAAACTCAGCATAAGTAATTCGTTTGCACATAGTTTAATAGTCAAACCGGTCTATTTGACGCATAGATTGGACCCTATCAGGTGTTATAATTCTGGATCAGAGTGGACTAGGTAACTATTGCAATAGAGAAGTACTCTACATTCCCCAAACCTCAGATATATTTTTGTCATATCTAGGTCATTCATTGTGAGGGTGGGATCTTACCCCTCGGCCGAGACGCAGTCAGCGTATTGTACAGCTGCAGCCGGCTGGGCTACCGAACAAATAGGTTGCACATTTTTATATTGGTATACATTTGTGGTCGTCAATAAATAAGGATACCCTTAACAATTTTTCACAGGTTTTGGTTGGATGATCGCTCAGATGTCTACGCCATTCCAACTGAAATCTACATTTGCTCTATCACTGATATTGAGCACAGTTTATTTATATATATCGAAAACCATATTATAAATATGTATATGTGTGTCTACGCCATTCCAACTGAAATCTACATTTGCTCTATCACTGATATTGAGCACTGTTTATTTATATATATAGAAAACGTTGGTGGTAAAATCTATAAAGATATATATATATATATATATATATATGTGTGTGTGTGTGTGTGTGTGTGTGTGTGTGTGTTTGGGCAGCATTTCTTCATTAATGCATATCTCATTAAACAATATACATATCTTTTGGCTAAACATTTTTGGATATGTCCTTTCAAGTTGCTGCGTCGATTTTATGGTATCCGGCGGGAATTGGTTAATGAAACTCCCATAACTAATTGGTACCCTAGTAGTTTCTGATCTTGGACCATCAGCAGGGGTGTGTATATTGCAAAAGCGATGTGACCTTTGTACGTACTCAACTGGGTTTTGCAAAAAAAAGCAACATTATATTTTAATTAGGATGTACTTTAGGAGAATGTATCTCTGAGAATAACGGTATATACGTTGGCTTAACCTCAACTACCCAATCGAGACGACTCACTATATATCTATCAGATACCAATTGAAAAGCACAACATAAAAAACATTCCCATCCAAAAAGTAGAGTTTCGAAAAATTCAAACCAAAAACAACAATATTAGAACAACAAAATAGCAAACAGAAATTAGAGATCCTCGAAGCGCTCCATATCAGAATGAAACAACCTAAACCCAAAATACTCAATTTCGGATCCAGTACCAATGTACTTAAATGTCTTTAGCTATTACCGATACTTATAGAAAAAACTAAAAATGAAATGCTACAACATACCAGTATAAATAATAAAAACTTACAAAGTAGTAATGTACAGGCAAGGGTCATATTGCTTTTGCTATATACACACCCCTGATGATAGCCCAAAATCGGGCAGAAAACACTTGGGTAACAATTATTTATGGGATTTCATTAATCAATTCTTGCCGGGTACCAAAAAAATCAATGCAGCAACTCGAAAGGACATGTACAAATAAGCAAGGATAAAAGATATATATATATAGGTTGGTTTCTTTGTTTAATGGCATATCGACCTTTGTAAGTTGTTTAACGCCAAAACTATCCGTCTAGAAAAAATAGTGGTAATATATATATATATATATATATATATATAATCCTTCGCCGGCAGTAAATTTAATTCGTTTTCATGCCTTTTATTCTTTTTCTTTTTTCTTTTTCGCTTTTTTTTGTTTTTGTTTTCTTTTTTTTTTTCTTTTTTCGCCAATATTCCTCGGTTCGCTTTCAGTTTCTTACAAAAGCAAACAGTTGTAGGATATTCGAACGAGCTGTTCTGATTAGCTGTCAATCCTCGATTGAATGTCCGTCCAGCACGTCCCAGCGATCACCAACTGATATGGTGGTGGCGCGCTTTGCAAACACAACGCCCAGCAGGTCCAAAAAGGGAAAGATCCTGGAGAGTAGCGAAGAGATACGACTCGCAATTGTTTATGGTGACATATTCGTTTAGTTCCGGCCAGTAGAATAAGGACATGCCAAGATGGGTTCCCCGCCTCGGCCATATTGCATGTCCGTTGAGGCCTTTTTCGAAGATCGCATCTCTCCTCTAGATTTTGTTCCGTTCACCAACTTTTGTGAACCGATGACGTTTAAAGCATAAAAACCGTTTTGTTCTGATGGGGAACGGGGGATTGCTAGCTGAACGAATGACTGACCGGACGGCTGGACTGACTGATTGATCAAAATGGTCAGTTCTGATAAGTTTTGCTGGAAGATATATGCTTTACTGTCAGGAGGTAGTGTATTATGGGCGTGTGTGGGTGAATAGACGCATGTCTATTTCACTGTGAGTGTTGGGTTATATCACTTAGTATAAATGAATTGTACATTATATATATATATATATATGTATATATGTATTTATGAATGTATGTATGTATATAAATGTACATATATATATGTATGAGTATATCGACATATATATGTATATGTACATATGTATGTGTACGTATATATATATATATATATATACGTATATACATATATATCTGTACATATATACATATATATATATCAAGGATATGTATTATTCTCGATATGCAATTTGAGTATTACCCACCCACCAAATGGTAAATCCATCATAAATATAAAGCTCACTCAATAATATAATCGTGGATCATAATTGGAAGCCAAGTTTTCCATCTCCAGTGAAGAAATATTTTGGCAGCCGTTCTGAGATAGCGTTGCATACCATCACAGTATTTTGTACAGTGTAATGGCATTTAACCGAGAGCAGAATAATGGGAAAGTGACAAAAATAAGACCGGTAAGGTGAGCGATATTCCAAAAGCATACATCATGTTTTTATTTAGTCAGTGAAAAAATTGTACGTTCACTGAATGATTTTATTTATTTGTAGAAAAGCTAATCAATGAAAAAAAAATTTGAAAACAACTCATATATCTCTAACCTGTTTTTATTTGATTCCTAGTGAGTAGAGTGTTCGCCAATGGTCCGGGAGACCTGGGTTCAATTCCAGGCCACCTCATACTAGCTTAACACTCAGCAATATAAGGTATGTATCAAGGGTAAAGTAGAGTAATCCAGGGAAATGAGTAGCGCCCTCTCCTACATCTCCTACATCTTGGTGTAGTAGCTATTGACAAAGGAGCCTTCTGGTCGCCCTCGACTACGGTCACCTTTACTTTTACTTACTTACTAAAATCATTTGTTTGCAAAAATATTGATTCTCTCTTAAATGTCGCATAAAACGTGTTATTAGTAAACTTTTATTGGTTTTAACGTCATTTCAAACCGTCTAGGGTTATTTTATGCCTAGCGATAAAGCAATTGCATTCACAGTACGTTCCTCTCTATACTTTTGCGTAGTTTTTTTATAATTCTTTTTTTTTTTTTTTTTTTTGCTCGTGGCAATATCAAGTACGAATATTTTTTTATACTGATCTATTTGACTAATAAATAAGACCCTAGCAGGTACGAAGACTTTGTGTCAGAGAGGAACTTGGAGTAACGGCAATGCAGGAGTACTCTGAACTCTGCAGATCTCCAGAAATGGAGCCTAATCATTAGATGCGATTTAGATTTAAGCTTTCCTTACTCTGGTACATAGATCTCAAATTGTTTATATTATCTAGTGCTTCTATCAATTTAACGTTGCTTACTTTCGGTAATCTGCTAGGAATCAACGTTTACTTCTATTGGGTGGCCTTGTATCCATTCCCATAATTTAAAACAAATGAAGTGGAGAGAAGGATGAATAGAAGTAGTGAGAAAGAATAAGTACGTAAAGATTTATTATTCCATAACCAGGTGGAACGATAAAATTGTCGTCCTAAAGAAAACAACATTTTATTTTCAAACTTTTATTGAAAAAATTAATTCAGGTAATTTGATTATGTAGTAGAGCTGACATCTATTCAGTGTAGCAACCTTCAGCCTCAATCACCGCCTCGATACGGATCCGGAACTGGGAGCATGCCTTTTCCACAAGCGCCGGCGGGAGCTCGGCGAATACTCAGCGGATGGCGGTGATCAGGTTGGCTTTGGTGTTATGGGAGGTCATTTTGGTGATGTTCTCGACGTATGACCAAACGAAGTAGTCCAGCGGGTTAAGGTCGGGGGAGGAGGGGGCCAGTGAGAGAAGGGTACAAACTTGTAGCACTCCTTCTGAAGCCAAGCCTGGGTCTCTTTGGACTTTTGGGCCGACGCCGTGTCCTGCTGCCACACCCAGGATCTGCCACCGGCCATCTGATTGCACCAGGGGATCACCACACTCTTCAGCACATCCGTGTACACTTTGGTGTTGACTTTCAAGCCGACTTCGAAGATGTGAGGTGGTATGATGTGGCCCTCACTTGAAACCACGCCAAAGACCATAACCGTAGCCGGAAACTTTGTTTTCATCACCCTGGGCACGTCCCTGTTATTCGTGACCATCCAGATTTGCATTTTGAGGGTGCTGGCAATGATCCTGTTGTCATAACTTGGATCGGTAGAGAGCATGACTTGTACAGCAGCGCATCTCCGATTTCGCTCGTTGAACATTGTGTCACTTTCAGACATAATAGAAGGCTCCCATCGCTCGTGGGATTTGTACACAACTGACCAACTAGTAGATGGTCTGCAACAAAGAAAGAAAAACGGTTTTCATTAAACGGAAATGGAATCATGTCGTCTTTTCTAAGGTGACAATTTTATCGTTCCACCCTGTATATATACAACCAGCATGGTAAATAAACACAAATGAAGTTAAAACTGCCCATACATTCAGACATGTACTAAAAATCGAAATAAACTTATGTACTTACTGAGTCTGGCCGATTATTTAAGAGTACTTAAGTAGAGGAAGATTCTGTAAACTAAAAATAGTTTGTGTGTTAGAAAGATTTCATTTTGGCGGAAGCTGTTCATACGATGCACATCTCAATCTGTTAATTGAGCTTAAACAGAAACTACACTTTCATCAGAGTCTATGTCCTAGAGACCCAGGTTTCAGCGCTGATTATCAATTACCTTATGAATATTTATTTAAAAAGCCGTTAGTAATTTTTATAGTAAGTAAAAGTAAAGTTGACGACCTTATTCGAGTGTGACCCGAAGGCTCCCTTTTCAATAGCTACTTAACCAAGGTGTAAGGGGGCGCTACTCCATTCCAAGGATTGCTCCACTTTACCCTTGATCCTTACCTTATAATGCTGAGTGCTAATCAAGACGGCATCAAGTACCATTTTTGAGTTTTTGGTATAACTTGACCTGGGATCGAACCCAGGTCTCCCAGTCCATTTGCGAACACACTACTCATTTGGCCAATGACTGTGAAAATTACCCTCCTGAACGCGCTTATGACTAAATACTGTTGGGCCTTTCAAGAAAATCTTTCTACCAAACGTTCGACCTCGGTAGGGTTGCCTATCTGCGAGAAAGTTTTGACTGTCTTCGATGTACTTCCTTCGCATTAAGATCATAGCAGAAAGGTTTTGGTGATGGAAGGAAGAAACAGAGATTGACATAAAGACCTACAGAGAAAGAAAGATCCGAGCCGAAATAATAAAGTAAAAATAAAGAGAAACCAATTCTAAAAATAGCTCTATGAACGATGAAGTAAATGTGAAAAGAACGTCAATTTGATAGTTGAATAAGTGTCATCTTGTACCGGAAGACTGCAAAGAACGTTTCATTCAAAAAGGAAGACGTGAGGCAAGGAATTATTATTTAAAAAATATTTTATCTGATAGAGAAGAAATATGTTGAAAGCTATCGCTTATTCCTAGAACAATGTGCAAACACTCCAAGTGAAAGAAGGCGTCATTTCTTTTCTCAAAACGTGCCGGAGCAACTGTGAGTCGATGAGAAGTCCTAACATTTGCTCTATTTTTAGCGACTGACAACAGAAAGTATGCGCAGAATACGTACAACTTCCGGTGGGCTATATCATGACACTACTGTCACACGCCTAGTGAAAATAAGCACTATATGTGCCCGGGGAGATTCTTGGTAATACACACACACACACACACTCACACACATACACACACACACACACACACACACACATATATATATATATATGCATATATATATACATGGGGTATTCATTCAGTCTCCAGACTTTTTTGCACAGGCATTTAAAATTGTCATAGGCTCTTGAAAATTCAGTATCTTATTGCTATACATGTTATGTGATGACCGACCAATTTTTATGATTTCACGTTCAAATCAACAGCTACAGGAGGAATTGGAATACACCCTACTAAAGCCTGATTGTCACAGCTGGTGATTTTCAAAAATGAAATCTGGACGTGAGAATACTTTAGAAGAACGATATGCAATAAAATTCTGTTTTAAACTTGGAAAAAGATGACGCAGAAACGTATGGAATGCTTCAGACTGCTTTTCGACCATCTTGCATGAATCGAGCATCAGTTTTTGAGTGCCATAAGAGATTCAAGGAAGGTAGGGAGTCTGTGAGGGATGATGAGATGTGTGGGAGGAGTAAGGAAGTCAATACACCAGAGTTGATTGGCCAAAGGGTGAGGGCTAGGGTTACTGTGTTGAGGTTTTAAGGGAGTTCAGAAAGAGATTCCGTCGAAAGAGGCCAGCACTCTTCAAATCGGGTCAGTGGTATTTCCAGCAGCACAATGCACCAGTTCACAACTCCATCCTTGTCACAGACTGTTTGACCAAGATGGGCATCAAGACAGTTCGTCACCGTCCCTCTCTGTGACTTTTGCTTATTCCTTAAACTCAGAGGCTGTCGTTATGAGACAATTGAGGAGATGAAAGAGGCTGTGACGAAGGTCATTGACACGCTCACTCGAGAGGACTTCGATGGGGCCTTCCAGAAGTTGTTGGAACGTTACAACAAGTGCATTGCAGCCGGATGAGATTACTTCGAAGGGGATAAGACTTTCTTGTGTGTACAATCAGTAAAAGTGACCCTACGAAAAAAGTCTGGAAACTCATTTAATGATCCTCGTATATATATACCGGACATTGGCATGATGGTTAGAGTGTTCGTAAATGGCACGGGAGACCTAGGTTCAATCCAATGTCAATCATACCAAAGACTCAAAAATGGTACTTGGTGCCTTCTTGCTTAACACTCAGCAATATAAGGTAGGGATCAAGGATAAATGCAGCAATCCAGAGAAAAGAGTAGCACCCTTCCCTACACCTTGGTGTAATAGCTATCAAAAAGGGAACCTTCGGGTCCCCCTCGATTACGGTCACCAACTTTACTTATTATATATATACTAGTTGAATATGATGGTCATTGTCACAGGGGGTTTCTTAACTACTTAAATCTCTCTCTCTCTCTCTCTCTCTCTCTCATCATCATCATCATGTCATGCCACTAGCACGGATATCCCTGACCCTCTCTCGCCACTTTTCCCTCTCGTTCATCGCCTCTGGCAGGTCTTAAGGGCTACATTCCGTATCCTCACATAGCTGCTGAATGTATGTTCGTGCTGGTCGTCCTGCTTTTTCCCGGCTATATGTGGGGGTCCATAAGAGTACATCACTTATGAGCTCGTCCCTGCTTCTCCAGCAGTGTCCTGCATGTCTGATTCGTCTAACTTGGATAGTTTTCGTGATAGGAGGGAGATGGCCGTACAGCTGCGGCTTTTGTGGGGTGCTGCCTCCAGGACTTGTTCAATATTGCTCGCAGCATTCTTGTGTAATAGCCGTCTAGCTTCTTCTCCAGCCGTTTTGTTAGCGTCCATGTAGTGCATCCATACAGCAGTATCGATACGACAGCTGCCTGGAAGAAACTCTCTCATATATATATATATATATATATATATATAGTTAATAGACAAATTTCTTTTGTATTATTCATTATATGATTGTTTACAACTAATTTTGACTATAGGTCACCGTCAAGATAGGTTTTTTTACGAATAAAAGTTTTTTTTTCATTTTTTTTTACTTTAAAACGAATAGTGGTAATTACTATGAAAGGGTACTCCACACTTTCCAAATATTCTGGAGATTCATCTTCAGATTGATTTTAATGTCATACCCAAGATACACTTTTTGGGGGGTGATCTCATCCCCTCTACATGAATGCTGGTCTCAAGAATATTCTCATAGACCATAGATATTTTATTCATAAATAAGCTATTAAAAACTCTGTTGAGGGTATCGAGACGGCTTTGATCTGTGGAAGAAGTAGAAACTGTCACACGCATCCACACACACGTGAGCATACCCTACACATGTCCAGAGAATCATGGGTAAATTGTCATAACTTTAAATTATTAAGTTCGCGCATGCGTTGTGTTTATTTCAGGTTTTGCCAGCTGTACAGTTTACAAGAGACTGTAAAGAAAGCAAAATCATGACACAATTTACTCCACTAGAAATATGGAAACGACATGCTGTACTGCTTGCCATTCACGCTGGAACCTTCAGTACGAATTCAAAGCCAATATGACGACAGTGCAGAGGATTCAAAAAGAGCTGGATGAGTCAATCGGTGATTACGGGGGTACAGCAATCAGAAAACTCACTCTGATCGATACGATAAGAAAATAACTCCCGAATTTGCGGGTGAGATCCTGGCCATGATGGACTATGATCCCAGAAAGTCAGTTTGGTTCATTGCCTGGGACATGGCTAAGTTTCTTATCAGGCAGGTAGTGAATGAAGACTTGCGCTATTTCTCAGACAAGATAAGAAAGAGCTTTGCAGAACAAGAAGAAAGACTATGTTGCAAAGATTTTGGACAAACTCAAATATCCCCTCTAACCGATCATGGTTTTGTTTTTCTCTGATGAGAAAAATTTCAGCCACGATCTGATGATGGACTGACAGAACAACCGTTGGCTTAGTCTGAGTCCAAAAGATGCACCAGATTCCCTGATAACAACATAGTGTTTGGTGTGGTCACTAGTGATAGTGTCGTTATACCTCCATTTACCGACCTCCGTGACCTCAATCGCAACACGAAAGCCAACATCAAGTGCCTAAAAGAGGTAGTGCTGCTCTGGATCGTAAGGATGGTTTCTGGAATATTTTACGACTGGCAACAGGATTCTATGACATATTACACAAGCATGAGAACATAATGTTGGCTTTCAGAAAATTTCTTAGGCCATACCACTCCTAACCTCTGTCCGCCAAGTTCTCTAGACTGTGATCCCATTGATTATAATGTATAAGGTGCAGTTGACCAACGGGAATCCGTACAACAGCAAAAAATAAACTGAAGGAAAGGATATCGAGAGTATAAACCAATTTAAACAAAGAGACCGTCTAAATGGCTCGTTAGAGATTCCGAAATCATTTAAAGTCCGTGGTGGAAGCCAATGGCGATTTCTTTGAATAACTTTACCTTGTTGTATTCCATGATATTTTCATGAAATTTTGGTAGATATTTTTGATAAAGTGAAATACCTGTGATATTTTGGTTTTTGCATAATTTTGGTTTTTGCATAATTTAGACGACAAAAAAAGCTTGACGGCAACTACACAAGAATGCTGCGAGCAATATTGAACAAGTCCTGGAGGCAGCACACTACAAAGCAGCAGCTATATGGACACTTAGTACTCATTACTAAAACTATCAAAGTTAGACGAACCAGACATACGAAACACAGCTGGGGAAGAGCTCATAAGTGATGTACTCCAGTAGAACCCTTCAAATGGACGAGCAAAAGCAGGACGACCAGCTAGAACCTACATACAACAGCTCTGTGTCGATAAAGGATGTAGCCCTAAAGACCTGCCGGTAGTAATCGACTATAGAGAAGGGTGGCGAGAAAGGGTCAGGGATATCCGTGCTGATAGCGTGACATGATGATGATATATATGTGTGTGCGTATGAGTATGTGATTACCCACCCCCTCCGCACGGTAAGATACAAGGTCAATTTTTAGCAGATTTTAATATGTTTGAATTCAGAGTTTTCCTTCTCCTTGACCGGTTGCCATATCAAGGTTAAAGAAGCCAGTCAGTCCTACTATTTACCTTTAGCTGGTGAGAAAGAATAGTTGGCCGTATAAGTAGTAAAGTTGGCGACCATAGTCGAGGGTAACCCGAAGGCTCCCTTTTCGATAGCTACTACACCAAGGTGTAGGGGAGGGCGCTACTCCTTCCCTGGATTGCTCTACTTTACCCTTGATCCGTACCTTATAATGCTGAGTGTTAAGCAAGGAGGCATCAAGTACCATTTTTTGAGTCTTTGGTATGACTCGACCTGGGATTGAACCCAGGTCTCCCGACCTTACCCAAATGTATTAATATTATGTGAATTGCAAATAATCTTGTTCACAATTTGAACTCCGATCACCGTGTCCATTACTTATGACAATAACCATTACACAATGAGCACCTTTAATATATGAGTACAGGCATTTATTAAATTTATTTGATTCATTGAAAATGCGTTCCTGCACTTATTCGTAACATTGAGTTGAAAATGGACATTTTCAAGTCGTCAGAAGTGATGCAATTTCATATTCAGACGGAGAATTATGCATGCACAACTGTGCATGTCGTGCTAAATCAGCGTTTATGTAATAAAATGAGCTTTAAAGAGATTTTGCAAGCATATCGGTCATTCTCAATGTACCATGTGTTGCTAAATATATAGATTGTGATATCACGATAAAATACACCCTGTCTGAAGAGATTAACCAAATCACATAAACTTCAGTAACTCAAATTTGGTTTTCAAAGAATTTTCAAATTTTCAACAACCAATGTGTTATGTGCACACAATGCCCTTGTTAAATTTTGAGATAGTACCAATATGCTTTTTTATTAATTCCTTCAACTTATTCGATGCATTCTATAAAATAAAATGCCATCTGAACTTATTAGGCAGAACCAAATAATCACATTTTACTTCTTTAAAAGGTTATAAAATCGTCAAATATTGACTAATACCGATAATAGAACAAATGATAAAATCATATGATAAGATTTTGAATCCTTTACATTATAATAAAGGGACCCTTCTTCTCAATTTAACATATTACCTATATATCCATTGGTTTTGTTATTTTTTTTTACTGTAGCAGGTACATATATATCCATTGGTTTTGTTATTTTTTTTTTACTCTAGCAGGTACATATATATCCATTGGTTTTGTTATTTTTTTTTTACTCTAGCAGGTACATATATATCCATTGGTTTTGTTATTTTTTTTTTACTCTAGCAGGTACATATATATCCATTGGTTTTGTTAATTTTTTTTTTTTTACTCTAGCAGGTTCAATTTCCGACATTGTTGTTATAATTGCTTTACATTGGTCTTCCTTGTTGTTATATTGCTTGCCACTTTATTATTATTATCATTATTATTATTATTATTATTATTATTATTCATTTTCTCAATTCAGTTAAGATTTATGATCGGATTCAGAGTAGGATTTGATGGTAACCATTCCATTATTTTTTCTCAATTAAACTTTTATGCCTCAAGAATTCATGGCTAAGCTTAAATACAAGAGAAAGTGCACTGTTACACATATATATATATGCACTTGACTTTGAAACTACGACACTGACGATGGTACCGAGCAAAGAAAGTCTTGCTCATAAAATCGCAGTGGTTAGCACTATTCGGTTTAACTTATTCGTTGACTTTGAATGATCCAATAAAAGTAAGGTGGACAATTTCAGCCCATATCAGGACGATATCACCTCTTTGTGGCTTTTTTTTGCCACAGACAGGTTTGAATTGGATAGAATTCATCCTTTAGCTCGTCAATCTGATCCATCAAATGTCACTCGAGATTAATATTTGAAAACTCGATTTTTCATTAATTTCTACGCCCAATTTTGACATTTTAAAATATTTGCTTAAGGGAAAGGAGGTTGCTGGGGAGATTTTTTTACTGATCCCAATTAAATATTTTACACTTTTTGTCCTTCTTAACTCTCTCAACTCCTGGCTTTTGATTGTTCTGAGCGCTGATCAAAAGTGGTTGTTTCGCTATAATTCACAATAGTTTATGATCATTTCAAGGAAGAAAGTACTCAAAGCCTTTTTCTTTGCTTCGAATTCTCAACTTCTCAACTTAGTTATATTTTTAACAGCCCTCTTTATCATTCGATGATCTCTGCAAAGTTCCTTTGATATTTCCAAAGAAGACATTCCTTCAACCCATAACTTTGTTATTTTCTGTTTTCAGCATTTTTTAGACCCTTCCCTTTATCTATATTTCAACATATATTATGGATAAAAAATGATTTTTTTTTAGATTTCAGAGATCTTGAGCTTATATGAGTTTAATTTGCGTACAAATTTCAGTATGTCCATTTTCATAAATTCGTAATATCTCAAAAATTAACAATTTGTCAAATATTATACTAAAAGTTGAAGTGTACGAATTTCAGTTTGATAAATATTGCTTCAGAACTTTTTGAGTTAATGTAACGCTTCGGCATCATTATATCAATGAGGGTAACAAATATAAATGAAGGTGTTACTCTACGAGACCCAAATATGAATCGATGTAATATTTCTTAAACTACAAAGCGATTATGTAATTTTTATTTTTATTTATTTTTTTTTTATTTTTTTATTTTTATACGAAGATTTATTTTAGTCTACAACATTCACATGGACGTTAAAAACCAGAGTGAAAGATTTTAGTCGATACCTAGAAACGATAAAAGTCTCATTTGTGGGAGACGAACAGTCAAAACAACGACTTCTATCCTTTCACCCCGACCAGGCCTGTCACCTCCACAGGCGGAAGACTGCTATATTGACCCTTTCTTCACCCATATTGTGATTCCATATTCGGGCCTTACATCAATGCTTCCTTGACGAGAGGTTCTCAAAAAGGGTCCGCTGTAAGCCCCTCGCTGGCCACTCTCCGAATCTCTTGACTGCCCGACTGACAAGCTGACTAACTGACCGTCTCTCACCGTGAATACCTATGTATATATATTTTCATAACGTATACGCATTCTTCATGTCCTTCCAGCTGTCAATCCACGTGATCTACTTACACCCACGCATCGCTTGTTTTCTGATAATCCTTTTGTTTACACAGTGGGAACATCCTGACCCAGAAATCATTGATTTACGGCTCTGTCAGAGGTCACTATGTAACACGATAATATTAGTTCTTTTTTTTTTTTTTTTTGCACAGCTAAATTCTTTCATTTTTTGGAGGGGGACAAGTAGATCGTTTCCAATATAGATCTTTAACAGTAACAAATAAATTCAACATCTTTCTTTTGTTTGCACTCTGTTAGATATGATCTTTTATTTTTATTTTATTTTTATTTTTTTGAATGGGTTAGAACTAACTTTTTTTTTTTTACAAGTATTGCTATTGTTTCTACACGATTAATCATTCTATTTAATATTAATCATTTGTTTGCACACAGTCAAGTGGTTGCAAATTTTGCAATTAAGCACTATTCATTTATTTGCACACAGTTAAATGGTTCTAAATATTACTATGTAATACCAATAATTCTATCTTGCATACAGTTAAACGGTTTCAAGTATTCCACACAAAGTTTTATTTGCACAGTTAAATGGCACCATGTATAGTTATGTAATACTAATAATTCAATTCAGATACACAGTTAAATGGTCTCAAGTAATACAATTCAATACAAACGATTCTCTACAACATTACTTATTCGTTTGCATACAGTTAAATGGATTCAAGTATTGCTTTGTATCACTTAACAGTTCAATTAAGTATCAGTCATTTGTTTTCACTCAGTTTAAATATTAAACAGTTCTTATTTGACCAGTAGATAGAACCCAATCAGATACTACTACTCCGGGTCAGAGTGGTACTCAACATTACCCAAAACTCTAGGGCTGGAGCCTCATGATCAAATTGCTTAGTGCTATATCCAGGACATTCGTTTGGGGAGTATTACCCCTTTGTAGAGATGCAGCCGACTGGATTCATAAAAAATTATTTGTTTTCGATTAGACCATGTGACAAAAAATAAGAAACAACTGCCCAAAACATGTAACAATAAACGTACAATGAACGTGGTTCCATAAATGCTAGGCATTAAATAACCCAAGAGAGTTTATCATGCCGAAAAAATCAATCAATGAAATGTTTACGTTTCTTTGTTGGCCTCATTACAGACATGTCAGGAAACTTCCTGCTCACAAAAACAATACCCACTCTAAAATTGGTTGTCAGTCATTAAGGTTAGCTAAGATTTGCATAAGGCCCGAAATATAGATCACCCAATGAGAATCGAAATCGGGTGTAGTTGTTCTGGGAAACTAGATTTTTAATCATTCAACTTTAATGAAATTTTCTTTACAACTTTGAGCTCGTGTAAGCTGTTCAACTTAGCCATATATTTAGATTAGTGTTTAACAGCGAGAGTGTGTGTAGGGGTTTACGCGCGCGTGCGTATGCATAGTGCAAAAAGCTGAGGAAGTATCAGCTTTCAGCTTTCATTGAATTTTATTCTAAAAACACGATCTCAGAAAAGTGGGCATCACTTTCGTTCAAAGTAAGTATGGGCAGAATGTGACACAAGGTTAATGTTTAAACGGAATAAAGTTGGTTTGAATTCAAGATATTCCTTTGCCCGGACTGACAACCTAACCGATGCTATAGAACCCAGTCAACACTGCTATTCACACATACCTGGGTAGGGAAAAAAACAGAGCTGGATTGATGCCTTTCCCAAGGGCATTAGCACAAAGTGAAACGTAAACAGCTTCGATCCAGTCACCAATTCTATTTCTTACGGCGATAATCGTAACGCTTAGCACATCTCGTTCAAAGTATTTGAGAGAAAAACCAAATAATCCGACATTTTTTTTTTCTTTTAATGTAGAAACATGGACATGGATGCAGTTTCGACGTTTCCCGCCCATAACAGCCAATTTGGTTCTTTTTTATTCTTAGAAAACGTTAATAATAAATCACTTTTTTAACGATGAATAAAAATCTGTCATTGTGGCCACGTGAAGAGAATGATCGGTGATGATAGTGAGGAATTTCATCCCTCCAGTTAGTGACGGCCAACGAATCCTGTCAAAATATGGCTTCACTGAAATAAGTAGCAGAAATAAAAAATAAAAATAAAAAAAATAAAAAAAAACAGAAAAAGTATTTTCTAAAACAATATCCATTCAAAAAACAAAAAGACTTGCGAAAAGAAGATTTACTAAGAAGGACAAAGTATAGATATGTTCTAAATTTAATCTGGTCTAGCACAGACTGTAAGGCACCAAATGAAGATCGAACTCAGTAACTGTATCTTACAACACGAAAATAAAACATTTAAAGTTACTTAACACTACTGGCGAAAATATGGATTTATCTGGACCTTCCAACGAGTTGGATTTGACATAAGATCATTTTACAATGGAAGGGCATTCACGTATTGAGACTTGTGTGTGGTGGTTATAAATATGCTTGATTGCCTCGGTATTCCCCTTTTGGAGCGCCTTAGGCTCTAAGCAATAAACTTAGTTCCTCTGAGTAGATAATGCCCTGAGAAAAACCTCATAGGCACCGGCGATTCACTTAATATCACCCACTGGGCGCGAATGCCAGATGGGCCCGCCCGAGGGCATGTAAGTATACAAGTGATCGAGGCACATCCATGAGTCTATCGGTAAAATTTTTAAAAGCATTAATCAATATATTCGTCTTTTGGTTGAATTTTAAATTCAGGAAAAATACTTGGGTTTTTTATGCAGAATCATTGACTGATTTTAACGGCATGTCAACCCGCTCAGAGTTATTTTATGCATATAGGTTAGGGAATTGCGTACATGGTACGTTTCTATTTACAGTGGGGAAGACATTATGCTTCAAGATATCGCTAATTTACAGAATATATATTTCTAAACTCGAAAGAAACTGTTTTGTTTGTTTTTTTTAAATAATCATATTTAATAATCTAAGCACAAAATATATGTTTACATCGATGATTCTCTTAAATACCATTCACATGCGTAAAGTTTTTTTGTGCTTTATGGTCCATCAACTGTTATGGGTTGTTTAATGCCAAATCATATTTATAAAAATATAATATAAATATGTTTGATATGTAAGCGAATAGTTTTTAAACGAACCAAAGCTCATTGCTTTGTTCACAGTTGTTGTAAAAAAGTTGGCGACCGTAATCGGGGACGACCAGAAGGCTCCCTTTTCAATAGCTACAACACCGAGGTTTAGTGGAGGGTGCTACTCCTTTTCCAGTATGTAAAGTTGGCGACTGTAATCGAGGGCGACCAGAAGGCTCCCTTTTCAATAGCTACTACACCGACGTGGAGTGGAGGGCGCTACTCCTTTCTCAGTATGTAAAGTTGGTGACTGTAATCGAGGGCGACCAGAAGGCTCCCTTTTCAATACACCGTGTTGTAGTGGAGGGCGCTACTCCTTTCCCTGGATTGCTCTACTTTACCCTTGATACGTACCTTATATTGCTGAGTGTTAAGCAAGGAGGTATCAAGTACCATTTTTAAAGTCTTTGGTATGACGCGACCTGGGATTGAACCTAGGTCTCCCGGACCATTGGCGAACACTCTACTCACTAAGCCAATAAGCCGGTTATGCTTCAATTATTACTTTCCAACACTTATTATTTAATCTAACATTAATCATTTGTCTGCACACAATTGAACGGTTACAAGTATTGCAATCTAACGCTAACAATTCTATTCATTGAATGATTTTAGATATTACTATTTGACACGAATAATTCTATTTGATATTAATCTTTTTGCTTGAACACTGTGAAATGATTTCAAGTAATGGAATCGAACGCTTATAATTCTATTTATTTCAGGTATAGCTATCTCAGCGCAGCTGTCTCAGCCACCGCTTTCATGCACCTTTAGAATAAAAAAAACAGTGCTGTGTACTTGTTTACCACAAAAACAATTCGAAGAATACCATCGAGACAAACATAGAGGTACTAGGGTTTGATATAACCTGACAATTGATCGGATCCAGCCTCTCTGACTGCCCACCAAGCCAAGTAAGGCCCAAAGTGGAGTGTCGTAAGTTACGTGATCACTTCGGTTGCTGAGTCACGGACTGCTCCACCACCAGGATTCTGATCTCAAACATCCCGAGCTGCCACCCACTACCAACCGCGGGCCTCGTTTTGTGTTACCGTTCTTCAGAGGCGAAATTGGCATTTTATACAGCTCCAACCGTCAGGGAAGTCATTTTAATAAAAAGAAATTGTTTCAACAAAACCAAATGAATATGATTAAGAAATTATCCAAATGAAATCACTAAATCCATTTTAAGCTATGTTTATCGTTCAGAGTAAAAACTAAAAGAATTATGATATATTGGTAAAAAGATTTGATAGCCATCAAAGATTGTGACGCAATCAGCTGTGACTATTGTCTTGAACTCTTACCTGACGTAGACGGGTACTTTGGCTAGTTCTGTGCGACCTTCTTTCCGAGTTCTTGAAGGTGCATGTTTTAAAAGACGTATTTTACTGACTCTCTCAACGCTCATGCTTGGTCCCTCAGGCACCGAGCAATCAACTCAATATGACTCTCACCGCTCATGCTTCAAGTAAGTGGCTATTAAATTGACTTCCCACCAAGCCGATGTGTAACACAAGGTCGTTTTATAGTGAGGAGCCACGTACAAATCGAGACTCATGTACGGCTAGACCAAAAAACGCTTGGTCCCTCAGGCGCCGAGCAATCAACTCAAGACTGCAAAACAGGTATAGCTTGCGGTGAAGGTCTGCCTGAGACCAGGCAATTCAGTTTAAAAACACCCACCTAGCGCGAACGCCAGGCAGACACCCAGAAAACAAGAAGCGGGACAAGCCCGTCTCATTCAGACACAATCAAATGTGTTTACTAGACGAGCCAAGGCGGCTGCTCCTCTAAAAATGGAAGCACTTCATTTCTGTCAATCTTTGAACAAGAGAAGAGACCATTAAATTGATTCGCACTAAATCTTTCCATTTCGTTAAAAATTAAAAAAAAATAATTCAAGAGAGAAGGAAAAAATAACAACAATAATAATAATAATCCCTGTCTCACAATTAATTTTTCCAAGCGTGAAATCGCCAGCAAAATATTTTAATTATTTAACTGAATAATTGGACTGTATTGATTTGTTTATTTGTTTATTTTATTTTATTTATTTAGTTTTTATTTTATTTATTTAGTTTTTACTTTCTTATTAGCTCTCGACGGAGAACGGGAAAATTGCAGACACTGTAAAAAAATGCATAAATAAAAGAATTAAGAAAAGAAATTGAAGAAAACTTAATTTCGAAATAATGATCTGTTATAAAATTAATAATTGTTTTCTTATAGTAGTAACTGCATTTTTTTTTTTTTTTCACTGAGTTCTGTTACTTTCGTTCTCGTATTTGTGATAGTGATGACTCAATGCTTCCGAAACAGAATCTGATACAATTTTTTTTTCTTTTTTTAAGCGGGTGAAAAGAAAACGGAAACATTCATTTCCAATTGTGAATTTTTTTTTAAATTATAAATTCACTTATTTATTTGTTTAATAAACGTGAGGAAAATGATGAGGGGGTTGATAATGCTGTTAACGACAATCATCTAAATCAGTGAAAATAACATTCTAACCATAACCGAAAATCTGATCAAGCCGATAAAATAAAATGGGAAATCTTGCAAGCTGCTGTGATGACAGTATTAATATATAGCTGCACCACTTGGACTCTAAGGAAAAGCTTAGAGAGAAAAAAAAAGTAAGTTAAGAACTACACCAGGATGCAGTGAGCTGTTTTGAACAAAACCACGAAGCAGCACCCCACAAAACAGCTACTGTACGGCCACTTTACTCCCATCTTACAAGCCAAACAAGTAAGACGAGTAGCACATGCTAGCTGTTAAAGACGTAAGAACATTATCCTTTGTACTCTTACATATAGCGGACCAGCACAAACTTATATTCATCAGCTCTGTGCAGACACTGTGCGCCGTCTAGAGGACTTGCAAACAACGGTAATCAATACGGACCGATGGCGAGAAAGAGTCAACGGAATTTCAGTTCTCGGCTCCCAATGATGAGAATGTAAAAGAAAATAGCAAAAAGAAAATTTTAAAAAAAGAATAACAAATGATAAATATCAAGTAACTCGTAAATATTTATCTATATCGACTGTCTAAGAAAACGAACGATATCTTTCTCAAACTACCTAGAAACTGAATTATTTACGAAGCCTTTATTAATGTGGTTACACGAAGATGTTCAGGGAGACGCAGTTTGGAAGCACCGTCAGCGTAATAGTAATCTTCTTAGTAAAAAGAATCGGTGACCCTGGTTCGAATACTGGATTAAACTGTCTGAATTTTACTTCACGCTAATGCCCTTGAGAAAGACGTAAATTCTTTTATCCTCACCTCAGCAATGGATAAATCGTCGGGCAACCTTGGTTAGCTTGGGTTAGGCAACCTGTGTAGGAGAAGGATATCTCTGAATTCAAACCAGCTCCACTTCGTGAAGATAAATCAATCAGTAAGACAATGTAATTATTTCACATCTTCACTTTGCAGAAAATAAACTTAATAGGAAATGTTTAATTGAATATGAATTATTATATGTTTAGTTAATATGTATTGTTAAATAATAATGATTATTAACAATTATTAAAATGAATCATTAATATTATCAACATTATTATTAACGTAAACAATTAATATTATGAATTATTATTATGAATTTTGATCTCAATTAAACAAATAACTCTTTCAAAATTTTCTTTTGAAATTTCCATATATTCTGTAAATTTGTTACGTCTGGGAGCAACATGGCTTCTGTAACATATTGACCTTTTATAGACTGGTTTGTGTGGATTTGAAAAACAGGATATGCAGTTGTGTCCTAATATAAACAAGGGGCAACGGAAATGCCACGAGAATTACGTGGGAAGAATGCGTAGGCGTCCGGAAAATATTTAACAAGGGAAGGTTTAAACCTTAGGAGTTTGGGGTCAGGCAGCAGAAAGAGCAGTCGGAAGTCACGCTAGCCCAGAGGCAGCCGGCGACCCCCACACCCGGGTTGAGAAGCTGCTCTGTATCAGTCTCCAGTGAAAGAGGCACAAAGAAACAAGGCAGCCTGGAGATGTACCTGAACTTAGCGATTACCTAGCTGTTCGTGACCGACTCCCTCTCTCAAGCAACCATTTCGACTGTTCGTAAATAAAAAGAGAGGTAATATTTTATGAATTAGTGTTGTTACTTCATCCATCGATATACAACAGCTTCCCACAGATTATTGCATTGAATCTAATCAATAAACACTTTCATAGTAAGCTGTAAAAAATATTTTCATCGAAATACTATTAAAAACAAAACTAGTAATAGCTCTATAGACAATATGTGCCGAAAGAAAATATAGGCATAAAGTATTAAATCATCGTGGTTTGATTCCACTTCAACAAATTGTAGGAAAAAGGTCTGTTGTCATTTAGAGGGAAAATGTTGAAAAAAATGTTGTTTATCAAGAAACAATAAACACTGGATGCAAGTTTGATATGGTTTACAATGGAGCCTCAGAAGGACTCTAGAAACAATGATTCTATAATCACAAAATATCCTTTTATAATCGGCGTTACGCTAATAGTACTACTCTAAAGATACGAAAGACACTGCATTCGAACTCAAATGAAAGATGTTAAAGAAACTGTGAGTGACTAACAAAACCAACACATCATTAAATAAAAGATCCGAATTAATATTAAAATGCTGACATAATTTTTATTTTCAGTTTGCAGTCAGATGTTTTAAATCAGATTATCGCACTTTTAGACCTTCTGTTGAAGAAAGTTCACAATACACCACTTATTCATAGGAAAAACACTTTGCGTTTTACTTAATGTGTTTTTTAGCAGAAAAATCAACGCTGATGTATGAGAATATAATCTGATTCTTTTCCTTTTATTTTATATGCGGAAGGTTATAATACGGGAGGTTCGAAGACGGCCGAGCTGCACACACAGAGGCCGAGATACGAACCTTCATTGATCCTCTTTTTTCTTTCTTCTGTCCGAGTCGAAATCTACCTGGTTCCATAACATCTCGGACGGCCACGCAAAATCCTCGTAGTTACACTTCCTCTAGCTTGCCGCCTACACAATGCATGTGATCAAGCCTCCTGCTACCATGCCACCTACGTAAATTCTTGTGGTCACGTCTTCTCTAGACGTTGCACGAGTACATGCCTCTTTTTAAAATGTCACACACGCAATTTACGCGGTATTTCCGCCGATAACACCAGCAGCCGGTTCATTTTAGGAACCAGGTGCATTTCCTGTTATTTTCATCCTAGCAGAGCCCGACTTTCGCCTCTGGATCGTCAGAAGAAATCTTCTGTTGAATAGCCATTTGGAATGAAGGAATAAAAAAAATATAAACGCCTCTTTATTCTTTCTTGGAGACAAAGCTTCTTTGGTGTGAGGGACAGACGGACAGAGAGAGGGAGGCGAAGACAGACTCCCATTGTGATCCATAACTTCTTCATATCTTGACTATACCACACTGTTATCTTCAAGGCCTTATGCTTTCTCTGCTCGACGAGACATACTCAACAGGAGGCCGCATGTGAACCCTAGGCTCCAGGCCGTTCGTAATACTCAATCTGCTGACTGCTAGACTCTGGTGACGGACCACTATTCACTGCAAGTCTGACCATATCTCCCGTGGGCATCTGCATATATCATTTCACAACGCTCTCACATCTCTGCTCAACTACGTGACTGCTTCGACTTATTTACACAGGTGTGTCCTGTGCAGAGATATCTCTGATTGACGGCTCGGTCAAAGGTCAACATAAGTCAATATCCAACAATCTCTCAAGAACTATTTAATTCTTCCCATCTACCCACCAGCTAGGGATAGTTAGTAGGGCTGCTTTGACTGTTTAACTGTGATAAGGCAACTCATATAAGAAAAAGAAAAATGTTAAATTCAAAGGTGGCACGAGGCTCGTTATACTGCTTCATAAAAACCTGTACAATTGGTCGATAAAGCAATGGGCGAAGAAAATGGTGGATAGTCGATTTCAACTCCCCCCAATGACACCTCATAGGAAAAAAGTGTTTGAAGAAACAAACAAATGTTAGTTTTCGGTCATTTTCATTGCATGCCTCGTGATCTCGATCTCGATGATACGTGAAACTCCGAATCGCGAATAAAGGTATTTTTTCAATTAAAAATATTCATACGTGTGTGTGTGTAAAAAAGACTAAAATTAACTAGATAATTTGAGAGGGGTTCACCATTTAAATAGTGACCTTTGAAAGTTTACTAATTCCCTGATATAGTGGAGATGCTAAATTTTGTAATTGAAATCTTAAGAACAAGCAGAACTGTGTTCATCATGAGGTTTTATTTGTAACAGTCAGACTAAATTTGAGACACTATATGTGTATGTGTGTATGTATGGATGTGTTGATATGTATATATATATATATATATATGTATATATATGGGGATGTATACTTACGAAGATATTCATTTTTGTACTTATGTGTGATTTATATATATATATATATATATAAGAGTATAAAAGTGTACGTTTGTCCAATTGAATAAATCAGACGTGTAAATTCCTGTTCTTGTAACAATCGTAGCCGTGAAACTCTATGTCGTGAGGTTTGTTTTTTTTTTTTTTTTATCCAGTCTAACATTTTTTATTATTCGAACTCTACTCAGGCTATTACGTTACCTTTTGGGCTGATAACCATGGGAAAAGTATGAACCCATTTATCCACCCACAACTAACGGGTTCAATCGGATCATTGCTGTTCTTCTACGAGGATGGCTCGGCATTAAATAACCCATGGAGGTTAACATGTTATTGAACAAATAAACAAATCATTGCTTTACATTTTAGTGTTTTGAGCACGGCAAAGATTTATAAATTTATTTCCATCCTGTTATGGGTATTGATATGAATCAATAACACCAAAAATAACATGACTTCTTCAGATCTAATGGATGAAATAATTCAGAATAGACACGGGAAGGAAGGGTGGGAGGGGGTAGAAGACGGGTGGAGAGTTTCCTCCCCATTTAGCTCACTTCCAATTTCTAGTTTTTATTACCGGTTAGAATTATAGTAAATTAAATTTTTTTAATTTTTAAATTCTAAATACATTTCAACTTAAAACGCCAGATTTAATAATAATTTAGGGAAGAACAATATTTCTTAATAACCTTACATAAGGATATAGTAATACTTAAATTAAGTTTAAAATGTAAAATTAAAATTTTAGATTCAAAATATATATTCGTACCTCACATGGTTTCTTCTCATCTTTTTATTTTATTTTATTTTTTTCATTTCACCTCAAATCTCAAATTAATCCTATGTTTTGGCTGATTATAATTTGTCTATAGTTTAAATTTATTCCTATGTCTACACCTAGCTATTAATTCACATCGCTGATTTAATAATTTTTCAGGGTCTGGGTATATCATTATTTGTATTTTTTCTTCTAGGCACAAATTACATCTACTATCAAAGCATTTTGGAGTATTCGACTTTTTCAATATGGACCATTGAATTTCAGGGGTTAAAACTTTATTTTTCCAACTCCAAAAATGCTTTGATAGGGCTGTTTGGTTTTTCAGATGTTCATGGGAGAAAGAAAATTTAGGATTAGCGTGGTTTAACTCCCCTTTTTGTCGACTAGCTATAATAAATGTTGGTAAATATTTTTTTAATAGAAAAACTTATATAGGAATTTCCTCGACGAAATGGAAGTCTAGATACGCTAATCATAAATTTTCAATGGTCCGTATTGAAAAAGTCGAATACTTCAAAATTCACCTTGTATCACCTCCTGCTTCTGTGGAGGGGTTATATATATATATATATATATGCAGGGCTAAAATCCAAGCCTTTATCTCAGAGTGGTGAAACTGTGGAATAGTACTCCCACCAATGGATATACACCACACACCTTGATTTCACCAGACTATACCAAACATGTTCAACTTAAACTTGTGTTTAGTAAATATACGTTAATATACAAATTAGCACAAGGGTTGATTGGCTTGGTTCGGTTTAGTTTGGTTTTATGGAATATCAACCATGCAAAATCCTCTATATATATTATTTGTGAATGCTTAGCTTGAAGATAACATTTGTAAACGAGCCAGAGCTCATTTGTTTGTTAAATGGTTATACATACGATTTGTAATTAGATGATAAAAAACTTTATTTTAAAATAAATCAGTTTGCACACAGTTAAAGGATTCCAAATATTCGATCACGAATAGTTTTATTTAGTATTAATTATTTGTTTGCACTTATTTAAATGGTTTTAAGCATTTCTATGTAACACTAACTATTCAATTTGGGTACACAGTGAAAGAGTTTCAAGTATTGCTATAAATTACTAACAATTCAGTTAAACCTTAGTCGTTAGTTTACACACACTTAAATGGCCAAAGTATTCTATTTGATTTAACAATTTGATTTAATAGAAGTCATGAGCTTGCACTGAGTTTAAAATGTCAAACAGTTCTATTTGATCCATAGATATGACCCTATCAGGTACTACCACTCTGGGCCAGAGTGGACCTGGGAACAATGGCAGTGAAGGAGTACTCGATATTCCCCAAAGCTCTAGGGCTGGAGCCTCGCCATCAGATAGTTTAGTTTCATATTCAGGACTCTCGTTAGGGGAGTATTACCCCATTGAAGAGATGCAGTCGGTATATTCAACATCCCCAGCCGACTGGGCTCTTAACATAGACGTTGATATAAAATGATAAAACTGTAATAAAAATTAAGTGTAAAATTAATGCTATGTCAGTTTGATACTAAAATCATATTTCATTTTTCTTGCCAGTGGAACCTTCGGGATAAAATATTTTCGGCCATGATACGTAGCAACTGAATAACACTGAAGGGAACAGCTACAACTGTATTACGGGTTATCATCGTTAATTTTCATTTAGCTCTACCGGGTAAGTTTTGGCCTGCTAATCACCTATTCTATGTTTAGAGGATTCAGCTATACGGCAGGTATAGTTCTTACCTAGAATTTTGAGCAAAAATTCTTGTTCACAGCAATTTACAGTTCATATATATATATATATATATATATATATATATATATATATATATATATATATATATATATATAGTTAAGTTTATATTAAATTTAAGTTAAGTTTAATTTAAGTTAATTTTATAATTGGCTCCACTCGTGTTGAGCACTCTTGTAATTGTAGCATTGCAGTGTTTACGAAGGGTTTTAGTTTTCTTTTGACCAACTGACTGCATATCTCTTGATTTTTTTAAGTGGTGTGACGGGGTTGGCCTTTTCTTTATTTTTGTCCAATAATATTTTTTTCTTTTTCCCCCGGGCGTTGATTCGAGATATTTTTATCTCTTGTTCCTGGCGTTTTTTTTTTTTTTTCGTTTTTTCTGGTAACCGTGAATGCTGGTAGATATTAGATTAGTATATATATATATATATACTTATTTTACTGACCCATTAGTCTTGTGGGTAGACCGTTCTCCAATGGCGTGGAAGACCGTGGTTCAATCTCAGGTCGAGTCACACCAAAGGCTCAAAAATTGGTATTAGATACTTCCTTACTTAACATTATAAGATATGTATCAAGGATAAAGTGAGCAATCCAAGGAAAGGAGTAGCACCCTCCCCATACACCTTGGTGTTGTAGCTATTGAAAAGTCAGCCTTCGGGTCACCCTCGACTACAGTTGCCAACTTTTTTTATATATACTTACTAGTGTTTACCAAAGGTCTGGAGAACTCAAATTGCCAGATTGCATCCTCGGTTAAAAAAAAAGAAAAAGAGATTGGCAGAAAATTAGTTTCTTTATTTTACAGTGGAGTGCTTTTAAAATATGTGTGAAATTTCCGGCGAGACACGGAAAACGGATAATTTGACAGTTAAACAGATATGTTCAAGTTCTCCTGCCTTTGGTCAGCACACTGTCCACCGAACCCACCAACTATCTCCTCTCTCTCCCTCTCTCTCTCTGCTTCAATCTTTCCTTCAGTGTATGTGTGTATGTGTGTGTGGCGTTTTCTTGCAATAGAAAGACAGTGGAGATATTGGTGAATGAATGAATCGACAGAATTGACTGTCTCCCTTTAGAAAAAGAACGCCTAGGCATTGACAAGTTGGTTCTTTTTTTTAAGATGCTGCGATTGACAAGACTCGGTGCTACAGGGGCTGGTGCAACGTTGGGTGTTAGGGTCATAAGAATGGAAGGGAATAAAAACCGTAAAAAAAGTCCGTCTTCCTGGTCGTGGATTCATTTTGTCTGAAAAAAAAAGTAGATCAGAAGAAAAAATAGGAAAAGAAATGCAAAAAAAAAAATCATGGTTTTAGAAAAAAGAATAAAGATAGGATCAATAAATGAAAGGCAGTAAGGAAGGGAAGGAAGGACGATTTCACGAAATGAAAAAAAAAAGAATTGTGTAGAGTGTCTAATGCGTAAAAAGGAAGTAAGAAAGAATGAATGAATAAATGAATGAATGAATGAATTGCATTGAGTGACGACTGGAAAGAGTGGAAGGGGAAAAGAATTGTGAAGAGAAAAGAGACAATTAGAAAGAAAAAACCAGAAAGATAAACATCTTTTAAAGAGGAAAATAAAAGAGGAAATGTTTTAAGGAAAGAAACAAGAGAAAGGTACCAAAAGAAATTAAAGAAAATAACACCATTCAAAAAGGGAAATAATACAATAACCGACAAGGCAGACAAAAGAAGAATATAGACATCTTTATTTATGTAAGTTCGAACACACACACACACACACACACATTTTTATATATATATATATATATATATATATATATATATATATATATATATATATATTATTAGATACTTACTTACTGACCTGTTATAGACAAGCGGTAAGAGATCAGAAGAACGAACAAAAATGATAAAAAAGTATAGTATGGGAAAAAAAAGTTGAAAGAATATATATTGTGTCATGTCTTTTTTTTACTTTTGGTCGACGATAGAGTGTTGTCTTCGAGTGCCTGAAAAACTCACCATAATATGAAGTGTATCCGTACTTTTACTGACAGATATTTGTGTCCATTGATAGAAAAATACACGCAATTATAAGAAAATGAGTACGATTCGTACGAATTGCAAAAAGTATATGATGTACCATTAAATGAGAAGAAAAAAGGAAAAGAAGGAAATCTGGAGAATAAAAAAAATGGGTGGAAAGATTGAGGTAGAAAGAATTTGAAAAAAAACGGTGGCAATCGGAAAGAAAGAATGAAAGAAAGAAAGAAAGAAGAGGAAGTAAGGAAAAAGAAAAAAGAATATTGATTGGATCAAGGAAAGAGAGAAAGAAAGAATCAAAGACAAAAAAGAAAGAAATGCAAACAGAATAGAAACAACTGTAAAGAAAGAAAGAAAGAAAGAAAGAAAGAAAGAAAGAAAGAAAGAAGAGAGGAGAAAAAGGAAAACAAAAAAATATCGATGTGATCAAAGAAAGAATCAAAGGAAAAAAAAGAAAAAAGGACAAACAGAATTGAGACAACTGAAAGAAAGAAAGAAAGAAAGAAAGAAAGAAAGAAAGAAAGAAAGAAAGAAAGAAAAGGGATTGAAAAATAAATAAATAAATTATTAGAAGGAAAGATATAAGAAAGAAAGAAACAAAATAATAAGGAAAAGACAGATATACAGGGAGTAGTAAACTCCGTGAAAGAATAAAAAAGGAAAGAAAAAGAAAAAGAAAAAAGTGAAAAAAAAAAAAAACTGAAGAAGAGAATGAAATAGCACAAACTAAAGAATATCTTTTTTTTTTAATCTTAAGATAATTGTCTTTTTAGAAGCAAGTCAAATCTGACCATTAAATTCCAACCCTAAATTCAAGTCTAATCTCAGAGCACAATAAAATACTTGAAACTATATATATATATATATATATATATATATATATATATATATATATATATATATATATATAACTTCGTAGGCACTACAAACTAATAAAATTGCGTCTAAGAACTTAAGTAATTGTAGAATATCAAAATAACAGTCGCACCGATCAACTGTTAAAAACGATACAAACTCTCTAAATATTTCAATGATCTGTTTAAATAATCAGAAACGCTGAACAAAATTGAAGCAATTTAATCTACAGTTCTGATACATATTGAAAAGTGACTCAGTACGTGGCTAGTGTACGAACAGAATGTTATTTCTTTTCTTTCATCTTTTTTATTTGGTGGGGGGGATGTTTGCAGACTTGGTTTTTTTTTTGGTTTTTTTTGGCAGTATCTTACAAAATTCCCCCTGTGAATAGATATGATCATTTACTAATATACAGGGTGTTTAACAAAAAAATTGGTTACCATTTTTTTTTGTGGGGGGAAGTCCATTATTATATTATGATTTTAAATTCTTCACCTGTTCAGCATTCCTCAGATGACTGAAATCTTCACCAGAGAAGAATCCCCATGACGCAGTGACTAACATGCTCGATTGCGACATCGTAGAGAGCGAGTTCGAACTCTTGTCGCGCTATCACGTTCACGTTTGGACAAATACTCTTGCAAAAAGCATTAACCCTCTTACCCCCCACCACCAACTACTGTTCTTCTACGAGGCGTGGTGGGGGCTTTGGCATCAAATAATCCGCGAAGATTGATATACCATTAAACAAAAAAACTAAACTTAACCAACCTTCCGCAGATTGCCTTCGATGTGTCAGTTCTGTTTTTTCTAATAAAGATACTCTTTTAGAAGGGGACACCAAGGAAAGTGCGATGTATCGGGTAAAAGAAGGATTTTATTAGAAATGGTGGTGGTTAATTGTTAACATAGTTGGGATATTCTGGGTTTCTTATCTGACTCTTTTTCTTCTTTTTATCCCATTCACTAATTGTGTTCTTTTGTCTGCATGAAGCTGTGAGAGTATTAAGGACGGAAGGAAAGAGACAAGGATTCCTTTAAATTCAAAGTTTATTTGGGGAAGGTTATGACTATTCTCTGGTGGAATTGTTTTCCTAAACCAGTAGAAATACTCGTGTCTCTAAGTCAAGCCACTGAAATGTATTAGAGTCATTTTCGGTGAGTTATAAGTTTGAAATTCGTCCTTGGTCCAGTCGGTGTGTTCAGCATTAGCTGCTGCTAGCAGGAGAGGCAACCTGTTTCTTCGTTGTGACACAGTAGACGCGTGTTCTTCCCACCACCAATTGAGAGACACAGGTCCGTCTTGTAAAAGTGAGAATAGCTTAATGAGGAAGAATTTCTCCTTGACGTCAGGGATCCCCACTTTGCAAACATGCGACTCTTCTCAGAGACCTCCTAGAAACTGGTACTTTTTTGGTATTTTTTAAAAATCCCCACAGATGAAAGAAAAAGTAAGAAAGAAGTGCTCTGGAAGAACAAGAAAATTCTACAAGCGAACTTCTAAAACCAAACTCTGCCGTTGAAATCTCACCAAAGAAATAAATGCCTAACTAGTCACACTTGTAAAACTCTCTTGGCCATTCTTAAAAGGGACAAGGTAGGAACTCAAAGGAGCTAAAGAAAAAGAAAATTGATAACGAGGCACCGGGTTTTTCACCTGAAAGATGACAGGTTTGGATTGATTGGGTTGGGTTTTATGGCACATCAATCATAGTAGGTTATTTAATGCCAAATCCGGTTTATACATATATACTCATCATCATACTAGTTGCTAGTACGGTTCTTTTCACACACACACACACACACACACACTCCCTCTCTCTCTCTCTCTTTCTCTCTCTCTCTCTCTTTCTCTCTTTCGCGCGCGCGCACCATTCATCCTTATCATCCATCGCTTCGGGCAGGTCTTCCAGACTACATCTTGGGGCCGTACGAAGCAGTTACAGGTAAGTTCTTGTTGGTCGGCCAACACTGGTACGTCTGTGCGAAAGGGTCCATAAAACGACGTCACTTATGATTTCGTCCTTGCTTCTCCAACAGTGTCCCGCATATCTTGTTCGTCGCATTTGGATGGTTTTGGAGATGGGGGGTTGGTGGCCATACAGCTGCTGTTTCGTGGGATATTGCTTCCAGTATTTGTTCAGCATTGCTGGTAGCATTCTTGTGCAGTTACCGTCAAGCTTTTTCTCTGTATTCTTTGCCAGCATCCATGTGAGGCATCAATATAGTACTCAAACATATATATTAAATATATATAAGATTTGTTTGCACATTTTGTTGATAGCATTCATAAACCAGCTTGTGCTCTTTTTTGCACACAGTTAAATGGTTTCAAGTATTGCTATATCACAGTCTCAATTTAATATAAATCGGGGGAGTGTACTCGTGGTGTAATGGTTAAAGCGATGAACTGCGGAATCGTAGTACGCGAGTTCGTACTCCAGTCGCGCTATTACGTTCACTTTCGGGTAAATACCCTTGGGAAAGGTATGTACCCCCTTATCCTCCGAGCTATGGGTTAAATAGTACCACTACCGTTCTTCTAGAAGGATGGCTTTGGCATTAAATAATCAACTAGGGTTGAAATGCCATTAATCAAAGAAACCCAACCAAACCTTAATATCAGTCATTTTTTTGAACACATAGATTGTTCTATTTGACCAATAGATAGGAAGTTATCACGTGCTACCACTCCGGGTCAGAGTAGATCTGGGAACAATGGCAATGAAGGGGTACTCCGCATTCACCAAATCTTTTAGGCAGGAGCCTCGCCATGAGATGGTTTAATGTCATATGTAGGACACTCGTTGAGGGGGCTCTTACCCGTCTGAAGAAATGAAGCCGGTGTATTCTACAGCCTAAGTTGAGTGGGCTGGAAAGATGACAGAGACAGACTCTATTTGTCAAGAAAAAAAAGAAGAGGACATGACAACATTGATTATTGCAGGAATGAAATAATCCAGGAATATACAAAAAGAGTAAATTAATACTGATTACAGAAGCTAGTGACAACAATATCATGAAAAATAATTCCAGAACTAACAGTAAAAATAACAAAACACAAAAAAAGAAAAATGGGAAGAAAAACAACTGTAAGGATACTTCAAGCAACAAATTAAGAAAAGTACTCACCAGATGCCCTGGACATGGTTAAGAAGGGGAAAAACTGAATCTTTTTAATAGCAGCACAAAATAACGACCAATTATATTAAATAAACATTGGGAAATCCCCCAAAATAGCAAGTGTAGGTTTATGCAATAACATTGCAAATTGGCACAAAAAGAGGGCTGTCAAAGCACGACTGGGTGGAAAGGTGATCCATTTGAAATTGTGCGAAGAGTGATCCTAACAATTCCTGAATGTTTGGTTTTTAATCAAATAAAAAATAACGACACGTTTCTGGTATGGTAATGTCCTGAAATGTTTAACATTGACTTTCCTTCACCATAAATTCTTCACTTTTGATTACTTTGTTTTTCAATTTTTCTCCACACACACACACACACACACATATATATATATATATATATATATATATGACATGTCCTTTTCGATTTAAATTTTGATTTATCTCAAAATGGGTTTAATGATGTTCACGATCTTTTACTGGAAAAAGAATTTTCTCATCATTTAATCTCGAGTCTTTTGAAAAGAAATATTCATCGAGGTTTTAAACTTTTTGTTCATTCACACTCATCCACTTACTTCGTTTTCTTTTCTTTTTTCCTTTTTTTCTTTTTTCCTGTCTATCTATCGATCTATCTCGGTCTGTTCATATCTTTCTGTTATTCTATTTTAATATGTACAAATCTATCTCAGTCTGTTTATATCTATCTATCTATCTATCTGTCTGTCTGTCTGTCTATCTATCTATCTATATTTATTGCAATCTATCAATTTTAGTAGTTACATATATGTCTTTTCTGTTTGTTCGTATCTATCTATCTATCAATCTATCTATCAATTACTTTTCCGCATTTTCTTATCTTCACTCTATATATTCCATCATATCTCTACTTCTCGCTTTTATCGCTCGCTCCCTCTCTCACAATCTCTTACCATTCCACGCGTTCTCAACATCTCCTTTTAGATGCAACCTATCATTGTCTCTGTCTCTGTGTCTGTCTGTCTGTCTGTCCCTCTCTCTCGCTCTCTCTCTCTCTCTCTCTCTCTCTCTCTCAAATGAATTTTCTATTCTTTCTTTCGTTTTTGGCCGACTGCATTTCCCGTCTTGCTTCCTTAATATCATCACCACCCCACCTTTCTTCTGTCACTCTTCGCCACCAAGCCACCATCTTTAATAAAAACATCACCACCAGCACCACCCTACAGACTTACGCACCTATCTACTCCAAGTTGTACGAAGACTTCAGACGCCATAGTGTTCCGAGATTATCTACCACGGTTTTTGATCATGGTTGCATCGCTGAGCTCTTGTGAATGAAAGTAACGCCAGAATAGGATTCGGACCAAAAGTAACGGCGAAAAACGAGGTCGATGGAAGGGAAGGGTGGAAGTGGCGACGGTCGAGAGGTGGGAGTGATCCTGACGGCCGAGATGGAAGTTACCGGCGGTAAATAGCTTGATAGAGGGAGAAGGTTAAAGAAAGAAAGACAGAAAGAAAACAGGAGGAGAAGGAAGTGAAGAAAAACTACTGGGTCAAAGAAAGAAAGAGCCGATGAAAAGAAGAAAAAGAATGACGGATGAATAAATGAATGAGAAAGAAAGAAAGAAAGAAAGAAAGAAAGAAAGAAAGAAAACAGTAGGAGAGGGAAGCGAAGAAAATACTGATGTGGGGAAAGAAAGAAAGAAAGAAAGAAAGAAAGAAAAAAAAGAAAGATGGATCAATAAATGAAAAAGAACGAAAGAAAGAAAGAAAAATGGATGAAGAAAGAAAGAACGAAAGAAAGAAAGAAAGAAAAATGGATGAAGAAAGAAAGAAAGAAAGAAAGAAAGAAAGAAAGAAAAAAGAAAGAAAGAAAGACGGATGGATAGGAGAAAGAAAGAAAGAAAGAAAGACGGATGGAAAGAAAGAAAGAAAGAAAGAAAGAAAGAGAAAGGACTAGAAAGAATGAAATAAAAAAGACTTACAATCTACGCTGCTTAAAGTTAGAAATAAAGGGACGAACAAAGAGAGAAAAGAATAACGAATAAGGGTAAAAAAAAGAAAAAAAGAAACAAAGAAGACGAGGGAAAGAAATACAACGAGGAAAGAAAGAAAATAATGGATGAGAGAAAAAAAAGAAAAGAAAACTCAAAAAAGAGGATGCATCTAAAAATAGATAAGAATAAGACAAAAACAAAAAAAGGCACCAATGTTTTTAGCTACACTTAAAATTCTCTGTTTATAGAGAGGAACGTGGATATGTAGCAGAGAGACACGCAATTTTACTACTCACTAGTTGCGTTGTTCTAGCGGGTAGTAGTCGTGGGTGGCGGTTAAAGATATATTTGTTTTTATTTGTTGGTTTTAGCCTTTTTCCCGCCTATTTTCATCATCATGTGCTGGTTATGGTGTCTGGAAATGAAAGCTGGAGGAAAGTAACTGTCGATATGCATGATGGGAAGCGTCAACTTCGCTTTCAAGCAACCACTTGAAAAATATTGAATCCTTCTTTCACCTTTCCTTTTAACTGATTTGCCTTCTTTTCCTTCTTTTTCTTTCTTTCGTTTTGTTTATTTCTTTCTTTTTCTTTTTAAAACTCAATATCAGTCTGTTCATATGTCCCCATTTACCCACGAAACAACGAATAGCAAGTACATGATCTACCACCGGTATGTGAGTTATTTCAAAGAAGGTTGTTTCAATTTTGAATTATGACTGCTAATGAAAAATTTTACTATTAAGATTAATTATTATTAGAATAATCGTTTTGTTGTAAATGTTATTATCTAAACTTATAAAGATAATATCAAATTATTTATAAATCACCAAGAGATTTCATTACACACACACACACATATATATATATATATATATATATATATATAAAGAGGAGGAGAGAGAGATAGAATGAGATAGAGAGATAGAGACAGACGGACAGATGTACGTGGTTTAATAGTTACCGTCGTAAGAAATAGACATGGTGACCCGAGTTCAATTCCAGGTTGTTAGCATTTCACATTACGCTAATGCCCTTGAGAAAGAAATGAAATCAATTATTCTCCTTCTAGCTATGGGTAAATAGCTGGACTCTTTAACTGGCCCTAGCTGGGCTGTCTGGCATTCGTGCCGGATGGGGTATCAAAACCAATGGCAGATTTGAGCACGAAAGACCTCCGGCTTCGGTTGGGCCACCTTCGGGTGGGCGAGCAGCAAAGTTGACAACTTTGTCTCCCCTTGTATAGCACTGGAACTTGCTGTCCAGTTTAAGCTATAATCAGGATTACGTGCCTGGACACAGATTTTGGTCCAAGGCTAGGCTCATCAGGCTCACATTGCACTAAGTGGGTCGATGACCAGCGTAGACCAGCAGGGCTCAAGCCTCAGCTAGTGCCCGACCTCCCCCTCCAAATCCCCACTTTAAACTGACCTTCAGGTCATTGAACTTGTGTCAAGTCCTGTCTGGTGGGAGGCAGAGACAAATAACCTGGACTCTTTAACTCTGGTATGGCAACCGATCTAGTAGATGGAAAACTCTGAATTCAAATCTGTGAAATACCACTTAAAAATTTACTTAGTCTTGCATCATGCTCGTACTGAGGGGTTAATATATATATATATATATATATATATATATATATATATATATATATATATATATGTGTGTGTGTGTGTGTGTGTGTGTGTGTGAGTGTGTGTGTGTGTTAAGCATTTGAACATAGTATTATAATTCGTGAAACGAAAAGTAAATCTTATTTTAAGGAAACCGTTTCTGAACACGATTTTAATCGCTGTAGGAGTGGCTTTATCTTTGATATTCGGCACTGTACCTATTTCTCTTGACTGCAAGCTCATCATTCATCCGTTACATCATTCCTGTTCTAAGATTTTCTTGAAATTATTTCTTCATGTCACGTGTTCTTCAATTCGCTTCATTTTACTTCCTTTTTTTTTTCTTATTCTATTACGTTTCCTTAGTGGGATTTTATTCTCGTATATGCATTTTTTGCGTCTTCGTCGATTTTCTTCACTTTTTTTTTTTTTGCTTTTAAATTCATTCATGCACAATTTTTTACCCATGCATAGCTTATTGTTTTTAGTCCCAGTTCGTTACTTTATTACAATCCTTTTACTCTTTTGAGAGTTTTTCACACCATGGTTTTCTATGGGAGGCTAAGTGACAGCAAGTCTCATAAAGTCTCCAGGACTCTTCTTAGTATTCTGGCCAATCTTAATTATGCTGTAGTTTGGATGGTCTTCACTCTTCCTCTTATTTCCAAGCCCTCCAGTCCCTGTACCAATCCTTTGGTGACTGTACCGAGCATGCCAATTACAAATGGTATCACCGTCACTTTTATTATTATTATTACAATTATTATCATATTACTTCTTGCGAGTTTTTCACACGAGCGTTAGCTGATGGTCTTTCACAAGAGTCTAAGTGACAACAAGTCAAATCTCCAGAACTCTTCTCAGTATTCTGGCTGATCTTATAAATGCGTTAGTTTTGGATGGTCTCTGCTTGTCCTCTGGTTTTTAACCTTTCCATCTCCCTTACTAATCCTTAGGAGACTGTTCCAAGTACATCAACTACAATTGGTATCACTGTCGCCTTCAATTTCAAAAGCGTTTTAGTTCTCTGGTAAGGTGTAAGTACTTGTGGCTCTTTTCATTTTCTTTGATTTTCTTTCTGTGGTCCATAGAAACAGCAAAGTCCACTATTCAGCAGCTTCTCTTTCTTGTTAAATATGACAAGGGCTTGTCTTCTGGCCAGGATTAGGAGATCCGTATGTAGCTCAAAATCCGAGAGTATTTTTTTATACGTCTCATTTTCTGCGACGGATCCTGGGTTGTTCATATACTATTAATTAGTATGCCCAAATTTGAATTTCTTGCACAATTCTAAGTGGATCACCTTCCCACCTTGTCGTGACTAGTCTTGTCCTTTTTTTTTTGTTCTAATTATTATTGCTATTATCATACTCCATTTAGAGACAAACTTTAAAAAATGTGTATATAGGTAAGTTAGTATTCACCACGTCTTGAATACTAACAAGCACACCTGAAGATCGACAACAGGAAACTCTGAGTCCAGAGTTTTTATCTTGTTTTACTATGTTTTTTTTTTTACTTGAAAAATACTATGATATTCCTCCATATATTCATGCATTGAACAATGTAATATATATATATAAGTGGCAAACCCAAAGTGGTTGATGGATGACCTTGGGCCCCAAGCGGCAATTTATGGGGGCAGCCCTTTGCGGGTGAAAAAACTGAAAATGCGATCATTCACTTTTATGTTATGGTGTTTCAAAAAAGAAATCTAATATTTTGTTTTTTCAAATCAGATTTTTTTTCACATCCATTGTTCTTTGTTTGGAAGATCAGAAATACATGACATACCATCCTATCGGTGACCTCAGTTTTTAATTAGTTCGGATGACTGTCTGAGATGTCGGTATTTTGATTTTGCCCTGCCGAGAGTGACATTTTGCTGAGACTACAAAACCACTCCAGGAACATTCCAAGGGACATACCCATTGTATCGTATATTTTCTACAACCAATATATACATATTTCACGGTTATGTTTTTGTACAGCGATCATCGACCAAAATTATTTTTGGATCATTTTTAAATTATTTTAGATGTCCGTAGATGTATTTTTTTTTTCAATGATTTCAAAATGAACTATGAACATGTTGAAATTTTAATGAAATTTTTGGTATTTTATTCATTGAAAAAATAATTTTATAATAAATAGTTTCTTTGATTAAAAAAAAAATTAGGAAAATATCTTTATCACTTAACAGAAGGGTTTCAACGTTTGGTCATTTGAATAATAAAAAGTCCTATCGCTAATTTTCAAATTTCCAAAAAGATCAAAAACAAGAAGACCACATAAAAAAATAATTAAATTTACGATGTGAACTCCCTGAAAAAGTTATTTGAAAATTTTTGTTTTGTTCTTGAAAAAATCAAAAAAACATTTTCATACCGTATTTATTCTAATGGATTTTGTATAACAATCTTTTTTTCTTTGTGTTGATCCAGAAACAAATTTCATCTGATGCGAATTACCTATATTTACCAACACTGGCGAAGAAATGCACGCAAGAACGTCACTAATGAGTTCATCCTTTCTTCTCCAGCAGTGCCCCACATGTCTTGATCGTCTTACTTGGATAGTTTGTGAAATGAGAGGTAGGTGGCCATACAGCTGCTGCGCGTAGTATTCCTGTGTGGTCCCTATCGAGCTTATCCTCCTTGTGTTTCGATTGCATCCAAGTGTTACACCTATTATCTTAAACAAAAAGCAACAGCTGTACAACCCGGAAAAACTTATGTAGTCATCATGGTTTCGAGTCTAATACATAATTATTACAAAGCCAAAGCGTCCAAACAATACCTTACGATATCACCAGGCTTTGTTTTTCTTTTTCTTTTTCTTTGTTTTTGTTTTGTTTTGTTGGGGATTTTTCCCCCCTCAGCAGGCTTTGAAAATGTCATATGAAAATACAATTTCCTCTTGAAATGCTTTTCAGTATCCACAGCTTTCCAGCAACCAAGAGCTAATTCACTTACGCAAGATTTGATTTAACTGACGGATTAATGACGTCTTCAGTGGCGTCAGCATTCTGAAGATAGCAGTGGGTTTAAAATTCACCTTCAAGGTCGGTGCAGAAAATCCCATTAACAATGTGTTGGCTCAATGATGTTAGATTTCAATAGACTGACTAAATAACAAGGTAATAATTCAGCTTTAAAGTCGAGAAGATGTTTTGCATGATTCAAGTTCAAATGTCAGTTCGTAAACAGGTTACTCCTGTTGACAACAGCTTATCAGAATGCAAAATCATTTTACATTGCATGCTGTTCGACCACTTGCGAAGCATCCCAAGTTGATGTTCTGGACTGTCGTTTTCTTTTTCATCTCATCCAATTTAATTCCAATATATATATATATATATATATATATATATATATATATATATATATATATGTGTGTGTGTGTGTGTGTGTGTGTGTTTATGTGTACATTCATATGTACATAGATATGTACATATACATACACATTTATATATATATAAGAATGTTGAGAGCAATATTGAACAAGTCCTGGCGACAACACCCCACGAGACGCCAACTGTACGGCCACTTGCCTCCCATCACGAAAACTATACAGGTTAGACAAGCCAGACACGCGGGACACTGCTGGAGAAGCAAGGACGAGCTCGTAAGTGACGTACTCCTATGGACCTCCACATATGGCCAAGCAAAAGCAGGACGACCCGCCCGAACTTACATACAGCAGCTATGTGAGGACACAGGATGTAACCCTGAAGACCTGCCGGAGGCGATGAATGATAGGGAGAAGTGGCGAGAGATGGTCAAGGATATCCGTGCTGGCGGCACGACATGATGATGATGATAAGGGCGACACGAAGGCTCTCTTTTCAATAGCTATAACACCAAGGTGTAGAGGGCGTTACTCCTTTTCCCGGATTGCTCCACTTTACCCTTGATTCGTAGCTTTTAATGCCGAGTATTAAGCAAGGATGTATCAAGTACCATTTTTTGAGTGTTTGGTATTTCTCGACCTGAGATCGAACCCGGGTCTCCCGGCGAACACTCTATCCACTAGATCAATGGCGTTGCAGAGTACACCAACTGCATCTTTGCAGTAAGACCTCTCCACGAATGAATGTCCTGTTTATGACATTAAACAATTTGATGGTGAGGCTCCAGTAATGCAGGAGCTTTATGGAAGGCGGAGTAGCCCTTCATTGCCATCGCTCCCAGGTCCACACAGGCCCGGAGTGGTTTCATTTAACAGGGTCAAATAGAACTGTTTGAGACTTAAAATGACTTGAGCTAAATTGAACTGTTAGAAATAGAACTGTTTGATCAGTTAACTGTGTTTAAACAAATGACTGACGTTTAATTGAATTGTTAGTGATACATAGCAATAGTTGGAATCATTTAACTCAACTGACTTACGCAAAGTTGAGTTGTTAGAACAAGAAATGTTTGATCCTTTAACTGTATGTATCTATGAAAATGTGTTTACAAATCATATATTTAGTATATATGTAAAAACAGGATTATACATTAAATAAACAATAAACGGTTAATATGCCAGAAAACCAAACCAAACCAAAACAAACCAAACTAAAATCAAACCAAACCAAAATGAGCTTAAATAAACCTATCTCAGAAAGAGAATAAATACATTTCCTGATATTGAAATAATAGAATGTAACAATTATAAATTACCATGACGCCTTGATAATTTCCTAGCCAGGTTTAATCATTTGTAGAAGTAGAAGCCTTTCTTTGTTTTTCTTGTAATTCCATTCATGGTGGATGTGGTCAGTGATGGCTGTCCAATTCCCGGACTTATGGTGACGGAATAATCTGCAGTGGAAATGAAACTAATGGAATTACACAGAAATCAAGAATTACCACCAAATACATATGATTGTCAAAAAGAACTATTTGACCGATAGATGGTACTATAAAAAGAATATTAGAATGACGAATAAAATCTTATAAACTCAGTTTTAAACCAGATAGAATAAAATTATATATATATATATATATATATATATATGTGTGTGTGTGTGTGTGTGTGTGTTTGTGTGTGTGCGATTTTTATACCAATTTCTATAACTATGGCGGTGTGAAAAATAAACAGATGATACAATTGGTAAATTAAAAATTCACACAAACTGATATCTGGGAAAATATTTAATAAAAAAGAAGAGATTAAAAACATCCATAGAACTTGAAAATAATCAAACAGTACCGCAATGTCTAGGCAAAAAAAAAAAAAAAAAAAATACACCGACGAAGTTACCTAAGTTAATACGTCAAAGTTTTCAATTCTCTTAGAAGAGTAAAACCAGAATCCTTAAGATTTGTAGTTTCTGGCTCTTTAAGTATTATATATATATATATATATATATATATATATATATATATATATATATATATACAATACTTTGGTTATACCCCAGCGAATAAATAGGGAACTTACAATAGCCATACATTGAGCACTCTCATAGATTTATATGATTTTCCTTATATATTCTATGTAAAGAATAATCCACACCCACTGTCTTTGGACGCTGACTGGATATTTCAAATATACATATATATATATATATATATATATATATATATATATATATATATATAAGACAGAATAATAAAAATAGCTTCTAAATGAAGAGTGAATGTTGTTTGATAAACAAGTTGGTTCATCAATCAACAATTTTTTTAGGAGATACACTTATAAATGTAATAACAAAAGGAAGCATCCTAAATTTAATTTCATTTTCAGTAGAAGGATAAATGTTTAATCTTCATTATGATTACGACCATGTAAAAAAGCATTCCTGTCTATTTTTAAGACATAGTTAAAGAAAATATAAAAAATGACCCGAGAGAAAGGGGTTCAATACCAAGTCCAGTCATGCCTAAGAGACAAAAAATAGTACTTGATGCCTCTTTTTTTCAACACTCATCATTATAAAGTACGGATCAAGGGATAAGTGGAGCAATTCAGGGAAAGAAGTAGCCCCCTTCATTACGCCTCAGTGTAGTAGCTATTGAAAATGGAGCTTTCGGGTGCCCTCAACTATGGTCACCCAACTTATATATATATATATATATATATACACGAAGCGCCTTTGAAAAGTAACGGGATTGAAGTCTCAAACAATTTTACTTCATTTTCAAACCAAAAACTTTATAGTTTTCGTTTCAGAGTACTCCCTCTCGATTTTAATGCACTTTTCCATTTTTCTCTTCCGAGATGCCCCTCATATCAGTCGTTACGTTCTTCGTGATCACCGCCAAGCCTTCAAATCGCACCCCCTTGTAAATTCCAGACTCCAATTGAATTCAGGAAACTTGTTCTATGAATTAGATATCCTAAACTAAAGAAAAGTAGATACTGATCTCAATTTTCAGCACAACATACTGTTGTGAATAAGTGTACTCTGGGAATTCGAAGGATCATGCAATCATTTCAAACCAATACCTGACCGATCATATTCGCACAGCACGGACAACTTATCAGTCAGATTTCAAAAGACTTACGGCTAAGGTGGGACCTGCAAGACTGCTACTTGCGGTAAATAACGTCTTTAATAGACCGATATTTGTAACATTGTGTTTTTGTCATAAAAATAGAATCATAAGAAGACTAATTTTGAAAGGTAGAAATCTGATTAAAATATCTCTATTTTTTTGTTTTTCCTTTTTTTAACACAACGACACGGAAACTCCCTTTTACCCTGATATATATATATATATATATATATATATATATATATATATATATATATATATATATAGGCTCTCGATCATATGGAAGTCGGACCTATCTGATAAAATGAAACGCAGTTTCTTCCAGGCAGCGGTTGTGTCGATACTGCTATATGGATGCACCACATGGACGCTAACGAAGCGGCTGGAGAGGAAACTAGACGGAAATTACACAAGAATGTTGAGAGCAGTATTAAACAAGTCCTGGCGACAACACCCCACGAGACACCAACTATACGGACACTTGCCCCCCATCACGAAAACTATACAAGTCTGACGAACCAGACACGCGGGACACTGCTGGAGAAGCAAGGACGAGCTCATAAGCGATGTACTCCTGTGGACCCCCACATATGGATGTGCAAAAGTAGGACGACCAGCACGAACTTACATACAGCAACTATGTGAGGACACAGGATGTAACCCTGAAGACCTGCCGGAGGCGATGAATGATAGGGAGGAATGGCGAGAGAGGGTCAGGGATATCCGCGCTGGCGGCGCGACATGATGATGATGATGATGATGATGATGATATATTTAATGCCGTGGAAGTTTGTCTGCGACCTTTAGAGACAACCAACACTGTTACAATATATATATATATATATATATATACTACATGGTAGTGTCTGTGACCCTGGGTTTCATGCTTTACGCATTCGTCACACACACACACACACACACACACACACATATATATATATATATATATATATATATTTATATATATATATACAGACCGAGAGAGAGATAATCAGGCAACGTTTTCACATAAAATAAAGCATTACTTGAGCAAACAGGAGAAAGAAAGAAAGAAAGAAAGAAAGAATTGACTCAGTAACGTGATCAAAGTGAATCATACAAAATTAAGCGAAAAAAAAGAGAGAGCAAGAGAGAGATGAAATAAGAGACAGAGAAAGAGAGAGTGGACAGAGAGAGTGGAGACAAACAGACAGACAGACAGACTGATAGACAGATTAAATGCCGATCCGTACGTATATAATCCCATCATAAATGATGGGAATTATGTAAGTATTATTACGAATGAGATTATCATGCATCATTCATACAAATCAGATCCAGCAGAGAGTAAGTCACATCTTAGTCTTCGCGGCAACACAGCACCTTTCTCAATATTCTCTAAATCAAACTACTACTACTACTACTACTACTACTACTACTAGCACTACTAGCACTACTACTACTACAATTTCAGTATTGTAGTTGCTTTCGTTCCTAGAACAGTTAAAGATCTGTAATTTTTAGTTTCGGTCGTATTGTAAGCAACATAACATTGAATCCAAGATCTGTATTAAAGAATCCTTCATGCTATGAATTCGATCGACCTAATCTAACGTTATCAAACTCCAGAACTTTCCGATATAAATGGTTGTTATAAAGAAGAACTAAGTGAAATTGTTTGAATCAGTAAATTCTGTTATGCCTTCTTAGATAAATTACATTTCAGAAGAAATAGGCTAACGTGGCGGTGATTTCGTATTAGAAGGCCGGCAACATGAAATATACACCAACTTGCTTCAGAAGACGTAGGATTAATGCAGCTAGACTAAATGCATACTGAATCAAGAAATATATATGATTGATTGATTTTAACGTCATGTCAACCAGTATAGGGTTATTTTATGCCACGATGTTAGAGAATCGCGTACATTGTATGTTCTTATTTTCCTTTTTTGTTTTTATTGCTACTGCTACTGCTGCTGCTACTGCTGCTTAGTAATTTTCGGTATCTCTTTGAAGTTGTTACTTCCGCCGCTAAGTTAACGATCGATATCTCTTTGAAGCTGCTGCCGGAGTCCCTTCCTTATCTCTTCAACCACTTGATCAAATCAGCCCTTCTATATTTTTGGTGTGGTTCAGTATCGACTTGAAAGCTTAAAATTGCGTAACCGTTTCTGATTGGTCGAAAAATATTAAGATCCTTTATTTTCTTTTTTTCTTTTTGACTCTCGGGTTCATATCGGAGGTGGGTGCGTGGAGTAGACTGAAATTTTGGTCCTACGTGAGAGTGGCCTGTCGAGATGAACACTTCTGGTTCAGTTATTAAAAGGAGTTACGACAGCATTTTGGCAGATACAGATGGTTGTATCCGGTTAGGAATCTGCCAGTACTTTTTTCAAAATTTTCTTCTTATCATGGCTGTCGGCTGCCACTTTTCCAGGGTTGATGGCGTGTAAACGGATATATTCGGAATATATCTTAGTATCAACACTGTTTTATGAAGGTTATTGGCTTTCTAAATATAGCACAGTGACTGATCTATGAAAGCATTCTTCTGATTGATTGATTGATTGATTTTAACGGCATGTTAAGGGTCATTTCATTCCTAGAATTTAGGGAATCGGGTTCATTGAACGTCTATATTTAGGCTTTTTGAGTTGTTCTTTCTTAAGAGCTTTTTACATACTCTTATATATAAAATATTTTTATCTAATACAAATAATCGGCAAACAGTTGTACGATTTCAAGTATTTCTATCTAATACAAGGAATTATATTGCTTCAAATAGTCATTTCTATTAAATAATACTCGTTTGTTTGCTTATTAGTTTCAAGTAACTATAATAATTCTTTGTAAATAATTTTAACTTCAAGTATGTATTCTTAATACTAATAACTTACATTTATTTTGGTATCAAATATTCCCATCGAATACGAATAATTTTGAACTTATCTATTTGAACAATAGACCGTACAACAATTCCGGCTCCTAGTAAATCTGAGAGTAATGGCAAGGAAGATGTAGTCTCTCTCTCTCTCTATATATATATATATATATATTGTCATCCACAGACAGATTGTTTCGTTGTATCACAACGCTTTAGTTTGGCTAGACACATCGGACGCTTGAAGCTGGGATCGAAACCCGCCCAACTTTACGTCAAACTTAGTATCATACCGCTCAGCTAACAAGCGAACCATGTCAGTTCAGGAATTATAAGCTATTATGTAGTAGCTTTCGTTGGTTTACATTTTTGCCTTATCGGATACCAGAGTGCTTCATTCATTCGAAGAGATTTGCATTATATATATATATTCAGTCTCTCTCTCTCTCTCTCTCTCTATATATATATATATATATATTTATATAAACATATATATATTTCCTGCCCGTGATGTTAAGACTTCGTGGATGCATAACGCCAACTTGGGAAGACGTGGCCCTGGAGGTGACCGTGTCCTTCGTAGGGATCAAACATACCTTCAAGACACATCAGATTTAGTGGTCAAGCATTTACCATGACTAGTTAATTTGGGATCGCTTGTGTGTGATGCGGACCGATGGTCTAGTGGTAGAGTTTCGGCTCTGGTGGTTGGTTCGGTCTCCAGTGGTGGAGATCACAGTATGCACTGCTGATGAGACCTAATAAGTTCGAAACAGCTATCCAGTGTTCCGAATATAACATGGATGTGCTTGCCGGATTTTCTAGTCATGGTAATTCAATTAATATATATATATATACATATATATATATATATATATATACTTTTCTTCAAGGATTGCTTCGGCATTAAAAACCCTACAAAGGTTGATATACGATTAAACAAAAGAAACCCAAAACAAACCATAAAGCACTTACGCACGAACAGTGTAAGACACAATGTCAATTTTAAGCAGAGTTTGATAAATTTGAATGACTGTCTATATTATTATATTATTAGGTATTATGCACATTATTTACATTTTTCGGACTATTGACCTCATCTTTGTCGCCATATTTATCACAACGTTTCGACCGTTGTACGCTCCGGCCTTCTTCAGGTGGTTGGAATGTCGAACTTAACCCTTTATTTCGCTTACCAGGGCAGACTGTTCTAGTTCCACAAGCCATGTTTTATGGATGTCAGTTATCTCCTGTTAATTTCCCTTCTGAAAGTTCTCCACTGCCTTCACCGGGTATTGAACTCACACACTTTGGGTAGTTCACTGGATCTAACCAACGCCTTTATCCACATGGCTCGTGGAACTAGAACAGTCTACCCTGGTAAGCGAAATAAAGAGGTTAAGTTTCACATTCCAACCACCTGAAGAAGGACGGAGCGTACAACGGCCGAAACGTTGTGATAAAAATGGCGACAAAGATAAGGACAATAGGGAGGAATGGCGAGAGAGGGTCAAGGATATTCGTGCTGATGGCGCGACATGATCATGATCATGATGATTTGGAGGGAAAAAAGGGGCTATTTATCATTTCTCAAATTGTGAAGGTTGATTTAATCTAAAAGAAAAAAAAGTTTAGGATTGTAACTGGGTCGAAAAGGGTTTTTCATCGTAACTGGCAAAACGATGGATTTGTAAACTATATGAAAAGACGTTGGAACAGAAAATCAATATAGATTTTTATAAGCCTTCCTGACACATTGATAGAAATCAAACTGAAGTGCTTTTTGTCTAATAAAGGAAGCGCATGACAAATTAAAGTCCCGATGTCTAGACATTAAAATAGAAAGGACGAAAAAAAGAAAAAAAAGCACTTAAAAAAACAACTCACTAATTGTATGTGTCAAATTTTATGAAAAATAAAACGACCGTTTAAGATATTTTAAAGCTATGGATGTCTAAAGTCGATGTTCCTACTTAAAATAACGATTACATTCAGCCGATGTGTATTACATAGTTGGGAAGATTTTTGTTTGTCTGTCCTCCATAGACGGCGAAACAGTCGCGCATCAAACCTATATCAATAAGTGCGAAATGTTTGTATGTCTGTTCTCTATAGATGGCCAGACGATTTGATGGTTTGGTTTGGTTTGGTTTTATGGCGTATCAACAATTGTAGTTTAAATCGCTGATTTAACAACACTAATATCATCCCTCATAGTCCTGGTGATGGTTCATTAGAACCGAAACGCTATAGTGTCGACTTTGCTTCTCAATAAATCTCTCCTTCTACTTGGATAAACTTGCTATCAATTTTTCTCTACTAATTTTCGGATTACAATCCATTATTTACTTCCATATATATAAATATATATATATATATATATACTAACCTTTACATATATATGTGTGTGTGTGTGTGTGTGTGTGTGTGTATACTGTAACTGGAAGAAAAGTTAATTTGTCATTGTAGATTTATTTCTGCGAAGAATATAATCTTTGTCACAAAAGATGACATACCTGTTTAATTTAAGACTGGAAACTGTATATATTTTTAAAAACCCTATCACCACCCATGCGATATATACAGAATAAACGTGGTAGCAGTGCATTTAACAGAGACCCTCGTAGATACTGAGATGTTTTGTGGGGGGGGTGTATGGCCGAGATGATCGAGGGACTTAATACTTGTAAAAGGAGTAAATTGAAAAATAAATAATAGTAATTTACATTATACTAAATTTCCGCATACTATTACATACCCTCAAGATACAAACTCAACACGTGTTCATCTTGGGTTGGGTCAGCTACAGGAGCAACCCTTTTCTGGGTTTTTGATATTTTTAATGTTTTGACATTTCCTTTTCGCCGGAACATTTTAAATATTTTCTTTTAAATATAATGTTTTCACCCTAAAATTATGCGTTTATGTCATCTGAAGAGACGAAGGTTATTTTCTTCATCGAAATAAATTTATTATGACAATTTAACCGTGGTTGAGTTTTCTTCCAGTTGCATTGTGGATGTGAGTTTTATTATCTAAACTGTTGAGGGAATTTATATCAATAGTCATACATCGAGCACTCCCATAGATTTATCTGAAATCCTTCATATATTCTATACATGAATAATCCACACCCATAGTTTTCGGTCATTGACTGGATAGTACTGAATATATATACCAATCTCAACACACGAACTGGATGTGACAAAAGGTCAATTTTTAGTGGATTTTAACATGTTTGAATTTGAAGTTTTCAACAAGAAAATAAGAACTTATTATATTGTTCTATACATTTCAAGTAAGAGCTTGTATCTTAAAAAATTGATCTGATTAGTAAAAAAATGAGTGAGTTTTGAATTCAGTGTAAAAATTTAGAGTTTCAGGGATTTTTCCTTGGCCGATTATCATACCAAGGTCCGAAAGCACAGTCTGCCCTACTATTTACTCTAGGATGGAAGGAGAATATTTGGATGCATACAGGGGCGTACTGAGTCAAAATGCTGTTCGCGGCACGTATTCATAATGTCTCCCCCATAAAATACCCGCCTCCTTGTTCCACCACTGATGGGACCCTAACAGCAACTACCACTCCGGGTCAGACTAGACCTGGGAGTAATGGCGCAGTACGGATACTCTACAATCCTCTAAGCATCAGGACTAGAGCCTCATAGTCAGATGGTTTCGTGTCATATCCAGAACATTTGTTGGTGGTGGGATCAGGGGTGTGCCGAGGCGAAGTGAAAGCCGGCGCCTGTATTCATATTGCCACCTCCATAAAGTACCACCCTGTGCCGGCGACACAACGCTCCACCACATCTAATCCGCAACTGGCAATGATTAACTTGCACAAGTCAAGCGGATTTCTTTTTCTTTTTTTTTTTTTCTTTTTTTTCAAAAGGCTACTTAACAAAAAATGAAGTGAAAGAATTTTACAATCTCATTTCCTTGTATACGTCATACTTCCGTATCAAAAATACTCGGACGCACCTCATTTAATGGCTGGATTGGTTAAGTTTCCAAAAAAGTATCTTCACCTTGTGTTTCTAACGAATTTGAATATGTCAAAAGAAAATTAAGCTTGAAGTAATCATTCTTGTTTTATTGCTGGAAGATTTGATTAAATAAATTACATGTTCAATAAAAAATGACTTTCAAGGCAATCCTTTTGCTCATATGTTGTAAATAAAGATTTCCAATAAAAAATATTTGCAGTATAAGAAAATATTCAATGATATTTTCTTTCGGGTTAAAAAGTAAGGAGTCACAGAGGGAGTGACTCTTTATTAAAGTATTGGACGCTTGATGCTTCTTTCAGCTTCAACATTAACACTGAATATCCTGATTTGAAACAAAATTAGACACGCAGTTCCACTATTATTTGAAACACACACACACACACACAAATATATATATATATATATATATATATATATATATATATATATATATTGCTTTCCTTAATTTTATTTCGTGAATCTTTTGAGATAACGAATGTATTATTATTTAAGAATCTCTCAGAAAGTTAAAATAGTTTTGTTTTTCAAAAGTATGTTCAATATCAAAAAGTTCTGAATAGATTTTTTACTAAATGTGCATTTCTTTACATTATACACGATGTATATTGTATATATATATATATATATATATATATATATATATATATATATATATATATTCGTCTATTGTACTTTACAATAAAAAAACTTCTAAATTCTTATTCATGTCAATTTTTATGTTGCTTATAAATCTATACGGCAACAAAATTCTAAATTCTTTGCTATATAAAGTATAATGTTGTATTTTTATGCTTATTGCACGATGTAGCAGAAGTCCAAATTCTTAATTAAACCAATTTTTATTTTGTATATACATTAGCTTATTACACCATCAAACCATGAAATCTGAAATTCTTCGTTATATCAGTTTTTATATTGTATACTACAACTACTAGCTCTCCATCATATCCGATCACGAGGTCCTGCTGATTTTTTTTTTTTTTTTTTTGCCTCCAGTATTTTGAATTTTCGGACAGATATTGTCAATTGTCCGAATGGATGTTCGTGACCCTCAGGTCTCTTTCGATGGTGTCTTTATGTCTGAATTTTGGTCTACCTGTTTTACGTGACTCTTCCAAAAGGTGAGAGTACAGGATCTGTTTTGGCAGTCTGCAATTCTTAAGTCTTTTTAAAGGACTTGACCATTTTAGGTTGTGAAGGGTGAATATATCGTACATGCCAGGGAGTTTAGATTTCTCCCAGAGGAATTCATCTGGGATATGCTGCCATCACTTGCTATTTAGTATATTTTGCAACTGATGCATCATCTTGTAATTATTTTACAATCCTCCCATAATATCTCAAGAAATTTTTCTATGAAAAAATTCTCAAATATATTTAACAATTCTCTTTCTTTATCTTTCTACTCTCTCTCTCTCTCTATATATATATATATATATTAGATATATATATATATATTTAATTCATGGAATATAGACTGCGACAGTGGATTTCATGGAGTTTTTTGCAAAACAATAATCATCAGGCAGTTAAGAAGATGGAATGAATGAATGTGGTTTTGCAAAAAACTCCATGAAACTCAGGGTCGCAGTCTATATTCCAAGAATTAAATATATTCATATCTAATATATTATTATTATTATATAATAGCTCTATCCTAGACATTGAGCAATCTCCATATTATACTGTACTTGGTTCGACACATACCAACAAAGGGATTTAGTGACAACCAACACTCTTATATATATATATATATATATTGTAGTTCTGTTTGGCACAACAGCGGTACAATTTAGGAGGTTATTTTGAGAAAAAGGATATTATGTCATGTTACAGTGAATTCGGTTTAATAGGATCGCATCTGGACTATGAATATCGGACCTATCAACAAGCGGATTAGACAGAGCTATATATGCTCGGGTTAGCAGAAAAGTTTATTTACTGAAAATTTCATCTGATGGCGTCATATCTACTGTTGATGACTTTTTATCAACGGGATATAATCACTGCAACGCCGATTGAAGAAGTGTGTAGACCACAAGAGGGACTAAGTTAAAAAAAAATAAACATCATTTGGTCCCATTCCATAAGAGTAAAAAAAAGTATTTACAAAACGATTAAGACTTTATGATACAATTTTTCTTGTACGGACATTCGGATTGTGAGCTGGTCAGTAGTGTCTAAAATATGCCCTCTGCGTCTACCCCACTTACAAAACATAAACTGTCCTGTGTATTGTAATAAACTGCGTTCGATGGTGAGGCAGCATTTCTGGAGTTTTAGTGAATGTGAAGTCACTCCCTAGTTGCGATTATTCCCAGATCCAATCTGACCTGAAGTTGTAATACCTAAAAGGATCCTTTCTTTGGATCAAATAGATCTGTTCAAAAATTATTTATATTGGATCGGAATGCATGAAACTATGTCACTGTGAGCAACCGGCATTATTATTAGATATAGAATTATCAATGTTTGTTGGGAATACTGGAAACCATTTAACTGTATGCAAATTATTCTCTCTTTTTTTTTTTTTTTTTTTTTTTTTTTGCTGGCACTCTCTGGTTCTGGTTGTCTGGCTGAGATAAGGTGATCAGTTTGTATCTCTGTTATCATTATTATTAATAATATTAGTTACTTAAAATCATATACTTACGTAAATTATCAACCCCCTATATGTTGCGCTTACAATATACCGACAGCGTTCCTGTAGATGGACTTAGCGCCCACCACCTTAGAAGTATTTTCTGGATCTGACACCAAAATGCAAATGATTAAATAATTCTTTTTGGGCCATAGATGGGAACCTAACATATACTACCTTTTTGGGTCAGAGTGGACCTGAGGGTAATGGCAATAAGAGTACTCTACATTATTCAGAGCTTCATGACTGAAGCCTCATAATCAGAAGCAATTTATCCAGAACATTCGTTGTGGGTGGAGGAGTCTTATCCTTCAGCAGAGACGCAGTCAGTGTATTCCAAAGTCCAAGTCGACTGACCTGTTATTCACATAAAATGAAGCACTTGATAAATAGAGTAACTAATGTTGAATAGAATTATTGGTGTTAAATTTCAATAATTGAAACCATTAAGAAGTGTACAAATAAATTATGAATATTAAATAGAATTTCATGTGCTAGATAGTAAAACTTGAAACCACTTAAATGTGTGCAAACGAATTAGCATTGGTTCATTTAAAGACGTTACCTTAAAGTATACTCTTAGAAAATCATATATATATATTTGTTGGCCTAATCGGTTCTGGCTGCAGAATACACCAACTGCATCTCTGTAGAGGGGTAAGACTTCCCCAACAAACGTCCTGGATATGACACTAAACAATCTGATGGTGAGGTTCCTGTAACACTGGAGCTTTAGGAAATGCAGAGTACCCCTTTATTGGCATCGCCCCCAGGTCCACTTTGGCTCAGAGTGTTAGCACCTAGTAGGTTTCTGTCTATGGGTTGAACAGAACTAAACAGATTACTTATGCTAAACTGAATTATTTGAAATAGAACCGTTTGTATATATATATATATATAGGTTTAGCTTTAAATAACCTACAATGGTTGATATGTCATAAAACCCAACCAACCACTTTTATATTCGTGTGTGTGCATGTGTGTATATATATGTGTGTGTGCGTGTGTGTGTGTGTGTGTGTGAACAGTATTTGGCAGTAAATAAGCCACAATACTAGTTGAGGGGTGTCCTCGTGGTGTATTGGTTAAAGCGATGGACTCCGGAATCGTAGTGAGCGAGTTCGAACTCAAGTCGCACTATTACGTTCACTTTCGGATAAATACCCTTGGGGAAGGTATAAACCCCCTTATCCTCCTAGCTATTTTTTGAATAGTACCACTACTGTTCTTCTAGAATATGGCTTTGACATTAGATAACCTACAAAGGTTGATATGCCATTAAAACAAAAAAAACGAAACTGATACTAGTTGAGAAACGCGAGAAAAATCCTCATTTCTCCTTGTATTCCGATGATTTAGAAATGAAAGAAAACAGCTGGAAATCACTTTGAGCATGAGATAAATGATAAGCCTCATGATGAACACAATACCATTAAAGAACCACTGGAAGTATCACAATTCTCGAGTTCGCTGACCTAATTTGATCTTTAAGCAATGTCTGCGTACTATTCTAAAACAGCTGACGGTCTTTACTAAATAAAAAGCGCGTTTTGCTCATGGACAATCTCACTTGGTGATTTGGAAAATCTTTTTCTGGGCAGGTCAAATCCACAGGTAAGAACCCAATCAAAGATAATCAATGACACTGTCGCCACTTTGCGGCACATTCGAGCTTTTATTTTTAGTAGCTTCCTTGATTGATTGCTGAATCTTGTGTCTTTTTAAGTAAATGGGCAAAAGAAAAACCAAAGCGAAATGTTTGGGCATCCTTTAGATCATACGATGACGCATTTGATTTTTTAAAAATAACTTTTGATGATACTGGCTATACTTAAATTTTAAAATGAGAGATGAATTTTGTAAAAAGCCTGAAAGTATGTTCATAGCTGATTTTTTTTTTATATATATTGTTTTGTTGGTTAAAATCCGAGTCTGTATCATAATGGTACTTTGAATTTTTGATATCTGCAGTATTTAACCACTTATTTGCAGAGTCTCAGCCATAAATTAGTACGTCTTATACTTATGTAATTTGCATTTCTAAAACAATTGCCAGCAAAATCCAAGATATGCAAATCAGTCTACAGTTAAAAAACATTTCTTACAAATGTTGTGGCAAAAGACCCAAAGACACACCCACTAACAACCATCGAGTTTTTAATCAAAAGCAATATCCTTTAGGAACTTCTAAATTTAACGAATGGCAGTTAATCGAGCCCTGCGAGTGGCAACAAAGTATTAATTCTTATTTTCTTTGTCAATGAATTCCACGATTTTTTACTCCGTATTGGGTGATTCTATAATATTTTCCCCTGCATGACTTGGTAAAATTATGCGATTAATTTAGATGATTTAATCTAGTCTGTTTAAAGAATATCTTATGAATATAGAATGTTCAGCTATTAAAAATAACGTTTTGCGTTTTCTTTATTTGTTTATTTACTTCGAAATAAAACCTCGAGGGAATATCCTTTAAGTGTGCTAATATCATATTTTTTGTTAAAACTTCTTGTTTGTAGTTTATGTGCATTTGGTAAGCTTAGTATATATTTAATATGTGCCACTTGTTATATTGTATATGCGTTATTACTCATTTTCTCTAGACTTGATATTATTTGTTGATCAACCAATTTTTAAAAAGCGTTGTCAAATAACATTTGTAAGTTTTTCGAGAAATACGGTGTGAGAAGGGGATATAAGGTAACCTATACTAATAAGATTCTTTGATTTGGTTTGGTTTAGTTTGGTTTTATGGCACATTAATCATTGTAGGTTATCTAAAGCCAGATCCATTTTTATACATATAACCAGTTCTATTTCAAACAATTCAGTTTAGTGTAAGAATATTTTTTTGTTTACACACAGTTGAATGTCAAAAACATTTCTATTTCATACAATTCAGATTAGCATAAGTTCACAGTTTAGTTCTATTTCACCCATGAATAGGACCGTATCGGGTGCTACCACTCCCGGACAGAGTGGACTTGGAAGCGATGTCAATGAAGGGGTACTCCACATTCCCCCAAAGTTCTTGCATTACTGTAGCCTCACAATCAGATTGTTTAGGGTCATAATTAGGACACTCGTTGGTGGGGGGTCTTACTCCTCTACAGAGAAGCATTCAGTGTATTTTACAGCCCCAACTGACTGGGCAATCAGATTCTTTATGACGACTGTTGTATACTGTATGTGAGCATTATGTATTATAGTTTAGGAGGCAAGAATTATGACTACTTTGATTTTTCTCGATATATTTAAAAAAAACTTTTCAACGTCCAAGTGATTAAATCATTAGGTGGTTAGGTTGAGTTTTAAGGCACATCAAATCTTGGGGGTTAGAATAAACTAACCAAAGAGCTTTATAGCATATTAAATATCAAAGATAAATCAGGGTAAGAGAAAATGTACCCACAAGAGAAGACACAAAACATTCTTAGAAACAAGTGGCTGATCTTAATAATGCTGTAATTTGAATGGTCTCTCCTCGTTTTCTTATTTCCAAGTCCTCCAGTCCTTGTTCCTATCCTTTGGTGATTGTATCGAGCGCACCGACTACAATGGATATCACTTTTACTTTCATGTTCCACGGTATTTTCAGTTCTCGTACAAGGTCTAAGTACTTACATCTTTTTTGCTTTCTTTCAGTTTTATCCTGCAGTCAACCGGAACGGCGAGGTCCACTATTCGGCAGGTTTTCGTTTTTTTTTGTTTTTTTTGTTTGTATTTTTTTTTTTTTTTTTTTTGCTTTTATTTTTTATTATAACTAAGTCTGGTCCTCTGGCCAAGATTAGGTGATCCGTCAGCATCTCAAAATTCCAGAAAATTTTGTACGTCTCATTTTCTCGGGCGGATTCTGAGTTGTGCATATACAATTTGTTCGTGTGGTCAAATTTGAATTTCTTGCACAAGAATCACCTTGGATCACCTTGGATCTTGCACAAGAATCACCTTGAATCACCTTGGATCACCTTGCCCACCCAGTTGTGTCTTGTCTTATACTCTCCTTGTGCTCATTTGATGCATTCGCTTATTATGTGATTGATCGTTTCGTTTCTCTCACAACATAATTTAGATCTACTATGATGTTGTGTCTCATTTATTCTTGCTTTAACATCGTTAATCCTTATGGCGTTGTTTTATGCTTCTATCAGAAAGTATACTGTTTCTCACTTAAGGTTTTCCTTTCTTAGCCATGTCCAAGTTTTCTCGTGAGAGACTTTGCTTTTTTGTCGCTTGAAATGTCCATACAGTTGTTTTTCTTCCCATTTTTGTTTTCTGGTTATTTTTATTTCGTCGATGCTTGTGTTTTCTGTATTGTTTCTGGTTGCTGTAATCAATCTTCCTCTGCCCTTTTTATGTGTTATTCAGTCGTTTTATAGATTAATCGACGCTATCTTGAATACTGGCAAGTACTCTTCTTCCTTCTTTTCTTGACACCTATAGTTTGTTTACGTCATCTTTGGGATGTAAGGCCTTATACATTGTCATTAGATTTCTTGGTCCATTTGTTGAAGTTCTTCCCTCGTCCCGAGTATTTTACAAGGGGGACTGTCCAGGTGTTTATCGCTTTGATCTTTTTATCTCCACTTGTTTGATGGTGTCCGCTTCCAATATTCCTAAGTATTTGTACGTTTCTTTTTCTCTGAGCATTTTAATTTTTTCTTGGTTTGGTATTTCTATTCCTTCCGTCAGGTGTCGTTTTTCGTTTCTCATTATTAGGATGGCACATTTTTCTATGCCAAATTCCATCCCTATGTCCAGACTATTGTGACAGTTACACTATCTTTGTTCCGAGTTTACATTATCCTGGAACGTCAGGGAGAATCACTGACGACAGTACCGTACCACCCAAGCTCCATATATTCTCCGTAACTTCTTATATTTTAATGATAGCTTTGAAAGCCCATATAACTAGTCAAGTATAAAGCTAGCGTATAGGTTTAGTTTTCGAGACACGGACGAAAGAGGATGTGTCAAGGGTCGAGATGGCAAAATGATATAAATGAAATCGAGAATTCCGAACCGGACAAACAATATGACGCGTGGTTATGTTTTTTTTCTTTTTTTTTAATATATATATGTATCTTTCTTATATATTTTATTTCAAAGAAAGTACAATTATAACAACAGAAAAACAAAAAGAAAAACAAACACAAAAACTATACAGACATGAAGAGGACAAGTCACTTCCAATATTGGTTGACTATGTGAGGATACAGGTTGTTGTCCTGAAGACCTGCCTAGGGCGATGAACGATAGGGAGGAGTGGCGAAAGAGGGTCAGGGATATCCGTGCTGCCAGCACGATATGATGATGATGATGTCCTTCAAGAAACAAAGTTCTCTCTTTTTTTTCAACTTATCTTAAACTTGAACCAGTATCCTTTTGTTTCCTTTACAATTAAAGGGAGGGAACCTCCTCGTTCTCCTCGATATTTATTTTCTTATTTCTTTCCTCTTTCCCGTCTTTTAGCGAAGAATAAAAGTCTCTCCTCTTCGCATTTGAAGTGGATATAAAATTTTAAACAAATATATTCTCCGCCGAAACTGGTTACTAATAAACAACTTCAAAAATGTTTCTTTATACAATCCTTCGTTTAGGTTACGTATATCATTTATAAGAAAATTTTCGACTAACCTTTTTCCTTTCCTCTCTTTTTTTTTTTTTTTTTTGTTTCGTTAATTTCCCATTAACGAGTTGCAAGGCATCATTTTTTTACGTTGAGCTTTAGTTTCTTGTTCAACGGAGTTGAGGACTTCCATTAGGCCATTCTGCTGCTAGAATTTCACTTTTCACCGGACCTCGTGAAAAGGCAATCTTTCTCTGCCCTGACGAAGCTCGGAACTGACTTTTGGATTTCGTTCTTTTTTTGGCGGTAAAACGTCCTAACTGCCTCGACCAATCGTATGTCCTTTCCCTATCTGGATCATGACCTTTGCCCCTTTTCAGTTGGTCCTTCGCTGTTGCTAGGGCTCGAAAACCTGCCAATCGTTTGCTTCACTTCCGGTCCTCATATAGTAGTCCTTGTGTTCCTATATATTAACCCTACCGCTGCCGCTGGGCCGTCGCACTATATATTCTCACTGTCTGTATTAGGGCTTCTAGTTCTTTTTCATTGTTGTCGAACAGTTTGATGTCATCCATGTACGTTAGGTTGTTATTCTTTTCTTGCGATTTATTAAGCTTTTATCCACCTGTTCATTTCGTCGCTATTACAAAGAATAATGATGATTGCACATATCTTTGGAAGATACCTCTCTGAACTTTCACCTCAGCTAAGCTTTTTCCTCCGCTGTCGATTCCACTATCCAATTTCTTATGGTTTTCTCGATAAGGTTTATGACTTCGCCGGATATCTTGAATATTTTGAAATAGTCTATTATCCAGCTCGGAGGGACCACATCGTAAACCTTTTCGTAGTCAATCGACACCGTAGCTACATTTTCCGTCTTGTTTTGATCTCCTTGAGGATGAATTGATCAATATATAGTTGCTTTCCACTGGTTCCCTCGTGACATCCTTTCTCTTCCTCAGAGAACAGTCTGTGGCTTATTAACGAGTTGTAAATATCCTCTCTAATTTGAGCCGTTAGTATTTTCCATATCACAGGTAGACATGTAATGGGTCTGTAATTGTTAGGTTGGTTCCTTTGTTGGGGTCTTTCTAGATCAAGGTGATCTTTCTTTTTGATGTACATTTCAATATGTCTGTTTCTTCTAAGAATTTATTCATTTCGATAGCCAGTCTTTCTTGGATAGAAGGGATATTTTAAAACCAGAATCTATGTATGCCAACATGGCCTGGAGTTTTCCAATTTGGTATGATTTTGAGTGTTACTCTAAGTGAATCCAGGAGTATTTTTGCCATTAAGGCTTCTTCGAGTCCTTCTAACTCTTTATCCATGTTATATATCCATTCGTCTTTTCTGCTATGATTTCTCCGTTCCCATTTTTGGCTCCAAAATTGTTTTGCTTCTCCTGTCTCCGGTTATTGGTATGTCTTTACATATACCCCTCCTACTTGTCGGTGGAATTTTCTTTATTATTGTTATTATTATTATTTACTCCTTTAGAGTTTTTCACATCAGTGTTAGCTGCTGGTTTTTCACTGGTGTTTAAGTGACAGCAAGTCTGCTCAAGTCTCCAGGACTCGTCTCAGTATTCTCGCTGTCCTTAGCAATGCTGTCGTTTGGATAGTCTCTACCCGTCCGCCAACTTCCAAGTCCTCCTGGCCTTTTAATAATCCTTTTGTTATTGTGCCTAAAGCACCAATCACAATTGGCACAATCGTCACTTTCATGTTCCACAGCTTTTTCAATTCTCTAGCAAGGTCGAGGTACGTATCCTTCATAGCACATTCCTTCAGATTTATCCTGTGGTCTGCCGGGACAGCAAAGTCGACAATTTTGCAAATTCTCTTCTTTTTGTTGATTATTATAAGGTCTGGTCTATTATTATTATTATTATCATTATTATAATAAAATACAAATAGCAACTTGAAATTAAAAACCAACCAACCATCCAGTATTTATCAGGAACATTTTACATCTCGGCAAATATCTATTCCTAGTATGTGTTTGTATGCGTATCAGTGTGAGTGTGCGAGACACAGAGAGAGAGAGAGAGAGAGAAATAAAAGGATAGAAGCAGTGAGTACGTAGAACTGCTACCGAATTTATCGTATGACGTAGTTAAATGTTGATTACGAGATCAGCGACAGTAAAACATGTTCAAAATGAATAATATTTGTTTGTGAACAAATTTAGAATCATCAACAGTGAAATATAGAAAAGGTGTGTAAATTAATCTGAAATTCATACAGTGTAAACTTAAAAGAAAACTCTATCTTAAAAATCAAACCAGACCCTTATAAGGAGTCATTCACGGTAATTACAGCAAAAAGATTAAGAAAAAACTGGTTGTTGATTAATCAAGAAGGCGTTTGGGGGGGGGGGGTCAGAGGGTTTGTTTTTTTGTTTGTTTTTTTTTTCCTCACTTTTTTTTTCTTTTTCTTTTTCTGATTGATGCGACTTACACAAAAGTGTTTAACTGGTATTTTTCGGCGTTTCTTTTTTTTTTTTTTGGTACTTTTTGTTTTATTGTATTGTTTGTTTTTTTGTTTGTTTGTTCGTTTGTTGTTTATTTTTCTCACTTGTTTTAGGGTTTGTTGTATTATTTTTTGTTTTTTGATCTTTGTTCTGTTTTCTTGTTTTTGTTGTATAATCTTGGCAATTCGAGTAAGAACTATCAATGTACTTTTGAGATATATTCTATGGGAAAAGTGTAAGGACTGGCAACGTATTTCGCTCTAATACATTCTTGAGGTTTAAGGTAAGAAATGTATTTTCAAATACATTCACGGGTTTAAGGTAAGAACTGGCAAAGTATTTTTTCAGATACCTTGTTAGGATTTAAGGTAAGGACTATGAATTTATTTTTCAGATATATATTTGGAGGTTAAGGTTAGGGTAATTTTATAAACATAATTTGAGGCTAGAGTAAGAACTGTCAATGTGCTTTTTCTAATACATTTTTGAGGTTTAGGATAAGAATTGTCAATCAATATTTTTCAGATTCATTGTTGGGTGTTAGTGGAAGAACTAGTAACATATATTTTTATATTCATTCTTGAGGTTTATGGTAAGAATTGCTTGTGTATTTTCATCAGATACATTTTTGTTGTCAATGAATTTTCCATGATGAAGTGTTTGTATTTGTAAACATCGTGCTGCTTCCTAATGGTAAAAAAGTAAAATAATCAATAAAATAGGACCAACAATTAGATAAAAACAAGGGGTCGTGACACAAGTTCTCTTTTTAAGCAAAGAACAACTGGTTTAAATTCAGACATTTCTGTCTCAATGACCTGTTGCCTTTCTATGTTTAAAGAATCCAGTCGACCCAACTTTTTACCCATAAGTAAGGTAGAACAATTCAATATAAATTTAACAGTTCATTATATATATATATATATATATATATATATATATATATATATATATATATATATTCAAACATTTCCAATATATTTATCACCAGCTTTCCTTCTTATATATATATATATATATATATATATATATATATATATATATATATATATATATATATATATATATATATACTCTCCCTTTCAGTATATACATATATATATATCGAGAGAGACATATGTGGGTGTGTGTGTCCGTATCTTCATGAGTATGTGTGTGTGTATGTCTTGTGTGTGAAAGATAAATATATAGAAAATGTTGTATCAAGAAATATTCTGGTTCTTGAAGAGTTTAAGCGCTAAGTCTTCATACATATATATATATATATATATATATATATATATATATATATATATATATATATATATATAGTATTATTCAATCCAGTTAAACTAGAGTTGGGAGGAATTCCATCAGGACAAAAAAACATTCAAAATTGAACATTTAAATTTTCCTGGTAAAGAGCTCAATGTAACTGACATTACAAAGCAATAATTTCCTTAAGAAAAAACAAAACTGGTCATATTAGGATTATAAATTTATTTCCCTTAAATTTAATTGAATCTTGAATTTATTTTAATATAATTATTACTGTATCATTACGTAAAGTTATTGAATAAAGTTATTTTATCAAAATTAGTATTAAATCTGGAGTTTTAAGTCGAAAGGATATTAGAATTTTAAAAAATAAAAAATTTAAAAAATTAATTCACTATAATTCCAACTGGCAATAAAATTTTTAAAAAACCGGAAGTGGGCTAAATGAGGAGATAACTCTTCACCCCTCTTCTATCCCCTTCCCACTCTTCTTTCCTGTGTCTATTCTGATTTATTTTATCCATTAGATTTGAAGAAGTCCTGTTAATTGTTTTTTGTGTTTTTTGATTTTATCAAAAACACATAACAGGATGGAAATAAATTTATAATCCTAATGTGACCGGTTTTGTTTTTTTCTTAAAGAAATATATATATATATATATATATAGAGAGAGAGAGAGAGAGATGTGTGTGTGTGTGTGTGTGTGTGTGTGTGTGTGTGTGTGTGTGTGTGTGTGTGTGCGCGCGCGCGCGCGTGTGTGTGTGTGCTAGGTTAGTGAGTTTTGTAGTTGTGTTAGATATTAATAGAAAATGAAGTCAACTTTCGATAATAATAGTTCACGTCTGGTGATTGAGATAATTTTATGGGAATTCGTAGAGCCAGGGAAAATGTTGTGTCAAGAACACACTCACCAAGGACCAATATTAGCATTAAGATATCAATAATATTCTAACACGAACACAACGGATAGAAAGACAAAATAAACTGATTTACTCATACAAGAAGATTTAGCACATATTATATACTATATACATCACAGGGGTTTTAAAAAATAAAATGAATTGGGAATGTCCGATATCAGTAAGAGAGTGTATATATCTAAGTTAGGGTAACGTAGACTGTTGGTTTCACGCCAATGCGATCGTCAGACAAAGTGGTTTCCACGTGGCAAGTATCTTTTATTAACTATTGTGTACGGCATGAGGAAGGAAGATGATCATTGATCCTAAGATCACATAGAACTAAAATCTGACAGTCATACAAGCGTCACCAAGAAGAAAGCATATCCACATGCAACGTAAACGTGCGAGATGAGACCATCAGGACTTGTGTGGGTGCTTGGAAAATTATATAACCAGCAGATACGAGCGGAAACAAGGGAGGCGAAACAAAGACCAACTGAAGGCAACTGACATACATCACGTCACAAAGGGCTCAAGCCTTACGCCAGAGCCTTACGCTCTGTGTTCACACAATCCTGAAATAGATAGATAATGAGCAGAGATAGATAGACATATTGGATATTGACTGGAAGATCCCTTTGACATGCCGCATAAGTTTTGTGGGTAGCAAAACAAAAACTTCACCTATTTCCTAAAGTAAACAGGACGCAGGTTGTTCTCCAGCGGAAATGCCACGTAAGTTACGTGGCTCACATAATAGGAAGTGCGGCTGGTTCTTAAAGTAAAAAGGATGCAGGGTGTTCCCCAGCAGAAGAGCCACGTAACATGCGTAGGTGGCATGCTTGAAGAAAGCATATCCACATGCAACGTGTACGCGCGAGATGAGACCACCAGGACTTGTGTGGGTGCCTGGAAAATTATATAACCAGCAGATATGAGCGGAAACAAGGGAGGCGAAACAAAGACCAACTGAAGGCAACTGCCACACGTCACGTCACAAAGGGCTCTTGCTTTACGCTAGACTGTCCAGGGTTGGGAAGCAGAGAAAAGCCTGAGATAATGCCAGCCTCTCAAAAGTAGAGAAGTGAGAAGAAACTAGGTGGATTTTCTGCCTTGAGATGGCTCTATACGAGACTTCCGAAAGTAAAGAAGCGAGGAAAAACTAAGCTGATTCGATGCTATGTTGTGGCCCTGCACCATTCTCGGGAAAGTAGTGAATGGTGCAAAATGGCAGAGAGGTTTCACAGAAGAACCGCAGCGTTACCCCTGCGTACGTACGTGTGTGTGGCGGGGGGCGCATATTAGCCATCTCCCACTCTCACTCTTACTCGACCGTACCGTTTGGGTTATAAAAGGAAAAGAAAAGAAGCAGATTATATTTTTATACATCAGCGTTGTTGACTTTTTCTGCTACTCAATAGATAAATAAATAGATAGATAGATAATGAACAAACTGAGATAGATAGATTGATTGATGGGTAGATAGGGAAAGACTTATATATATATATATATATATAAGTATGAAAAATAAAGATAGATATATTGAATATGTGATATCACGGACTACTCTAATTCTTAGACTTCAAGAGTAGATTCCTCAATTTGATTCATGTCTCTAAAAAGAAAGAGATGAACATGGTGTTTAAATCAGAGAATAAGCTTCTCCATTTATTATTCTTTTCCTTCTAAAGTCCTTGCGATTTTTCTCCTGATATTCCATTCAATTTTTTTTACCTCGAAATAGCTGTCAGCAGATTTTTTTTTCAACAAAATGACGTAATCACTTACATGACAAGAATTGGTTCCATTTTGATTCAGTTCAATAAAATGTATGTAAGTGCCGATATTGCTAAAATTTTCTAACTTCTTAGATTTTATTTCCCATTTTTTAAAATTTTTTATACATCTAGATATGAAAAGATATACAGCGAACCTTCTTGAGAGCAGCAAACTATTTTATCGCAATCGCAGTCATAATATCTTTAACCTTTTAGTTTTATTTTCAACTCAAACTTCCAATATCAATTTTAGCGCTCTCGTATTTGTTAAAGATAGTTTTCTCTTCTTTTTGAATAAAATTAATTGACAAAAATTTACATTAAGTTGTAAGATTTTAATATCGATTATATGTGACAGTTGAATATACCCTTTAGGAAAATTATGAGTAAATGAATAATTTTGCTGATGATAATTTTACATTTATTTCTTTCGTGTAGGAAAGAAGTGTCAGTAAATGAACGATCCCTTATTTTTAGCCACAATAGGCTGTTTTTATTTCGTCTCACATGTTAATAACTCTAAGTTTTTGACTACGCTAGCCTCCAGAAATATTTTTTCAACATCCAATGATATCATCATCATTATCATCTTGTCCTGCCACCAGCACGGATATCCCTAACCCTCTCTCGTCATTTCTCCATATTGTTCATCGCTTCTGGCAGGTCCTCAGGGCTTCATCCCGTATCCTCACAGAGCTGCTGTATGTAGATTCGAGCTGGTCGCCCTGCTTTTGCTTGGCTATGTGAAGGGTATCCATAGCAGAATATCACTTATGAGCTCGTCCTTGCTTTTCCAGCAGTGTCCTGCGTGTCTGGTTCGTCTAATTTTGATAGTTTTCGAGATGGGAGATTAGTGGCCGTACAGCTGCTGCTTTGTGCGGTGTTGCCTCTAAGACTTGTTCAATAGCCAATGACATAAAGAGAAAGTATTCAAACTCTTATTTATACTTTCAAAACTACTATAATACAATCAAAATCAATAAAATTATCATCATCAAATCGTGCTGACAGCACAGATCCCTTAGACTCTATCTCACCATCCGTCCTTATCCGACATTGATCTTAGCAGGTCCGCTAGACTACATCCAGAGCTGGTGAATGTAAGTCTTTCCTAGTTGGCCAAAACAAGTGAAGATCGGTTATGATTTCGTCCCCAACAGTCCCCATCATGTCTTGTTCATCCTGGATAGTTAGTGAGATGGGTGGTAAGTGGCCGTACAGCTACTGTTTTGTTGGATGCTGCATCCAGGATTTGTTCAAAGCAATATACAACATCCTGATGCAGTCTCCATCTTGTATTATCTCATTCATTATCGTCCAAGTTATGCAGCTGTAAACAATAAGTTTAGACCTTGATGTAGCTCGACGTGTTTACTTGAGCAGTCCAAAGATACAAAAATCCCACCACCGATACACAAAAGCATTGATTATATGATAATTACGTCTGTAATTGATAAAGTACGTTTTGGAGGCATTTTCTTTTCTTTTTCTTTTTTAAATGAACAAAATCCCTCGGGATGTCTTCTCGGTGTAATGGTTAAAGCGATAGACTTTGGAATCGTAGTAAGTGAGTTCAAACACCAGTCGCGTCATTACGTTCGTTTTCGGACAAATACTCTTAGGAAAGGAATGAAAGCTCTATCATCCCAGCTATAGGTTAAATAGCATCACTGCCGTTTTTCTAGCAGGGTGGATTTGGCATTAAATAACCAACAAAGGTTGATATGCCATTAAATAAAGAAATCTTTGTTTACTATTTATAATGTCTCTATATATATATTATATTCACAGGTTTTATAAACAGTAAATAAAGTTAAGTCCGCAACGGAGAATCCACTGACTACGAATCTGCACAGGAGTACGACTCCCACCAGTATTAAACTGCTTCTCATAGCAAGGCTCATGTCCTAGAATTTTGGGGAATGTCAATTGCACTTTCATTGCTATTACTCCCAGGTCCACTCAAAACCCGATTAGTTATACGTGTAGGGTCCAGAGTAAATGTCAAAATGGTAGTGCTCGTTGGGGTCCTAACTATTAGTCGGATAGATATTTTTTAATAATTCATATTTGGTCGAACCGCGTGCAAAAAAAAAGATTCTTTCGAAACAACTACACAAAAATGTAAATATGAACGAGCAATGAATGCGATTCCCTAACCTCGAGGCATCGTTTATCGCAAACCAGGTTGACTTACCATTAGAATCAATCAATCAATCAATCGAATCAAGTCAAAACAAACTGTTGACTGTACCCTCTACTGAGGGATAAGACCTCCCCAACCAAAAAAAAACAAAAAGGAATGGCCTGAGTATGATACTGTGAAGTTCCTATACTGAAGGTGAGTTGTGTAGATTCACCCTTTCATTGTCATTACACCCAGGGGCATTCTGACCCAGATTGGTAGTACCTGTTGGGGTCCCGTACATGGGTTAAGTTCGAGTCTACGATCGAGTAGCTGGATCGGATTTGAGTTGAGTGTTTTTACTTGTAGGATGATTGAAAAGGAGGACTCGGAAGAGGGATTGAATTTAAGAATGATTTGATTTGTAGAATGATTGAATAGAGTGATTGGGTAACGGAATTCTATTTGTGTTTAGTGATTTGGTTAATAGGATGATTGAGTCTGTAGACTGAGTAGCAGGATTGGATTTGTGTGGAGTGATTTGACACGAAAAATGATTTATTAGGAGAAATGGGTAGGAAGCCTGGATTTGATATGACGAGGAGAATAATTGGGTTGGAGTGGGTTGGGGGATTGGATTTGACAAAAGTGGTTTTACTAGTAGAATAATTGAGTCGAGTGATTGGGAATGTTGATTGGATTTGAGTTGATTGATTTGAATGTCGGGATGATTGAATAGGAGGATTGGACCTGAGTGGAGGGATTTAAGTGGTATCAGGATTTAGTAGAGATATTGGGTAGCAAGATAGGATTTGAGTAGAGTTTTATAACTTGTTAACTTTTCGGATGATTCGGTAGAACAATTGGACCTGAGTAAATTGATATGGCTGGAAGCATGATTGTGTAGAGATTGGTTGGGGGATTGTATTGTATACAACTTATTCTTTTTCTTCTTATCTATCTGGCCGGATTCTCTGGTTTTCTACCTGGGACTTCTTCGGGTGGTCTTGCGTTTATCTTGGTCTCCGTCCCCACTTCTTATTCTCTCTGTTTTAATGGCATATCAATCTTTCTAGGTTATTTAATGCCAAAGCTATTCTCCTAGAACAGTAGTGGTACTATTTAACCCATAGCTGGGAGGATAAGGGGGGGTTATACCTTTCCCAAGGGTATTTGCCCGAAAGTGGTCCCCACTTCTGTTCTTATAAATGAATACAAGGACTTTGTTTGATTTCCAGCGACTTTATTCACCCAAATTCACACGTCAACCGTATGGCTGGGGAATTAGGGATTTTAGGCATCTGTTCGTTACGGCGCCTGGTCTACTCTAAATAACTCTACCTAATTGAACTGTTCTCACGACTGAACCAACCAATCAGAGAACTGCTGTTTATCATATCACTGATTGTTTTCCATGGCTCTTCTTCAAACGAATTACCTGTTAACTTTTCAATTGATATAATTTGAATTCTACACTTACTTTACAATATTAATTGGCAAACCTATTCATTATGAAAAAAATTATATTTGAATAGAGTGATGTGAATTGTAAGATGATTGTGTTGTGTAACTGGATGTGTTGATTGGCTTTGAATAAAGTGATTTGAATTTTGGGATGATTGGAGAGAAGGACTAGACCTGAGTAAAGTGATTTGACTTGTGGCATGATTAGGTAGGGATATCAGATCGGAGGAGTGTGTGGGAGGTTATATTTGAGTAACGTTATACGACTAATAGAAGGACTGTGCAGAGGGATTGGGCAGGATGACAGGAATCGAATAACGTCATTTCACTTGTCGGATGATTCCGTTAAGGGATTGCTTGTGAAGATTGCATGAATGTAGATCTGTTTAAAAATCACTCATGCTAGATCGGAATTCTGGATGCCATACAGCTGCAAATTATTCGTGTTAAGAATACTTAGTTGAAGTAATAATTAGTCACTAAGGATTATGATTAATGAACTGGCTCATTGGCCTAGTGGGCAGAGTGTCCCCCAAGGGTCCGGAAGACCTGGGTTCAATCCCAGGTTGCATCATACCAAAGACATTAAAAATGGTACTTGATACCGCCTTGCTTAACACTCAGCAATATAAGGTACGTATCAAGAGTAAAGTGGAGCAATCCAAGCAAAAGAGTAGCGCCCTCCGCTATACATCGGTGTAGTAGCTAGTGAAAAGGGAGCCTTCTGGTTGCCTTCGACAACGGTTGTCCACTTACTACTATCATTAATGACTTGAGATCGGCGTTCGTGGTGTAACAATTATGGTTGTAGAAAAAGAACCTGTTGTCCTGAAATCCAGGTCGAGGCTGTCTATATTTCCCTACAGTGCTACTAACATTAGGAATGATATGAATCTAACAATTCTCCTCCCAACAATTGGTAAATAGAGTAGACTAAGCTCTTTAATTTTTAATAGCTTTTTTTTTAATTGCTTACTTCAAACAACCGGCTCATTGGTCTAGTGGGTAAAGTGTTCGCCAATGGTTTGGGAGATCGGGGTTCAATCCCAGGTCGAGTCATACCAAAGACTTAAAAAATGGTACTTGATAACTCCTTGCTTAACACTCAGCATTATAAGGTTAAAGTGGAGCAATTCAGGGAAAGGAGTAGCGCCCTCCCCTACACCTCGGTGTAATAGCTATTGAAAAGGGAGCCTTGGGTGGGTCACCCTCGACAACAACAACAACTTCAAACAGGCGACATCTCCACACTAAACGGTATCTCTCTGAAACTAGTTGACACGTTCACCTACCTAGGAAGCAGCGTCTCATCAACTGAGACCGACATCGACATGCTACTGGCAAAGGCATGGACAGCTATCAATAGGATATCGGTCATATGGAAGTCAGATCTGACCGATAAAATGAAACACATTTTTTCCCAAGCAGCGGTCGTGTCGATACTGTTATATCGATGTACTACATTGACGCTAACTAAACGGATGGAGAAAAAGCTTGACGGCAACTACACAAGAATGCTGCAAGCAATATTGAGCAAGTCTTGGAGGCAGCACCCCATAAAGCAGCGGCTGTACAGCCACCAACCACTCATCATGAAAACTATCAAAATTAGACGAACCAGACATGCAGGACACTGCTGGAGAAGTAGGGACGAGCTCATAAGTGATGTACTCCAGTGGACCCCTTCACATGGCCGAGCAAAGGCAGGACGATCAGCTAGAACCTACTTACAACAGCTCTGTGGAGAGACAGGATGTAGCTCTGGAGACCTGCCGGAAGCAATGGACGATAAGGAGGGGTGGCTAGAGAGGGTCAGGGATATCCGTGCAGGTGGCACAACAGGATGATGTTGATGATGATGAAGCCCTTTAACTTTAGTATGGCAACCGGTTTAGATTAAGGACACCTTCCAACGAGTTCTACTCCGCCTTAAAAAAGTTACCATTTGTCGCATCCTGCACATAGCGAAGGGGTTAGGTAAATATATAATTAAAACCATATAACTATGTACAAATAAATGACAATTAGTAAATGGTAATACTTACTTGGAACCATGCAATTATTAATATTTAACCGGAATATTTGTAAGAATGCTTGTTCAGTCGGTTGGGACTATAGAATACAACAGCTGCTTCTCTGCAGAGGGTTAAGTTAGACCCCACCCACAATCTGATTGTGAGGCTTCAGTAATGCAGGAACTTTGGGGAATGGGGAGTACACCTTTATTGCCATCGCTCCCAGTTCTACTTTGGCCTGGAGTGGTAGCACCTGATAGAGTCCTATCTATGGGTAAAATAGAAGTAAACATTGTACTTATTCTAAACTGAATTGTTTGAAAAAAAACTGTTTGGACATTGAAACTGCGTACTTATCCTAACCTGAATTGTTTGAAATAGAACTGTTTTTGACTTTAAAACTGTATAAATATGCTAAACTGACTTGTTTGAAATAGAGCTATTTTGATATTTAACAGGACTGTTTTGACATTTAACTGTTTTTAAACAAAAACTATGCTTAAATAAAACTGAATTGTTTGAAATTTAATTCGGCGTTGAATGACCCGAAAAGGGTTGATACGTCGTAAACCAACCAACCAACTTGTAATAATGCATCTGTGAACAAATTATTTGTATATGATGGGAATACTTGATATACATCAGCGTGCAAAAAAAGCTCTTAAAGGACAGCTATACAAAAATAAGAATGTGATTTTACAATGAATGCACTAGCCTAATTTCAACGCATAAAATAGCTTGAACGATTTGATATGCCTTTCAAATCAATCAATTAACCAATCTCTTCTTCGGGATTTGTGTGTAATTGATTTTATCAACTATTCTTTCGACAATTTTTGGTTGCGAAGGATTGATCGATAAATGTGTGGGTTGAAGGTTTTTTTCTTTTTTTTCTTTTTTTTTTTCTTTTTTGTCTTTATTTTTAGAGAGAGAAAGTCATTGTAAGATTTCAACCGGGTCACGTGGGATAAAGAAAAAAATTATACCCGATTTTATTATTTTATTTTATTAGAAATTGAACGCTTTTTTTTTTCAATTATTTGTAAAAAGATTTTATTTTTTTAAGCTATTTAATAATGTTCGCTTGTTTTTTCTCTCAGCGTTTTCTGAGGGGGGGATTTTTGTTTGTTTGTCTGTAAAATTGGAGGTCAGCTGTGTTACGAGCGAAGAGAGTGTAGCATGTTACTTCTAAATCGTTTATCCGGTTTTAACGTTCTGTTTTAAGAAGCTAAAGGATTTATCCCTGAATTAAATCCCATGAGATGTTCCTTACCTGGCAGAGAATAAGGCGGAGACGAAAGGATTTAATAGCAACTGGGATCACCTTGGATTTTACTAGTTTTTATTCTATTTTATTTCATTTTATTTATTGATTTATTTATTTACTTATTTATTATTTTACCAATTTATTAAGTAGTTGCGCTTCCTTCTTCTTTTCCTCTTTCTTATCTATATCGTCAAACATTTCGCTCTTTATTCTCTTACTAGTAAGGCTACCCAGTTTTGCTCGGGTAGAATGAATAACAGGATGATAAGAAATGTGTTCTATAAAATGTTTTCTTTAAATTGATTTTGAGGACTCCTTGTGGTGTAGTGGCTAACATTCGGAACTGCCAAATCGTTGTAAGCGAGTTCAGACTCCAGTCATGTCATTTGTTTCACTTTCAGGCGAATGCTCCTGGGAAAGATATGAACCTCTTTATCTGTCCTGCAATGGGTAAAACTGTACCTCCACTGTTCTTCTATAATTTGGTTTGGTTTGGTTTTATGGCATATAAAGCATTGTACGTTATTTAATGCCAAATCCATTTTCATGCATATAAACAGTTCTATTTCAAACAATTCAGTTTAGCATAAGTACACAGATTTAATGTCAAAAATAGTTCTATTTAAAACAATTCAGCTTAGCATAGAATAATATATCTATTTTAAACAAACAAGTTTAACATAAGTACACAGTTTCAATGCGAAAAACTGTTTCTATTTCAAACAAGTCAGTTTAGCATAAGTACGCTGTTTCAATGCCAAAAACAGTTCTATTTTAGCAAGTTAGTTTAGTACGTAGTTTCAATGTCAAAAAATAGTGCCATTTCAAACAATTCAATTTAGTATAAGTACACAGTTTAGTTCTATTTGACCCATAGGTATGACCATATCAGGTGCTACCACTCCGGGCTAGAGTGGACCTGGGAGTGATGGCAATGAAGGGGTAGTCCGCATTCCCCAAAGTTCCAGCATAACTGGAATCTCACCATCAGATTGTTTAGTGTGATATCTAGGACACTCGTTGGTTTCTTACCCTTCTGCAGCGGTGCAGTCGGTGTATTCTACAGCCCCAGCCGACCGGGCAATGTTCTTCTACAAGGATGACTTCGGTATTTAATATCAAAAAAAGGTTGATATGCAATTAAATAAGGAAACCGTACTGAATCAAAATTGATTATTTTTTCATTTGTCTACTTTTACTAAATAATTACATAGGGGACAGGGAGAAAAAGTAAATAAATTGCTTTATCTCATTGCTGAATGAACTGAAAAATATTTATTTACAATTGATGCAATTATTAATAAAGTAAAAGCAATTATCATTATTAAAAACACGCGCAATTTCTAAGAAAAGAAATTACAATATTTTTTTAAAATCATGGGCAGTTTTCACACAAAAAAAATCCATGAGATTTGTCAAATTCCGGATAATTTTTCCGCTTTGTCGACAGAGATTAAAAAACGCTAACTGCCCTCCCACTGCAGAGGGAAAAGACCCCCACCCTAAAAAAGGTGTCCTTGGTTTGATTCTAGATTGTATCTGATAGTGAGACTTCAGTTCTGAAACTCTAGCGAATGTAGAGTCACCTCTTCATTGCCATTTCTCATAGGTCTACTCTGACCAGGAGTGGTAGTACGTGCTAGGGTCTCATCTATGGGTCAAATAACTAAGTAAAGTTGGCGACCATAGTGGAGGTTTACCCGAAGGTTCCCTTTTCGATAGCTACTACACCAAGGTGTATTAGGGGCGCTACTCATTTGCCTGGATTTCTCCTCTTTACCCTTGATCCGTACCTTATAATGCTGACCGTTAAGCAAGGAGGCATCAAGTACCATTTTTTAAATCTTTGTTATTGTAACATAGCCATACAGGAATATGTAAAATGTACATAGAATGTTCATAACTCATATATAGATAACATAGGAATCCCGAAACACGAAAAACACTTGACGACTTCTTAGTTCAGGTACGAAACTTTTTATTACCTTTGAGTTAAAAGGTTTTTCGACATGAGGAAGAGAGAGGCACAATCTTTCTATGACGACTTTTCCATCTGCTCCAAACCACGTGCGGCACCCGTCGCAAGTCCTCGGCGAGCTCTGAAAGTCAACCTTATTCGAACACTAAAACTCCACTCACTGACTTTTTCTCAAATCTCAGCCCACGCTTCTGGTGCATGACGTCATTCACACCCCTAGTTATATTTTCTATCTGGGGTTTTATTTTGATATCTCTGAATGACACATCCTCTCCGCACGCGCGTGAACACCTGCGTTAATGTTGTATCTAACTAACCCATGCGCTAAGCGAAAGGTTCTCAGCCTAACTAAACCGAAAGGCAAGATATATAAAACGAAATCCCTCGGTCATTATATTACAGTATGACTCGACCTGGGATTGAACCCAGGTCTCCCTGGCCATTCGCGAACACTCTAACCATTAAGCCAATGTCCGGTTAGATTTCTTTAATTATTATTTCTACTGGTTAGAAATACTTGATACTAGCTATGGGTTAAATGGCACCACTGTTATATAATTACGATGATCTCAATCAAATGGTACCGATACTACTGCAAATTCAAAGGCGGAAACAGGCAAATACAAATACACAGGCGGACTCTGTTGCTCAGATACAAAATGTTTTTTTTTTATTTCGGTTATTCGACACGAAGAGAGAGACACAATTCTTACTATGCTAACCCCATCCCAAAGCACGGCGCATCTTGTGGTGTTTAAGATCTCTGTCGGTAGAGATCCGAAAAACTTAACCGCCGCCGTAACGGTAGAAAACTCAACTCTCTGCCCCAATGGCAGAGAACTCAACTATCTGCCTCCATGCTCTAATGTCAACTTTCAACTGACTCTTTTTCAAAATCTCCAAATTCTCAGAACCTTCTGTTCCTGGCATGACGTCACCCACACTCCAGCTCCATTTTTTTGTCTGGGGTTTATTATGTCAATGGTGATTGTCATATCCTTTGCGCACGAGCGTAAAACTGTACCCAATGACTGTGCACCTGAACTAAGAGCCGAATAGTTCAAAACCCTACCAAACTGAATGATATAACATAATTAACGAAACATGATTAATATAAAAAAAATCATTCCTTAATCATATAACACCACAAGGGTCCTTCTACTGGGATGTCATTCGCATTAAGTTGCTCACGAAGGATGATATGCCATTAAACAAAGGAACCAAAACCGAATACTTGAAGCTATAATTGTTAACTGAGTATTACTATAATAATAATTATTATTTTACTCCTTGAAATTTCACAAAACTCTGCATCTGCTGATGGCCTTTTACTGAAGTCTCCTTAAGTTTCTAGGACTCTTCTCAGTATCCTGGCTGATCTATATAATGCTTTTGTTAGGATGATCTCGACTTGTTCTATAATTTCCAAGTCTTCCAGTCCCTTTACCAACGGGAGAAAAGAAGAGAACAGACGAGAAGAGAAAAGAATTTCTTTTAATTAACGCTTTTTTCATCTTTCAATACGTTATATCTCAAAGACATTCGACAAATCTTAAATTACATTGCCCATGCCAATCACGTAATAGTTTTCAAAAAAGAACGCAGATCGAACGGTTATGAATCTTTCTCTGTATGTGTCATACAATAATTGATGTTTTTACAACAGCATTGCTTCCAACAAAGCCATCATCAGATGATGACTCTGAGTTCAGGCATGGTTTCGGGGCCGAAGCATCATTACCACTAGCCCAGAGCGTCCCAGCAGTATCTTACGACACCACCAGACTTTGTCAGATTGTTGTCTCTCTATGGGATTGCCATATCCACGCTGATGCAGTTAGAGCCTTATCTTGGATCTTTTCCATGTATTTCCCCTTGTCTGATAGAGGAAGTCCAAGATTAGTCAAGAAAGCAGTGGTTGAGTTGGCAATGAAACCTCAGCATCCGACTTCGATAGGAAATACATTTGCTATCCAGCCATTTTTGACACATTGCTCTCGCAAATCCTCATAGTTTTCCAATTTACGCTGATGTGCCCAGTCGAATTTTTCTTCAAAAGGGACCGTTAATTCAATAACGAAAACCTTTTTGCTTTAACGGACCAAATGACAATATCTAGACGCTTTGTCGTTAACGCTATTTCAGTTGGAAATATGAAGTTATGTTTTAAATCGGTTGCAACGTGCCAGTCAGTACAACCCTCAAGCAATATACTTTTTCTTCCCCCGTTAGTTCAATAAAAACATCCATCGTTGTTCAAGCAACAATTTTTCTCCATCACAAAGCCCTGGTGAAGGTTAAATGAAACCGAAACTTTTTTACATTGATTTTACCGTCATGAATATATTCATCACATTTGGAATAATTTATTTTCCAATTTTCTTCATATATATATATATATATATATATATATATAGCAAGAAAGATAGAGATAAAGAGAAACCGAGAGAAGCAGAGAGAAAGAAAAACAGAGAAAGAGTGAATTAACTAATAGATAGATAGATAGATAGATAGATATGAATATTCTTGAATCAATTTATTTGGTAGATTTTAGAAGTACGTAAATGCATTCAGCAAAATGATACTCATAATACGATAGTATGCTAATCTCACAAGTGTAAAGTGATTGACAATCACGAACATCCACATGATCTCACTATCTTGCTTTTCACCTCAATTTGAACATCGACGAGAGACGCCGAAAGCAAACATGCAATTATGTCAATTATCTAGATACCCAAATACTTTCTCGAAAGATGGAGATATTCACACAGATAAAACGGACTGAGAACATTACCTCGTTAGAAAGAGTAGCAGAGCATACGGCAAATTGTAACTCATGCAATCTCAGTGTGTCATTTTTAATAACTCCATATACTTCCGAAAACACAGATATAATATTCCTATTATTCAGACATAACCCCATATAGCTCCTGGGCCGTTCGCATATGTAGACACACGTACCCTTAGATCGGACTGCCACATATGCTCATTCCCACCCCAACCCCACTCACCTAATTAGAAGGTACTTGAATGTTTTGTAATTAGCCAATGATCCAATCAAGTCGTTCGTTTGTTGTTTAATTAATCATCATGGCGACTTTCGCGGCCGATCGTTAGCAACAACACGTGACTCTGAGGTACATATCCCATGTCCCTCTTCTTCTCGGGCCAAGAGCTTGTCCCCACTTGACCTTGTAAAAAGGCAAATGCGCTCTCTCTAAAATAAGGCTTTCGCTTTAGACTCGTTGTTGTTGTTATGGTTGTTAATAATAGTAATAATAATGATAATAATGGTAACAACTAGATTTAATCTTGGATAATAATTCTTCAGAATATCGATAAAAAGTCGACCACTTCATGTACACGAATGACAAATTTATGGAAACAGCACACGTAGAGGTTTTGTTTGGTTTTGATCATTTTTAACGGCATATCAACTCCTTATGATTCCAAATTTTGATTCATTTCCGAATGTTTGATTGTAATTAAGTGATAATTTTCAGAGTTTCATTACATTTTTTTTAATTGCACATTGTCATAATCTTTTAGACACAGTTATATATCAAGTATTCCTATCTAATACAATTAATTTGCTCAATTGTATGGTTTCAAGTATTCCTATCCAATATTAATAATTTTCAAGTAGATCTATTTTAGCTTTACATGGGAGCCTTAAAGGTACTATCACTCCTGGTCAGAGTCGACTTGGGAGTTATGTCAATGAAGAGGTACCCCACGCTCCCGAGCGCTCTAGAACTTTTGGATAAGACGCAAAACATTTTTCTTTAATAGCTAAACATTCTGACTTCATAAAATATGCCTTAATGGGAAGTGCCCGTAGTGTAATGGTTATCGTCGTAGGAAATGGACACGGCGACACGAGTTCAAATCCTGGACGAGACTGATTGCATTTCACATAGCACTAATACCTTTGGGAAAGGTATGAATCCAATTATTCTCCCTCCAGCTATGGGTAAATAGTAGGGCAGACTAGGTTCTTCAGCCTTGGCGAGGCAACTAGTATAGGAGAAGGAAAACTCTGAATTCAAACCTGTTAAACTCCGCTTGAAAATTGACCTGGTGTCATATCCTGCCCGAGCGGAGGGGTTGGGTAAATATGATAAAATATGCCTTAAACCAAATAGATTGAATTATTTACATTAATGGCATAATTTTTTTCCAAGACTTGCAAAGGAAAATATCATGGAATAACCTAATATTGATAAAACAATGAGGTAATTCATTGACAAAAAATTAAAATAAATATATAGTCGCCCCTCGTCAAACTTTTATGACAGCCTTAAATCTTCCAACTGTGGGTTTAGGTTGAGTTCTTTGTTTAATGGTATATAAACCTTCATGGGTTATTTGATACTAAAGCTATCCTTGTAATGGGACAGCAGAGATATTATTCAACCTATAGCTGGGGGAATAAGGGGTTCATGCCTTTTACCAGGCTATTAATCCAAAATTGAACGTAATAGTATGACAAGGGTTCGAACTCGTTTACTTCGAGGCTGCAGTTCAGCACTTTAGCCACTATGTCATGGGAATGGATCGCACAAATCTAAAGAAAAAAAAACGTTAGCATCTTCCATTATAGATAATTCCATATTTGGGTACGTAAGAATTTACAAAGAACAAGAAAGAATACGTCCTATGGGTGGGGTTTAGAATACGCCGACTGTAAAACCCCCCCTCCTCAGAAAAAGGGAGATTCTAAGCTCTGATACCAAACTGCATCGAGTTCTGTAGCTCTTTCGAGTATAAAGTACTCTTTTTATTACCTTTGCTTCTAGCTCCACTCTGACCCGGAGTGGTAGTACCTGTTAAGGTCCCATCTATAGGTCAAATAGATCTGTGTGCAAATTATTGGCATTAGATAGGAATTCTTAATATAACAACAGTGCTCAAAAAATATAAGAAACAACACAAAAATGTAAATGTACACAATTCTCTAACCTCTTGGCATAAAATAACCCTACCCAGAATGTCATACCATTAAAATCAATATGTAGTCTGAGTTAACCAAATTGTTAAAGTTACAAGTGTTGTGGAATATTTTCACAATTAGATATGCCAATTGCTCATCATTTTGTGTATGTATAAAAGACGTCGATCAATCAATAACAACAATAAGTTTGACAATAACCCACAATAAAATGACCTTGTGTCAAATCTGACTTGAAAAGAAGTGAGATATAAATCCTTTCATACGTATTTGGTGCTCGCTTCGTGGTCTTCAGCTTTCTGTCTGTTTTCGTATCTGATGTCGCTAATGAAGCTTTATGAGAAAAGGTCATAGGTGAATAGTTTGTTTCAATTCCACATGACTGTGTGCATTTCTGTTGTCTGTAGACCAAATAAAACATTATTCATAAAGATTTTTTTTTAAATCACTGAATAAAGAAGCAAACAAACTTTAGGAATCAAAATGTGCTTATCGGTGATCTTTTTAATTCATTTGTTTTCAGTTTTTTAGGTTTTTAAATGAAGGATTATCAATTATTGTACTCTTTGCGAGGCACAAATTGGGGTTGTTCACTGAAGACTGAGTGACAGCAAGTCTAATCTGGTCTCCAGGACTTTTCTCAGTATTCTCGCTGATTTTAACAATGCCATCGTTTGGATGGTCTTGATTCTCCCTCAGATCTCCAGTTCAACACAGCCCAGTTAGCTGTGGCTGAAGAATACGACAAATGCATCACTGCCCATAGGTAGGACACCCCCCCCAAAAAACAAGTATCCTAGATATGACACTAAACTATCTGATGGTGAAGCTTCAGTCATAGAACTTTGGGGAATATGGAGAACTACTTCATTGCTATTACTCCCAGGTCCACTCTGACCTGGATTAGTAGTAATTGTTAGCGTCCCATCTATGTGTCAACTAGAACAGTTTAACTATTTAACTATGTGCAAACAAATGACTAGTGTCAAATATAATGGTTAGAGTTAGATTGCAATACGTGAAACCATTTAACTGTGTGCAAACAAATGAGCTCTACCTTGTTTAAAATGTTACCAACAAACGATTCGTTTACAAATCATGTATATTTAATGTATGTGTGTGTGTGTGTGTGTGTGTGTGTGTGTGTGTGTGTGAGAGAGAGAGAGAGAGAGAGAGTAAAAAGGTTTGGTTCGATTTGATTGGGTTTTAAGGCATATCAACCCGTGATGGATATTTAATGCCAAATCCTCTTTACACATATATCATATAAATATATATGATTTGCAAACGCATAGTTTGTTGATAACGATCTTAAACGAGCCTGAGCTCATTTGTGTGCATGCAGTTAAATGGTTATACATATGATTTCTAAGTCAATAGTTTGTTGGTAATCTTATTTTTAAATCGGTTAGAGCTAATTTGTTTGCGCACAAGTATTACTATTATTTGCACACATTTAAATCATTCCAAATATTCAAACAGGAATAGTTCTGTTTAGTATTAATCATTTGTTTGCATTCCCTTAAATGGTTTCTCGTATCGCTCTATAACTACTGACAATTCACTTTAGGCATACTCTTAAAGAGTTTCAAGTACTACTTATCATCACAAATAATTCTATTCAACATTACCCATTCATTACAAATTAAAGTTGGTGACCGTAGTCGAGGGCGATGCGAAAGATTCTCTTTTATCGCCATTGGCCGAATGAGTTGAGTGTTTGCCAATGGTCCGAGAGACCAGTGTTCAATCCGAGGTCGAATCATACCGAAGACTCAAAAAATGGTACTTGATGCCGCCTTGCTTAACAGTCAGCATTATAAGATAATGAGAAAGGGTAAAGTGGAACAATCCAGGGAATGGAGTAGCGCCCTCCCCTACACGTATCGAAAAGGGAACCTTCGGGTCACCCTCGACTAAGGTCACCAACTTTACTTTTACCTACGCCAAGGTGTAAGGGAGGGCACTTCTCTTTCCCTGGATGGCACCACTTTACCCTTGACCCATACCTTATAATACTAGGAGTTAAGCAAGGCGACATCCAGTACCATTTTTGAGTCTTTGGTATGACTCGACCAGAGATTGAACTCCGATCTCTCAAGCCACTGGCGAACTCTCTAACAGTTGAATTGTTCCAAATATTGCTATGTATCACTGATAATTCTAATAAAGATCAGTCATTTGTTTATATACAAATAAAAGGTTAAACAATTCTATTTCTAACGCTTACGTTTAACGTAATTCCTTTGTTTGCACACAGTTCAAATGTTAAACAGTTCTATTTGAGCCATAGATATTATCCTAACAGGTGTTACCACTCTGGGTCAGAGAGGACTTGGGTGCAATAGCTCTGATATGATACTCAATAGGCCTGGAGCAGCACTATCAGATTATTTAATGTCATATTCAGGATACTCGTCCAAGGAGAGTAGCCTCTGCAGAGATGCAGTCAGTATATTCTAGAGCCTTAACTAACTGTGCTGGTGTAAACAAGATTTGGCATTAAATAACCTACAAGATTTGATATGCCAACCAACAAACCAGTTCCACCAATCTCTTTTCCAGACTTTTAAGGACTGTTCGAAATTTTACGGTACACCCAGCCTCTCCAAACACGAGGGTGATTCTGCTTCCAATCCGGTGATCGTTCCGCTGATCCGATTTATTGTTGAATGAGACGATCAATTCGTTATCAGCCTACGCTGTGTTTTTTAGATCCAGACAACAGATCAATCGCTAATCGGAGTCGCCGGTGGGCGAGAAAACGAATAAGACCACACAATTAACAAAGTAGAAAAAAGTTGACGCCAACGAATAGAGAACACCTGTAACTTTGCGGTACTAGAGAGATTTTTCGACCCCGTTGTGACCCTGAGGTTGTAAAAAGGGGACGAACGCTAAACTATGGAACTACTCAAAGGTTTTTTTTAATACTAGGCAGCAAGTACTCGCCGAGAGAAAGAAATACAGTATAGAAACTAAGACGACGACGTCAACTAGATAAAAATGCGCATCATATTAAGGTGGTAAAGGGAAAGCAGGCACAGACCTTAAATTTTTTCTGGTTCAAACATGCTTGCCCGTTGGGTGTCGTAGAGTAACGCTTCTTTAGAAAACACCCCCGAAATTAGGGCTCGTAAAGTTCTGTCTCTCAAAACTTCATGGTGTTCTACTGACGTCTTATCGCTTCTCCTCGTCAACTCTTAAAAGAACACGAGTCATCCCCTAACTACCGCCTGTCGTGTCGGCGGAAAAGAATCTGCTTCCACTCTCTCTGCGCACGCGCACATGATCTTTGGACCTCCAGTCCTCCCTAGTCATTTTTGATTACCACGAGTGCCTGGGCCTTTCTATTTGGAGACTACTGTCAGCTTTATTTGTTGATTTATTTATTCATTCAATTTCGATTTTCTATGAACAGTTCAGTTACGTTACACGTGGCTTTGTAACAATAATATTTAGTAAGAAAAGAAAAAAATGTATTTTAACAATGGTACAAGCATTCGCCCTTCACAGAGGGGGGGTTGAGTCAGTAATTAGGTTAATATAGTATCAGTCAGTCGATTCATTGTATAAGTTTAGGCTTTCCTATTTTCGCCGTCTATAGCCTGGCGTAAGGCAATCTCAGTGACGGTTATATTTGCTTTCTCTCAATCCACGGGATTGTTCCGAAGACTTTCTTCACTTTCTATATCCAGGTCAGTCTGCTAGAAGGTCAAGATCAAAATGATATTGTTATTTTCTTTCTTTAGTTTCATTATGGCACAAGGCAAGAATAATCGGGCACCAATCGGGAACTGAACCCATAAGCACTGGTCTAATTGCCTTTTTCGCTTACTATTACACCATGAGAACATTAAAGTGTTTTTGGTCCGACTTTATTTATGAAAGTATCTACCCAACCCCTCCACAGAGGGCAGATTGCGACACAAGGTCAAATCTAAGCGAATTAAAGTTAGTTTGAATTCATAGTCTTCCTCCTGCTATACTGGTTACATTAGCGTGGCTAAAGAGCCCATTCTGGCCTGCTATATACCAGTAGCTGGGAGAGATAGATTCATGCCATTCCAAAGGGAATAATCGCAAATATAAACGCTCTAAGCCACGTCCAGGACTGGAACTCAGCACGCCAGATTCATTTCCTACGACGATAGTTATTACACTAACCGTTTCTCTCTTAAAAGTAAAAGACGGTGTTGATATTTATAATGTTGATATTTGTCACCCGTTCAAGTTGTTCTTTTCTTTCCATCTTTATAACATCTGGAAATTTTAAATGATAAGACATCTGCGTTGAACACTTCTTATTTCAGCGGTCAAGCGAGAAGTGTTTTATACATATATACATTCATATATATATATATATATATATATATTGCCAACACATAAAATTTATTGAGGAGAGTCTTGAAGCCATTCTCTGCGCTTAGGCTAGCGTATTTTATTTGGTTATTATCTGGTTCATGCGTTATTTCAATTAAGGTAGATGCTATATAGTTTAGTAATTGTTGCTATATGGCTCAGTATATATATATATATATATATATATATATATATATATATATATATATATATAAGTGCGTGTGCACGTGTGTGTATGCGTGCGTGTGTGAAGAATTCACGACGCTATCTAAAATGAAGCCCTTCAGGAGCATTATTTCCAAGTCCACTCTGACCTGGAGTGGTGATATTTGTTAGGATCCTATCTAGGGATCAAATGGATCTGTTTAAAGATTGTTCGTATAAGATAGGATTGTGTGCAAAAAATATCTTGAAACAATTACTGGAAAAAAATAAAAATATGAATGTACAATGAATGCTGTTTCCAAATCTTTATGAATAAATAACCCTAAACGCGTTGACATGTCTTTAAAATCAAGCAAGCAAGCCAGAAGAGAGTTTAGTTTTTCTTGAAAATTTTTATAGATTTTAAGGAAGTTAACGAAATTTCAGAAACGATGTCTGTATATACCCAACCCCTGCGTCACGAGCAGGAAGTGATACGAGGTAAATTTTTAGGTGAAGTGCAGCTGGTTTGAATTCAGTGCTTTCCTTCTCAGAGGGTGGGTGCCTTACAACGACTTAAGAACCCAGACTGCTCTGCTGCTGGGGAGGTAGAACAGACAGATTTATGCTTTACCCCGAGGTATTAGCGCGAAATGAAACGCAAACAGCTTCATTCAGGATTTGAACACGAGTCACTGATTCCATTGCCATCGCCAATAACCGTCACATAAAGCGTGCCTCCGGAAACTGCATACTAAGTGTTTTGAATTATGACACGAAATATTTGATGGTGAGGATCCAGTAATACTAGAGCCTTGGTAATGCGGAGTACCTCTTCATTGCTATTAGTCCCAAGTCTGCTTTGACCCGGAGTTGTAGTATCTATGGGTCAAATAGAACTGTCTGACATTTAAACTGAATGCAAACAAATGACTTGTGCTAAATTGAATTGTTTGAAATAGAACAGTTTGTTCATTTAACTGTTTGTAAGCATATGACAGATCTTTTAGTAAATTGTTGGTGATACATAATAATACTTGCAGCCATTTTACTTAGTGGACTTATGTTTACAAATCATATATATCTAATATATATTATACGTATATATATATATACCTGTTTATGTATAGACCCGATTTGGCATTGAATAACCTACAATGGTTGGTTGGTTGGAATTTATGGCATATCGACCTTTGTAGGTTATCTAACGCTAAATCCATTTTTATGCTAAAAGTTCTATTTCAAACAATTCAGTATAGCATCAGTACACAGTTTAATTGTGAAAACATTTCTATTTTAACCTATTCAGTTTATTCAAACAGTTCTAATTCAGTTTAGTTTTAGTACTGATTTTGTTTACACACAGTTAAATATCAAAACAGTTTTATATTAAAGAATTCAGTTTAGTGTAAGTACAGTTTTAATGTCAAAAACAGTTCCATTTCAAACAATTCAGTTTAGCATAAGCACGCAGTTTAAATCTTAGTAGAGTTTAACTGTCAAAAACATTTCTATTTCAAGCTATTCCGTTTAGTCAAACAGTTCTAATTCAAACAATTCAGTTTAGCATATGTATGCAGTTAGTTCTATTCAACCAATAGATAGGGCTCTTATTAGGTGCTACCATTCCGGGCCAGAGTCGACCAGTGAGCAATAGCAATGAAGGGGTGCTCTGCATTCCTCAAAGCTCCTGCATCACTGGAACCTCACCATCAGATTGTTTAGTTTCATATCCAGGACACTCATTGGGGGGGGGGTTAACGCTCCACAGAGATTCAGTCGGTGTATTCTACAACCCCAGCCGATACAATGGTTGATATGCCATAAAAGCAAACCAAACTAAACAAAAACATTATTCGTATTCAGAAGCAACCTGTACAGAAAAATTTTTAAGAAACAACGACACAAAAATGAAACTATGGACGTATAATGTATCTTATTCTCAAACCCCTCGGAAAAAATTACTCTTGACTGGTTGAAGTGTGGTTAAAATTGATCAATCACTCATTTCAATTCTTTTTTGTTTTTTGTTTGTTCATAGAATGGTCTTGGAGAGATGCTCTACAGGTTATTAATGAAATAATATCTAAAACTTTCAGGAATATTCTGTAATAGAAATGCTCTTACATCCAAACCATTTCCTGCTAAGATCAGCATTGTGAATTGTTACATTATTCTAGTTGATAGAAAATTTATTCCTTAATGTTGATCGGAAAATGAGATAAGATTCTTCTCTTGAACATTCATAAGCGTTTTTGCTTGACTTCCATCATTACTAATTCAGCTTTACCTTTCAAAGTAAAAAGGCCCCTCTCGTCATAACAGATTCTTCGCCAAATATTTGGGGAAAAAATTGTTCCTCCTTCGGAAGATCGTGCCAAAAACATTGCATTCGATTAGGGCCATCTAAATTCAAACATTTTTTTCTTCTCAGAGAACACCATCTTTCATTGTCCTTAGTCCAATTCACTTTCTTTCTTAATCTATTCGATGTAATTTTTTTCTTGTTAAGGCACGGAAGCTTTCTGGACCAACACGCAAGGTTGTCCGAATCCTTGAGATCTTGCAGTGATATTATGGTCAAGTTCATTTTGAAAGTCCCCAGCACAATGCACTTTATTCAAAGAAGGTGACGACAGCCAGCAGTAGTTAATTTGCGTGACCTTTATAGTCGTTTCTTAGCAACTTATATTTCCGAATTTTTTTCTTTTATTTATTTATTTATTTATTTATTTATTTTGTAAATGGCATTTCTCGGTCTGTTCAATAACACAAGCCAACAACAAAATCGCCCCATTAGTATTTATAAGAGTTTCGAGTAATTTTGTAATGTTGGTTTCGAAGATGTATTCCATTTTTATCTATTTGCAATTCTTTTTGTGTGACAGAAATTTTGTATATCTGGTAAAATCAGATATTATGTTCTGTCGATGCCAATGGCTTTGCTCCTTCCAGAAGATCTAATGAAATTAGATAAAAATATTGTCTGAATATCAAAAAGAAAATAAGAGGACTATTTTTTGGCATACAAGATTTTCTACTTCTACTTTGATTTGATGTGGCACAATAATGCGCATATATATATATATATATATATATATATATATATATATATATATATATATATATATAAGTGTGGGTGTGGGTGTGTAATTTTGGAAAGATGACCGAACCAAAGACTCTGTCTTCAGCGTCGCGGCGCCAAATTATCTGGGAGGTTTCTTAGTCTAGATTGCGCGTTGGGTGGTCTTGGCGCGAAAATGGACAGAGAGCTATGCCCATGTGAACCTGCATGAAGATTCGAGACCGAAAGTGTGGGGGCAAAAGGACCAAAAGAGTTGGGCAATTAGAGGAATCAATTAGGAACGAGACTTAGGGAGAGAAGGACCTCGAGGAGTCAGCGTCAGCACGTTGGCCAGGGCTGTTGGTTTATGAACATGGGGATGAGTCAGCATTTTTGGTAACTGTTAGGATTTTCGCAAAGCTTTTGCAATAGCCAGATATTCACACACATACAGATTGCCGAAAAGTCGCAGGCCTTTTTTCTTGTGTTTTGCCGTCTCGAATATGTTGTTTTGTTTTTTCTTTATTTCATCTTTCTGTGTGGTTTTAATTGTTTTATTCAAAATGTGAATGCCTACTCGCCCAGGTGTAAGAATTTATAGCCTCTGTCCTCACTAGATGATCTAAAGGCTTCCTTGCCGCTTGGTTATTGCCACATTGATGGATTATTGTGTTTTGCAGAATTTGAAATTTTTGAGGTTTAATATTTGAGATTTGGAAATGAGAAACGCTGAGACTGGGAGTGGCAATCGATTGAATGTCAAAAGATCATCCGGAAAAGGTGAGAATTGTAATCATAGACTCAAAGAGTTCGCAGGAACGCTTCACCAGTGATGCTCTTGGGGTCCTTACAAGTTTCAGCTCTTCCAACATCATACTCGTTCTTCTACCGAAATGATTATTCAGGTAGGCGATCCTGCTGCAAAAAGAAAGTCCGCCAAGTATGCAATAACGCACAATACACACCTGAAAAAGTCAAAATGCTACTGCTATGGAACTTTTAAGCGGAGGTGGCCAATGAGAAACGACGTATGTCACTCCCCTCCCAGTCACGACGATTTAAAAAGGGAACAACTGCTTGCTCGTTTTTTCCTCCTATATCTCGTAGGAGAATGCACACACGTATTGAGCAAGTTTCGGTTCAAGATAATAGTTAAGAAATTTCTACACGCTCGGATTCGGCCGGGAATGTAAATATACAAATACATAGATTCTTTTACAAAAAATATTTGAGATTTAGAAATGAGTGACGCTGAAACTAGGAGAGGGTATTAATCAATTGAAAGTTAGCAGATCAAGTGGAAAATGTTAGAGTTGTACAGTTAAAAGAATTTCAATAACAAATATTACTTGGATATAGAAAAACATTCGGAAACCCAAAAGACAAAATAAATTAAGTGACACGGAAGCTTAGAAAGTTAGTCTGCTTGTCCTTAATAGATTAACTTAGTGGCAAAAGGGTATATTCATACTCTTGTAAAAAATCTAATATATTGCAGAAAGAAAACTTTTGAAACAAAATAGATAGACATCCAAGCACCGATGAAGTCATTTGTTTGTTTATGAAATCACCAGAAATGGAACAAATTTGTTTTGCATTAAAGAATTATCAGGAAGGTCTAATAAGAGAATCTTAATGGTTTAAAATTATTTGAACAGTAAAATTTGGAGACAAGAAATGTCTGGTTTATTTAAGAAATTATCAGAAACGGCAGAATTGTTGGCATTTAGAAATGTTTTGATGGGCTGATGTGTTAATAATCTTTGCCAGCTCTCTTTTGCTTAGGCGTTTTGAAACTCAGACTCGTTACAAAATGTCAGTCGTACCCACCCAGAGATGAGGGCCAGGCTGAAAGAATAGAGAGAAGAAAAAACACGAGAGTCCTAAGCTACCAAGTATAGGTGAGAGTAATAAATTAAACTAGGTTGGAGCTGAGAGGGTGTATCCAGCTCTCTGATCACTAAAAAGGGTTTTGACAATCCCCCAAATTTAGAAAAACTGCTTTAAAGTAAATTGGGGTCATGAGAAATTGAAATTTAGAATAAATAGATAACTGAGCCACACAACATAGCCAACCTCAATGCCGATTGGAAATCGGATTCAGTATAAGCTGGAGTTTTTGACATCGCAGACAGAGTTAGAGTGAGAAGAGTGAGAAGAGATTCCAGAGCAAGTCTGTCTTCCAACATCACTGAAACAGAGACCTCGTGCTAGACTCCAAATACGAAAGACTAGACTTACTAATAGATTGTTGACTATTGTGTCGCAGATTTCACTGTCACTTAACTAAGGTAGTAATGTAATGTAATATAATGGCCGAGGGATTTCGTTTTATATATCTTGCCTTTCGGTTTAGTTAGGCTGAGAACCTTTCGCTTAGCGCATGGGTTAGTTAGGTGCAAACATGAGCGTAGGTATTCCCGCGCGCGCGCGGAGCGGACATGTCATTCAGAGATGTCACAAGAGAAATCCCAGATAGAAAATGTGACCACAGGATGTGAATGACGTCAAGCACCGGAAGCGTGCGCGGAGGATTTGGGGGATTTGAAAAAAGTCAATGGAGTTGAGTTCCTGCCTCGGAAGAAGAAGGTTGACTTTCGCTTGCTCGCCGAGGCCTTTCGGCAGGTGTCGCACATGGTTTGGGGCAGATGGAAAAGTCAGCAAGATCATATCTCTCACCTTATGTCGAAAAACCTTTTAACTCAAAGGTAATAAAAAGTTTCGTACCTGAACTAAGAAGTCGTAAGTGTTTTTGTGTTTCGGGATTCTTATGTTATCTATATATGTGCGTTATGAACATTCTATGTACATTTCACATATTCATATCTGGATATGCTACAGTAATAGAAAAGGTTAAAACTGCTTTATAAAACAAAAGTTATAAACACAAAGTGTTATTATATTTCTTACCCGTGTTGACTTCTTTGTTTGTTTTTCGTGTGGCCGACATTGTTTTGATATAGACCTGAGTGGGTTTACAAAAGAATCTGAGCAATTTTTTTCGGAGTATGGCTATTTTATAAATTTTATTTCAAGATGTCGACGCGAAAATAACTTTAAAAAGTATGAGGTTTATTAAAATTCAGGAATTTGTTGAAGAATTTTCAAAAATTTCTTATCATACTTTAGTACTTTTCTCGTATTTCAATGCTGCTACCTCTGGTATTTTTGAGATATAGAGATTTATTTGATTTTTTGATAAAATTTCAACGACGATTGAAATTTTCTAAGGTTTTTGAATGACTTTGTATTTTGTTCACCTGTGAACAGGTTCAGCCAAAGTTTTTTTTCAACAGCATTAATAGTATCTTTCCGTATATATTGTGGCTTTCAGAAGAAAAAAATCTAGATTTGCTGGGTCTAAATGATTGTTGTTTTTTTTAATCAGTACCCAGAAATTGTTAGAAAAAATGTTTAAATGTCTTAGGGAGCAAGTATTTATTTATCATTTTATTTTAATTCATTTATTCATTTATTTATTGTTGGCAAATGTAATAATATACAACACTTAGGATTAAAATGTTAATATTGCTCTAGTGGGTTGAGTGTTCGCCAATGGTCCGAGAGACCCGGGTTCAATCCCCGGTCGAGTCATACCAAAGACTAAAAAAAATGGTACTTTATACCTCCTTGCTTAACTCTCAGTATCATAAGGTACGTACCAAGGGTAAAGCGGAGCAATCCAGGAAAAGGAGAAACGCCTCCCCTGTACCTCGGAGTAGTGGCTACTGAAAAGGGAGCCTTCAGGTCACCCTTGACTACATTCGCTATCTTTACTTACTTATATACCAAAAGAAAAGGATTGGTTGGTTGGTTGATTGTTTTACGGCGTACCAACTGTTTTCGTGTCATTTAACGGCGAATTAAATTTAAAACAATTCAGTTTAGAATAAGTATAGTTTTTTACAAACAGTTAAATGTCAAAAAAGTTCAGTTAAATGTAAAAATGTTCTATTTCAAACAATTCAGTTTAGCATCAGTACACAGTTTCAGGAACAAAAACATTTTCTATTTCAAACAATTCAGTTTAGCATCAGTACACAGTTTCAGGAACAAAAACATTTCTATTTCAAACAATTCAGTTTAGCATCAGTACACAGTTTCAGGAACAAAAACATTTCTATTTCAAACAATTCAGTTTAGCATCAGTACATAGTTTCAGGTACAAAAACATTTCTATTTTAAACAATTCAGTTTAGCATCAGTACACAGTTTCAGGAACAAAAACATTTCTATTTCAAACAATTCAGTTTAGCATCAGTACAGAGTTTAGTTCTATTTAAATAGTTTATTTTCAAGCAGTTCAGTTTAGTATAAGTACGTAGTTTGAATGTCAAAACAGTTCTATTTCAAACAATTCAGTTTAGCATGAGTACACAATCTTAGTTTTATTTGATCCATAGATAGGACCCTATCAGGTGCTACCACTCCGGTCAGAGTAGAACTAGGAGCGATGGCAATAAATGGGTACTCCGCATTCCCAAAGCTCCAACATTACTGAAGCCTCACCATCAAATTCTTTAGCGTCATATCCAGGACACTTGTTGGGCGGGGGTTTACCCCTGTGCAGAGATTCAGTCGGTGTATTCGTTGGGTGAGTCTTAGTCCTCTACAGAGATGCAGTCGGGGTCTTTCCCGTCTGCAGAGATGCAGTCGGTGTATTCTAGAGCTCCAACCGACTGGGCTACTCCTTGGGTACCCCTCTGCAGAGATGCAGTCGGTGTATTCTACTGTGCCAGCCGACTGGGCCACAGGACACTGGTTGGGGGAGTCTTACTCGTCTGCAAAGATGCAGTCGGTGTATTCTATAGCCCCAGCCAACTGGGCCACTCGTTGAGAGAGTCTTAATCCTCTGCAGAGATGGACTCGGTGTATACTACAGCCCCAGCCGACTAGGCCACAGGACACTCCTTTGTGGAGTCTTACCCTTTGCAGAGATGCAGTTGGTGTATTCTAGATCTCCAGCCGACTTGGCCACAAGACACTCATTGGGGGGTTTAATCCCTCTGCATAGGTGCAGTCAGTGTATTCTACAGCCCCAGCCGACTAGGCTACATTTTGGTGGGGGTCTTACCTCTCTGCAGAGATGGAGTCGGTGTATTCTACAGCCCCAGCCAACTGGGCCACTCTTTTGGTGGTGTATTACCTCTCTGCAGATATGCAGTCGCTATATTCTACAACCCCAGTCGACTGGGATACAGGACACTCGTTGGTGGTGGGGCTCACCCCTTTACGGAGGTGCAGTCGGTGAATTCTTCAGCCCCAGCCAACTGGGCAAGAAAAGAAGGAAGAACACTCATCGGCACTGACAATAATGTTGATGCAATAATTTAAGAATTTGAATAATACAGAAAACAGAGTAAAAAATGGAAACGAGATTTCTGCAGACAAATATCTCATCGCTAAGCCTTAGAATGTGCTGACTGTATCTCCTACAGAAGAGTAAGATCCTCAAAAAAGGAGTATCCCATATATGACAGTGAATAACATCTGAATGTGATGGTCCATCTGGATATCTGGGGAGAGTAGAGTACCCACTCAATGGCATTACTTCCAGATCCACTCTGACCAAGAGTGTTAAAAAAACTTTAGTGTGCCATCTATGGGTCAAATAGATCAATTTTAAAATCATGCGTAAGAACTAAGAAAAAAAAAAGAACTGTATAACGTGATGGTGACAGGGAATCAATAATAGTCAGGACTCCTGAAATAAGTAAGCAAGTAAAGTTGGCGACCTTAATCGAGGGCGACCAGAAGGCTCCCTTTTCAATAGCTACAACACCGAGGTGTGGGGGGAGGGCGCTACTCCTTTCCCAGAATTGCTCCACTTTACCCTTTACCTTATATTGCCGAGTGTTAAGCAAGGAGGTATCAAGTACCATTTTTAAAGTCTTTGGTATGACGCGACCTGGGATTGAACCCAGATCTCCCGATCCTTGGCGAACACTCTACCCACTAGGCCAATGAACAAAATGAAGAATTTCGAACGAATTCATATCAACAAAAAGTTCTAAAAAGATCAGAAAATTATGCGTAATATATCTAATATTAATTTCCCTAACCCCAGAACGAGTGTTTTCTTTGGTGGTTTATTTTACTTCTTTTTTTTCTGCAACTATGAAAGTTAGACACAAAAATTTATCTTTAAAATCAAAATACGCTTCAATTTTTCCAGAAAAATGCTCTCTAGTATGTAAAATTTCCCCTGCACAAAAGCAAGTATATGTGAGCGGTTAAGAAGTATGTCTGATCAATAAGTCATGCCATTTCAGTTGTTATCTTGGCGTGGAATGATGGACATTCTGCGTACGTAATAGAAATTTATTTTCAAATTGGTCATTTTATCAGGGCGTTGCAATTAGTTAGGAAGCATTTCAAAGTGGATTGACATGAAAGAACTTTTATCAAGAAAACCACACTTGAAGGCCCAAGTATTTAAACGTAGACCGCAAACAACTGTCACACTGAAATGTTTTATACATTATGAAATAAATACCAGAGGCAATGAGAAGATGCTACAACGCTATAGAACTTCAAGGGTGTATCGCTCGATAGGCCAAACTTTTTAACGATATAATCTTTAAAACAAAGTGATGGTAATTATAACAAAAGTGACAAATAGTGTTTCCTTCTTGTTGCCTGTCTTTATTTATTTGTATTTGTTTATTTGTTTCAAAAACCTGAGAGATCATTGTGGCGGGTTCTGTATATAGCCTTGAAATGAATAAAGGAAATCAAATCAATTTTACAATGCTTTAAGTTTTAATTTTCTTGTACAGCACTATCTACACTCAGTTCAAGAAACCGAGAGAAATAAAACAAGGAAGAACATCTTAAATCAAGTCAGGATTATGTAAATTTATAAAAATAAAATATTGATGCCAACATAACAAGGTTTATGTTTTCTACAGAGGGTTTTTTAAATCATATTCCATGTATGCATTCTGAAGACGGTCTATGATTTCACTATACTATTCGTTTGGTTTGGTTTGGTTTCTTTGTTTAATGGCATATCAGCCTTCGTTGGTTATTTAATGCCAAAGTTATACTTATAAAAGAGGAGCAGTGATACTATTTAACTCATAACTGGTGGGATTATGGGGTTCATTTTTTCCCAAGGGCATGAGTTCAAAAGAGAACATAAAGCTTACTTCGAGGTCTTCCACCGAGGCTATTACAGCTTTACGGGGTTGAGTTTATTGCTCGACGCCTGAGGCACCCCAAAAGGTGAATGCTGACCGGCGCAAATATTTCTTTTATGTAACCGCGCATAAGTATCGATTTTTGCGTGCCCCCTCACAATTAAAGTGACCTTTTGTCATATATCGACTGAGTAGGAAGTCGGTTAAATCACTTCTTGGCCTGGTACCTTGCCGGCTATAAGAGGGGATAACTTTGAGAGACGCTCGTGGTCTTATGGATATCGTTGCTGGAAATGGACACACCGACCCGAATTCAAATACTGGATAAAGCTGTTTGCATTTTACACAGTGCTAATATTCTCGAGGAAGGTATTAATCCAACTATTCTCACTTCAGCTATGGGTAAAATTGTAGGATAGATTAGGCTCTTAAGCCTTGGCATGGTAACCAGTCGAGGAGAAGCAAAACTCAGAATTCAAACCTGATAAACTCTCCTTGAAAAATTGACCTTGAGTCGCATCCTGCTCGTGTGGAGGGATAGGTGAATACATACTTCGAGGCAATAATCCAGCACTTTACGCACTACGACACAGGGGCTACTACTACTATATTATAATCATTATATATATATATATGTGTGTGTGTGTGTGTGTGTGTGTGTGTGCGTTCGTGTGTGTGTGTGTGTGTATTACTATAATATATATATCATTGTATACATATATATATAGATATCTATAATATTCGCATACCATTTTTGAGATCCCTTATTAGTACATAAAACTATTAAGATTATTGCAGATTTGAAGTTGTTTAACTAAACATAATGTAATATAACATCACAAAGCAGCAGTCTATGCTCGAGATAATGAGTGGGTGATAAGTATATCTTAGAGCAGCAGTTGACATGCTATTTCAGTTGTTATCATGTCATGAAATGGTGAATATCATTCAGTTAAAAAAAAAACTTGTAATTTAAATGGTGATTCTATCATAGCAACGCAATATCCAGTTCCTTAACCAGATCTATCCCCCTGTGATTACTTCCTCTATTGATAAACTGAAGGTGCAAGACTTTAAAGGTAGCAATGGCTTGCTAACCAGACCTATCCCTTAGTGATTACTTCCTCTGTTGATAACCTGAAGGAGCAAGACTCTAAAGGTAGCAATGGCTTGCTAACCAGACCTATCCCCTTGTGATTACTTCCTCTGTCGATAACCTGAAGGAGCAAGACTTTAAAGGTAGCAATGGCTTGCTAACCAGACCTATCCCTATGTGATTACTTCCTCTGTTGATAACCTAAAGGTGCAAGACTTTAAATGTAGCAATGGCTCGCTAACCAGACCTATCCCCTTGTGATTACTTCCTCTGTTGATCACCTGAAGGCGCAAGTTTTTATATTTAAGTCACAAAGACAACCGGCGAACAGAAATATGTCATTCGTCATGTAATCTCTGCACCAGAGGGCAAGTATTAAGACGATATCATGTTTACAACTCATTGCTGACGGTAGCAAAACAAAGTGGAAAATATTGATTTGGTTTTTCGATTTTTGAGAGGGGCGGGGTGCTTATAGTAAAATTAAATTTTTGATTGAATCTACGCTGACGTATTATTATTATTATAATTATTATTATTTATCTCATAAGAGTTTTTGACATCAATGTTAACTGATGGTCTTTCACTGGATTTTGAGTGACATCAAGTTTCCTTAAGTCTCCGTGACTCTTCTCAGTATTCTGGCCGTTCTCAATAATGCTGTAGTTTGGATGGTCTCCTCTCGTTCGCCAACTTCCAAGTCCTCCTGTCACTTTAATAATCGTTTAGCTCCAGTAACAAAAGTACCAATTACAATTGGTATAATTGTCACCTTCATGTTCCACAGTTTTTTCAATTCCCTAGCAAAGTCCAGGTACTTATCTTTCTCTTCACATTCTTTCAGTTCTATTCTGTGGTCATCCGGGTCTGAGAGATTATTCTTCCAAAAAAGTTAATAAAATTGCAACTTTAGAATTTAAAATTTTGCTGGAATCATAATTTAATTATAACTTTTATCACAATGAATAAAATGTTAAAAAGCAAAGAAAGATTTTTTCAAATAAACATTGATAATTATTAAAGATCCAACAACAGATAATAAATGTGTCTTTAGATAGAAATTCATCCAATATACACACTCAAATATTGAGAACTTTTGTTAATTATACGGTTTGCTCTCTGTCAAAAACAGCGAATCCATAAAATATTAAGCAGACAATTATTCATAAAAGTACGGTTTACAATTATTTTGATTAGAAGCAAATAATTTCGTTGATATGTAGATAATGTTATGGAATGTGTTGCAAGAGAGAATAATAAATATATCGACAAATACTTTTATATAATTTTTGAAATATTACACCTAAAAGTTTAATATGTGCATGGAATCAATTCAGCTACAGTCAATTCTGGGCTCTTTGACTTAAACTGTATTCATCTTGTCTTTTCAACTATATATCGCACGTATATACATAAAGATTACCATTCAATTAAAATGTCTTACATATTATGAAATGAAGAACATCCTTTATAAAAACTTAACATATGTACAGCCACAATCCCTACATTAATTTCTGTAGATTTTTAACCATTTTTGAATTATCAGAATCAAAGAAAATAGGTTTGTAATTATCAATAAATCTCTTAATACTCTTTATATGATACCCGTAATTAATACCCTTAATGTTATAAGTGAAAATAGGCACACCCTGAATATTCCGTTAGAGCCTCTCATATCATCATCACTGACTTTGGAAATCTGTTTTATGCGTACAAGAGACGTTCTTATCATCGTGAATCTATTTTTGTAAGATGTATTTAAATATTCTTTACGATTTAAAACACTGATTATAGCCAGACCACAGAAGCTTATGAGAGAGCACTCAATAATAACAGGATTAGGGTTAGCAATAAGTTTAGTAAATAAGGGCGCCTTTTATGGTATAATAATTGGTTGCTTGGCTTTACAGCAAGTCAATGGCCCAGTCAGCTGGGGCTCTAGAATACACCGACTGCATCTTCGCTCTAGAATACAGTCAGCTGGGGCTCTAGAATACACCGACTGCATCTTCGCTCTAGAATACAGTCAGCTGGGGCTCTAGAATACACCGACTGCATCTTCACTCCCCAAACGAGTGTTCGAGATATGACACTAAACAATTTGATGGTGAGGCTTCAGTAATACTGGAGATTTGGGGAATGCTGCCATCACTACCAAGTCCACTCTGGCTCGGAGTGGTGGCACCAGATAGGGTCATTTAAACACTGTACTTATGCTCAACTGAATTGTTTGAAATAGTATTGTTTGATCATTTAATAGTGTGTAAACTGGTGTTAACTTGAATTGTTAGTTATACATAGCAATAATTGGAACCGTTTGACTTTGCTGACATGCTAAACTGAATTGTTAGAAATAGAACCGTTTGATCATTTTACAGCAAGTCAATAATTGAGTCATTTTATGCCGAAGTCAGTGATAATAATCATTTGTAAATTATTACTCCAAGGTTAAGGCGTACGTAGCGTATCGGTTAACATCGTTGGAAACGAAACTGGCGATCCAAGTTCTAATCGTAGACGAAGCTGTTTGTGTTTCACTTCCTGCTATTGCCCTTGGAAAAGGCGTGAATCCATCTGTTCTCCCTCCAACTATGAGTAAGAGTAAGATAGCCTGGGTTATTTTGCCTCGATTAGGCTACTGGTAAAAAAAAACTGACCTAGTGTCAGTTATTGCGTAATTAAAACCATTTGTGGGAACATAAATTTTAAAAAGCCTATATTTACTCAACAAATATTATTTTTTCCAATATAATCTTCTTTTTTGTCAGTGCACTTAATCCAGTTATCAAAACCAGTCACATAGATCAAAGATTACCCAATGAATATTCTGGTGGCCCCGAGTGATATAATGATAGCCAGTGAGGCTAACAGATCATTAATCGGTTCTCACTGGATAACCTATAAGTCTGGTCTCGCACCAAATTTCACTAAACTTAGTAACTGACAAGACAGTAAAAATCACATATCAAAATTCACCTACTTACCAGGGGTCAAGCTACAGACTTTTAGATCCATCCGTACATACAGGACTATTTGTATCAACGAATGTTTGTACAGGCGTATGCTGTTCTCTTTACATGTCTAAGAGTGTGTGCGTGTTTAGCATCGCAAATTAGTATGTATCTCATTTAATCTATGAATAATCTAAAAACATATTATTAATTATTTACTTTGATTAATGTCGATTTATTTTTCTGCCATTCAGTTTATTATGGCGTACATAGTTTTTCATTTAATTTCATTTTCGTTTCGTTGCCAATTCGGATGAGGCTATAGAGTACACCGACTGCTTTTCTGCATAGGGGTAAGACCCCATCACGAGTGTCCTGGATATGATACTAAACAATCTGATAGTGAGGCTTCAGTAATGCTGGAGCTTTGGGGAATGTGGAATACCATCTTATTGCCATCGCTCGAAGGTCCACTCTGGCCCGGAGTGGTAGCATCTGATAGGGTCCTATCTGTGGATCAAATGGAATTAAACTGTGTTCTTATGCTAAACTGAATTGTTTCAAGTGGAACTGTTTTTTGACATTTAAACTGTGTACTTATGTCAAACTGAATTGTTTGAAATAGAATTGTTGATATGTATAAAAATGGATTTGGCATTTAATAACCTGCAATAAAATCAAACCAAACCAAACCATTTTCGTTTCAGTTATAATTCCCGTAAAATGACTTATTTTTTATGCGGGTTTAACATGTTTATCTATTATAGAACTAGAAAAAAGACTCAGCACTGAATCTCGCTTGAATGTTCTGGAAAAATACGTAAATTTTAAGATATCATTACCCAAGTCACAAAAAGAAAGTCAAAAGAAATAAATTGGCATTTTTATTTATTGTAGACATCAACAATTGGGAAATAATGCATTCTAACCAGGAAGAAAATAAAAAGTTTACGTTTTGCTTATTGCGGACAGCTATTTTCATTTTACATCAATGGCTTTGGCAATAAATGACCGACGAAGATTGATATGCTATAAAAGAAAATCATAGTGTTATACATCAAAATAAAAATAGTTATTATCTACATTCTATGCGAGTTTTTCACTCAACTTCTAATTGCTAGTCTTTCGTTGAAATCAAAAATATTTGCAGTTTTCTTTTACTCCAAGCGTTCTAATATTTTCCTGATTGCTAAGTTCTATTTCTTCCGTTGTTTCCCTTTGCTTTGTCTTTTTTTCACTAGAAGAATAGTGCCTTTTTCAATCCCAGATTCCATTCCCATATCTTGGTTGTAGTTTCTATTAGTTTGTATAGTTGTTTCTCCTTCTTTTTCATTTTTTGGCAAATATTTTAATAGAATCGATATATATGAAGTGGTGAATCTTTGCCTGTGAATATGTAAATTTGTTGCCTCGATTACATTTTCTTAGCATATAATTTAGCACATAATCTTTTCCATAGGAAATAGTTGTGGCGAGAGCAAGTCTTCCTTGAAAATGCCAATTAGGGATTTAATTTCCGAAGAAGTTTGTCCTTTTCCTGCTCCTTCCAACTTTCAATCCTCCATAGTTCACGTGATCCTATTTACCAACCCCTCCGCTCGGAGTTTTACAGGTTTGAATTCAGAGTTTTCCTTCTCCTAGACTAGTTGCCTGACCAAGGCTGAAGGACCTAGTCTGTCCTACTATTTACCCATAGCTGGAGGGAGAATAATTGGATTCATACCTTTCCCAAGGGTATTAGTGCTATGTGAAATGCAATGAGTTTCGTCCAGGATTTGAACTCGTGTCGCCGTGTTCATTTCCTACGACGATAACAATTACACCACGGGCACCTCCATAATTTACGTGATAAAGTTTATATCCTTCTGTGATATGGTGCACATTCTCAGATATTCTATTACCCACTATTGTATACCTTTCTGTAGTCTATCTAAGCCATGGCAACATCTTCCCACCACATTTTTCCTCCTTCAAAAAGGTGTTGATCTATATACTGGGTGCGACAGAAATGGCTCCCACATTTTAAACTGTCACCTTTGCATTGCAAGCTAACTGGTGTTGTGTCCACGAGAATTTGCGTGGGTGGAATGCTCGAAGCACTCGTGTCCACGTGCAACGTGTACGTGATAAGCTGGAGGTGTGACCACGAGAATTTGCGTGGGCGTCCAGGATATCAAATAACCAAGAAGGTTTTGATCTAAAGGAGAACAGGTTTTACGGAAGATTCCTCCCTAGGTCATAATGTGAGCAGCTCAGCCGCCTTCGACTCTCAAACGACCCGTGCGTACATTTTGGATAATAAAAAGAAAAGAAAAGAAGCAGATTATATTTTTTATACATCAGTGTCGTTATCTTTCTCTACTATACAACACATTGACTTATCAGTAGAATTCCCTTTCGTTTGGCTTCGAGTTTCACCTTTTGATGCTCCTTTCAACTTCCAGTCTTCCATAGTTCACGTGATAAATTCGTCGCGACTGAGAGGGAAGTGACGTATGTCGTTTCTCATGGGCCAATTACATTTTAAAAACTCATTAGCAGTAGCATTTTACAAGAAAAAAAACTGAGGTGTGAACTGTGTGATTTTGCGTGGTTGGCGAACTTTTTACTGCAGGATCGCCGGCCGGAGCCATAGTTTCGGTAGGGTCGCTTGGGAGAGCAAGTATGAAGTTGGAAGACCCGAAACTTGTAAGGACCCCAAGAACATCACTGACGAGGTGATTCTGTGCACTTTTTTAAATGTGTGACTACAAATGGTTTGGTTTGGTTTCTTTGTTTAATAGCATATCAAACTTTGTAGGTTATTTAATGCCAAAGCCATTCTTGTAAAAGAACAGCAGCGATACTAGTCAACCCATAGCTGGGCGGATAAGGGGTTCATTTGTTTTCCCAAGGGCATGAGTTCGGAAGAGAACGTAAAAGCTTGTCTGGGGTTAAAACACACTTACTTCGAGGCCTTCCTCCGAGGCTATGACTGCTTTGCCGGGTTGAGTTTATTGCTCGACACCCGAGGCTCCCCAAAATGGGAATGCCGACGGGATAAAACATTTTTTTGGTATAACCGTGCATGAGTATCGATTTGTGCGTTCCCCCTCACAATAAAAGTGACCTTTTATCATATACCGACTAAGTTATCTCTCTCTACCATACAACACATTGACTTATCAGTATAATTCCATTTCGTTTGGCTTCGAGTTTGTCCTTTTGATGCTACTTCCAACTTCCAATCTTCCATAGTTCACGTGATAAAGTTTATATCTTTCTCTGATATCTTCGACATTTTCAGATACTCTATTGCCCACGTTTACAGGATCCTTTTGTATAACTTTCTGTAGTCTATCTAAGCCATGGCAACATTTTCCCCCACCATATTTTTCCTCCTTCAAAAGGTGCTGATCTATATATTGGGTGCGACAGAAATGACTCCCACATTTTAAACCTTTCAGAGTTGTATTCTAATGATCCTTCTAACAATTCGCGTAAGAGTCCGAAGGTCCGTATCAGACAGCTTTCGCTTTCTTCCAGAGTTTTGCTTCAGTCAATAGGTTTTTCTTTCTTTCTCAAATGCTATCATTACTTTCGAGAAAGTACTCTTTGTTACACTAAATACGTAATTCAGCGGTTTTTGAAACACTAACGCTTGCCATACGAGCACCAACAAGTTGACCTCTTTTAAAGTCTGATAGATCTACCATTTTAACGAATTTTGATTAATTTCTTCTGATGATATCAGTAAAAAAACAACTATCTTAGTAAAATAAGACGAGAAAAATTAATAATAAATAAATTAATAATTAAAATAACAAACGTTTGATGGTTTTATAGGAGTTTTAAAATTATGTTGCTAAGATTCTAGGTGTTTCCATTATTTTGTCCAACACCGGTCAATATTATATATATACGATTTGTAAACATTATGTCAACATTATTCATTCATTTGCACACAGTGAAATCGTTCCAAGTATTGCTATTTAATATCAATAATTCAATTTAGGCATACAAATAAAGAGTTTCAAGTATTGCTATTTAACGCCAACAATTAAATGGTTACAGGTATTGCTATGTATAACTTTCACTACAAGTAGATAGTCATATGTTTACACACAGTTAAATAATCAAAGAGTTCTACTTCTAATAATTTAATCTATTGCAAATCATTTGTTTGCACACAGTTTAAATGTCAAACAGTTCTATTTGATCCATTGGTTGGACCTTATCGCGTGCTACCACTCCTAGTCAAAGCAGACCTGTTAGTAATGGCAATGAAGAGGTACTCAGCATTCCACAAAGGTCTAACATTACTGTAACCTCACCATCACATGTTCTTATCGAATACAAATAATTTTTTTGGTTTGGTTTGGTTTGGTTTGGTTTTATAGCATATCAACTCTTGGGGTTATTTAATGCCAAATCCGGCTCATATTTAGATATATATGATTTGTAATATAATAATATTATATAATATATAATAATATTATATAATAAGTCCGCAAAGTTGAATGTTTGCAAGTATTGCTATATATCACTTTCACTTCAGTTAGACAGTCATTTATTTACAGAGAGTTAAATAGTCAAAAAATTCTCTTTCTAGCAATTCCATAATGCAAGTCATTTGTTTGCTCGCAGTTTAAATGTCAATTTGACCCATAGGTAGGATCCCATCAGGTGCTACCACTGCGGGCCATAGTGGACCTGGGAAAAAACTACAAAATCAAAATTTGATTAGAACGTATTATGAATGTGTTTCCCTAACCTCTAGGCATACAATAACCTAAGACAAGTTGATGCCATATGAAAATCAATCAATCAAGTAAATTATGCTGAAAACGCCGATCTTCGCTAAATAACTCAAGTCAAGCATTCATTACTTAAATAGGTGACTATTTAGGAAGAACAGTTTAACTAAGCTTCCATATCAGACTAGGTAAAGTTTATTAAATAACAATGATAGTTATCAACCAGCTCACTATTTAGATGAGTGATTAAAACTTCTTTCATAGACTTCGAATGTGACGAAGAATTAATTAGCATAAATTTTGATTTCAACTTTTCAAAAAATGATCTATTTTCACTGAAAAAAAATTGCTTTTCCCATCGCGTCCATTACCCTTGGGAAAGGTATGTATCCAACTATTTTCCCTCCAGCTATGGGTAAATAGTAGGGCAGACTGTTCTTTAACCTTGGTATGACAACCAATCTAGAAGAAAGAAAACTCTGAATCCAACCCAATTAAACTCTGAAAAAAAATTGACCTAGTGTCGCATCCTGTTCATTTGGAGTAGTGGAATTAATACATAATCCATTTTTAATATTTTTAAATAAATCCTCGAAGATGTATCTCATAATACAGCTGCTGTATTGCCACCTACCTCCCATCGCACAAACCATCAAGTAAGATGAACAAGACATGTTGAGCACTGCCAGCGAAGTAAGAATAACCTTATACGCGACGTTTTTTATGGACTCCTAGGCATGGACACACTAGAGTTGGCCAACCAAGAAGGACTTGCGTGCATCAGCTCTATGCTGTCACATATACAATTTAAAGGACCTGCTATGATTGATCGACGATAGGGACAGATGGTACGAGAGATAGTCAGGAAATGCCATGATATCAACATGATTTGATGATGATGATGATAATGCAATATTTATTTTCAATTAAATTCTTTTTATTATTCCATATTTCAGAAGCTTCGAATGTGAACAAAGATTGTTAATCATGGAATTTATATTTAACTTTTTTAAAATTATATTCACGGTGTAAATATTATTCTCAAAGCATTAATAAATATTTTTATGGTCGGATTTTTTTTTTTTTTTTTTTTTTTTCGTGATTCTTGTCAGCAAAAACACTTGCTTTTAGATCCTGTAATAAACACGATTTTTCCTTTCTAGAGAAAATGCGGATTTATAGGTTTTGCTAGAATTAACTTGCCGCCTGCATTCCCGTCATGCTTCAGTTCACGTGGTTTCCGGTTTCCTCCTCAAATTTACTTCCTACTTGGCGCTTATTATTATTATTATTATTATTATTATTATTATAAGAAAAAAAACTTCTTCTAAGAATTATAATAATGAGTCGACTACTCTTTCTTCTTCTTCTTCTTCTTCTAAAGGCAAGACACGACTGGGTGGGCAAGGTGATCCACTGGGAAATATGCAAGAAATTTAAATTTGACCATGCCAACAAATGGTATATGCACAACCCAGCACCTGTCCTAGAAAATGACACACACAAACTCCTATGGGACTTTGATATACAAACGGATCACCTCATCTCGGCCAGAAGACTAGACCTTATAATATTCAACAAAAAAATGAAAATCTGCAAACTTGTCGACTTTGCTGTCCCGGCTGACCACAGAATAAAACTGAAAGAATGTGAAAAGAGAGATAAATACCTCGACCTTGCTAGAGAATTGAAAAAACTATGAAACATGAAGGTGACAATTATACCAATTGTGATTGGTGCTTTTGGCACGGTAACTAAAGGATTATTAAAGGGCCTGGCCTGGAAAATTTAAAATTTGGCGGCCGAGTGGAGACCATCCAAACAACAGCATTATTGAAAACGGCCAGACTACTGAGAAGAGTCCTGGAGACTTCAGGAGACTTGCTGTCACTCAATCTCCAGTGAAAGACCATCAGCTTACGCTGATGTGAAAAACTCTAATGAGTCAACAACCCTTTCTAGTCGTTGCTGCTGCTGTTCTTCTTCTTCTTCTTCTTCTTCTTCTTCTTCTTCTTCTTCTTCTTCTTCTTCTTCTTCTTCAACAACAACAACAACTGCTACTAATAATGATGATGATAAGTCAACCACTCTTCTTTGTGGTACCTCTTCTTTCACTTCTACTATTACTAAAACAACAACTATTATTAAACTTCTTTTTCTTCTTCTTCCTTTCCTACTACTACTACTACTACTACTACAAATAATAATAATAATAATAATAATAATAATAATAATGATAATAAAAATAGTAATGATAATTCAGCCACCCCTCCTTGTTCCTCCACTTTTGTACTACTACTACTACTACTACTACTACTATTAAGCTTATTCCTTTCTTCCTCTTCTAATACTACTACTTTTACTACTTATGCTTCCACTAAAACTACTACTGATACTAATAATACTAATAACAATAATGATAATAAGTCAACTACTCTTTCTTGTTCCTCTTCCACATCTTCTCCTTCATCTCTCCATTATTACCACTACTACTACTACAATTCTCCTATTACTATTACCCTTCTGGATACTCCTGCTGCAACTGCTACTCTCTTGAATATTACTACTATTACTAACGCTATCCCTTCTTGACATTCTTCTGATTGGCTGGTTTTTAATGACATCTCGAGTAGTAAATCGTCAGACTGGAAAATTTCACCCACATTGCATCCATCTCGAGTTTCTTAAATGTGCAAACATTTTATTGGCAGCTCTTCTTCTTCTTCTTCTTCTTCTTCTTCTTCTTCCTTTTTTTATTAATCTTTACCAATAGACACAATCACTAACTGCCCTTCATAATTAAAGGAAATGAAATAATATAAAACTTTTCATCTTCATTAAGAGGTCAAAGAATGGGGAAAGATTTTTGGACGGCACTGATGAAATAAAACCTAAATTGAAATTTATTCCAAACAATTAATTCAATATCTTTCTTTTTTTATTTCTGTAATGTATATTCATAACTGAAAAGAGATTGTTTGTCTGTCCTCCATAATCGAACAAATGGTTAAATGTAGAGCTCGTTTTACAATAATAATAACCAGCTTCCATCGAAATATTCACCTCTTACCAGGTGTAAACGGATACGTCAACTGTGCAAACAAATGACTATTATTCATTAGAAATAGATGCTCAAAACCATTAAGTTATTAGTAATAGATAAGAATATTTGAAACCATACAAATTTGTGCAAATTATTTTTATTAGATAGGGAAAAGACTTAAGAAGCTACACAAAAATGTAAATATAAACATACAATATATATTATTTCTAAACCACTTAGCATAAAATAACCCCAGACAACTTGACATATCGTAAAGATCAATCAATCAATTCAATTCGATAAAAAATTTTAGTTTATTTCAAGTATCATTTTCAAGAACCTTCATTTTATTTTTTATTTCATTTATTGATTTTTATTTTCATTTCTTTTCATTCATTATTCATTTATTTTTTTAACTTCAGAAGAATCTTATAGCTAACAATCTTATAGCAAAAGTAAAACACTGGTATTATTTATTTACTTACTTCTTCGCAACAGTTTTTCAGACGATAAAACTCTTTAATCGTTCTTTTGTTGTCACCACAATACTTCGGCAGATCCAGTCTATAATCTTCCTCGGGTGTTCAAACCTTATCCAAAGAGAGGATGTTCTATTTTACTCGATAAAGTACATCAGAAAATAACATCAATCTTAGAAGCAATGCGAGCAAGGACTGATCAAACCAATCCATTCACAGTAACAAGTGTCATCGAGGCAAGTCTACGCTATTCGAAACAAACCTCGCATCAACTCGTACACAGCGGACGATGCCATTTTCTTCATATACTGCATTCTATTTTTTTTATGGGACACCAGCCATTTCTAATACACCTTTGGATGTTAATGGTTTTCTGATATTTCTTGAGTTTTATTTAAAATGAACTTGACAGAGAGTCATTTAGTGCTATTTGCTTAAAATCGAAGTTTGGTTTCGTTTCGTTTCGTTTCGTTTATTTGTTTAACGGCACATTAACTAATGGGTTATCTCGAGCCAAAATTTGATAAATTTCTGAACGTTTGATTATAATCATCATTATATTTTCAATTTTGCATTGCATTTTGTAAATTGCACTTTTTTATTCGTCTATAAATATTTACACACACTTTTAGTATATCAAGTATTTACAATCTAATATCAAGGATTTTTTGAACGGAGCTTTCTGATCCGTTGATTGGATCCAAAAAAGCAATACCTCTCCGAGTCAGAATGGAATCAATGATACAATTATATGGTTTCAAGTTACTATTCCCATTTAATAATCATTTATTTGTATATAGTTTCAAGTATTTATATGTAATACTAATAATTTTGACACAATTATGTTTTCAGTTATTGCAATAAGTTATATGGTTTCAAGAAACTAATAATTATAATTCCTTTTTAAACAATTATATCTTCAAGAAACTTTTCTTAATATAAATAATTTACTGTTATATTGTTTCAAGAAAATAGCAATGATAATCCTTATAAAATAATTATATCTTTACATAATTTTCATAATGTTATATAGTTCCAAGTATTCTTATTTAATACAAGAAATTTTCAAATGGATTTATTCAACATATACACAGAACCCTAACAGATACTACTACTCCAGTTTAGAGTGGACTTGGGAGTAATGGCAATGAAGGAGTACTTCATACCCCCTAGAGAAACAAAACTGGAGCCAGTGCAATTTAGTATCATACTCATGACACAAATATTTGCTTGGTTTAAGTAACTAGTAAAATTAGCGACCTTAGTTGAGGGCGACCCGAAGGTTCTTTTTTCAATAGCTACCACACCGAGATGTAGGGGAGGGCGCTACTCCATTCCCAGGATTTCTCCACTTTACCTATGATTCTCACCTTATAGTGCTGAGTGCTAAGCAAGGCTGCATCTAGAACCATTTTTGAACCTTTAGTATGACTCGACCTGGGATTAAACCCTGGTCTCCCGGACCATTAGCGTACACTCTACTCGTGAGGCCAAAGAGAATCGCTTAATGGAAACCTATGCTGTTTTAAGTAAGGACTATTTATGGTTTAGTTTGTTTTTATGGCATATCAACCATTGTTGGTTATTTATTGCCAATTCCTGCTTTACCTACCGTATTTGACAACATATAAGCCGCACTTTCTTACAAAAAAAATATCTTATAAAATTCCCCTGCGTCTTATATCACATATGTAGGTTTAAAACTCACGATAGTCGGCTGAAATTAGCTACCTGGCAACTCCTGTTAGCTTATACTTTAGAGTAACTTTCATATACTTATTATCATCATTCAAAAGCCTATTTTGCAGATTAAAAGTGTTATCATTAATAATATTCATTATATTAATTTCATCTTGTTTAAAATTAGTACTTTGTTCTTTTCATGATTTGCCCGGCTGAAATTGGTGTGCGTCTTATACACACGTGCATCTTATACGCCGTCAAATACGGCATATATTAAATACATGATTTGTAAACACATTTTTTAGATATACACAATTAAATGATCGAACAGTTCTATTTCTTAAGATCCAATTTAACATAAATCGACAAAGTTAAATAGTTCCAAGAATTGCTATATATAACTAGCAATTCAATTAAGCGTCAGCCATTTCTTTACTCGCAGTTAAACGATCGAGTTTTATTTAAAACAATTCAATTTGGCATGTCATTGGTGAGCACTCAGTTTAAATGTTTAACAGTTCTATTTGACCCATGAATAAAACACTTTCAGGTACAACTACTCCGGGGCAGAGTAAACCTTGGAGTGATGGCAATGAAGGTGTACTTGGCTTTCTCCAAGCTCCTGCATAACTAAAGCCTCAACATCAGATTGTTTCGTCTCATATCCAGGACACTCGTTAGTAGGGGATCTTACTCCCCTGCAAAGATTCAGTTGTATTCTACAGCCCCAGCCGATGGACTAAAACTCTTTATGTTTATCGGTAGACACTCGTGAAGGTGACCCAAATCTCAATTGTTTGTTGTCCTTCAGTTGACGGTATAGATATGAATCATATAGATTTTCATGATAAAGAGTCACTATTCTTCTTCTTCTTCTTCTTCTTCTTCTTCTTCTTCTTCTTCTTCTTCTTCTTCTTCTCAACCATTTGCCCGATTTCTTTAATGGCATATCAGTCCCTTATGTGATTCATTTTGAAATGTCTGATTATAACCCCAACAATATGTTAAATGTTGTATTGGATTTTTAAAAAATTGCACTTCCTTATTTGTTCAACCATTTTATTACTCTTAGTTACATGATATCAAGCATTCATACGATATACAAATCATCATCATCGTCACCCTCATCATGATTACCATCATCATCATCATCATCAAGGCGTGCTGACAACAGGGATTCCCATGATTCTCGGTCTCCATCGGTCCCTATCGGCCATCGCTGTTGATAAGACATCTAGAAAGCACCTAATAACAATATTCAGTGTTACATAGAATTATAACATGATGAAGGAATGAATGACCATGACACTTGGTTATAATAATATAGCTCACACAACTTTATTCCTCGAAAGAGTCAGAAGTTGACTGCAAGTATGTGAGAAAGGCTGGGAGACGAAGGACGCGGACACAGACTGGCGGAGGACTTTTACATTGAACCTTATCTTCTTTTGCTTCTTGGTCGAGGGGTCATTGCCCACCACTTGGCACTCGCTGGCTGCCCACGTGACTCCGTCTTTCTTTGACTGCCCGTGACTACGTGACTGACTGTTACTGCTCTGGGTGTCTGTAATTCCCCAACGCCCATGCATTCTTCCGGTTTTCCTTCCGGCTGTCAAACTTGAGAGCTGCTTACACCCACGCATCACTGTCTTCCTGTTTACACAGCTGGAACATGATGGCGCTGTCAAATATCAATATGCAACATGAATAAACAACTATAAAACAATTATAAGTAAAGGTGGTGACCTTAGTCGAGTGTGATCCGAGGGCTCCCTTTTCAATAGCTACTACACCAAGATGTAG